>JACBWW010000049.1:3412965-4016896 GCA_020086605.1 Lanius collurio
TCCCAGCAAGTGGATACAAAGAGTATTACTTGAGATGGGCCTAACAGATTGGATTAAAAAAAATAAATTAAACCAGCAACAAACAGTGCTTGAGTGCCCGTGTGCCAACTTTAATCCCCTCGTTAATTAAAAACGGCCGATTTATAACCCCTAAAAAATTAGGTTTATAGCAGAAATGCCAACTGAACAGACCCTTCAGTGTAGCAGCCCTGCTGCCGCCTCCAGAACACAATCGCGGAACGGCAAAACATATTGGCACCTCCTGGATCCGCAATTGGAATATTTGCTCGGTGCCGTCTCTTCCTGTTAATTGCTGTGTGGAAAGCGGTCCCGGCACAACCTCTTTATCTCGGCGCCTCAGAAGCGCTGCCGGCGGCCGCGCACTCCGGGGGCACAGCTTGGCCAAGGCTGCCGGGCTCCGCTGCCAACGCGGCCAAGTCGCCCAGCCCCGAAAGCGGCAGCTGGATCGCCACGCTTGGCTCCCGGGCTGGCGCTTGGCTCGCTCTGCTCTTGGCTGGCGAGGGGCTGTGCAGCAGCTTGCGGGCTCGCTGGGCGGGGGGATGCTGCTGGCTGCACCAGCGGCCCCTCCGCGCTGGTCAGGAGAGGAGCGCTCCCGAGCTCCGGCCGCGCTCCGGCGGTACCGGCACACGGCGCTGGAAACCTCACCCGCCTGGACAGCCGGACTGCTTTTCCCTTGCATCCTCTGATGTCTGTTTGTTCTTGGCTTAAATTAAGAGCTTTATGAAGCATGGTTGCTCTTAATTATGAGTTTCTACAGTACCTTCTATGGTGCAACAGCACCCTGATATCAGCTATTAAAACCTGTCAGGCTGAAGGGAAAACGCAGTTTGTAAAATGGCTTCTGCCTTTGCAGATGGATTCCCTGTACGAATCCAGGACCAGGGGCCAGATCTCCACTGGAGCCGTGCCAGTCCACACCAGCTGTCAGCACAGCCACAGAGGATCAAGTATTTCTGTGCCACCCCATCTCTTCATCACAAATGTCAGCTCAGGCCCCACCACAGAATATTTATTAGTCATGACAACAGAAAAGAATAGAAATATCAACTCTTAGGTTGACTTCTGCAAAATCAGTAAGTAAAGAATACACAACCTTGTCCTCATAAAATGATTAAACTTGTTGGAAAAGATATTGGGGGGAAAAACAAATCCTTGGGGCTTAGGGGTAGGTTTGCTTTTTGCTTAATGAAGGATTGGCAAAGGACTTACACTACATGAAGCCAGACATTGTTCTGGAATTCAGATGCTGAGAAATGAAGCAATCAGTGAAAGCACTGAACCACTGACATATCCATGGGTCTGACCATGCAAAAGTTATAAACAACAAGGTGCTAGGGGTTGCTCTGTACTGAGAGACAGTCTGAAGTCTTTGCATTTACATACAAGCTGTCATCAAGGCTTAACCAAAGTGTTTCCAATTTCTTTTTATTGTATTTTGTGTTGTGTTTATGTGTTGGAAATCAAGGCACAGAGCCTGCAAGTCAGGGTGAAAAAAAGGACAAAGACAAGCCAAGTGAGGTGCCAGTGAAATTCAGGTGCTTAAATGCACAGAAAGCAATACTTAAATTCTCTGCTCTGCTTCTGTCTACTCTTAAAAATATCTAAATGCCCACAGTAAAAATTTTCACTAATCAAAAATTCCTTTATTTCTCTCCTCACAGGGAGTTAAATAATTTGCTATCCACACTGACAACCCTCAGTCCAGGCCTCCCCATCCCACAGCCAAGCCTTGGCATGTTCCAGCACCTCCCCTTCCCACCAAACTGGGGCCAATCCCGGGGGAAAAGAGCAAACCTCCCTGTGTCCCTGGCTGTGAACTGTGTCTGGTTGGAGGAGATTCCCAGAGACCCCATGTTTGGGACTAAGCAGGACTTGAGGTTAATCTGCACAGTCTGCCCCTGGCAGCAACTAATAAATGGCACCACCCTGCTCCCACCTGGATGTCTAACTCCAACTCTCATTTGGAGCCCCTAAACCCCAACCAGAAATGGAGGAGTAGAAATATTTGGTTTCCCTGCTGGGGAGACACATTTGCAGGTGTCCCAGAGGGACTCCAGCCCCGATCACTCTGCCTACAGCTGCAATGGCACTCGGTGTCAGGGGCTCCTCTCAACTGACTCCCCAGCCGGGCTGTAAGATGAATTCCCTTGACTAGAAAGACATCACTGCAGAGAATAAAACCATCTCCTGCTGAACTGATTATATTTACTGTAAAACATGGAAGCAAATGAAATCTCTGATTGAGGGAGGAGGAGAAAGCTTTTAATCCTGCTCTGTGACACTTGCCAGATTGACAAGTCTAGAAATACAAATGGAAGAGTAATTATACAAGGCTCACCTTGCTGCTCAGATTTATTTTTCCAAATGTAAGAAAGAGGAAGAGACAGAAAAGGCCTGTCTTGTTATAGTGGTTTCCATAGCTGTTAGTGCAAATCGATTAGAAATCAAAGTTCAAGATGTTCCAAACTACTCAAAAAAACTCCTCTGAGCCATGGCACAATCACAGTGTTAGGGATGATACAAGACAAAGGAAAAAGTAAAAGGAAAAAAATAGCAACCTGGGGCAAAGTCATGTTTTCATTGTTACAAGTCCTAGAACTCTGTGGAAAAAGGGGGAAATGTCTGTGTTACCTGGTCCAAACAATTTTTAAAGTTATGTGAGTAAACTCCAAAAATATCCATGAAATCTTTAACTTCAGCTGCTGAAACTAAGTGAGAGAGGACTAAACAGTAAAGAGACTGTCAAGTTATAGTCACTAAATACTGGGAAAAGATGTATCAGGGCTTTGGGTCAGGGTTGAACTCAGAGCAAATGCATTTCTTCTAGGGCCCTTGAGGACACTGTACTTTTTAATTGAACTTGTACTTCCAATTTGAGACCTGAGCATCCATTACACAAGGCATTTTTAAAAATATAGCATAGACAGGATTCATCTTGCCTAATTCAAAACATCCACACTGGAGACATCTGTGCCTCACTGAGCCTCCCATCCTTTGTAACCATGAAGGGAAACAGGCACTTTTACAGCGCACTCAGCTGACTTATTTTAGATATCAGCTTTAGGGCAAGATGAATCATGCCTTGAATGTGCCAATTTCCCCGTGGTGCCAAAGCAAGACTAGACAACCAGTTTGTTTGCTCAGATGAATCCCACGTGGCTGGGACTGATAGATTTGTGCTATGATCTGGCTGAATGTGGGCTGTCTGTGGTTCCAAGTCTTACATCATCCTACGGAGAGCCCTGTGTAGCTGTGCCTCAGTGCATCCTTAGAGGTGAGCTGGGACACAGCAACTGCCTCCAGATAGCATCGGTTCTGACAACTGCCATGGTCTGCTAATGAATCTGGATGGCTTCCCTGGAGAAACAAATCACCTTAAACATTTAAGTTGTCCCCAGAGATTTTACAAAGTTTGAATCAAACAGTGGTAGATTCAGACTAATTTCAGCAATGCTGGTATGGATCTGCAGTGGGAATAGTTTGCATGCTCCTTTTTTGGTTTTCAGTGGATGTATATTAATGCTCCAGATAGCAATATGAGGACAACAATTTACATTCTAGTCTTTCCTCCTTTGGTGAAGAGCTTTATAGGTAAAGATTCACATTGTACAGGGACATTGAATATTGAACAGGAGCTTTCCTTCCAAATTTTGTTTCCAGAAGGGCTTAAGAAAGATAGCCAGAGTTTTGTACATCTGATTAAAAAGCCAACACTCCAAACTCTGTGCATGTAGGGTTTTGGCATTATTTCTGTTATGGTCATAATCAGCTGCTTGTCCATTCCAGCTGCTAAAGAACACTAGACAAGACTTGAATTCCAAATATTATTCTCATCACCATGGTATCCTGTGCACAGATCCCCAAAGGTAATTAAAGAAGTTTGAGGCTCTGACTCCAAAGGCCAGGTCCATAAATAATTTCAGCTCTTGCAATTAGGCGACATCGTGTTTTGTTTTGAGACTTTTGTACTGCAGGGAGCAAATCCAGAAGCTGCCTTGGCTCCAGCTGACAGGGAGAGATCAGGGCACCCCACAAGAAAACCACACACACAGAGCAGAAAGTCAGGTCAGTGCAAGCTCACAGAGGCTGCTGCACACAGGGACACACCTGCAGTCTCACCTCTCCTGGAGGCTCCTCACCCAGGCTTGCAGGGAAGCAGCTCCATCTCCTCAGGGTCCTTGGACAGAAATCTCCTTCTCTCCTGGATGTCAGTGTTAAAACCTATGTTAAACACAAACACAACTGGCACACAAACAACAGAAGATGTTTTGGTCCCTCCCCCCTTCACCTGCCAAATCCACAGTAAGAGCTTTTACTGTGAGGTGACAAAGCAGAGACCCTTTGCTGTGCCAACTGTTTGGCCCAATATTCCCATGAACATCCCAAGTCCCACGGTATTTTCTAGACAGCAGCACAAGCAAAACCAAGTTACTTTTCTGGGAGAGGGCAGTTCTGAACCTTTACCTTTAATCCTCCTTCCCAGGATAAACAAAAATAACCAGGATTCAGAATGTATCTTTTTCTACTTTTATCTAACATAAAAAGCACAACTGCTGAAGCTGAGCAGCAGCAACCATGTACATATAGAGGACTCACAAAGTGCAAGGAGAAACATAACCAGAGTCAGACCTTCCAGAACTGGGTGGTGGTTGGAGAAAGGTATTATGTGTTCTTATATTTACTTGCATCAGTGTATATTTAACTGCCAGATCCCTTCTGGACACCACCTTTTCTACCCTGCATGCAAACATTTTCTTTTGGGAGTAGGAAGAGGAGAGAAATTCATAGAGCTATTAAAAGTGATTAAAAGAAGAAACAGCAGAGGGCTGTTTTAAGATAGGCATGGGAAGTCCGGGGAGGACCAGTCCCTTGGAAATATCCCACTTTCTGCATAAGGGGAAAAGGACTGGCTTTGCCTGGGGAGGAGAGTTTGTCCTGGATTTTCACCCTGCAAAAAAATAGCAATTAATTGATTTTAATATTTTACGCACTCCCAAAGATGGTTCAGGAAGCACAGGATCAGTATTATTCAGTTGCATGTTTACTCTGTTTTAGATCCTGCACCTCTAGGTTTTTTGTTTTTGTCTGCTTTGTCCTTCTGTTCCTTTTGTTTCAAGGACAAATTGCTGGCAACCCACCTCAGGTGTGCTGTCAGTCCTAAACACTGTCAATTAAGTGCCTTCTGAGGAAGATTTGGTCAAGCTGCCTTCTCAGTAATTAACATCTTTCTTGAAATTACAACTCTAAATTATACTATTTGCCATAATGTAAAAGCTATGAAGGAAAAGAGAATAAAACCCTTGGGAAGAGATATGTACTTTTCCCTCAAGTCCTGTTCTATCCTTGCTATCTTCCATGAGTCTGACAAAAAAAGCTGTTTGTAAGAGCCTCTTGAAATGAGGAATCTAATATTCAATCACAAAAAGATTAGCCTTTGACTGTACTTCACTCCATGCTACACTAATACAATCAGCACAGGAAATGTTATCCAGGAAGAGGTTAGGGGAGAGGATGGAAGACCAGGTGGTGCTGGAGACCTAAATTATAAAGGTTTTTTGTGAAGCATGACTTTTATTTGCTTCTAACTTCAGGAAGTAGCAGTGCTGGAGATGAAACAGCAGGAGATGTTCAGTCACATGTGTGAGGGCAGGTGTGCTGCTGAGTCACTGCTGAGCCTGGGCTGACCTGTGGAAAGAAGACAGGAAAACTGGGATTACTTTGGAGAAGTTAATTCAGAACTAAAGCAGCCTGCACACACCGTGCCCAAGGTGTCACTGATGGCACGAGGAACCCCAGGATACCTGGACAAAGTGTGGGCACTCAAATGTAGGTGTGCAATCCACACAACGTTTATCACCTGAGGCTCCTAAAGGGCCACAAACACATAATTTTTGCCACTGTAATTACCCAGCTATCTGGAGTTTTGCTACTGCACTCAGAAATGTTGTCATCTCAGCAGGGCTGTGCAGGTTTGCATCTATGTCATGTACATGCCTGTTGGGATCTGCAAATTAGGTCTTTCTGTGCTTAAGTTCCCTGATCAATCTCAGCTTTTCCTTAAGTATGAAGCACAGGGGAGGATGCTCTGCAAAGATTTTCTGCCGTGATCCAGGAGTTCAGACACATCACCTCCCTTCCCAAAACTGCTGCAGCACGGGAGGAGATCTAAAGCTGGAGAGGGAGAGCGTGAGCACACGATTGTGCAGCCCTGATAAAAGCTCTGACCCTGCACAAAGGCTTGGGATTTCCAATCTCTGTACAGGCATCACGTCTACATTTTGCATTATTTTCAGTAAGGCATGTACCAATTCTGCACATTTGCTGCCTCAGCAGCAGAAGAGATGTCTGATCCCCTACAACATAAAGCTGCCTTCACAGGATAAACACATTGTATTTGTGTGGCACCTGCTGTGGGATGCTCTCTCAGTGCTAGGATAAACCAGAGTTCATGGAAAACAGAACTGATGACAAGTATCACTAAATCTCCCAGTAACTTTTTTTCTCCCTGAGATGTCCTTCCTGAAGCCACAGAGAAGGACATCCAATAAATACATGTGTCACCATTACTTACATCAGTAATCTAGCAGACAAGACTGTGGGATTGACATGATGGCCACAGGGGCTGAGTTTAGGTCACCTACGAAATGAATTAAAAGCTTCTCCTTATCTCATTGCCACATCTCCTCCTCCCTCACACCCTTGTCGGGCACAAAGATGATGAGAACTAACCCACTGATTGCCAAGTGACTTCTAAACACCACAGCTCTGAAATCAGGGTACCAGACCACATTAAACTGGTACAGCCACAACAGCAAAGCTCCAGATCGTGTTTGTCCCCGTGTAGTTACTGCTACAGATCTCAGTGACCAAGATCTCTATGTGGGCTTGTCTTAAAACAAAACCAAAACAAACCACAAAAACAAAAACAAAACAAAAACTCCAAGAACCACAAACAAAACACCCAACACATGCAAAATTTGGATAGAGACTCACATCAGAGCAAATGCCCTTTGGTACCTCTGTTCCTTATTTCACCTCCATTTCTACAGAGCGAGCTGTGGAGCAGAGATCACTTTGGGCTGAAGGACAGACTGCAAGCACAGACTACCACTTAGAAGGGCTAGTCAAATCCTCTGCTAGAAAGACAGCTCCCTTGCTCCCATTTTTAAGTGATTTGTGGTTTTATAAAGCACATTAAATGCCCCACATTGCCCAGATTTTGCATGCACTCATTACTGATATCCAAACAAACTTGCAGCCAACACAAAGGCATATCCTCATCTGAAACCAAGGCATGTTTGAGTCTTCTCGAGGATGAAGAATAGCAGAGGAAGGTATTTTCTGGGTGTCTAGGAAGTATTTTTGCAGGACAAGGTGGATAAAACCTAAGCCTCGCAGCTAAGGGAGCCCAAAGCCTTCATCACTCAACTCTCAGGTGTGAAAAGCAACCTAGTGTGATGAGGTTGGGGTTGCAATGCTGACAAGAGAGGTCTGGAGTTTTAATCAGGAACATTTCTTGTGTTTGGTTCTGCTTGGGCACCTAGGAACTGACCCTGTACACTTAATATGTAAATACATACTGCGCCAGCAATTTCCAGTGCTTTCTCTCCTGAGTCAGCTTTGCAAAATTCTGTAGTTTTGGCTAATGATTCTGATGAAAACCAGGAGGAACATGATTTGCTGCTGCCTCAGAAATAAAGCATGATCCCTGTGTGAAACCCCCTGCTCTTCACAGTGCTCTCTCTCTAGGGGCTGGCCAGCTCAAACCAATGAGGCTTGGCAGAAATTAAACAGAGGTTAAAATTACTGTACAATGGTTTGTATTCACTCTGATGTGTAGTGAGGATGAGATTAAATGAGAGGAAGGGGGACTTTCCTGTTTATCTCTTGTATTTTGGGGATTTTGTCCTTGAAGAGCTTTTTGAAAGGATGCCAAGAGAGGCAGCAGCGTGTAGGTGTGTAGCCAGATTATAAAGCAGCATCCCGTGGGGAGACAGGAGGGTGGGATGTCCTGCCCAAAGCCATCTACCTGCAAAGGCTGCACTAGAGAAGCAAGTGGGCAGTGAAAAGTGTGTTTGTGTGTGTGTGTGTGTGGAGGCAGGAGCAGGTGCTGGACAGCCACAGATGCCAGGAAGGGCAGTGGGCCAAAGTCAAGCCGGAGGAAGAAGAGAATGTTGGGGATAAAAGCCAGGTCAGAGTGCTCATGACATGTGCAGATGACACCCAAATGGATAATTTCTCCTTCACCCAGTCAGAGAGATATTTTAGAGGCTAATAGACTATGGATTAAGACAACCAATTTAGCCATGCCTTGCCTTGTACTTTAGCCTGTTCCATAATCACTTCAAGATAGAATTTGGCTTTAATCATTTCTCATCCCAGGGACAAAGCCTGTTTTCACCCAGTGTGCCAAGACGTTCTATGAGATTAAAATTATGTCTCTTGCAAGATTGTACAGATCCTGCCTTCAAGGGTCTCTTTCTAATTGTTTTCAGAGGCTGCCAGCCTTGCAGGGTGTAGCACTAACTTCAGAAGATGTGGGGTGGAAAAGTCTTTTTAAAATGATTTTTTAAATCAGAGGAAGAGAGGGGGCTTTTTAATTCCATACAGAAAATCACTTCTTCCTGCCAAGCAGCAGTGGGAGCACAGGCCTTGGAGTTCACGGTTCAAGAGTGCAATCATTTGGCATGCAAGCACTGCCAGGAGGCAAAAGGAGGAGAGGCCAGCCTAGGCTGAGACTCTGTGACTGACCTTCCAGGAGAAAATCCCAATTTGCTGAGCTATCCTTCAAGGACCTGGCTCCACAGACATACATGGCATTCACCTGGGCAATCAGAAAACAATAACAAACGTATCAAAGTCAAAACGTTTGGATTTAAGATTGCAAGGTTGGGAATGAAAAATGGGTTATAGCCACCCAACAATAACCCAAAAAGCCTTCATTGTGAGTGGCACTTGGATTCAGGAAGAACGTTTAACACTTTGATTTTTTTTTTTTCTGTCTCACTATTTAATCAGGACACTTAAAAATGCAGAGGATCAAAACAGCAACAAGCCCAAACACACCCTGCTCTGGGATAAGTCTGTCATCTGGCATTGAAAAAGCCACCAAATGACAGAATGTACTGTGGTAATTCATGTCTGTGACATTACAGTGATTGGCTTTAATGCACTCACCATAAATTACTGCAGGTCAAACAAAGCACTCTGAGGAGACAGACAGACAGAAAGGAACATTCAAGGTTCTTGATTATTTATCAGTTGGCTGAAACAGAGACCCACAAGAGCATTACATATCCTACCCAATGAATCACCTCACGGCAAATGGTTTTATATTCCTATGAAAGTTTCCACTAAGGGCTGGAGGCAGAGGATGTGCAAACAGCTTGACTTCGCCAAGGTAGCATTAAGATGGCATAAAGAGGCCAAAAGCTGTTAAAGCCAAGAAAAAAACTGCTGATTTCAGACAAGGTCTGTGTAATACAAAGAGCTTTCAGCAACGTGGACAGTGAACTTGGATCCCTGGAAGCCACACCAAGGATGCTTCTTTAGAGGGAAGTTATCAGTCTAAATACATTTCCAATTTCACCACTACCATCTTTTATTAAAATTAAGGACATTTAAACCACATAATTTATTCTTCCCTCCTTGGCCTGTATTTTTTTCAAGATACTTCATGCAGCCACCTAAGCAGCTTAAAGACTTTGCCTTTAATGAGTTCACATTTTGGCTCTCCCACACCTTACAAATGCTGCACCATGAAAATAGCACACTGGAGAACAGCTGAACAGAACTTTATCTCAGATGGCATTTTAAACCATTCAGGAAACACTGATCACAAGCAGATTTTTTTCCAGTGCATTTTTATATAAATAACATTGAAGTTTCTGCCACATATCACTTGTGTTCCTCCATTAGTGGATAACAACTCCAAAGTGCAGCGATTAACTTGTGAGTGCAGTGTGATGGGAAGAACCAGGTTGGCAGCAAGAGAGGGCAATAGGAGACAAAGTACTCAACTAATGTTTCTAAGAAACCAACATGAAAGGCTTGTAAACTGCTATCATACTTTTTTTTTTCTCTATCATACTTAAATTTCCTTTGCATTACGAATTCATCACTGAAGAGCACTGTAGACTAGGTGCTGGCTTTTTACAAAGCCATTCTTAAAAATATTTCAATCAAGGTGGAAAAAAACTTCACAAAAATCCTAAGGCCCTGCATGTGATGCCACCCTTCTTCCTGATGCATCCTCTCACACTGGAATTGGTCTGTTCTTGATGACAACATATGCAATAATTTCTGCATGAGCCATGGGAGATAAGGACCCCTGTGGTTCTGAATTGCCATCGTGCCAGACTGCATGTAAGTGATAACTTAGCAATTTGGGATAGAAAATACTGTGTATTTTACAGTCTTGTAACCTTCTCTTCATCTTAAACTGTCTTTCATATGATAATTCAAAAGATTTTCCCCAGATCTTCTATCTTTCATAGAATTTAGACAAAGCCTGAATCATCCTGTGTTTGGCAAATGTTTTGCTATGGATGCATTTTTAAATAAACATCTGATTCAAAGACCTGGGTACATAATGTAAGAGTGGAATGTACTCTTGTAATTCCTCTACCCAAATATCTCAGCATATCTGTGATGTCACTGCATCACCTAATGTTAGCATGTGCAATTTATAGGGAAGAAATGGAGAGGGAAAATGTGCTGAAATAACTTGCCTATGGCAATATGCTGAGAGATCTGGTGCCAGGGCTGGGAATTAGAGCTCAATTGATTTCTGGTATCTAGCCCCTTGCATAATTCACTAGGTCACAGTGACAAGATTTAAATATGGGACTAATTGAATGTTCATATAGGAATTGCTGCTCTTCTGGACCAGCTTGATGCAAAGTTGGAGAGGGAGAAGGATACAGAGGAGAGACTGAAATCTCTGGAGGAAAATCCAGGAAGGGGGGAATAGCTGGAAGAGAAAGCTGCTCTGTCCTCCTGTTATCTCAGTGGCAAGTTAATTCTAGATGACAATTTAAACATCAAACATAGTCAATCTATTTCACCAGGGAAAAAACCATCTCCTCAAATCCCTGCTGACAGAGCAGGAGAAGAAAGCAGCTGGGCCCCCAGTGAGCTGCTCTAGAGGAGAGAGCTGAGCTCCCAAAGAACCATAAAGCTGCCTCCAAGAGCAGGAACATCTCCTGAAGGAAGTGACCACAGACCCAGGGGTCTTGCTGAAGTCACCCTTGAGCTGCTGTGAATAATCCTAAGCAGAAACATGAGGTGACAGCAAATATAAACATTAGGGTGAATGTTTTCAAAGGAAAATCCTCTCAAAGATCTGAAGATCAAATGGGTCAGGGGAATCACAGATTCTCCCGTTCCTGGGCTATCCATCACATCAAGTGCCAGATTCTTCCTTCTGTTTATTGGGCAGGTGGTTTGACTGCTGGAAGTCCTCCAGCTTTCCTCTAGCTCCTGGTGGAGTGGCTGTGCTTGTGGGGAAGATGTTTTCCCAAAGCAGCCTGCCTCGGGAGCAGCCTGTGGCTCCCAACACAGCTCCACTGAGCCACTCCATGTTTGCTGCGTGCCTAAGCACACACACTGCAAATATTCCTCCTCCTCCTCCCCACTGGAAAGCCAGAACAGCTTTTTCCTCCTCCTCCATCGTTCTGCTGGCACAGGAGAGGACTCACATTGCTGTCCTGACTCTGTGCCTTGTCCTCAGGGACAGAGCCTAAGAAACCGTCCAGGTGTCTTCCCCTACCTTGGCAGTATTAAAGTATATTCTTCCCAGGACTTTCTCCTGCAAGACATCAAATGCCAGGAACTGGGGGTAGGAGGAAGCTTTAAATGTTTTGTAACCTCCAAAGCAAACAATTGTTCCTCACTACCCACATGGAATTCTTCAACCTCCCATTAATTTATACAGGATGTCCCTGGATACTGGAAGTACTCCAGGTATGTTTCCCACTGTAAGACCTGCAACAACACCTGCTTTTCTTTTTATGCCACAAATGCCACAGATTCTCCATCTGCTCCAATCTTCAGGGCCTCTGGGAATGGGGCTGTCTGTCAGGTACTTGCAAAGGAGTGCAATGGTCAGCAGGTGATGTGTGTGCAGAGGACAAGTCAGGCCAACACAGTCTGTTCTCTGGAGGTGGGTGCTATCTGATCCTAAAGGTTTTGTAGCCCAGTAGCTAAAACATCACCCAGTCTTGCTAAAAGAGCATCTTAGACAATTTCCCTCCACTCCAAAAAAAATCCCTTTTTTTGGACTGCCCCAAGGAAATATTTACTTTTTAGAGTTCATTAAGGAACAGGAGCAAACCACAGCTGTTTCCATCAGCAAAGGTGAAGCCTGCTCAGCTGCAGGTCCACAAGCCCTGTTTAAATTCTGCAATCCCCACTGAAAAGGTCTTATTGAACTTGGTAATATTTAAGATTAGTGTTAAAAATTAAAATCCTCCAGCTGTGTGTCTGTGTCCATGTCCCCTGACCCTCCCTTGCCCAAAAAATACCAAATCCTTCAGTAACTCAGAACAAATGAAATTTTAAAAGTTCATATTTAAAAAAAGAGAAAAGCATCTGGTTTGTTTTTTCAGTTATTTTTTGGGGCTTTTGTTTTGATTTGAATTCATCCAGTGAAATATATTCAATATTTCAGAAAAACTTCTGACCAAAAACCCACAACCTCTTTGTAATGCATCACCCAATGCCAGCAGGAGAGAGAGAGATGTTCTGAAAGAAAGGGAATGCTCTGTGTCCTTTTTATATGTCACCACCTGGGGTGTCCTCCCAGTTCACAGACAGGCTGTACTGATTCCTGTGCTGGAAACTCTGGACACACTGATGGAACAGCCAGTTCTTCCAGATCCCTCATGCTCAGACAGTTTCTGTGAGTGGGATCTGTTTATGGAAATGTAAATCCCTTGGCTGGGGCTCTGAAATTACTTAGAGCAGCTAAGAAGCCCCTGACCAAAATGATTACGAATGTTGCTCATCTTCACAGGGTCATCTGGAGATGAGCAGATACAACTCACCTTTGGACTGTCACCAAAGCAATATTAATAATTATGAAAAATAACTTGAGCTTTGCACGACATTGCAAATCTAGAGTGTCACGTCTGGAATTGGCCTTTCCTCAGTGACAAATTCTAAACAACAAACATTCATAACACAAGTCCATGAAGTATTGGCTGTAAAGGATAATAAATCCTTTGGCAATATGATGAGGGTAGCAAAAGCTTCCTGGCACAACTATTGTTAACACTGTCTGTGCACTCAAATGGCAAGTGCAGGTGGATCCCCAGCTCTGGAGGATGGTACAAATAATTATTATGCAAAATGTTATGCAAGATATTCCTTCCAGACAAATGCTAGCTGAGCCATACATCTGAATACTGTCTTTAGAATATTTACACCTTTAATAGGTAAAGAAATAGATAATTTTTTCATGTATCTCATCTATAATATCTCTATATATCTCCACCAGCCAGAAAAGACACCTTCTACCCAGGTGCACAGGAAATGTATTTAATGCTGTTTTCCTCTCAAAATCATTATCAGGTTTTAATTCAGCTCCTCATGGCCCACCCTATGGCTCAGTCCTCCAGGACATTCTGACTCAGACTCCGAGGTCTTTGAATACTCAGGGTTATAATCAGTAAAACACTGACATCTGAGCACACAACCAGATGTGATGAGACAACAGAGTGAACTACTCTACAAAAATCACTGTATAATGTAGAGAAAGGAAAGCTAATATACCACGAGCAAGCAGTGTGGACATAGCCTGTGGCTACCTCACAAAATACAGAGTTTCTGGAGAAAAAAAAATAAAGGTCTTTCACCTGACAGTAAAAAAAAAAAAAAAAAAAACAAATCCAGCAGACATATAAAAAGTTATGATCTGAAAAAAAATCCTTATAGTTAAAAGTACAAATACTTCAGTAAAAATAAAAAAGATTAAAAGCAGAGCAGGAAATGGCAAAGAGTTTTCAGCCGGGTTGAAAATACAGAAAAAAATAATAATGGAGAGTACAAAATTCAATGACAACTTTATAAACTTCAAGAATTCAGCATAATAAAGAAGGCAACTTGAAACAAAGAAATCCCCAGTGTCAGGTACAGCTTTATTGTTGGACACTAATGTTAAAATTGTAAACACTGATATCAAAAGGCAACTTCATGTAATCACATTAGTGGGAGATAGGAATTGGTGGGGCTTTTCTCAGCAGATTTCCCCAGGGACTAACTCTTAGCTCAATATTATTTAATGCTTTATCTGTGTTCTAGATACTCATGTGAAAATTTCTGTAGATGACAAACAGATGGGATAGCAGTACATGATCAGAAATTAGTTTTACAAAAGAAGCTGGGTTTGGGGGTGGGATTTTTTTGTTGTTGCTTTGGCTTTGGGTTTTTTTGAAAGATCACAATACAGGCAAATTGATTCAAGCATAACTAAACACAAAGAAATCCTTCTGGGAACCAAGAAGACTTCAACAAAAAATTGGAAGCCAAAACATTACGAATTCTTGTCTGTCGTAGAAGTCTTGATTCAACTGATCTTTGCGTGGGAACAAAAGCTTAGTTTCATGGGTGCTTCATATTCACTCTTACTGAACCAAAGTATTTGAATACGGCATTAAAAATTAATTTAAAAACCCATAAAGACCTATGATATGTAGCATAGTCACCAATCAAACAGCATCAGTTAAATTTTCAATAGTTTGCAGAGACAAGACAGCAAATGCTCTTTGGAAGTCAGTGCCTTTGTAGATCCACTCGACACTGGAAATTTATTTTTCTAGACAATACTTAGGCTCTTCAGCTCCAAGTTTTAAGATGAGTCAGCTAGAAGCAGAGAACAGGAAGATGTCTAAGCTCCCTTGATTTGTTCCCATTTTTACAGTCAAATAATAGATGTATTCTTGAAAGTTTCTGTTACTTATAAAACCCACATCAAATACTGCTAAAAAACCCCACACTCACAGGCAAGGCAGGTCAATAATGTCTCTCTACATATAATGGGCACTCACAGCCTGATCCTGCCTGTCTAGGGACAAGTGATGACCTGAGCCAGCAAACAAAGCCACGAACACAGAGTCTACCTCCTATGACAACTGCCCTAGACTATGTTTAATTACCTATTAAATAATCCTTTCAGTCTCACAGGACAGAGTCTTGTTCAGCCTTTGTGTTCAGAGATGTTGCTAAGTGGCTTTTTATTATTGTTATTATTGTTATTTCTCTGAAAGAATCCCAAGAGAACTTGTCTCACTTTCATAGGAGGTCTGGGTCCTCCATCTTCCACAAGCTTTTGTTGGCATCTTTGTCCTTGATTTCAGTGCTCCTTTATATCTGAGACCTCTGAACCAAAGATACGAAGAACTTTCACAGATATAATAAGTTTCTTGAAGTTTGTTAGAATTAATACAATACACTTCCCTCCTGCTACATCTTTGGATTATGCTGCCACTTCAAACACAGCCCACTTAGCTTCTTCTGGGAGACTTCAGATGTCAAGGCTATGAGGGTCCTCTTGGAGCAGTTACAATAAAAGTCTCATTTCAAATACATGCTTTTAAACAACATCTTTACAGAAAAGACTCCCATAAAAATAATTTTAAAAGAGTTTTTCATTGTGAATTAATAAATGTATTGCAGAGCAACAGGTTCATCTGTATTGAAGACAGGAAAATATTTGGTATCCTACACAGAAACTCAGAGAGAACCAACTTAATTCAGTAGCTCTGAGAAGACAAAAAAGCATCATCCCACATCTGTGTGTGCAACAAAGAAAACAAACCTCTGAGTGAAATTAAAGATTAAAGAAATGTAATTTAAAAGAAAAATGGAAATCAGACAGAGGAAGAGCTGTTTGTACAGTGCCAACCCAGCATGAAATGTATCAATAACACTTATGAAGACCTGCCCAAAATTTCTAATCTCAGGCACCAAACATGCAAAGACTGATGGGTTTTTCACTTTGCTTATGGAAAATTCTCTCACATGTAAACATGCCAGTTCTGCTGAGCTCAGTGGGCTCATGTACTCTGTATTTACAGTCTCGTAGGGCCGATCTGCCATGGAAAGATTTCATCCCCAGGACAGAAGGAACTCTCCAGCTGCAGGCAAGAAGCAGGGAAGGCTGGGCAGGTGCCAGGCAAGACCCATCCAAATCTGCCCCAGCCTTTGCTGTGGTTCTGTGCCAGGAGGTTTCTCAGTTCCCACGGTCAAGGAGAGGAAAAACTGGGGTGGGCAGGGCTCAGTCAGCAGAGGGTGAAGGTTCCTGACCTGGCTGTGCCCAAGCCTGCAAAGACACAGGCTGGCCTGGCAGCAGAAGGGACCAAGAGCAGAAAACTGGCAATGAAAGACTTGTCAGAGATTAAAAACCTGCTGAGAGGGGCAGGGAGTGAACATCCCATGGGGACAACACTCTGTGGATGAGAGGGGCAGCTCAGAGCTTGCAATAACCCCCAAAAACATGGCTAGGTTGACTTAAGAATTGAAAGAAAAGATCTGCACAAGAAGAGACTTAATGGACAAGGGCAGAGAGCGCTTCAATATTTAAGAATGCTCTTCATCGCTTTGAATTCTAATTAAGATAATTAAGTATTCTAGCTGATATTCTAATAAAGCTTTTTGAATTCAAAGAGCCATTCTCATTTTCTTTTGTTAGCTCTCTGCAGTGAGAGGTTCAGGTGTACCCACCTCAAACCACCATCCTCCAGGTCTATTCAGCTCCTAGTTGGGGGAGAAAGGAAGCAGGCAGTGACTGAAAAAACAACGCCTTGAGCCAAAAAATAAGTCCAAAAGGTCAGACTACACTTATCACAAAATGATCAGATGGAAAATATTTGAGAAATTCTGTTCAGCACAACAAAGTGCAGTTACAAAGACACCTCAGGAATTAAATGTTGCAGAGCAGGGGAGGCACTTTAAATCTTGTTAGGCTGACAAGCGTTTATTATTTTTTCACAGCAAAGGTGAAAAAGCAAAGAGGGAATTTCTCCCTAAGCATCCCCATCATTAACACAGGAGTTAAAAATAAAAGGGCTGCAGGTTTTTCATATAAACAACACTATCAACGAAGTGTCAGACAGAAGATGGAGGCTGGGGAGGTTTTATAAAGTAGCTCAGCTATGCTAATGGTAAAACTAAGCATCTGTTAGATGCCAAGGATAAAAAGACAGTTCTTTGCCTTTCTATGTGACATGGACATTGGCTCCTCAAATTCTGTGAAGAATAGTGGGTACTAAGCCACTTGAGAGGTTGGACACAACTCTTTGGCCTGCCTCAATAATTTAAAATAATTAAATGCAATTCCCTCACACGAGCACCATCATGGAGAGTGCTCCTTCAGCACTGCATGAGCATTGTGTTCATTTTTATGGCTGGAAACAATTCCAACCCCATAGCACTTGACATCTACTCTATCGCTTAAAGAATTGTAAGACAGAAGTTCAGACAGCTCACCTTCCTTTTCTGAATATAAACCCTTTAAAGATTACTGATAAACCCCCAATGACCTCCACAGGTCATGGGTTAGGCTCACAGATGGAAACACAGTCCTTGGTTTATCTCTAGAGACACCTGCTGAGGTGGTCAACGGGCCAGCTAAGATTTTGCTGAGCCCTTCCAGCAGACAGGCACACGAGGGTGAATCCTTCTGCATACAGTACTCACTGGATATATCCGAGGTATCTTTAAAAAAGGCAAATCCAGTTCAACTCCCTTGTTAGCAGCTGGCAAGTCTTTTCAAAGGTACAGCTAACTCTCCATCTTTGGATGGGTAGTTAAGTAATTTTCCTTTATTAATCCTAACCAAGGATAATTAGCAGTTGTGAAAGTTTGGCTTCCCTCCTACAAGCTCCATTAGTCCAGCTGGAAAAGAAATTTGAGATCTCAGCTTAGGGTCATTTTAATATCAGAACATGATTCACTTTTAAAAGGGGAGGTAGACATGGGAGTCTGGCCTTCCAGTTAATAATAAAGTAATTATCAGGGCTGCAGAGAACGTTATTCTGGAACTCAAAGGCCTCTGTAAGAAACCACTTAAATGAACAGGGAAAAACATCACCTGACCAACCCTATTGAATGTAACATGAAGGTTATAATAAAAGTGATCTGCTTATGTGCCCAAAATCACACGTTCTGAAAGCATTTCAAAGCCTTTCAGACATAACATTTACAATGATAAATGTGTGCCCAGCGTGACACCCCACCCAGTCACGGAAATCGTGGGGTTTTATAATGGCACTTAAAGAGCAAAACTATTTTGTTCCTTGCCTGAAGTTCAGCTACCAGAACTTTTCTCTGTGTGGGGCAGACAGAGCTGCAGAACTTCCAGCAGGTCAAATCCACAGATGTTTAATGCCAGAATTCATAATTTTTCCTTCTCCTTTAGTATTTGCCATAATTTGGACAGGTCAAGGAGGACCAGGAGATGTGAAAAGTGAATATATTCCTAAACTTTGTCACAAACCAAATAAACAAACCCTGCAACCATTACCCAGGAGGAGCCACAAATACTTAGAGCAGACAAGGGGCTCATTTCTTCCCCTGTCAGACTTGGTATGCCCAACAGAAACTGAGCCCACCAGGAAAGCAGTGGGAGCAGGCAGAATGAATGCTGCCCACCTGGATGCACCTGCATGGCAAAGCGCACAACAGAGGTAAATGCTGCAGTTTTACAAATTACACAGCAAAATCACAATGTACAGCATCAAAAAAGTGGAGGTATAGCTCTGTACAACTCCAGCAGCCACAAATTACTTTCTATAGCTGTGAGCATACTCATTCTATGGCAAGGAGAGACTTACTCCTTCTTTATTCACGATATGTGATGAAATATTTACAGAGTTCTGTGCTCAGCCATCCAACAAAGGCTGGCTTGCTCCTTTATGCTGACCAGCATCAAACTGTCAAATCATGGACACAACCTCTCACACAAGCCAGGTATCACTGGGGGAAAGAGCTCAGCAAAGCCACTGATCATTTCAGCCCTTCCAATTAATGGGGTAATAGATAAGCACCTCGATCACTTATGAGGATACAGGTGCTGCTCACAGCACAACCACCATATAGGCCTTTCTAAAGTGCATGTGATTGGCTTTTACACTCATAATTTCTTTTTTATGATCTCCAAATCATGTACTTTGTCCCTTTTTCAGTGTTTTCTCCAAAGCAAAGTGACAGTGCTGCAACTTGCAGACTTTGAGATGGAGAATGATTGGCACGGAGCATGAAGCTCGTGAAAGGCTGACATGAGAATTGAAAGAAAACTCATTGACTGGAGAAGCAAACAGGTGGACATCTTTACTGGAACTGAAAAAGCTCTGATGGAAAAAATCTGACACAGTAAAACCTAGGGAACAAAAAGGGACAGCAATGTGAAGGGTTTCGGGAGTTCCAGACACAAAGTCTGAACAAACGAAGGATATTCAACATCCTGAGTATTGTTTGACCTCAAAGAAAGATCTTCTAATGCAGTCACTTAATTTGGAGACTGAAAGGCTGATAGGGTGAGTTGGCTCTAAGGAACACTGAGGCCAAGAGGGCTGGTTTAAAACCACTTTAATATAAACACAGTACCATTTGTTTGAATAACAAATTTCCTTCCATGATTCTGTGAAATTTCAGAAGAAAACCCAGGTGTTGCTAGAAACAGGCTTTGTACTGAACTCCAAAGGCAGTTAAGCATCACCATGTTTAAAAACCAGCCCTTCTGCTTCAAAGGTGTGTGAGTTTTACTACAAAACACCCACTGCTGCTCAGTTCAAGGGGGGCCTTCCACCAGTAAAGCTTTTCCACTTACCTGTGATGCAAAAACCCAGTTTTCATAGCTGGGTGCCAACGTGCCTGAAAATACAATCCAACCCACCTGGTGGTAGCACTGGAGATGACTACCTAAGGTGTCATTCCCACATCTGAGTTTTCCTTGGGGAAATATGGGAACAAGGAAGCTTAAAATGAAAGCAAAGATCAGACGAAGTAATTTAACAGACCTTTTGTTATTGAAAAAACCCAAGTGAGATCTGTTTTTTCCTAAGTGACAATAGCACAAATTATTCTAAAAGACAATGTTGAACTTACAAATACAATGCTTTAAGTGGATAGTTTGAACCAAAAGCCAATTAAGTTCTCCTAACTAAGGAGAGGTGCTCAGGCATCCCCCGTTCCCAGCCCAGGCTTCAATTCTTTGCCTCATTTCCAGCAGAAAAATCTGACAAAAGCAATGTATTATCAGGAAACAAGGGGTTACTTACTTAACCAAATCAAACATTTTGGAGTTAGAGCTGACCTGCTGCCAGTCTAAGCTGGTGTGTTTCTGTGGCAGGACACAGCATTTTGCTAAAAATGCTTCCTTGGCCTGTATGTAATATGGCTTTTGGTGCTTGACTCCAAGCAGAAGCAACCTCACACTTTGGATTGCAGAGACTTGTAGCAGAGTCTCCACTCTACAGCATTCTCCACCAATGGCCAAATTACTTCCAAGCCAAATGGCTTCCTGTCAGGAATAAACCTTACTGGAGAACTTCTGACCAACTGCAATACTGAGAATATAATCTTTTCCCCCTTCATTTGCACATAATTTAAGAAAGGAAAAGTTGAAGAGGCAAGCAATATCCTCTGATATAAACAGCAGGAACAGCAGCAAAAAGGCATCACAAAGCCTCTGAAAAACACATGTTGGCACATTATCAGAGAAAAGACAGAAGAATCACATCATGCACAGCTCACCTTGACAAGGCTGACAATAAAATCAGCAAAACAAACAAAAAAAGGGAAGAAAGAAAAGTCACAACAAGCTATCTTTGTTTTCTGATAATTCACTCTAAAGGTACCATTGATTTTCTACTAACATATTAACTCCTTAAGCACGAAGAAAAGCAGTTGGTGTGAGCAGAGAGAATCAAATCACTCAGGAGAGGGACCTACATGTTCCCTGCTGCAGTAAGAAGTTCTCTTGGCACAAAGAACCCAGAAAATGGTGTCTTGCCCCAGATCTGGCAACCACTTACAGGCTAGTCTGAAATGACTGCAATTATATTTCCAATTTCAATTGTTGGCATAGTCGTCTCCTCAGTACAACTCTGTTGCAGTGCTAGATGTAGTGTAGGGAGCTGCAGCTTTCCCTGGGAGCTCAGCAGGGCTGCTCAGGGCAGTGTGACCACGGCCACCCTCCCCCAGCCCATTTCCCGGCTCCGCGGGTTTTGCTCCAGCACCATCAGCTCTACAGCACAGCAACGGTGAAGGGGGCAGAGAAGGGTCTCTCATGAGGGGTTTCAGAGGACTTTTATTGGTTACATCTTGTCCTGGTAACCCCCAGAGGCAGAGAGACCTCGTGATCCAGCACAGGGGGGTTTATCTGGGGCTCAGGGGTGGTGCATGGGCAGAGTTGGGGTACAGGAACCAACAGGGAGAGCCCGAGGGAGTGGCTGGGGCTGGGGGCAGGGGAAAGTGGGGGGAACAATGTGGGATCAGAGAAGCAGTGGGTAAACAGATCACCATACAACTGTTCCACTTAAAGCATTTGGACTGTCTTAATATTGCCCAAAAGAAAAAAGAAACTGCAGAAAATTATGCAGTAGCTTCATGCCATCTAAAGAGGAGCCTGAACGATACTTGGTTAAGTGGCTGTTAAACTGTAACTATGCTACGTTTACAGAACTTTACAAAAATGCAGTATTTAAAGGACTACAAAAAAGATTATATTTTCCTCTCACTGAAGTATTGCAAGTGGAATGTTCTCTGCTGGAAATGAAGCGGTGGGCGTTTGATGGCATATTTTAAATAGTATTCTTCTTTGTGCATGCAGTGTAATGCCACCCAAGGGGGAGATTAAAAAAAAAGTCTGCAATTTGCAAGTCCATTTCAAAGTCATAGTGAGGATGATGTGAAATTCAGGATAGGATTCTTGAGAGAAATGTCCCTGGAAAATGTGTACCTCAGGGAAGCTTTGGATTTGCTTCCCCACACTGGAAGGCTGTTCTGTCTTTTGACATTTCAATGTTGTTTACTGTTTCCATCTAATTTTGGACTTATTCTGTGGTTTATTACAATGGTGTATCTTTGACTAGCAACAAGATACTTCTGCATCCTCCATGATTTCTAAAAATCTCTCACTATTTGTCTTGAAACTTTTATTGGTAGTGAGGACAGTTACTTTTACCACAAGGTATTCATCCTGCTGATAGATACTACAGAGGATACTGGCATTTACACATCCTGGCCCTGAGAAAAACAGGAATGTCCACACAAGTCTGATAATTTTGAAAGAATTGCAAACAATACTATGCTTTAAGGCTTTAGGTAGTCGTCAGCAGAATCAGGAGGGAATACTCTCCTTAAGAGACCTCTGGCTAAACAGGTTTTGTCTTTCCTCTGTGTTGCCTTCCCTAAAGTGTTACAGACTGGCCACAGATGGATCTGAGGAGAAGGGTAATTTTCCTGAGGTCAGATTCTCTTCCTTAGCTGTCCAAGCAGGTGGGTGTTTAGATTCCAATTCATCACCAAATCTGATGCCAGAATCTCCCTGTGTCAGCTGATGGAGGAGGAGCAGGGATGGTTTCTGTCTTCACCTGCAGTGCATTAACATGTCTTGGTGTCGTGGTTTGACAGGAAGAGAATAATGCGGGCATCGATCCCGCTTCCTCTCGACTAACCCTACACTTGGTTATACAGGTAAGCAAGCAGCTGCATCATACCATCACATCCCACTCACCAAAAAGGTTAAGAGCACCATGATCCTTCCTGTCTTTCCACCATGGCCACAACAATTTGTACTGCACAAGACTGAAATACTTCAGTCCAACACTGAAGTCACTAGATCCAGTCTAGCACAGCATCCAAGTGAAAGGAAAAACCACCACAGGAGACCACAACACATACTTAAGGTCCTTTCTTTTCCTCTTAAATCCTAATTAGCTTAATTTCACTAAATTTTTGCCATACAGAAGCTAGACATGTCTCCTTACTTAGTCTTCTATGTTCTTCTGTGTTAATTCTCCAAATCCCTATGCTGAATTTGTCTCACCAACCACAAGGAAAGCTGTGACAACTAACTCGGACAAGAAACCTACACTTTATACAGCTCAAAGCAGAGATCATGGAAAATTATGAAACTGTATAAAGAAAAAAAAGGTCTCAAGTATTTTATGTTGATACTTACCACTCCACTGTCTTCAGATCAAAGAAAACAGTGACAGCAAAGCCCTTATGAGAATATCTAATCCATGACACTGAGATGATTCTCTCCATCAGCAAGGCACCAGCACAGCTGCGTCTCCCTTCACTCTGCGTCAAGTGGGTTTTGTTACTGGTATGAATGACAGACTCAAGTCTGGCTCTACCTTAAACCTGGTTTGTCCAGTTAAATGAAAATAAAAATGCATTTTGCACTACAAACAGATGACACAAGGCTGGGTTGTTTTTTTTTTAAAAAAAGACAGCCCAATAGCATCCTCCAAACATGTGAGGAGCCACAGCCAGACTATTTTGCACCTTGATCAATGCAACTGTGCAAATTCCTCATGCCAACAAGTCTCTTTCAAACTGATACCAGGTGAGATTATTAGAACAAAACCAGTAAATTATGATCACAGTTTATGCTCCTAGCTTTTGCAAATGATAGGCTACGGTTTAGCAGTGTAATAAACTATAATCAATGATCTTGCCACTTCTGCAATAATGTAAAAGCACTATATAGATTGTATCCACACTGCTTAGTATAAAAATAAACATGTACAAATTAAATAGGCTACATCATATATATACACATGATTCATTTATGAAAAGCAATTATTTGTGCTGAGAACAGAAAAAGTCCAGTTTGGAGCTAATCAAATAATTTAGAATAAAGACAAAACAACATAAGCTTAATTATTATTATTTTAACATGTTAAAAATACAGTCACATCAAAATAGGGTACACAGTTATAAAACTGTTGCAGATGAAATAAGAAAATAGTGTGTATATATTTTATATATAAAAATCTACAGTATTTACTAATGCTGATACATATTTTGGAGCCTCATGTTGTTTGCACAAATAAATTGTACAGCCTCGTTATGAATTACAGAACCATCATTAAACACTGAGATTATTACACTTAGCCACAATATTATATACATACATTTCTATGCTGCTGTAAGCAATCAGAACTAAAGTAAGCCCAAGTCATATTTATCTTCACAATTTTAGTTTAGGATTTCAGTGTAGTGCTTGGCTACAGTTACTTCACTGTCATTTGCAATTTTTAAAACATAAAATTGCCCAGTTATTAAAAATTACATCAGACACATTATATACACAAAAAAAAAGTTTTGAAACAAACTAAGTAAATGTTACTTCCACTTGTAAAAATTGTTTTACTTCTGTACCTTAAAACTTACAGAGCCAACCTGCAGCAATAATAGGCACTAAAGCTCATTCTTTAAAGAAAAAAAAATAGTATCCATTTCTATGTTTTCAGTTAACAAACCTTACAAAACAAAAGGGAACAGGATAATCTTCCAAACCATACCAAACTGGTGTTGATACCAATGTTCAGTATTTCAGTATTAGAGAAATCTCTCTGTTCAGCACTCCAAGGACCTCTTCTGGTGAGACCCTCCTCTGCCTCAGCTCCCAGTGAGAGGTCAGCACGTCCCGCAGTTCACAGGACTACATCCTACATGTGCCACTTCACCTGCTTTTAATTCCACCCCCAATTCACAGTCAAAGAAAGGAAAACACAGAGTAGAAAAGGCTGCGAACACTAATTAGAATTACTTGTATTAGCAGGAGTTTAAGGTTCCTATTAACAACAGTCAGCATCATTTTAGTGTAGAACACGGCGCAGTGCGAGCAGCCCGACAGCACAGCAGCACACGGCCCAGCACAGCCACGAACCCGCCGGCAATTTGGGGGGAAAAAAGGGCAAAACACAACGGAATCCACTCCACAAAGCTTAAGAGAAGGGACATTACATACTCACACATCTTGGGGAATATCAAGCCTGGAGCAAAGCTCAGACTTCTGCATGCACTTCACAGAGGTGTCAGGAGCTGTGCAATTCTCTGATACCTGTGAGATTTGGCCCTGCAACCAGTTTTAGTCTGACAGCACAGCGTGGCAAAAAGTGAAGGGCGCAGCACCATTTCTGTATCTGGCATTAGTCTCACTGTGCTCCAGTATTTTGCATATAGAACGACATTCTAAAGGTAGATTTGGGTGAGAAGGTACAAGTTCTCCACTTTTGATGCACCTAAAAAACCCCTAAACACTGCCCTGAATTTAAGCACCATTTCTTAGCCAGATTAGAGAGACATTTTTGGCTTTCTGCTTTTGCCTGCCTGTTCCTTCCTGCTGAGGAAAATGACAAACAGTAGTCAAAGGAGAGGAAATTAACTCTCACATATGATTAAATTAATAATCCCAAAGCATCTCTCCTGCCCAGAACAGATACTGGGATGCTGAGGCAGCTGTATAAAAATGACAGAAATTCCCATTCAAAATGAATGGCTTCTGAAATAAATTACAAAGAAAAATTAATATGAAATAAAAGTACTTCACGAGCTTTGCCCAAAGTTAAATGCATTTACATTTAAACTCTTTAGCTCTTTTCCATATGAGTTTGTGTACTGTAAGTGCACACTCACACAGGCGCACACACACACACATCTGTACAGTGCATTAACAATGTCAGTCAAAATAAAACTTTTCAGTGTGTTACAGGCTTTAGGCAGAAGGATTGTAACACAAGTTATTTAAATGTAAGGAGCAATGACAGCATGAACCACATGATGTATATGAGCTTATTGCTATGTCTCTGTGCATTAGATCATTTCCAGTAGCTTCCATGCAAGTCCAAGAACTCCACCAGCCTTCAACCAAAGTCTGAAACATCTCTGAAATAGTGTTGTTANCGATAGTGTTGGGCTTGAGCTGATGGGCTTGAATATTGGTACTGTGGGGAACCATTTTCTTCAAAGGTTGGGGAAGTCCTGTATCTTACTGGACTATCCACAGAAGCAGCAGGAAGACTGTGGTCTTGCAAGGGTGTTGACTGAAAATGCTGGTATTTCTGGAAATTATCCAGGTGGCCTTTGTTAAGGTCTTGGCTCCAGGGCTGCCTGTAGATTTCATGTCTGTAGATGAAGGTGGCATCTGGCCACTTTCTTTCCTCTGGTAAATAATCTGCTGGAGGGAGTATGAACTTAACACCTGGGGAGGACCTTGAGTTGCTGGTATAAGCATCGACAGGAGCAACTTCTGTCTGAGCAGGGGCTGGTGAAAGAGGATTTTGGCGACTGGCAGGATAGGAGTTCATTTGCAGTTTATTTGGGGAATAATCTACTGATATAAAAGGAGGGTATGGCCTTCCAGAGGGGCTGGGTCGATTCCCATGGTAATGCAGAAGTGCAGAACTTGTATTGCCTATACTGGAAACGTGCTTTGGAGAATTCCCATAATAAGTAGGGGGATTACTATAACCTGGCAGTGGCTGTTTTACATTCAGTCCATGAGGTGGGCCATCAGACTGAGATGCATATTTTGGAGATCTGGGTTGTGAAGTGAAGGTGTAATTATTGGGTATTTTTAAAGGAGCTGGTATTTTTTCCATTTGCTTTCTTGGACTGTTAGAAAATGCTACCTGCCTAGGACTCTGTGGATGAGCTCTCTCAAGTATCTCTTCAACAAGATTCTCATTCTCAGTTTCATCATCTGAAACATTGTCATACTGAGATGCATTAGACCCTCGCTTACCTTCATCAGCATCCAAAACCCTCACCTTTTGCTTTACATTCAAAGGCTGCATTTCTCCAGGACTTGGTGGTGGGCCCAATACCAAATGGTTTACTGGCCTCCCTTTCACCTCTGCAGTGAGTTGCATAGTCTTTTCCATTATTTTGATATCAGACGGTTTATTCCACTTAGGTACAAATTCCCTTCTTGTATTGGAAGTAGCATTAGAATTTTGATTAGCAGCTGCATTATTGTACAGACTCGAATTGTCTTGCTCTGTTGGTTGAGGCTTTTTTCTGGTATCTCCCTCACTCTTAGGCAAATTGTTTTGTGTCTCTATTGGTTGAATCTTTTGCTGTTTTAAGGAAGGTTTCTTTTCCACAGAAATAATTCTTTTTCGGTCATTTGGTGAACTTTCTGGTTCTTCTTCTGTGGATGGTCTTCTCTCTGTCCTTCTTGCTGCTTGTGTACCAGTACTGTTCTGTCCATTAAGCACTGGAGTGGAGTTAAGCACAGAAGGCTGAGGTCCCGATGGAATCTGCCCCAATGGCTTCTTTGGAAATTCATCTTCTTTACCTAAAACAAGAGCAAGAATATCATAAATTCACCTTTGCGCAGAAGCCTTCTTTGACCTTTCGGTCATGCAAGCAAAAATAGCTACAACTTAACTGGGCCTCTCTCTGGCTCACCATTCTGCTGGACACCTCAAAGGTTCTTCTGTACACTGACATCAGAGATTTTCTTTAGCCTCTCATCCCAACCAGTTATTCCTTCCTACAGCTCATGCAATCTTACCAAGCTTTTGCTCTGTCATGCACTGCTAAAAAAACTCCCATTTTTCTAGATGACATTTTGGTTACAGTACCTACTCTGTATGGAGTTCTCCTCACATTGCCACATTAAGCAATTACTTTGTCCACTTTAAAAATCCTTCCCAATATCCCTCTCCCAACTGATTGTTCACTCATTCATCTTTTGATGCTCACCTCTAGCAAGCTACACTATCAGCACTCCTCCCTCACATGCACAAAGTTCCCAGATGACACCTTTGAACTGTCTCTTCAGTTTTTGGGTGGAGCTCCTCAGTAACACCTGCACAATTAAGACCTTGTTTCTCTTAAAACCCTCCCTGACTAAAAATTTCATCCTCAGTATTAAAAACCTCCAGTAAAAGGCCTTAGACATAGATTTTTTTTTTTCAGTTCAGCTTTTTATCAATACAGAACAGCTGAAGTAGCTGACACCAGCATCAGCTACGTCATGGTTTCCATTGAGTGTTCCGAGGTCGGGTTTTACCAAACACAAGGACATCGTTTACAGAACAAGGACTTGAATGGAAAGTTCTCCCAGACTGGAGCTCAATACATTGAAACAGCCAGTGGTAAATCTCAACTGTGTGGGGACCCAGAGCAACCCACACTGACACACAGAAACAATAAAGTGTTTCATGGCTTGATGCTGCTCACAGAACAACTTGCATCAAATTTTCTACTGCAATCCTTCTCCTTAGCAGTCAATGCCCTTCATAATTGCAGCCAGTCTTTTGTCATACCTACTTGCATATAACTTATTTAATTGTGTAATCCATTACTTTCCCATTATAAGAAGAAAAGGTCATGCACTTCTCATTAAATGTATTAATCTAGATTTAATTCATTTGCTGTTCAGCATTAAAAAAAAAAAAAACACAAAAGTTTTAAAGTCAGCATTACCAAACAAATCCTACTCACTGTGTATCTATTTGTAAAGGAGAAGCTCTGTTGTAAGGAGGAAAAAAGAAATGGCTACCCTTGCTTAAATGCTATGCAAAATAAATGACATAAAATGGCTGTTGGTAAAATAATCAGAGATCAGAGAGTTAGCACCTCACTTTCTAGCTATTTGAAATTTAAATTCTTTTTGTTTGTCTGTAAGGGTTCATAGCAGTGAATACACACAAATGTCTCTCCCTGACAAGTGCTGTGGTTACAAGTGAGCTATGTTCATTTATACAGGCACGAGCAGGAGCTCAATCTTTGATGAGTGGCTCATGATACAGATACACTGAGGAAAGCCAGCAGCCAAGGTCACTTTTATTTATTATAAAAGTGTAACAAACTACCAGCACGGATCAGTTGCTATATCAACTAAATGAAAACTCAGAGTTTGAGGCAGCCAGGCCATAGCAGGAAGACACGATGGTGCTGTGTGTCATGACAAGATAACTAAATAAAAGCACTTAACAGCAACAGCCTGGCTTTGACAAACAATTAAACTACTGTTCTTGATTTTTCTGCCTAAGAGCCAAAGGTCATATGGAAACCTACCCTTTGCTTCAGAAATAACTCCAGAAACGTCACTTCACATATAGCACATGGTGGGGCCAGACCTCAGCATTAGGCTCCAATGAGCAGCTCTGAAATTACAAGTCTGATGTTTGGTCTCTTTCCATATGGGCCCCCACTATTCCCACATCAGGCTAAAATCTGGAACAGGGCTCTCAGATCTGCACTCCCCAGCAAGAGATTGTTCCACCACTGGAAGAACAGATGAAGGGACAAAGGAAAGAGTTGCATGGATGCTGTAAAAAAGGTGATATAACAGCTCCTCAATACACTGACTGCTGCACCAGCCACTCCAAAATTGTCCCTTAGTCTTTATGGATAGGAGTTCACTTTCTGACCTTGCTTCTGTTTGGCAAGAGGCATTTGTATCACTTAATTCCATCTGCATCCTCAAATACAGGGTTAGGCTAAGCTGAAGATCCTGTCTCATAAATAAAAGTGAGTTTTGCACATAATAAATATTCCTGATAATCAAACTGCAGCGCTTTCAGTCTTACTAATCTTGAATGTGAAAATAGCATGAAGTCTGAATTAAGAAAAAATACTTTGGTATGTACAAAATATATACCAAAAATCTGCCATCTAAATCATACAAAACTAATCTTTACAGGCTGCTAATCCATTTATAGCCTCCAGGAGATCCAAAGTAGTTATGGAATAGCACAAGAAAATGGCTCTGCAACATCTCTAAGTTATTTCATTTCTGTCCTGGTATGCAAGATGTGTTTTAGAAAAAGGGTTTACTTTCTTCCACACTTGAGGTTAAAATATTCTAGTCATATATATAAAAACCTGAAGACAAGTTCCTCTGATAGTTGCAATGCTTCCTCCATTTGCCCAGGGTCATCAAAAGCATGAACTGATTTCTCCCAGTTTTTACTCTAAGAAATGCCTACAGAGCAATATGAGATCCTTTAAATACACTTGGTTGCACAATAAAGGTGGGGTTTGTGTGAGTTTTTGGGTTTTAATTTCACACACTTAAGGTTTCCTAATTACAATTAAGCTCTAATAAACCCAAGTGAGAATACTGCAGACATTTTTATTGAATTCTACCAAGGCTGCTTTGCATCACCTTTCCTTCTCATTTCAGGGCAAAGGAACACCCTACAACCAGGCATGGGCTGCATGGTCTCGATGATGCATCCTGTAACATGAATTACAGCTGTAGAATGACCATCAGAGAAATGTTCCCATGTCTGTAGAGAATTTGTTAGAATTCAACACTAATTCACATCCTGAGTAACAAGGGAAGTGTTGCAAGACAATAGTTCATTTAGAAGAAAGCCTCTGCATTTTAACAGCATGATACCATGTTTATAGGCTGGTAACACCAGAGCTTAGTGCTTTCAGGGAAAACAAAATACAGAACAATGAGAACGTGTGAAAGGAGACTCAGTGGGGAAAAGAATACAGGTTGAACCTTAGCCACAGGGCTACCACAGAACTCCATTTAACTTGACCCTGGACACAAACAAGTGGCACTGGTTGGTCAGTCACCCACATCTGCTTGTGGAACTAAGCAAGGCCACATTGCTGGAGGTATCAATTCAGGAATTAAGGCTACCAGAACAGGCCTTGTTCTGGTTCAAAGGTGCTCCAGCACTGATCACCTCCTGCCATAAAAAGCACAGGGAGGAAAAGAATTGTGTAAGGATCTATTATGCTCCACCAAAAAGACATCCTGCAAAACGACTGCCTTCTGAAGGAAATTTTTTTTGAAACTGCAAAATGGCTACTTAATTCTACTTGAAGTATACGGATCATACATAAATGCCCATATACACACACACACAAAGAGTTGCCAATTCCAGTGAAAGTAACAAATACTTAAAAAAAAATTTAAAAGTGCTAAAAAAGTTCACAAAATAAACCAAGTAGAGGATAACCAAATTACCATGATGCACATAACTACAATGGGACACTCCTCAAATGCACAAAAAGCATGCCAACTGCATTGGGAATATTTTAAGCCATCCACTATCAGCAGAAACAGCAAGAAATCCATGATGCTGCATGCCGGCAAGAAAGAAAGAAAAAAGGTAATAAAAAGCAAAAAGCTGAGGAAAAGAAACCATAATGCAAAAGCAAACAAAAGAAATCAAGTCACAACAAACATCTCCAAGTGAAGAGGTACACAAACAGCTTGCCAGACAAGCATGCAAAGCATCAATTCCTTCAAGCCACATTTCTTTTATCTACCATTTTTCCACTCCAAATCTGCCTAAAGCCTCACACACAACTCTTAACCATCTCCTTTACTACTTCAACTAAACTCACTGTTCCAGCTCCTCAGATCAGAACACGAAGAAATTTTATTTGGGAGTTTTCAAGGAAATTCAACTGAGTATCTGTGTTGTTGATCCAAGATCTGAGTTAATTCACTGTCTGGATACATCTGTCTGACAGAGAAATGGAGAAACTGCTGAATTCTACAAGAAGTACTTTTAGGACAAGTGCTTTTCTATAAAATCTGTGATGTTTACATACAAGAGTTGAAAGCATTTTAAAACTAGAAGTTAAGAAGTTAAGCTGTCTAGTTCAGCAGTGACTGTTTTGACCTCTACAATCACTCAAATGTCCCTTTGTCCTCTGAAGTGATCTGGGCAATGAGATTTTTCCCAAGTTGCCAGTATTCCTGTGAGATATGGATATCTCTACTCTCATCTTCTCTCCTTCCTTCCTTCAACAGAGTAGGTTTCTACACAGTTTAGTTACTGGCTTTTCCCAAAGACAAGCAATATAATAGCTTTTATCATAATTTACAGTGCAGGAACTATAGATTTTCTATTTATCCTTTAAAAGAAAGGTAGTGGTTTAGTTGGTTTCTATGCAGTATAGCATAAAATAAGCAAACAACAAAGGAAATAGGGTGAAAAATGGGTGAGAGGAAGAAGAGCAATGGAAGTGGAGGGAGACAATTTAAGCAGGCCAAGAACAATCAGATGCTTGTTTGTTGTTGGCAAACATATTCTCCAACATGAAAAGGAGCAAAGCAAAAATGAGCAGATCTGATTGTTCCCCAAAAAGTAAGAAATACAAGTCATATTAAAGAAAGTTTGCCTCCTGATTTCCTCCTGTTCAAACAAGCCTTGGCCACCACCCAGTGGAAGTCGATCTCCACTACAAGACTTTTACAGATAATTGCTTCAGGAGGCACTAACAGCCTCATGCATCGAGTAGCAGACATGTAATTGGAGTAAAGTGCTTTAAGTGCTCTCTCTGGTGAATAACAGTCTAGTCCTTAATTTCAGCACGAGAATACATGCACTTTGACTGTTCTAACACAATTTTCAAGGATGGTAATGGTCATAAAAACAACTCTTAAAATGACATCTTGAAATTTTGTGTTTATTTTCCATCAGTGACATCCCATCTTCTTTGGTTTACAAGTCCAGGAGAATTTTAAAGAAATTTAAGTGCCTGCACTAGAAGCTCAAGCTGCTGTCTGAAAGTCAACCTCTGCTCCTCTTCCATCACTGGCAAAGGAGTTGCTAAATTAAATACCACTGGACAATTTGAAGGGAGAACAAAAGGCAATCTTTGCCTCTCTGATGCTGTGTCGCTTTTGTAGTACTGACAGTAAGGAGAACTTATTTTATAAACAACTGCATTCAGATAAACAACCAAATTTTCAACAGATTTAGTCATTAGCCAGAAGATACAGGTGACCAGCTGCATGTCTGTAAGGTGCCCTTGCAAAAAAAAAAATTTGTAAAATTAACCACTTTGCTTTACATTCCTAATTCCACACTTCTTCCACAAAATATACTTCCTTGCAAAGTCAGTTTTAAACAGCAATATTAGCAATGACCAACACAACCATCTGAATCATGTGTTTAAAGATCATGCAAGTTTTAAACAATAAAGATTTTTAAATTATGTAAAGCCAATGTCCAAAACTGCTGAGGATATATACTAACTATATTAGTATAATTCCACATATTATTTTAGTTCATAGTATTGTAAAGTAGCTGCATCACACAAGAATTCTTACAAGGCAGGAAAATAGTTTAGTTGATTAAAACATGAAGTGCATTGTCTGAAATAGCTACTTGTGTATTCTTGAAGTACAAGAGAAAAATCCAAAATTCCTCTGAAACAAAACACAACCAAAAGAAAGACACCATCAGAAACAGGAAAGAAAAGCTGAATTACATATTCTATTGTTTTGGCTGTCAAAAGGCTCATTAACAGGAGAGAACAGAAAATATTTAATAAATTAGGAAGGTAGTATACATTTCTCCACTATCACTGATGACTATGTAAAATAGGTAAGTGAATAAAAGATACTGATAATAAATTTAACAACATATAACTTCAAAGATAACTATCAGATAAACATTTTAAAATTTATGGCAAATGCAAGATTCAAACTTTGCTAGTTTTCCCTGAATACAGAAAAGATTGGGAAAAATACAAGAACTGCAGTTTAAAGCTGGTGTTAATCACAAGGACACACGCAGATTACATATTTGAGAATATTGCTTTAAAATTAAGGTACAAGACTTTTATCTGTGATGTAAAGCATTCAGCTGCAGTAAAGTCTATTAAACTTCCAGTACTAAAACCCAACCCAGGACCCCTCTGCCCTCCCTTTTCAGGACACCTTATATTAAAACACAGGTGAGAAATTGTCTCAAGAACAGACCTGAGGGGCTTCAAGCCTTGAAGGTGGGCCTGGCTGTCTTGTTTACAAAGCACTGGATTAATAAACTGTTTTCTGCAACATATTTTTAATATGGAACTTTCACTGGTAAGCACTTCTGTTTATTAAAGTCAGACACTATAAAAATCTATCCATATATAAATATTGTTTATTAAGCATTGCATTATTCATGTAGTCCTACAGGAAAAAATTACAGCAAAGCTGGAAATTCTATCCATATCTTGTGAGCATTTATAGAATTTAGCTGCTGTTTTAAATAACAGACAAGGAAAGAATTTGCATCGAGGAATTTTGGAAATCAGTGGTGTGTACCAAGAAAGTTCTTCTCATTATGGTCTTAACATCATCCTTGAATTAAGGAAGAGATTGTTGAATTTGCACTGGATCTGGCTCCAGGAGAATATGTAAAGTCACACAGATTTAGATGAGAGTGCTGTTCAGGAACCAGCCATCATGTTCCAGGCAATCCAGAAAATGCCAAATACCTTTTCTTCTTTTTGAGGCTGTGTCAGAGACTTCAAGGACAGTTTCTATGTACAGCTGTCACAGCCTCCCTTCTCTAAGGGCTCAACAACCACAGCTTCCCAGTAAGAGGTGGGCTTATCACACAGCCCCCCATCTCCAGAACCACGGGAAGAGAGGGACGCCCACCTCGGGTTCCTGCAGGAACAGCACTGCAGTTCCAAGCCATCCTCTGGAAGTTACAGCTGCTAAGTATGGGCTACCCTACACTGGTCAGCACTCAACTAGAAATCAGCACAGAAAGGAGGAAAAATCCATCCATGGTCTTCTTCATGCAAAACAACCCTGGTATTGGCAAAAGCAGCTCACTGACATCCAAAATTAGCAAGATGCCCTTAACACCCACATTTTCTGGCTGAGCATTTTAGGGACTTTATCAGTGAGAAAATGTTAAACAAGTTCCTTCATTCTCTGCTCTGAAGGGAACAAGGAGCTCCTTAATTCAGTGAGAGAAGCCATGGAGGAAGTGAGCCAGAGAAAACTACATCAGACATAAACAGACATCCACTTTAAAGTAACACAAAAGTTATTACCTCTTTTAAAATCCTACTGCAGCTTACCCTACTAGGGCAAGAAAATCTATACAGCCTAACAAAGGATGCCAGATGGAAAATTCCACTGAGCTTAATTAGCTCACTGCTATTCCTGGATGACTGATACTGATGCAACTGCAAGATGAAGATTTTTTTTCTTTTTTCCTAACATGCATTTTTACTTTAGTTCTTAAAGGTGTAATTCTTGCTCAGTGAAAAAAAATTAGAAAGTACAAGATAGGAAGCAGCGCTTCGATTTCAGATGAGAAAACTTAAACATTATTTTCTCAGGCAACAGTGAGTACTTAAAGGAGCACGCTAGGGTTTTTGTGTTTGTACCACATATAATAATTTCATATGTTTTAGATTAAATTAGAAGAAAAACAGTAAGACTTGAGGTAGGTAGTAAAGACAGAAGAGCCAGACATCTCTATGGAGTTTACATGGCCAGGTTTTGGCAGCCTGTGGGAGGGATCCCACGCTGGAGAAAGAGAAGTGTGAGGAGTCCTCACCTCAGGAGAAAGAAAAAGCAGAAATAATGATGAACTGATCACAACCCTAATTCCCTGCCCCACCACGTGCTGCTGGGGAGGAGGTAGAAAAAAAAAGCAAGTGAAGTTGAACCCATGAAGAAGAGAGGAGTGGGAGAAAGTTTTAAGATTTTATTTCTCACTATCCTACTTTGATTTAATTGATGATAAATTCAATTTATTTCCTCAAGTTAAGTCTGTTCTGCCCATGATGGCAATTGCTGAGTGATCCCTCCCTATTCTTATCTTGATCCAGAAGTCTTGTTTTGTTTTGTCTCCTCTGCCCAGCTGAGGAGGGCACTCGGTATCCTACCAGGATCAACCTGCCACAACACATGAGCAAAGCTGAATGTCTAGAGAATGCTCAGAACCTGTAAAAGAATATTGCTTGAAGACAGTGATTGATAAAACCAAGATTAACAGAGTGCAGAAAATTTTAAAAAAAAAAATAAAACCAAGGGCTTATGAAGTTCATCTGAAGAATAAATGAGGCAGCCTCACTCAAACAGAGATAAGAGCAGACAAATCAGCAAGATTCTCAAGGATTAGGATGAAAGCATTTTATTTTTATTCTGTGAAAGGTTAAGTAATGTTCCCTTCTACCCCTAGCAAAAACACACCACTCAGAAAGGCCTGTCCAGGCTACTTTGAAATCAAAAAGGAAAAAGCTCAATTCCAGCATCAAAATACACTTTACTTTGGCTTTTGTCTTCCTGTTTTAAAATTAAACCTCCCTCATTCATGTTAAGGGGAAAAAAAAAAACAACACACAAAGACATTTTATTACCAATGTTGCTTTAGCTATCAAAATTAAGAACCAATGTGGCTCAAAATAATTAGCATCCTGTCAGCTCACCATAGCAGAAGTTACACCTAAGGGTGCACAGTATGAAATCAAACAACTGTACCCCACTGCCAGTGTCTCAGCAAGAAGACACAGTTGCCAGTCCTTGCTGTTGGTAGCCACAGGAAGACTCCTTGAGTCTCACATTTTCTGTCACAAGGTAGGTGACTCTTATGTCACCTAAATCTTCCTTGAATTTTCTGTGATAATCCACAGTATTCTCAAACAAACTTCCATTTGAAGGCATTTTATGTTCTACCAAAACAAAGGCCTTAAAACATAAATAAGTTAGGAACACATTTTCTGCCTTCTATATCAAGAAAATGTCCAGTAAATTCTGTATTTTCCACAGAAAAGCTCAACACGACCTACATGCACGTGATTTTCTAGCCTGGAGAATAAACTAACTCTATCAAGCAGCAAACTACAAATATCTTTCCCAATTTTTCCACTATCACAGTTTCAAGTGGAACTTTTCACTGATGAAATTTACTTTAACACATCCATAAAGAGTCTGTGCATCTACAAACTGAAGTTGTTGGGATAACCCCCTCACAGCTCAAACACAACCATGGAGAACTCTGTATTTAAGATTTAAGAGACAGGACTCCTATGATCTATCTCCTTGTAAGGTGGTGGTGTGGAGCTGATGTTAAAGGACACAGCTGCTCATATTTGTCACCACTGTGACCATATTTGCATCCCCTGTGACAAGATGCCTGAGACTGCACGTGGCTGACGAGCAGCGACAAAGAGCAACTTCTGAAGAGAAAGTCAAGGTTGAAACTTAGCTTGGGGAAAAAAGATGGAGAGAAGGTAGAATGGGAATGCTGTGGTGAGAAAGGGGAAGCAACTGATTAAAAGGCAAAACACTTACACCTATTGTGGGCAGAAGTGGTTTTGCTGGACAGATTAAACAGAAATTCAGGAAGAAGGCAAAATACAGGAATATGGAGCGAGAGAAATGGAAATGCTGACAATAACCAAACGAAGAAACAAATATACAGAAGGTGTTTTTACTCCATAAGAACATATCTGCTGAAGAACCAGATGAAACAGTTATTTATTTGTGATGAGCGGTTCTGACACAACCCAATAATGCATGCGATAAATAGTATCTACAGAAACAAAAAAAATAAGTTCATTAATGAAGGAACAAATTATCACAACAGTGCTACACAGGCAATATTTATTCTGACACTTCTTAACTTCTGATAGCTAACCAGAGCAACTTAATAAAGTTACTTCAAGGTAAATTCTGCCATGTTTGTAGTTTTTTAAAAACCGTTTTGTCACATGCTTTTCTACAATTAGCAAGAATAAAGTAAAAGGACTCAGAGTAATCACAAGAAAAATTCTAATTAAAGACTATGGAGATAGGGACAGAAAAGAGAAGAGAATCTTAAGAGGAAGAAGAGATCCTATACATTTCATAAGTAGGGCCAGAGGAAACAACCATCTCTTATCTGCAACCAACAGGTACAAACACTGAGAAGAAACAAAGAAAACTATTCAATTAAACACCCAAAAGGTCTAGCTCTTGCAAAAAAATGAAAAATCTGGATGTGACTAAAAGAAGAAGCTATTTAACCTGAAGTTTGGTCCACAACTAATCAATCCACAAAACAGTCTGGATTCTCAGACAATGTTTCAGACACTTTGAAACCTTGATATTTGATTCTCTAATCTGAAAGGTTTTATAAATTCAAGTTGATAAAATTACCAGAATATGGCATTTTTCAAAGTGCTTTGCTATTAGCGTAAAACCAGTACACAGAACACCAAAAGAAAAGGAAATTCATTAAAGGAAAAGTGCTGATTTTACACTGTAAAGTATTTTTAGGTAAAAACTCCTCAAATTTATGCAGTGATGAAGAGGAAAATATTTGCACAGTTTTCAAAAGCATGAATTAACATTTAAAAAATTAACAATGTGTGAATAGTTCCAAATATCTAACTGCATATGTGCAAGTTTCTTACCAGCTACTGGTAAATCCAGCTTTGCTCGTTTCAATTCTGATATAGAATTTTGGAGCTGCTCTATTACAAAGTCATCTTCATAGAAGAAATCCTTGGATAAAGACTCCTGCAGAAATCCTACAAGCTCTTCCATTTGTAATTTCATCAGATGCTCTATATAAGGAGAAAACAGTACATTATACATTAAGATATCTTGATAATGGACACTCAAAAATGTACTTTAGTCATTAGGTACTTTTGTTTTCAAAGCAGAATGAAAAACACTTGTTAATTAGGAAGATAACAGATTTCTACAACCAGAGATCTAAAAATACTTTAAAAATTCACTTGCAAGTCACCATGGAAATCCTTTGTACATGTTATTCTCTACTTAGAACACTGTTTTCCAAAATGAGGCATCTGCAGAAAACTAACTACAAGTCATCCTCCTTCAGCCCTCTCATATCCAACAGCTTCAGGTCTTTATTTGTCAGCCTGCATCCTCAACTTACAAACACTGCTGTAGATCTGTACAACATAAATCATCTCTCTTATTAGGAGCTGTGAAAAGCAGAAAAATCTTTTAAAAATCGCTGTTTACAGTACCCTCATTCACAACTGAATTAACTCCCAATGAAATGATGATGGCAGTTCACACTTCAGAACCGCTGCTTCAGGCTCTCAGAAAATTCAGGTCACATTTGGAAAGTCATTTTACAGTTATCAGACTATTTTTCTTTCTCTTTTTACACAGCAGTAAGGTCATGTGGATTGAAAGGCTGTAACTGCATACCTTTGTGGCTTTTTTCATCATTTGTATGTCATCCAAAGTTTCAGAATGTATAATTTCAACATGGAAACCATAAAAAAATGTTTTGGTGCTGTAATAAAAATGCTCTTGGCATGTATTCCACAATGACACTTTGACTGGATAACTATACCATCCACATTTTTGATGGTAGACAAGAAACTGGAAAACAAATCAGAATCTGTCTTCTGCCAGTTTCTCTGCCAGCCTCTCATCTCCTCTGTTGCTGTGAGGTTCTCTGTCTTTGATCATGGAGGAAGTTGCTGTGTACTTGCTAAGCAAGCAAATCCACACTCAGACTTTTTCCTCGGGCCTTCCCATTAAAAGAGTGGAGAATAACAAAAAACTTCAAGCAGACGTCTATTTGCAAATAAAGAAGAACCACCAAAATGCTAAGCCTAATGGTTTACCTCTGAAAGTTTAGCTTTCTCAAGTGCAATAATGAAAAAAGTAACCTTTTCCATTTTTCAAAGCATTTTGTGAACAAACTAACGAGAACACCCCAGTGAGACAGTGAGGTAGCATCACCATAGTTCAAGAAGGATAAACTAGCAAGGAAATTATGGCATTGATTCTGCAGGCCCCATGCAGACCTTTGCATTTACAGAGAGTCAAACAACTTCACTCAGAAAGCCAAAATCCCACAGGAAGAGTGATTCAAACTGGAGCTACAAGTTATCATCCATAGAAATATTCAAGTCTATTTAGAAGCCAATATCCACCTTCAAAAGCTTTTTGGGTCCTTTGGAACTTAGGATGCTAAGTCACTTTGGGAAACTAAGCATAGATGCTTTAGACAGTTCTATTCAAAATCTCAATTTTTACCTCACCCAAAGTCAAGAGATGAAGGAGAAGGTCACACAGGCAGACTACAGAAATTCTGGATTTTAATTACATTCTTGGATAAACAATGGTATCACCATACAGACTGGTAATTCCTCACTGCTGAAGTATTTGCTGGTAGAATTTCAGCATTTAGTGGCACACTCTGGATTCTTTGTGTGCTTTTTTAATTAACCCAAATGCTGTGGGGACTAACAAGCCATTTCCAGACCATGGAACTACCCCACTTCACCCCACTGTTTAGTCAGCAATATAACTCACTTCAGGTCCAAATAACTTCTTGACTCTAATAAATGCTTTTCTTTGACAATCACACTGCACTGGACCCAGCTCAGATGAAATTAATTTTCCCCACAGCTGCCCTCACAGTGGTGTCTAGAAAGGTCCATCCTGCTTTCTCCTTCCCCCAATCCTGTTGGGGGAGGGAAGGTATAGAGCAGCTTAGTGGGCACTTGGATCCAGCCAAGGTCAATCCACAACACACACACACATTAATAAAGCAAATATTTTTAACTTTTTGTGTGTAAAGAATTAAAAATATCCTTCAGAAGCACCATAAGGCAAATGGAAAACTAAGATTTTCACACATGAAGGTCAAACTACACAAAATCAGATCAAAACTAGTTGAAAGTCTGTTTAGGTTTCAAATGTTTGAGAAATTTCTTACTTCTGTGCAGTTTCAGAATTGTGTAAGACATAGCAGTGAGAATCCGCTCTCCTTCAAGTATGTAGATATCCCATATCCTGAGGCTCAATGTAAAGGGAGTCTGCAATGACACAACCAAGCAATGCTGTGAAAACAGTCTGCCCCAAGTCACAATTAAGAACTGCAAGAGAAAGAAAAATATACTTACACGATCAAGAAAACACTGGAAAAACCACTTGGTTGTGTAAAAGCTGGTGGGCATATCCTGGGAGTCCTGCAAACAACACAGAAATTGAAAAATATTTTCAAGAATTCAAGTAATGCCTTGCACTGTCCATGAAAAAACATTTTCCCCGAGAGGCCAATGTACTCAATAGTCACTCAATAAATAATTAATTTAACTATATAAGACACTGTTATTTCAACCCAACAGATGCAATTCTGGTTTTTATAGCTTTTTCTTCATCAATTTCACCACCTGAAGAACATGCACTTGGAAATGCAGAAGTATTAATAATTCCTAAACTTTTATCATGTTCTTGGGACAGAGGTAGTAGAGGATAAAATCCTCTCTCAAGAAAATCAATCAATAGTCTGGAGCAACTCAAGTTCAGGCACTGGGTCCATTAAGTCTTTCATTTCTCTTCAGCAAGGCTGCCAATTTATGCCAAAGGCTGAAAGGACTTTGTTACAAAAATAGATATTCACCAGAAATTACCGTAAAACAACCAAATTCTTTGACCACTGGGCCTCAAACAGGATGTAGGCTGACAAGGAATTTTATTTCTTAATTAAGGGGCCTAATTTTCCCTAAAACATGGATAATCCATGTGATATGACACCCATTCAAAGATTGCTAAAGCTTCTCTACAGCTTCATGGAGCTCTTCAAAGTCCTTTGCACACTTAGAGGAAAAGCTCAGAAGTTAAGAAATCCTGAATTTAACTGTGGGATAACATCCTATTCTATGCCTGCCAGATTCAGCTTTTCCAAAAATTATGGACCAAATTTAAGAACTTATTTATACAAACACTGAATAAGCAATGTGCCAAATATCTTTGGTTTATGTGCAGGCCTTACTTTCGTCTTTCAGGAGTTAACACTGGCTCATTTTAGTGACACTCACAAAAAGAGAGGAGGAAAAAGATGATGTTGCAAGTGAGCATCTCTAACACTATGTTTTAAGAACTGGAGATGAATTCTGGCAGTACCAATGTACTGTGAAAGGAAATTCTTGATGACTACAGGAAGGGCATATTTCTCCCATAAGAAAAATAACTTACATCTTAGAGTAAATACAGCCAATATTAGAAATCAAAGAGGCATATTATTTTCTGTTTAAGAACATTAGAAAAGATAAAACTCTACATTTAGCTTCATGAAAATCTAAGTATTTTAAAAGGATCATTAACCCCTCTTATAAAGGTTATTTTTTAAACAGAGATTAAAACTGGTTGTTCATAAAAGTCATCTCTGTCCAGAGATGAACCACAAAGCTAAACATACAAAAAAACCTTAATAAAATGTTCTAGGATCAGCTTGCTTACAGCAGCTCACACAAGGCCAGACAGAAAAACCACACATTGTCCTTAACTCAGAGGTCCAAAGTGAGACTGACATCCAAACTACTCACTATTAGGATCCAACTTTATTGTAACTCTGCCAAGGTGCACCATAACTTTGTCTGCCATGAAAACAACAGCACATCTGCCTCAAAGCTTTGCAGTTTCTCCTGAGGTTTGAGTATTCTTGATCTAGTGGGTTAGCCTGAACTGAAACAAGGCAGAAAGCTGTAAAGTAGCACTGCCTGTACAGTGAAATAAATACTTACCAAATGCTGCTTAAGTTTGGACAAAAATTTCTTCAGTATTTTGTCATGATGTTCCTGAAACCTCAACAGTTTTGGAAAACCAGGAATGAAAAAACCTAAGAAAAGAAGTTGACAGGTTTTTGTACTACAGAAATTACATTTAAAAAAGGCATTAAGGCTCCAAGATTATCCTTCTACAAGACCACTGAATCTGAACAGATATTCCTAACAATATTTTGATGTTTCTATACAGATATGCACATCCTCCTAAATAGCTACAATCAATAGTAGTGACTATTATTAGATGTGTGACTTAGTGACTATTATCAGATCAGAATGACAAATGACAGCAGATCCATCAGTGCTACATTAGTCAACCCAATACAAGATCATGTGGAAACCATATTTGTAATGATAATTATTCTTTAAAAGAAAACAAAACAAAGAATCACAACCCACCCCCACTAAAACTGAAACTGAAATTACAGCCCAGAAAATTCATGCTAGAAGGGCAAACAGCATAGGTATCTACTAGAATTGTATGCATTGAAGAAAAGACCATAAAAAAGACAAGAAGGATATTCCAGCAAGACAAATATCATGATTACATACTGTAAATAAAGACTGTAAGCTCACAACTGAAACAAAGAGCACAAAAAACCCCATCTAATAGATTTAGTGATCATACATGAAAAAGGAAAGCTCTAAGATCCCCTTCCAGCTGAGGTATGAGCAGAGTTAAAAAATGGCCCAGAGCAAACACATAACACAAGACAAACACTGGGTTATACAGATCTGGTACAGCAGTTCTCTATTCTTAGGATTAAAAAGTATCTTTTAAGCAGTATGAAAACTGGAAGAACAAGTATGGATCCACAGCAGCCATACCACTTAAAAAAATTAAAAAAAAAAAAAAAGAATGACTAAAGAAGTCCCAAACCCAAAAGCAGATTCTTTCTAGGTACCAATTGTGTAATTCAGTGCACCATCACTAAAACACAAGATTTACTACCTCAGAATCACACAGGTTTAGTATTTTATACATACAAATGCAAATTCTACAAAACTTAAATGTCAGGCTGCATATTAGGAAATTTCAGTAACACAGAAAAGGCATTCATTTTTTTTTTTCTTAGTGTAAACAGGGAATGACTACATCTAAGCTAATTAGCCATCAACAGTAACAATAAAGGTTCTTCTTCCATGGAAGGTTGCTCTTTCACGTTTATATACACCAAATCATTATGCTGAATTTTTATGACTATAGAAAAGATCAATGGAAAGAGCTTCCAAAAAAGCACATGATTTTCAGGGTCAGAGATCTGTATTTTATCATTTAGAGACTTCACATACAATATGAAATACCCAAGAAACCAAATTCATCTCTTGATTTAAGTGGTGTTGTATTAGAAATTACAATGGGCTAATGGGCTGCACCCAAAAAGTATTCCAGGTTGCCATATCACAGGTAAAAGTGAAAAAAAACATAAAAAACCTTGTCTATGGTGAGGAGCTTTCAAGCATCCTAACCTTGCCAATATGATTCTAATTTAATTACTCAGCCCACTCCCATGATTTCCATAGGGAGATGCCCTTTTCAAAGAACCATCTGATGGTCTGGGGCATCAAGTGCAATTAGAGAAGTTTATCTTCATGTATATTGGCAAATAGGAATTGAAATTACTTAAGCTTTTAAGAGCTGACAAACAGTGCTTTAAGGTACTTTCTCTGCAAACTGTAACATGACATCAGTTAAATCAGCTTTAAAGTTTCCTTTCCACAATCTGCAGTGATATTTCACAGCTGCACAGTGACAAATGCATTTAAAACAGATACATTTTAAGAATCACAGGAAATCCAGGTTGCATGGGACTTCTGGAGATTATCTGGTCCAACCTATTGAAGGCAGAACCTTAGACTAGTTGGCAACATTTAATACATGATAAATTTGCAACACATGAGTTATAATAAAGTTTTATCAGCATATCTATAAATGCAAACTTGCCTAACAGGTGCTGCCAAGACACTTTGAACACGTATGGTAAAGCTGTGGCACGAAGGTTCACATGCCCTGTGGAGGAGCTCATCAAGCCTTGGGCTACTCAAAGCTCCCTCCTTCCCTCTCATGTCACTTGGCAGGTGTGTGATAGGAAGGAAGGAGGGAAGAGGGAGGTTTGCAATATCTCAAGCAACAAATCTGCCTCTGTTATCCTTCTTGTTCATCACATCTTTGTTTACCATGCACATGATTTGGTAAATAGGAAGCTGATTTTTACTTACTTCCCCCAAAACACCTAGAATTTTCTGTGAGCTTGGAGGAGTTCAATATTCTACATGGTTGCAGTTTCACAGGTTTGGATTATGATGAAATCTAGAATTTTTTTGCAGTCTGTGTTATCATTGTGTAAAGCTCCAAGAAAATATTTTGACATTTGACAAATTCAAAATTCCATTTATGACATTGACACCAGATAACACTTTTTTCCTCCCCCAGAGTTGATAGCTTTGCAGAACTGTAAACAGCAAAATAACAAACCACCCCTTTGTTTTGGGGGTGGAGAACACCCAGGAACACCAAAAAGCCTGGAAAGGAAGGTATTACAGAATGAGAAATTCTTCAGCAGGGAAAAGCAGCTAGAGCTTGCTGGAAATTTGCTAAAAAGCCCAAGTTCTGGGTGGTATTTACTTTTGCAGGCTTCCAAGAATGACAGCTTTTGTGAATCACCACAACTGTAACATCACAAAGGTTTTGGAATTCCTGGACTTGTTGCATACCAACAGCCATGCAATATGCATAGATCATAATAAATCTGGCATGGAAAGACAGAACCACCAATAATATGAGAATAACATTACCAAGAGAGCAGGAAATTCTGTGTGAGGCAGAGATAAAACTGAGAAGCCTGCAGTTCCTGCCTAGACACAAGACCATTTTTTACTGCAGATTCCTGTCCTGCCAAATGATAGCACAGCTGCAATATTATTTAACACATTCTCTATTAGGTCTCCACTACTATTTTATTACTATATGGATGTCTACATAACCAGCTTTCAATTGGTTACATTCCCTGAGAGAATAAGAGAAGAGGAAACCATCTGATTTTCATTAAGAACTATTTGAAAGATATCACATATAAAAACCATTACTTACTCGTACGGATGAGAGCTCCAGTAACATGAAATACCTCCCTCAAGTATAAACCTCCCATTATGTCTTATTTTTGACCAATCAGAGCAGCACAGTTCCATTTTCAAATAATTTACACCTTAAACAGGACAGGCTGAAACCTAAGTATATTGACATGGAACTCCATACCATGCATAGCGTGCTTTGGACCAGAGAGAAGTTTCACCAAGGCCCAGAAGGCATCTTCTTCATTCATGTACATCAGGAGCAAAGCTGTGATCTGGCTCATTCCCTGACAGTATCCAACTTCCTGAAAACCATACAGTGGAAATATTAAAATACTGGGAACAAAAGACTCATAGCCATGAGCTTTAGCTTTTCCTTGGGGTACTGGAGGAAAGATGATGCCTGTCCTGATGGCAAAGCTTCCCACCAAACACACTTCATATTTAAACATTAAACATATTGATAGGTAGAAGGGACAATGCACAACCCTCCGACTGAAAAGTAACTTGGAAGTATTGATTGCTCATTAGAACTCACTACTGATGAACAAAATCCTTTGTCAGTACTAATATTTTCAAGTTACTGTATCATCTTATTGACCAATGGATGAGTTTCTCATTCAGTTGCAATTTGGGGGGTTTTATGAAGAGTGAGGGTATCTGGCTTTGTTCTGGTTTACAGTCACAGCACCATATGATAAATGCAGGATTTTTCATGACTGACCTGTAACTACAAACTTGGTCAAGTTTAGCAGCCCAATAGCAAGCAACTGTAATAAACCCAAAGAAAAATTTTATTGCTCCAAAACTGAACCTGAGTACTTCCTCCTGCTATTAATTTTGAATTTTATGGCAAGAACCAGCTGTCACTATCATTCAGCTGCTCAGATAACCCCATCAATAAAGTATTTGTAAGGACAATTACTTAGTTGTTGATTAAGTTTTTCAGGTTTACAAATTCTTAGCACAACTTGGTTGTAGGGATAAAACCAAAGCATTAGAACTGCTATACATTAAGAGGAAAAATACAACAACAGGAGCGTAAAATAAAAACTTCACTATAATATTCTCATCATTACAGTTTAATGATTGATTTTAAACATAATTATTCATGTAACTTGAAAATACCAGTCCAGTGTTTTATAGGAGGCATAAAAGGTCAGACAGAAAGGTTATATTTCCTAGAAATTTGAAAAAATCTAAACAAACCAGTATTTAATTCAAGTAACTACTTAATTTCTCTTTCCTCTTCTACAGCTAACATATTTTATATTGACTTCTAGAGAGGTGCTGATGGATACCAAATGAAGATACACAGAAGTGTTCAAAATGGGCCCAAGGAATGAGGGGACAGTGCATTAAAACCACAGTTAAATGTGGACACAATGGCATTTCTTTTTCTTCTATTTTTAGCATACAGCCAAAAGACATTGCAAAATACATAAGCTTCTAACCCTTATAATACAGTCTGGAAAGCCCACTCTAATAAATCCTCACCCAGGACTGCAGCCAAGACCAAGGGCTTATGTAAAGAAGATGCAACCTTTTAAACTAATTTCACATTTTAGAACCTTTCAGGTTATGAACTACACCTGTGGACTCCAACGTGCATCTTTCTGCAGTAATTTCCTCCCCATCACTCAAATGAAAGGAAGGCAGATAACATAATGGGGGGAAGCATCAGTCACATAACACTCCAGCACAACACAAATTCATTATTCTAATTAGACACAATCCTTGGCTTCAGCTAAATTGTAAGCACAGTTCAATCTGTCCAATAAAACTCATAATTGAGATGTTTTATTTTAACTTCAGCTCAAAACATGTCAACAAATCATTTATTTCTATGTACTTCCAAAGGTCTCTGAAATGTCTGTTGGGTTTTTAGGGAGAAAGAGATGGCAAGTTATCTTACAGCACATTCAGAGAACCAGATTTAACTGTGAAGGAACACAACTTACCGTATTATATATGGAATATGCAGCTAAAACATGGAACAAAGATTGCTGCCTGAAGAAATAAGAGCAGAAAATGAAAAAAATATAGTATTATCTTTTGTAAAAACAGAAAAACATAAAAGCAGTGAACTAGATTTTGGAAACATGTTTTCCCAGTTTAACCTGTCTGGCACTAAAGAACAGGATAAACCACACTTCACAACAATAAGTGCTTCTGATTTCAAGCCGATTTCATAATTAGCACCTCTAAGATGCTTTACATGTTGAAATGTTTCAAAAAGTATCAATAATTTTAGAATTCTTTAGAACAGAGTGATGGCACATCATAATTTTTACAGACAGGTAAAGTGAATCATTGCAAGGATGACATTTCAAACACTGATTTATTCTGAATGCCAAAATTTAAACGCCCCAAACCTGATTTCTGTGCTTGCAGAACACTAACAGCTGTTACTGATTCCAAACAGAGATGTAGAAGTGAAGATGTGAAATACACAAAGCAGCCACAAAGGTGTCTTAATCTTGGCACCAAAATTGAAGTCTGCTCTAGTGACTGCTACTGTCAAACTGAAGAAAAACAATATTAACTCTGGCTCAGCATCCTGTGCTCAGCCCTCTGTTGATCTCTGGCTACATCAGAGATGGAATTAAAAAGAGCTTTGTAGAGGTCCTTTGCCTTCTGTAAAACAGTCTAACCTGTGAAGGTAGCCAGACAAAAAACCCCAAACAACAACAAACCAATTAGCACAACTCTGCTCTTTACAAGTGGTACATGAAAGTAATGGTGGAGAGCTCTCATAATCAACTTTTAAACTCACAGCTACTTTTTGTCACCTGTTCAGGAGAGAATCTGGACACCTGAATGCCTACTTTCATCTACAAGTAAAACTGTTACAATTTTACAGCCGAGTTTTTCATATTGTCCTTTTTCTGCCCAGAAAAATTTTCTTCTGGTTACTAATCAATGAATGGAAAGATTTTTGCAGGCTAAAAAATAGAAAGCATAAGCCAGAAAGTGTTTATTTTCTTTCAGGAAGAGGATTTACATGTGGAGAATTTTACCAAAACATCTACATTGTGGCATTTTGGTTGACCCTCTTGTAGAACTGAAGTTTAACCATTCTTTAGTAGCCAAAAAAAGTGTAACAAGGTACTAGACATTAAGACGGAGCCTCATTTTACAAGGACAAACTAACAGGTCCCCAATGTAAACGGGAACCTCCTGTACCCTCAGATGACCATATGAAACTGAGCATGGGAGCTTTATCTCATTCACAGTTACATACACAAAATAATGGTGATTTTAGTATTATTTACACTAGATGGTAGCACTAAAGACCTGTAAAAGAATGACCCCTCAAAGACATACAGTCTGCTTAAAAGTCAAACAAGCTTTTGACTTACCCAGGGGACTTTATTTCACTGCTATGTGAAATGATTTCTGAATTTTTCATCGAGGCATTGCTAGAAATGCATAATATATGTACAGTAATTCTGAGATCTATTCCAAGTGTGAAATTGCTTTAGGCAGCCAAAGGTTTTCCTGTGGACACTGAGGGCATGGTTACAACAGCCACAGGGACTGGAGCTGGCTCTGCTTGTGTTAACCCCAAACTGATGAGGCAACAAGCTTCTGCTGACATCTAAAATGTGTGCACAGAATGAAGAGAGGCCTGAGCAGCACAGGCACTGACAGCCCTGCACAAATGGATCTGAACTGCACTGGCTGCATGAACAGCCTCAGCCTGGGAACCTCTGCTCTGGGCTCCTTCCTTACAGCCACCACAGAAATTCCCTGATTTAGAATTTTTCCACAAAACATCTAGAATAACAATGGAAGAAAATGTTACTTTTATTATCACATTGAAGTCCACAGCTCTGAGTACTGCTTTTTGAGAACAGCAGACTACCATAAAATCTGCCTTGGCAAGAAAAGGAGATTCAAAACTGAACTAGTACAGACACAGAAGGGGAAAAATACCCTCTTCTTCTCAGCAGAGTGCTGATGCTGCAAGTGAGCAACAATATTGATGTTTGCATCCCCACTTTCTTCACTATTAAGCATTTTTAAAGATGACAGCTGCCTAATATTCCTCGTCTAGTGGCAGCAAAAATAACAAAACAAAACATTCTGAAGAAATCCAAAAGCATTACGGCCTACAGTTCTAAATAATTAAATGCTCACATACAAAAATACTGCTTTATTTGGTTCCGAATTAGATGCTGGGAGAAGAAGAACATGAAATCCAAAGAAAGGCTAAAATCTCTGGGAAGGTGAAAGTTTTCTTACTTCACACCATATCTGTCCCGAAACATGATGTGGTCTCTGTACGTCCGGTTTACATCGAGGTCAATCTGCCGGATATCTGGAGACGACCCTCGTGCTTGACACTTCAATTTCTGTGAATACAGTAAAGAACAGAATTTAAGTTTAAAATTGTGAACCCTAAAATAGCAGATACCTGCTTGACTGTACAGCTATATTGAAATAATTACCATGTCATGATTTAAAACAATACAGAAGAACAACTCATGAGATTAACAGTTTTAACTTCCCAAATAAGCATATGCATGTACAAATTCTGTGAGTCAGAAACAGCCACAGAGTAAAGATGTAGAAAGACCAATCCCATAATATCCATTTTTTCACTGCCCATATTTAAGGCTGTTTCAGCATTTCAAATTTCTTACTGCCATTTCTCAAGCAGGAACAGCAGTAGAGAGAAAGAGAGAAAATTAATTTTGCTACTCAGGAACAAGAACCTGAGATGGATGTACTCTAGACTAGACTTTAAGCAAATGATTTAGTGTGGTTTTCATACTTTTCCTGTTGTTTTCTCTAGCAGAAGTAATAGCTACATAGCTGCCAGTTATTACCTAAGTATAGATAATGGACATTTCTCTAGTAATTTTCTCTGTCTTTCTGTTCTAATCTAATTTAGCTGTAGAGTATGTCTACTTTAGCACTTGCTTTAGTGTTTTCTAATTAAATCCATTTTTGTAATTGAATGCTTATGAAGCCTGCACAGGTTTAGACTGACACCTTATTTTTTGCACTTAAAATCATTTTCTCTTGACACTCATTCATTTCTTCTCACTTCTGTTCATAAAAGTTGAGTTTGCAAGACCCTGGATTCAATACGGTATTTTCAGAACATGACTTCTGACTATCACAGAATATCATAATCAAAAGGTAAAACTCTACAGATTCTGGTTGCAAGAAGAATAAAGACAAAAAGAGCAATAACAAAAGGGATCAGACAGGGAACAGTAATATGCATCAAGTCTGTTGAAGCCAATGAGAAGCTTTAGGCACATGAGGAATTACTTGTAAATCACTGAACCAACACAACACTAACCACAATCTCAGCTGTGTTCACCTTTCAATATAATTTAAACTAAACACCCAGAATGATTTGTCCCCCAGACAGACAAGAAAGGCAGCAAAAGGAAAAATTCTGGTTTTAAACACCCATGATTTGATGAAATATAGGAAAAGAAGCACCCTGAGCCCGTGCAATCGTGGCAGCTTCATGTGTGAGAGAACAGAAAGGTACCGAAAGTTTGAGAAACAGGAAGGACAAAAGGTTAAGAACTGGTCTTTCCCCTGCAAAGAAAACTGAAAGAAGATATTTGACCTACAACAAATGTGTATTATTCTTCTAAATTTAGGGAGTGCAGTTCGTGACAATTGCAGTGAGCAGTGTTAATATCATTTCAGGAAATAGGAAAACAGAGAGCAGCAAGATGAGTATATGGCAAATAAATCAGATAATGATGGAATACTTCTGTATCTGAACTACAAACACTTCTTTGTTTTGCACTGAGCATTAGATGACACTAATAATTTCTGAAGATTATTTCACCTATTTTTAAATGCTTCTAATTTTACTCGGCATTCTTCCCCATAATGACATTATTCAGCATTAACTCTGTTTTACTTCCTCTGGCTCTCCCACTAGTCTTACTGAGGAACTTACACAAAATATGCCTGAAAAGCAGTGGGTTAGACTAAAGAGTGAGTAACATGAGGAAGGTAACAGACATCAAAATTTAGAAAACACCAATACCAATCTTCTTCCATAAGATTCCTCATCTCAGTCCCAGCTTAGCTTTTGAATATACTGCCTTTTTCCTAGCTAAAACAAGCAATAGAGGACAATGGAATTTCTAATTTATTTTTTAACACTGCATAACAGCAAAGGCTTAATAAAGCCTGTAGTTTTAGTATCTGATATTTTTTAATTAATTTTAAGTAGAAATTCTACAAACTCACATTATAAAAGTCTTTCATTTCTTCTTTCATCTTAGGAACATCAAGCAGCAAAGACCAGACTTGCCCTCTGAACTGCAGTGGGATCCCTTTATAAATTCTCCTATGAAACTGCAAAAAGAGAAAAGAAGATAAAAATGCAGCACAATTTACAATGCTCTGAAGAAAAGGAATAGCGATGCACAACATGCTAAAGAGAAAAATGCAATTACACCAACTGCCCTAAGAAAGGGATGACCTGCTGGTGACAAAGTGTTCCAGTGTGTTTTGGGGAACATGTCCAGCAATGCCATTTGGGACCTCCTGACAGAATCCAGAGGCACAGGGACAAAATGGGCACACAGGTCAAACCATCCCAGGTGATGTTTTCAAATCAGGACTTTTGCCTGTAGGAAGGTCTGTCAAAATTGTATCACCTTTTCTGAGCATATTTTGTGATTTAGATCCCAAAAATCAGATTCTTAGCAACACTATTTCAGGATAAGCCACAAATAACTCACTGTAATTACAGTCTATAAATAGAAATAGCAAAAGGCAACCAGCAAAATCACAAAGCTTTAAAAATTATCAGTAAAAACCCAAAAGCAGAATTGACTTTTGAATTCTTGTAAAACATACATTTCAGTGTGCTGAAATGTATGTTCTGCAAGGAGACAAACTGTGAGATCACAAAATATTAGAATGTGCCATTTCTAAAGTTAACAGATCTCAGACTCTTTTACTAAACTAATGATCAGTTTCCTACATGCATATTAAAATATTTCCAAAGAAACCAACAAAAAACACAAAAAGGTTACCATCTTTTGGAGACATATCTTAGACAAAGGAAATAAAGAAGGCAACCCTGACAAAGAAAATGAACCTTTCTGAAGTTGTTTTTACCATTATTTTAATGATTACACAGGGAGACAATTAGATTTAAAAGAGAACAAACCACACACAACTGCTCTCCAATTTTTCTTCATGTTTATCCTACAATGAAAGTTGGACCTTAAAAATTTCAGTTGAAAAAGCTACCACTTCCTTTAAACATTTTTATAAAAGTTATGTTTGCAGTAAGAAGTATTTTAAAAGCAATGTCCTCCTCAAAGATAGGATTTTTTTTTTTCTTTTCACATATTTCACATCTCCAGTTCTGGTAAATTAATGAACCCCTGTTGCAGTATATTTCCAAACCTCCTGCCACTTGGAATATATTGGCTCTTTAAAGGTGTCTTTAATGCCAGCAAGGATTTGTGTCTGGATTGCAGAATCTGTAACTCTTGCACAAGGAAGGTTATGAGTTTCTTCCCTTGCTCCTTTTACAAATGAAAAATATAAACTTGTATAAGATACAGCAGCCATCCTGGAGGCTGTCCACAAAAAAAATGTTGTGCTTCATAAAGAAAAATTTGCTGCCTTAATACTAAGAATGCTAAAGCAGCAACACTTGCAGTGCAAGCACAGCTGTGCCAGTGCTGCTGCTTCTGGAAAGGTGAAGAACAACACACAGAGCTCCAAACAGCCTTCTCTACAGATGGCTACCCCAAGCTCAGGTCACAGAATTCCACTGTGTGTCAACCCACACACAAGGGTAACTGCTTGTGGGAGAGAATTAAGTGTTTTGAAATCCAAACACCCCCAACTGCAGTGGAGTCATCCCAGGAAGAGATCAGCCTGTCTACTGGAAAGCAAAATGAGCCAAATTCGCAGTATCTTTTCTGGAAATTTGGAAGAAAACTAAGGGGAAAAAAATGCAGTGATCTATGTCCTCAGTGACAGGTAGTTCTACTCCTCAGACCCATGTACACCAAGAGAGTCCCTTCACAACAAACATTTTTGCCAGGTAATTATAATTTTTAACTCATTTTCAAATGTCTTCAAGAACAAAAGGATATTAATGAGGACAACTGGTTGAAGAATAAGACTATTGTTGTATAAATTAGTATTTTGGGAGAAGATCAGGTGGATATAAAAGGCCAGAAATAAGCTTTTATAATAATAGCTTCTTATCCAAACAGAATTAAAACAATTCAAACCATCCATCCAAAGTGTGGAGATGTTATGGGGTTTTTTTGGAAAATAAAACTGAAGGAGAACAACCTCCAGTTTCAGAGGAGTCCTTGGCATTTACAATTTTCCCATTTCTTGCATTGCCTAGATTGAAACAGCCAAATGCTAGAAGAGCCCTTAAAGCAGTAAGTAAAAAACTAAACTAAGACACAGAATTGTGGAAGCACTTTTCACAGAATAGTTTGAAAAATGAGTTGCAAATTTAACTTTAAAAAGAGCAGAAAGGATAGAGAGGTGAACAGTTTCATCAGCCCACAACAGCTATGCCAAAAAAAAAAAAAAAAAAAGAGAAAAGCAAACATTGTCAGTAGCTAAGTTCTGAATTATTGCACTACCTGACAGAATAAACCCAAATAACATTCACAACTTCTTGCAAACCATTTTAGATCTGTGTTCAGCTGACTCTGCTGTTCCAACTATTCTTTTATTGAGGCAGAGAAAAGCTCTCAGTCATCCCAAGTCATTACTAGAACCTGCCTACAGACTCAGCAGAACATTAGACCAAAGACTTTCACTATCTGATACAGAAGAGAGAAAGGTCACTCAGCCATGGCACAGGCTCCACTGAACAAACAAGAACATGGAAACAAGTGTGAAAATTTTCATATACAGTGGAAAACTGACAGGAGCAGCTGATACACCAAGAGGGTTGTGCTGCCATCCAGACTGATGTCAACAAGCTGAAGAAATGGGCTGCCAGGAACCTCACAGAGCTCAACAAGGAGAGGTGCAAAGTCCTGCATCTGGGAAGGAACAGCCCCAAGCAAGAACAGCCCCTAGAACACTCTAGGGGTCACCAGCTGGAAAGCAGCTCAGAAGAAAAGGACCTGGGGGTCCTGGTGGTCACCAAGTTGAGCAGCAGCCAGTGCAGCGCCCTTGAAGCAAAGATGACCAATGGTATCCTGGGCTGCATCAGACAAAAGTATTCCCAGCATGTTGAGGGAGGTGCTCCTTTCCCTCTGCTCAGCACTGGTGAGTCTGGTTGAGGGCTCCTCAACATGAGACAGACACAGACACATTGCAAAGGGCTACAGAGATGATGAGACCATCTCTGCCATGAGGAGAGGCTGAGAGGGCTGGGACTGTCCAGCCAGGAGCAGAGAAGGCTCAGGGAGATCTTATCAATTTGTCTTTTGCATCACCCTGAAGGGAGGGTGCCAAAAGGACAGAGCCAGGCTCCATTCAGTGGTGCCCAGAGACATGACCAGAGGCAATGGGCATAAACTGAAACACTGGAGATTCCCTCAGGAAAGATTGTTTCACTCTGAGGGTGCCAGAGCCCTGGCACAGGTCATCCCATCAGGTTGTGGTGTCTCCAACCTTGGACATACTCAAAAGCCATCAAGGAATGGTCCTGGGCAGCTGGAGGTGGCCCTGCTCGAGCAGGGGGCTGGACCAGGGGACCTCCAGAGGCCCCTTCCAACCCAAGCTTTCCGTGAGCCTGTGAAATGCTGCAGCTTTGTGAAAATGGCACAGCTGGGCTGCATCTTGGGGGCTGTGGGGGGAGCCCACACACACTTCACTGCAAAGGTCGTTTCTCATAATCAGTCAGTCACCAAACAGTTAAAGAAAACACAAATTAACAAACTGAGTATTAGCTAGCTGAATGTCTTTACCATAAGCACCATACTAGTGCCCTCTGCTGTCTTTTATATACTTATGTAATACCAGGTTAAAAATCTGCTGAGAAATGCTGGCTGGGTCTGTACACTTGCAGAGCTCTCATCTACTTTTCTGCTCTCTCTGAATTAATAATTAAAACAGAAAATAGAAAGTTCGGGAAGTTACTGTTTTCATCTGCTTCAGGGAAGATGAAATACTGAGTTAATTTTCAACAAATTATTTAAATTAAAGTTTAAGATAATAGCTCAAAACAAAATATATAAACATAGATAAAAATAGAGGTTTAAGTTCTGTATCATATCGAAGCTGATATTCAGACAAGGACAGCAGTCAAACTCCTGCAATTATTAGTAATATTGTTGATCTTGAAGTAGGTAGGAGAAACTGACACTAAATGAGGCCCTATCACCTGGGAATTCAAAGGAGCTTCTCATGCAAAAACAAATTTGACCTGTAAATACACTGAATATACAGAATGAACTAAAACCCTTGTAAAGTAAGAAGACAAAAAAAAATCAGCAATCATCTCAATGAGGTCCATAATGTCCAACATGCAAAAACACCTGGAAAGCATACAACCTCCCCTTCCTGTGCCCAGCCCCAGTATCCCCAGTTCATAACCCAGCTCGTTTCTGGACAAGAAATGACACCATTGTCACACAGCACTGGCCTGAAGAGTGGCAACTGACATCATTGCTCCTTCAAGATACAAAGCTGGTTTTCTTGAAAATAAAACTTTCTCAGCTGTGTCAGGAAGAGCTGCACAAGTAGCAGAGGGACTCTGCCACCTCAAAAAGAATCAGCGATGAGAAGCACAAGAATTAAAATCTGAAGTCTCACAAGAAAGTATATTTATAATGAAAAGAAAATATATTTATAAAGCCTGCTGCCTTTAGAGGTTCTTCAGCTTCTGTGGGTTGCATAAAAGGAAGAAAAAGTGCAAACAGAAGTTGTTCCATCTCATTCAAAAATCTCAGGAATGCAAAGAGGGTTCTTCATTAAGGCTCTGTGTTCAGACTCCAAACGAACTGGAGACTTGATTATTATACTGTGTGTGAATGCCAGAACAGCTGGAAATGGCAGCTACCCTGATTGTTTCTCTTCTTCCTTTCCCCTTCAATTTAGGCAACTTCAATCACTGATAGATGAAGGCAAACAGGGAAAGACAGAAATACTTTGGTGGAAATACTCAAATGGGAATACAACATGTAACAGTTTTATTTAATCTTTCCTGAAAGTTATGATCATACTAAGCCAGGAAAGATTTACTATCTGTGGATGGTTGATTGTACCCTGAACCACTAAGCAGTAGAATACAAATAGGAAATAAAAGCATAAACTAGAGAAAGACCACACTGAAACACAAACTTTGCTGCTCTGTGCCACTTCATGCATAAGAAATAACTGATGGGGAGATTAAAGCTTTGTTTTGACAAATATCAATCACACAAAGACATAAGGGCAGTTACACACTTCAGAGTGGTATCTATAAGAACCATGACAACTCCACTGAAAGAGATGCCTAAATAACCACACAGGAATGAAGGAGTTTTATACACAAAGAGCAAGTCAGACAAAAGCACCAGGAGGCCTTTATGAATGAACAGGAGCTCCTGGACAATCTCAAACAGAAAAAGGAAGCCGGGGCGGGGGGGGGAAGAGCAAGGATAGGCGGTTTGGAGGAATACACAGAGACCATTTGAGTCAGGAATCAGGTTAGAGAGCTAAAGCCCTGGAGAGATTAAATCCAGCCAGGGACATCAAGGGCATCCTATGTAAGGAAGAAGTTCTTCCCTGTGAGGGGGGTGAGACCCTGGCACAGGTTGCCCAGAGAAGCTATGGCTGCCCCATCCCTGGAAGTGTTCAAGGCCAGGCTGGATGGGGCTCTGAGGAACATGGTCTAGTGCAAGGTGTCCTTTGTCCATGGCAGGGGGGTGGAACTCGATGGTCATTATGGTCCCTTCCACCTCAGGCCATTCTATGATTCTGTGATTCTACATTGTTATAGAGCTGTACATGGGCTCACTTTATTATGTCGTATTTCATTACCTCTAAACTATTACTCAAATATGGTAGAGCCTGGCATATTTCTGGTCTTAATATGACAATTCTTCCATCTTCTTCCAGTTCCTCATGGTATACATTCCTAATCTCTGTTCCCCACCCCCTCTTTTTCAGAAGGTTTAAACACAAGCATTCTAATGGGAAAACAGTGCGAAGTTCCCAGAGGCTTCACCTATTTCTTGAGCTATTCTTCAGTAGTCAAGATCAGGGGAAGATGTAAACTGAAGTATCTCAAATGCACACACACACCATCAGTGTGTTAATGTTTTCTCATTAGTTCTCTTTGTGAAGTTATGACAGAAAAAAAAAAAAACAGCTGAGAAGCAGCCTATAGGCAGGTCTGCAAGTGTACTGAATGAAAACTGTAGTTTGCAATTAAGCATATGGCAGTTTGGGATACTGGAATCAAATACAAGGATTCATTTACAGTATGTGTACAGTATGAACATATTCCTTCAAGGGAAAACTCCCTTAGCTGTATATTATGAAGGCTCATCACAAACACGTTGTCCAAAGTCCTGTGTTCTGTACATACCTGTTGTATATCTGAGATCATCACTTTCTCTGTGTCTCCCTTCCTATCTAAGAGCACAAGTATGTCTCAAATATGCCATTTTTCAAAAGAAAGCCATTGCTGCAATTATTATCTGTAATCCTACAACATTATTACTGCTGTTGTTGCTGCAATGTTCCCTTCAGTGCTCTTCCTAAAGAACACTCATTTCAGGAGCAGCCTGACTGCACAGAAATCATGGCAATGTCAGGTGAAGTGAGTCTTGTAACACACAGGCTGTTTATTTTCTTTAGCAATTTGTTCTTCTAGCATTAACTACTTTATCCAGTCAAGTGAAGACAGAAAACAAGAGTCACAAACTGTTCCTGCAACTGCTCCTTCCATGCTTCAAGAATGCAAGCATGGAAAGCTGGTGCATTCTTCCAACACACTTCCAGACAAAAACTATCTTTAAGAACATGAGCAAGTTTTCCATAAAGAGCAATAACAAATAATGTCTGGCTTTCCACTGGATGCTCAGGAGCAGGAGACAGATGATTCTTTATTCTGTACGTTCTGGTTCACTTACCACATAAGATGTGAGAAAGAATAAGGAAAACACCCTTGTTTTTTACATCTCATGTGCTCCACTGGAGTTCAACAAAGAGTGAAATTTTTTTCCTAGCCTCAAGCAAAGTTCATCCCTTTATGAGCATATTGAATTACTTCAGCCACTATTTATAGTTCAGCCTATAATTTGTTACATGAACTGAAACTCTTTCTGCTCAGCTGATCTGCTATACCTTCTGCATGCATGGTGAAGGGAGGGTTATTTATTTAAGTCAGTGTCTCATGGACTGATGTCACCAATGGCTGAACAGTACAACCACTGCTGCTTAAATGACACATGGTTATTGTGTTACCTGAAAGGTCATATTTGCAAAGTAGCTGTTACAGAAGTTTTTTTATTGTCCCTTTGTCTTGGGAACATATTTGATCTTAAAATCTCCTTACTACCACATTAACATAAAAAAGTCACAAGTGTTAAGACCCCTAGTCTCTCCACCCAGAGAAAATGGCAGGACAGAAAGTAGGACAGTAAGAAAAACTCTGGGAACAAATAATTATTTTGCATGTATTTGCATCATATTTTAAGGAAATGGGCTTTCTAGATTCTGAGCTATACCCTGAAAGAGATCAACCACTGGCTTTGGTTTTTAACAAAAGCGAAGTGCAAGACACAGCTACCAGTCTGAAAAATGCAGGTAGTGAGCAGACAGGATGAGCAGGGGACATGCCAAGTAAATTTCTCCCCCCACTTGCAGCATCTCAGCTCTCTGCTCATGAGGCTAACAAGTACTCTGGTCTCAGTATCTCTCTTCAAAGGTCTCAACTCTGCACAGAGAATTTACTTAAGCAGAAGGCCATTAAGGTGACATTCCAGGCCAGCCATCCAGGCAGGAACCTGGGATGTGTAACAGCTGTCCTTGCTCCTCTGCACAGTACAGGTGGATCAGCAGCATCAAAAGTACCAAGAGACCCCCCAACAGAAAATGCAAGTCTTAAGACGTGCTGAAGAGTCTCAAGCTGTGTTGAATTTGGGATTCTGTGCATTATCCACCAAACAGCCACAAGAGCAGCTATGTAACCCCCCCAGAAGCCAATGCTGGGAATACAGCCTCTCCAGCAAGGCTTTTAAAGCTGAAATTTTTCTGTAATTTTAAGATGACCAAGACTACAATTCCAGCAAATAAACTGTTCACATGGAAGTCCCTACCTAGCTTTTAAAGCAAGTAAAAGTACTTGGCACTTAATGGCACACCTGACATAACCCACTCTGTCTACAGATTATTTTGCACGCATCAACACACTGAACACAACTCCTCGCTTTCGAGCACCAATTTTTTGGGGTAATTCTTTTTGGGTTATTAGGTATTACTGCATTTTGGAAGAACAAAAAAATCTTATTCTTTCAGTGTAGCGTTTGGTTTTTTGTCAGGTATCAAACACAGGCAATCGAATTTCAGAGTATACATTCCTGCAGAAGCAACAGCCAATAACAAAAGCATGCAGAATTTTACCTTTTCACTATTCTTGTACTTTTCCCAGCTTTTCAACATCTTAAGCCATTTTGTAGTTCTTTCAATTTCAAGGTGCTTTTGCTGAAAAGGAATTAGAAATTTTTAATATCTCCAGAACAAATGCATTTAAAGTTATTTATGTTTTTCTAAAAATAACAACAAAAAGTTTAACAGAGCATTATGAACTTTTTATTCAGTCATCTGAGAACAGCAAAGAGTAACACCAGTTCATGTAAGACACCCAAAGAAACAGCCAACCAAAAACCAAGCAGAAACTCTTATTTTCAGCACTTTGGAAGAAACTGATTTTGTAAGAGGAAGTTAAGAGGACAAGATTTCTAGAAGTTTCTTCTTTATATATTTGGCAAGTTAAAAAAAAAAAACAACTTCAATTTGTTTTTATACTCAGTAAATTTTCAGGCAAATAATTTCTGCAAGTCACTTAAAAGTTAGCTGTCTCCAAAATTATCTTCTTTACCCAGACTTGCCCTAAACATAATTAGCTTCTGTTTGCTGATGATCACACAAACTATCCCTTCTTAAAAGGCACAAAGTTAAAAAGGAACAAAAATAAGTGCATGCAAGAGTGACAGTGCAGGAACAGAAGTGGGAAGAAGCTTTAATTCTATACACTAAAAGCTAGAAATCCTTGCCATTATTACCCTCCTTGGCATGGCATATTTTCACCTGAATTACCCTGTAACTTAACATCAAAGATTTCTTCTAAAGATCTATTTGCTCAAATTTTATTACTGACAAGAATATTTCAGTAACAAGGTGATAGAGTGAGAATCAAACCAAAACAAACCCCATCTTCTCAAAATAAGCAGTTACATTAAGTAGACCAGCAAGTACAGCCCTAGTACCTTAGAGACTGCCCTTCTGTCTATAAAGATATTGCTACAGTTGCCATCAACTTCTTGAATTTGGGAACCAAACAAGCACCTGGAATCAGCCATTTTAGACCACAGAATTTCAAGGCACTTTGGCACTACATGACCAAAAATCTGTATTTTCTTAGCTCCAACGATAAGACTTTTAACAATTATTGTTACAGCTCAGTTTTACATTTTGGGAAGTGCCTCTGATTATACTGTAAAGTTAATAGTTAGCTGTGTGTTTTTACATTTTCTGATGAGACTCCTTCAACTCTCTCATAAAGCTTTGGAACAGAAGATCCAGACTGAAAAGGCTAAAGCAGAAAATTGTATGTGTGTGGCTACTGCTTTCTCTTCAAAGCTGAATACAAGCAAGAATTTAGTTTTATTGCAAAGGACAGCCCCTTTACCTCCAACTTCAAATCCAGGGATTAATAAAGACAGGAAGGATAGAATCACTAGCCATGTGACTATCTCATAACAATGTGAAAGTTTAATTCTAAAGCTCCACAGGATACTGTAAAGTTATTAATAGTTTCATTAAGTATTTATAAAGTTGCATCCAAAATGTTGGGGGAAAATACATAAGAAAATTATTATTTATTGTCCCAACAGAATCCTAATTTTACTTCTACCTTTCACCCATCAGAATTTGTTCACTCTTTTCTGGCTATCAATGCAATAAAGTGAGCTTCTTTAACTTCCTGAACTTCTTTAATCCAGGCTCTCAAAGCCCTGCATTAGCAGAAGTGTAACTTGGTGTTTAGGTCCATCCACCTCTATGCCAGATCCACAAAATGTCCAGGAAATAAGATCATTTGGGTTTTCAAGTTATTTTTGTTTAAATTCAAATGTTACAAGCCTGACACAAGTATAAAAATGTTACAAGGAAAAGAAGTGCCTCTACTATTTCAACCTTATCTAACTACTCATGTTGCAACCAACTGCCCACATTCCTGTTCAGGTTCTGGCTGTATTGGGCAATAGCTCAAATACTTGCCTTTAAAAAACAAAATAAAAGACATCTCATAAGAGATATGTTAAGAGGGGAAGGCTAGAAAAAGTATTGCTTCCCAGATTTCACAACACTGTTTCTGATTCTCCTTCACACTTGCAACCCTTTTAAGGAATCAGCATTTTCAACATCTCTTAAAGCAGCTGTTCTCTAGGTGCAGTTTAGACTGCAGGAATAACAGGAAGTCAGGAAAGGTCTCTGCCCTCAACAGGTTCTTTAGATAATTGGTAAGAAAAATAAAACCCTATCTGTTTCTACAGTCTTTTTGTTTGTATGTTTGATCTGCTTTCAAGATTTTTGGTCTTTTCAGCCAGAAGCTCACTTCAATTGTATGTTTGTTCAAGCTTTTATGTCTTTGTGTCAATTTAGCCCCGTTCTCAAGCGATGCTACTGTAGTCAAAATAGCAATTATTTCTGTGTTCAGTTGCTGAAAACTTTTAGTTACTTCTTTCCCTGTCTGAATTATGTTCACTTTCATGTCTAACAGGTATAACACTGAAAACACAGACAGATCTGAGCCAGCTCATTGCAGAGCAGATGGACGGTGCTGCTGCTCTTCAGAAAAGTTCCATGTAGTTGTCACCAAAAAAGAAAAAAAATAAAATCCATTTATCTGTCTTCTAAGTACATTTTACACTTTGAAGCATTTTTGCCATTGGGAGTAACAGAATCCCTAATTGAAGCAGAGCTGGCTTCCTACTCTCATGTCAGTAAACAATGCACTAGTGAAAGCAAAAATATCATGAAGTTGGCAAGCTCCCTCTCGTGTGCAGCACTCCACCTTCCCAGAGAGCACGTGTGCCAGGGCTGAGGCTTAAAGCAGTGCTTCAGCAGAAGCTTCAGAAAAAAACAGAACATGCTAAACTGTTCCCTAGAGAATTTATAATCAAGTAAACCAATGACAAAACCTAACAAACTGAAAATTACTCAGAAAACATTTCATAGAACTTCAAAATCAGAGTCAGACACAGACTCCAGATTTCCAGAGGTCAGTCCTCTGTCTCCTTTCCTCTCGAAAATCTTTTCTCCCCCTGTTTTATCTGAGATGTGCAGGATGATTCATCTCAAGGTTAAGTAGTTCATAACGAAGGACAATGATTTGATGCATTTAAAGCATCAAATGTGCAGCAAAGTAATGAAGCACCAAAATCAGTAATTATAACTATTAATGCAGAGTAAAGGTATTATGACCAAAAATACACATGCACAAAAACACTCACAGAAATCCCAGCCAATCCCAGCCTAAGTTTATTTTGTATCTGAAGACCAGATTCCAGATTCACAAGGATATCAACCTTCTACATAAGTTGCAAATGAAATGAAAACTTGAATTAGGAATACTTTTTAAAATTCACAAGGCAAAAGGTAAGCATAAATACTTCTGCCAAGTTAGTGACTCCAAAAGACATTGTACCAAAAGCTCATAATCTTAGCCTGCATTAACATAACACAGTAATCCTTATGAATGGTACCTTGAAAAGTGCAAAGATTCAAACCCTGCTGACAGAAGCCAGATAAAGCTCACACCAGCAGAGGTCAGGATACCATCAGGAGTGTAATCAGGAGTCTAATGCAGGAGCATCACTGGATGATTATAAAAACACCCTAGACTTGCAATTTAACACTGACTCCACAAATACAGTTTCTATGCTGACACTTTGAGACAGCACAAACACAATCTGAGACAGAACTGAGACACTATTTCTGCCAAATAATTTAAGGCTAATTACAAAGCCATGGTGAATCAAGAGCTTCAAAATACATCCACCACAGTAGCTGCAAACTGCCTAATATTTCTGCTCAGAGACTCACCTCCCTGCTGTGTCCTTCTGATGGAAATGAAATTATACAGACACTCACTGTGTTATTAAATGTAATGAAACATGGCAGGAAAATGCAACTATTTCAGGTATGCAAAACCACACATGAACCAAGGCAAAAGAAAAGAGACAAGTTCTATTCTTTTACAGTAAGCGTCTCTTACAAGCTTCAGTATATAACTGAAGCTCTAAATAATTAATTTTCCGAAGCACTGCTGCTCTTAACACTCAAGGAGCTGAGCTGCCTTGGAGTAAGTCATTCCATCCTTTTTCCATGTATTCTACTGATTTATGCACCCAAGAGGGCTAACTTAAACTTACAGCTTTAAATATTTTATCTTGAGTTTTCTGATCCGATTTGGTCTTGGAGAAAAGCAACAGACCCGACTGACCAAGGGGAAATACCAACAGTAACTAGGCCCAGACAGGCAGAAATTCAGTTCCCCATTATTTTTATTGCTTTCCACATTCCCAGCACATCAGCTGTCAAACTACTTCTCCAGTACCCTCCAGCAGCAGCAGGATTTTTGGACTAGGACATGCACCAGCTGCCAACAGGACCTGCCATGTCCAGAATCCACCCAGCTCAGCGTTACAAGAGAAGTCACCACACTGGAGTGGCAGCAGGATACTTGTCACTATTTCCCAAAGCAGCAAAGCACCCCACACTCCTCAGGATGGGGGTGCACACCTCAGTGTCAGTGCCACCACCTCGCTCACATCATCCATCCCCAGGCACAGCTGCTGCTCCTGGCACAGCACCACAGCTCTCATTCTTTCAGGACAGAGCTGGGTGTGAGCTCTTAAGTAGCTCCATTTCCTTCACTAGGTCATATAATGGGCAAGGAATATTCACATCTCATTGACAGAAGCAAATGTAAGAATGAGTGGGCCCCAAGGGATCTGTGGGCGAGTTAATGTGTGCTCAAGGATGACAGTCCTTAGGGGACTTAGAATGTGCTTCTCTGTAAATGCAAACTGCTAAAATACTTCATCAACTCATTTCAAAATTATTTATATTGTTAAAAGCTGTAAATCTGTAAATGTTTACTTCCTAGTAAGAAAAGCTGGAGGACAGTGGACTTACCTTTTCTATCACCGCATCATGGACAGGAAGCTCCTCTGGGCTGAAAACAAAGAAAAAGTTTATATTAGTCTTGGCTAATCATTTCTGCATAGGTTCTTACAAGTCATCATGTACAGCAGCTATTTGTAGTAAGAAGTGAACAAAAATTACGAACTGTAAAGAAGAACTAATATTTTGAAGTACAGAACTAGGATTTTAAAGTAGTTGCATAACTTAAGAAAAACATGGTATAGGTTAAGAAAACTTTTTTTTTCTTCTGTAAAAGCATCTCTGCTCTATTACTGAACTGAAATCCAAATGACTTTTGTTTTGTTTTATTTGACCATACTGTTAGCTAATTTACAAATTTAAAAAAAAAAAAAGTATTTCCTCCTTTACCACTGTGCTCAAGGAAAGGCAGTGAGACTTTGCTTGACTTAGGAGAGTTAACTTACATTTTCTCAGAACTACAAAACTCCCTCTAAGTAACCAGAAGGAAGAAGCTGAAAAAAAAAATCTGTTTTGTCACTAGGTACCTAATTAACACTAAAAGTCTTTTCTCTTCTTACCCTAAGCCTAAAAAGGCAGTTTAGGAATTGAAAGCTTGAAAAGCAACCTTTGACCAGGTACATCATCAGACTTTCCATTACCTTAATTTCATTCTGAGACCTCTAACTTCTGTTTTTCTTATCAAAGAAATTTGTGTTTTTCCTCTCAAAAGTAACTGAAGCCAAGTGAGCCTGCATTCCCCTGCAGCTTCTGAAAACACAGCAGCTTGACTATAAGAAGCAACTCCCTTCTGCTCTAGAGGTCAGATAAATAACATACCAAATAAAACCATGTTTAAAAGGGACTACAACACAGGAAATACTGGAAATACTTTGAAGAATTCCTACTGAGTCTTGATATTATGAAAAAAACCCTCATACCTACATCATTATAGCTTTTTATAGTGAGGCCATTAAACCTCAGTATTTTAGACCTGTATCCACTCTGTGCAAGGGTGACCTTAGGTAAGGCTACAGAAGTTAATGCTTCAGTCAGTCTAACAACACTCTGATGCAAAATGCTTGAATTGCATGCAATCTCATTTCATTTATAAGATGCTGTTTCAGATTCAGAAGTTGTATTTGAATAAAAAATACAGAATAAAGAAATACATTTGAACCACTTAATTTAATGGAAAAACTTGCTCCCATCAACACCTTCACAGAGACCTAACAGAAGTCAAAGTTTCCAGTCCACAGCCCAGAAATTATTTTAAAACCAAAAGACTGTTGCTTTTGAGCAGCATTCCAAAAAGCCTAATTCCTTCATTTAGAAGCACTTAACTAATATCTAAAAGTTCTCTTGGTGAACAACATCAAAATCAAAAAAATTCCTGATCAACATCTAACGCACTAGAAATAACCTCTAGTCAGTGCTATTTGTAAAAGTTACCAAAATTATAGCATTGTGCACAGTCTCATACAACTAAATCAAGTAACTGAAAGCAGGCCCTTTGTACACCAAATATCACCTAGAAATTCCGCTTATTTCAAGTGGAAAGAAAAAGCAAAGGGGAAGAAAAAATTCAGTGTAATACAATCTGCTTGGGGTGGTTGTTGTTTGGTTTGATGCACAAAGATTGCTTGCTAGGCCTTCTCACATCACTTAAAACTTTCCAATTCCTTAGTGACAGTTGCAGGCCCTGCCTGCCCCCCAGGAGCCTCCCACAGCAGCCTCATTCTTCGCAGCCCTGCGAGGTCACCCCAGCAGCTGGCTGTGCACACAACAAACCCTTTTTCCTCCAGTGCTGCCTGCAGCGTGCAAGGCACGGATCTGACAGCTCCGCATCCCTGCGGACTCACGCTGGCCACAGCAGCTCCTCTGCTGAACTGGTACCACTTGACAGCTTATCTGCACGCTGGCATGGAAGCTGATCACATGAAAGATTAATCAAATCTTATTTTTCACAGAGGGAGAATGAGTTTTAGTGATTTATTAAGGAATTGCTGACATCCAATTTTGGGAGTTACCATCAATGTACAAAGAAAAGGCATGGCTGAACCTCCTGAGCAGGAAAAGGCAGCCCGCACATCCTGGGAAGCAGACACAAAATAAATCCAACATCAAATTTATGCCCACACTGCTTGTTATTTTTTGAGCTGTACAGCTCTGCACTAATATGACAGAGCTACACTGAAATTCCACAGCAGCACATTAAGGCAGCCCCATGTTTTTATTCCCCAAGACGATGTCGAGCACCAGGCAAACAGCACAGGAGCCAAATGACTCGCCCAGGGCTGCTCAGTAACTCACTGGACATGCAGGAGCTCCTGCAGATCTCCCTCTCCATTAACGAGAGGGCACCAACTATGCCCACATACTCATGTATGTAAATATTAAAATCTACCCTGCAAGGATTGAAGGAAAGGAAGAGCAGGCACACAAACTCTCTCAAGCCTCTAAAAGTATTTTAAAGAAACACAGTTCTGTTTAGTGTACCTGTTTTCTATGCAGAAGAATCTTAAGAGGGTTTTTTATTATTAGGTAGAACAGACACAAAATCAATCGATGTGTGAACCTGGTACTTTATTGTACCTTCTATTTTTTCTTTATAATGATGCATCTTCCCCTTCCTTTCCCAGCCCAGTATAACAATCTAATATTGTTATACCTTAATTATTTATTTTAAAAATTAATATTCTCCAAGCATTCCCAGTCTATGTAAACTTGCATTTCTCCATGGTGTTTATCGGCATAGTTCACCGAATAATAATGGAAGCAGTAAACAATATTAACACAATATAGCCATATCCTGCCTTAAGATGACTGTTTTCCTTTAACAGCTCAAGTAATATGTATTTAGGGGATACAAAGAGAACAGAACTGATTAATGTAATTAGCTTGGAACCATACAATTCTGGATATCCAAAAGAGGAGTCACAGGGATGCTTTTAACTGAAGTAATGAAAATAAGGTCTCACTTAGCAGAAACAAGATCTTAACACACTCCTGTCCACACTAAAGTAAAATCTGGACTAGGTAAAGTCAGCTGTTGAACGAGCCAGGAATTAAGAATCATCACGCCTGTGCCTTGCCATGAGGACAAGAGCTCCCAGCTGCAGCCACACAGGATCCCAACAGCAGCTCAGGGCTCTGCCTGTCACTGCCAAGCAGCTCTGGAGTTAGAGCACTACTGGAATGGGCTGAAGATCCTGTCCACACATCTAGGAGTGACAAAACACTGCAAGATCAAATCCCAGCTACAGTAAGCTGCCTGATTGTCATCCTACCAGGAGGCTCCTCAAAGACCTCTCACTAGAAGAAAGTAAATACTGGATTCCAAGACTTGACTGAACTCAGGATATCCACCTGTGGTCCTTACTGGTAGTTATCTCCCATCTTTCAGGCTGAACTACTTCCACCTTCTGGTGAGAAGGTCTCTAAGTTCAAAGACACAAGAGCTCATTTACTGGATTCGACTGAAAATGTCCTTTTTTACTGCATTGTAAGAGATGAATGGATCTTGCATCTTTAAATCCACCACAATGGCTAACACAGGTTTTCCTGAATGTTTCAAGAAAACTTAAGAATATGTCAAATGCATAAATATCTGTCACTTCACAACATTAAATATGCATATCTATGGTTTTGACTATTACATGTTGTAATTAGCCCCCCAGAGTAACAATGGTAGTTGAAATAAACTGAAAAGTTGAAGACTTAACAAGCTTACAGTCCCCTACCCACTGCTGCTGTTTAAATTGGTCATCTTTAAACAGCACTTTGATGAATTTGTTCAATACAAACACAAGGAAAGACTTTCTTGTTTTAGACACTCAGCAGATTTATTCCTTCCCTACATTTGTATTTAAATCTCAAGCATGTTCCCTGCTGATTCAAATCACAGAATTTTCCTGTTTCTAGATCGGCTTAAGTTTAAGAAATGTAAAGCCTCCTCAGTCCTTTGCAGCTTCAGTTGAGGGTGGAAGATATTCACTGCAATGATCAGCAACCCTGGTACAGCGATCACCCCAGAACTCTGAACCCCAGAGGATCAATTCATTTCTTCACAGACACAAGGCCTGACAACATTTTCACTAGGGAAAATACAAGTGACAAAAATTGACCACAATAAGACCAAAAATACTACAAAGCCTAATTAAATTGACCACAATAAGACCAAAAATACTACAAAGCCTAATTGCCCAAACATTGTAATGTTCAAAATCTTTTGCTACACTGTACTATTATTTCTCAATTTCTATTTCAGAACACAGCACTTGCTTAAAAACCCTCTCTACTTGCTCTTGTCTGACCAGATACAACTGGCTGGGGCACAGTGAAGAACTCTGGGGCTCGTTATTAGGAAACATTTGTGGGAATAACTGTGATATACACAAGTCATCTAATAAAAAAGTCAATTACATTCAATATTTCTATATAATTGAACTCAGTGCAAAACAACCACTAAAAAGTTTAATCATCATAAAGCCTGTAAAGCAGTGCCTATGCAAAAAGTTTTCTCAAACTATTCCTCAGTTATTTTCTCCTGCTCTCCTCAAAGTACTCTAAGTGCAATAGCATTGCCTTGTACCACAGCACAGCGTTCCATTTTAAATGAAAAGTACTTTGAAATCATATGTGGTGTCGCATTTTAAATATAACGTAGGATAAGTTTTTTGCAGAACACTGATCTCCATGGTCTCAGGGAGTTAAATATAAAGAAACAAATGCTGTGCATTCAGCTTGTCATTTGTGATGCACTGTTAAGTTTTTTTAATTCATGAGGAAAACATATTTGCTATTACCCAGGAGATTTACTTTGAAGGAAATATTTTAAAAAAAACTTAAGAACCAGTCATTTGTATAATTTTAAGGCTTTCATGATCAAGAAATTTTTGAGTGAAACATCCACAAAACTATTAGCAAGGTATAAAAGTAAAAACCACAAGTGATGTGAAATAAATTCATAAGAGTGATCATGCACAGGGGTAAGGAATGACGGGAAGAATTCACTTGACAGGTCTGAACACAGAGCTTTTGTGAAAATGGAGTCATCTTGCTGCACAACATGAAACTCAGATTGCTGAGTAACAACTTCCACCATTACAGTATCCAGATGTATTAGGAAAAAGTAAAATCTTCTCAAATAGGTACAGTTTTAAATTGTGTGATTTGTCAGGAGTGAGTTGTAGGAGTATATGGCTTTACTAGACACAAAAAAAAATTAGTATATTCACAGTGGGAAACCAATTCTACAGCAATAAACACACTAAGGAGGTGTTCTACTGTTCTGCCTCCCCCTCAGCGTCTGACACACGGCACATAAAGCTGTCAGGGCAATACGTGGGATTACGGAGATGTACAACAGTGCTTTGCAAAAGAATTACAAACCTTCAAGGTAATTTTCAGAGGAATCCTGACTATGAATATTGCTTTAATCTTCCAGCTTTTGAAAGGAAATTAAAGCAAAAGTGTTATTTTCAAAACCAATAATATATGGAAAAGATTTCTGAATATACTAAAGAGAAGGTAAGAAAGCTGTTGTTTTTCACATACAAAATTCTATTATTCCCTTCCTTCTTTGTACTTCACAATTTACTTGCAAACTCACAAATTTGATTAAGTTTATCTCTCAAAATAACTGGAGCTCTGCTACTGTAATCATCATCCACTTGGAATTTTCAGCAAATAACCTCTGCACAGTATGGGGGAAGTGACTACAGCAGATTAAAAAACAGCTTTCAGAAGTTTTGCTGAAATTCATACGGAAGCCAAAGCAATTAATTAACATATGGGATAAGCCAATGTGATATTCCACAATATAATTACCAGGAAACATGCTGCAAGAAAGAATTTAATGCTGGCAAAAGGCTGGACCACATGTGATTTTGTGACTAGGTTTTATTTGCAATTATTATTTGGGGATTCTGTTGAGGCTGCTGCCAATTTGCACAGCACAGTGCCATGAACATGTAGCTCCTGTCCAGAAAGTCTCAAGCAACGCACACTGTGAGAGATGAGATAAAATAAAATCAACAGTTTTATCAAAATCAACTAAATCTCAAAATGGTGACTTCTCAGTAAAGTACTTTGCTGCATGGGAGAAGATGACTTTGTTGTAAAAATTTTACTGCCAATATGAAAAATTATCTAGAAATTCATAGAAAAAAACATAGAACTGTGTTTTCACTGCCAAATGCTAAAAATATGTGTTACCCTGTGTTTTTAGTGAAAACGCATGCTCTATATGCAAACTTGAAAGTTTCCCCAGCTTGGAATTAGAAAACCTTTGAGAAAATCTATAATCTGCTTAATTGAGCACATCAGCATTTCTAGTGATTTTTGATGTCACTTTAACTGTACATAAATGAACACTGAGGTTAAAAATGTCTTCTCAAAATCACGTTTTTATAAAGATAAAAATCAGGCTAAGCTACCTTAAAATTCCCTAGAGTCTAAAAGGCAAATGAAAGGGAATGCCTTACTTCTAATTTACATTTGAAAAATGTCTAAAACACCTAGGATTTTCTCCTTAAGCACATATATCCTGCTTTGAAGTACTGCTTGAAGGTTACTTCCTGTGCAGATCACTTATGCCATAAATTAACAGTGATCCATGGTCTGCATGTTGGCAGCTTCATCTGCATTAAAATTCATGCACTATGCAAAGCTTATTTCAACATAAATTAACTAAGATGGTATTGTTCCAGCAATATACACTTGTTCACTGCTGAAGCTCACAGCATTATGTACCTACACTTGCTTCTTTCAGGAAATGAACTCCAGTGGTTTTGGTGGGTCCTTCACTGGGTCTAGAATAGCAGCATCTTTGCACTTCTAAAAACTGTCCCCCCTTTTAGCATCCTTAACAATCTGTGCCAGTGAAACACACTCTGGCCATTTCCTACATTCAGTTACTTTAACTTTCCATAAATGCTAAATTTAGTAGGAAATATACAAGGCAATAATGATTATGCTAAATAGTTACGTTTTAAAGCTTAAGCAGCAACTCAAAACCACTGCATATTGCTTTATGAATGTTGTATAAATTAAACTATATTAATGTACTCAATCATTTTTTTCAGTTCTGCTACCTAATAGCTCTTTTCATAAAAGGAAGTACTTTATGAATTCCTAGTACACAGTGGGTGATCTTTTACTCAAATCAAGTAGCAACAGCTGTTAACAAAAAAACACATTATGTGTCCTTAGTTGGCAGAATTCTCCTGCAGCTTATTTTTGTGTTTGCCATCAAATCTGCAGGATTACATTCACCTCATTTCCTTCTGTATCTGCAGAGGATTGCTGAAGTGACAGCCTGGACTAACTCAGCTGAAAGAACGGATATAAAATTCAAATTTCAACTCTAGTCCTAAGAGTAAGCTTAGAATAAAGCCAAGCCAAAGAAATGGGTAACACTGTGACACAGTTTTAGGAAGAAAAAAAAGACCATACCATTCTGAGTTATAGAAAGTAACAACAGAACACTTCTTCCTTCCACAGGAAGGACCTGCATGAAGGGAATGTAAGAGAAGAACCACATACTAAATCACCATGATAAGACAAGGGGAAAGAAGACAAAAAATTAAAGAGAACATCATCTTAAATACAGTTGCAAAAAAAATTAAATTTATGGTCCAAATCACAGAAAAATTCCTTGGTAACTTCTAGACACGTAACTTCAAGGCACTTCCTCCTTCTCCTGGTGAAGTCCTACCACTAAATATACAAGTGAAGTGCAAATATATACAACTGTAAAGCTCACGGGGACTGAGAGAAGGGCTGAATTCTCTCCCATTGCTAGGTCTGGTTTAGACAATTTTCCTGAAACAGCTTTGAATAAACAACCAATTTTCGCCATCAGGCTGACAAAGAATCCTTGTGAAAGTAGCAAGCGTGAGAAAGTGAACAACAAAGGCACTGCAGAGTTCCTTGTGGTAACCAAAACACCTTCTAAAGCAACACTTCTGACCACACACTCTTGCAAAATACGACCTCGCTTTAAGGAAGAAAATGCTGCCAATTGCCACGGACATCTCACACTTCTGAACCCAAGTTCAAATGCACTGATGCAAAGAGAAGAGTCACAACACAGCCACCACCACGAGTGCAGACAGATTCAGAGAAAAATGTTCGCTGTCCCTCAAGGAAGCAGAGCTGTAAACTCAGTCAGAATGGACAGGACTAAGTAAATTTTACAGCAGGACCAATGTACTCTCCCACTGTCAGGGATGTTTAAATAAAATTACCTATTTACCCTGGTCTCTGACACAGCCTCACCACTTCACAACTGCATAGTAAGCAGGGATTCATTTCAGCTTATCAGCAATTCCATAACTGATAAATAGTGGGTTTGCTGTGTTTTCAAAACAGGTTTTGTCATACTGAAATACAATTAAAATATTATTTTTGAAGTAGTTCCTGTGGAAGCATGCAAAGGAAAAAAAATAAAGGATTTGTCTAATGCTAGGAAGATGGACTTAAAAAAGCATTCTGAACTCAATTACTAACCCAAGAAAACTACCACTTCTCTCCTTAAACAAAGATTGTATCATCAGGATATATTAGGGCAAAAGGAAAGAATGTTAAATACAGCTGAAATTTGTGGTTGGGGTTTTTTTTAACAGCAGTTCCTCAATATGATTAGCAATGAATATTTCACAGCAAAATCAGTCAAGGCAAGTGTATCACATATTAGAAGGCAGAATCCATGACACATAAAGCAAAACTCCAGTGGAGAGAAGAGAATTCAGTGGAGTTCCCATGGTAAATCTTTATAATGCCACATAAAACTTCTAGACAGTCAAAATGAGGCATATTCATATATTTAGGAGAAAGAGAAGAGAAACACAACTTTTCTCTAAAAAGAGAAATCTGAACTTTTTTTTTTAATAAATATTTGACTTTGGCAGCTGAAAGAGGCTGAACATGGCACACTTCTTCCCAAGGGAGGGAAGAGTTTAGCCACTCTCCTGACAAGAGGGTCTGACCCTGTCTCACAAAGCTGAGAAGAGGAAAATGACAGCAAGTCCCTGCTGAATGACCAGGATAAATAAAATGCAGTAAGAGTCACATTTATAATTGAACTATTAAGAATAAACATTCCATTGCTATTTTAGCACATCAATACATCACTTAACATGTTTGGCAATATTTACTTTGCCTAGAAAATTAAGAATTGTGGCTCCATGTCACTGTGAACAGTAACTTTGCAACTCTTCTAGCAGCCTTGGAGCTCCTTCCCTAAACTCTGATGTGCAGATTTATTGGCCTTAAAAGGAAATGGCCTTAAACTGAGACAGAGATTAGATTAGATATTAGAAAAAAATTTTTCACTCTTAGGGTGGTCAGGCATTGGAACAGGTTGCCCAGGGAGGTGGTGGAGTCATCATCCCTGGAGGTGTTTAAGAGGCTTCTGGATCTGGCACTGGGTGATGTGGTTTAGTGGTTATGGGGTTACAGTGATGGTGCTGGGTTTACTGATAGACTTTATGATCTTAAGTTTCTTCCAACCCTGATGATTCTATGACTCTCCTACTAAAAATTTGAAACTAAAATTATATAAAATCCCTATTTTTTGAATGCTACTTTGATTATTACCAAATTACATTAACCATGCTCCTTTTTTTAACTGCTATTACTGAAAATCTCAGCATAACTTCTGCTGCTGCCAAGAACCCTCACAGACCTGTCCTTACAGCTCTTATCTGGAGAGAACTCAATTGTGTACCCACCCAAATCAGCAGGGAGTGCTGAGCAAGAGTTATTGCTTATGGGCATGTGGTTCAACAGGCACATGGAAGAAAATATTAAGGAATGCACACAGAATACTTCAGAGAGAAGGACTATTTTCCAGCAAGGCTACATACAAATTACCAAGAAATAGAATCCGAGAGGGGATAACCGGTTGCTCATCATATTGCTCCCTATCAAAATGTTCAGGGTAAAATAATAATACTGGAGGAAAAAAGTAATCCATAGTTTTATTTGGAGGCATTTAATGGAGTATCTCAATCCTTGACTGAGCTCTCCATTTCTTTGCTCCCCTAACTTGTTTTTGGAGTGTGATGTAGAAACGCATTACAGCTAATAAAAACACAGGTTTTTTTAAGAGTGAATTTTGATGGAGAAGAGCAGGTAGGTCTCTATCTCAACAAAAGAAATAATAAATTCTGGTATTTGAAAAGCACCTCTGGCAATGTGATAATCTCCATCATTAGCAAACTATTCTCAAAACATGTTCTCTGCTTTAACAGGCTCATGGGATAAAGACTAAGGGTATGAGTCACATTCTCAGCTGTTGTGACCTGGTACAATTCCACCAAAATCAGCACAGAGCTACTGTAGGAGTAGCACAAAAATCTAACCCAAATTTTGGAGAGCCTCATGAAAGGGTTGAGGGACAGACCACATCTGTATTTTCTACCACTGGTACTTCTGTTGTACCACTCGTTATTCTCTAGGGGATAAAAACCCACATAAACAACCTTGCAAAATAAACCTCCAATCCACTCAATCTCACTATGCTGATCCTGAATATTTATCACCATAAGAGCATCTGCCAGAGTAAATATACATCCCTAGTTTCCATTTACTGAGCAGGTAGTAAAAGGAAAAATATGTTTAAACTGAATCACCCAAGTTAGACCACAAAATCTGACAACACTGGTTACTGCTATAAGGTAACAATTATTAATGTAAGTTACCACAAACCCTGATAATAACAGGGTCTGAAAAGAGCTCCTATGGCGCAGGCTGATGAAATAAAAGTACTTTTAATTTTTTGAACCACGTCATGGCTGCATTGATTTTCACAGCTCATCAACAAAGCTACCAGAACAATTCTGTGACTGGCATTCAATAGGGAACAATAGAAAAATAAAGTTCTTGGAAAGTTGCAGTAGATAAATTGCCATTTTTTCTGCCATTTTTACTTCATAACTGTTAAGGTCTGAACACTTAAAACACTTTCCACAATATATTCGTTACAGTATTTAAGTCAGAATTCGTATTTCTCAATGAGTAGTAGTAAAATTTGGACTTGAGCTGCACCTGCCCCAAATTCCAAAATCCAGTACTATTTTTATTATACTTAGAAAAGCAAAACTGTGGCCTTGAACAATTTTGTTATGAAGAAAACTGAACACTTCCCTTAGAGCTGGGTAATGTACAGAGAGAGAAATACAAAAGAATCTTCAAGAATACACACACACAAGGATGCTTATAGAAGTCCACATAATGTAAATCCTAACTGCCAGCTAAAAATGAAAAGTGTGGGACATTTTATGTTTTTTAAATGCTTTGGCGTGTCCACCATCTGATTGAAGGACTGAAATCAGTAGTTCCAGCAGGTAGCAAACAGATGTTTCTTCCTCAGTGAGGATGTTGTTTAATGCTTTACAGACCTCAGCACAAAGCCTCTCAGGACCTGGAGTGCACTGACCAGGGGTATATTGGTGTGGTGACCTAAGAGCAGGAAGATGCTGCTCAGATTGGCCCAAATTTTAGCTTTCTGTGCCATCCTAGGAAGACACCAAGGCCCTTTAGCTTACCCTGCTCTGACTTCTGGCCTGGTGGTGAAAGGCTCCAAGGACAATCAGCTCTTTAAACTGGTGTTGACCTTCACAATTGCAAAATGCTGCTCTCAGCTTCTACCCTACTTCAGGATCATGTACAAAGTTTGGGCTGTTTTGCAAACTTCAGTCAGACAGTGCTCTTGTGACCATTCAACCTTAACATTATGTGGGGCAGGGAGGAAGGGGAGGGAATAAAACTGTTTTGCACTTGTAGATAACTGGAGAGTTTCACAAAAAATAAATACAAGCATATATTCATGAAAAATATATTGTTAAGTATATGCTTCGATGACAGTTGGTTAAAGCTTAAATTCTTATCTACTTATAAAAGTATTGACTGTCATTTGAATTTCTTGCTTTCTTTTACTGTCTTAAGACCTTTAGTAACTTTTTTGCTATAAAAATAACTCGTAAAATTGTCACTTCTAAATAGAAATATCATTGTAGACATTACATAAACTGTCAGTTTGAAGAAATAAAATACCTTTTAAAACATTCCTAGTTGTGTAGCAGGGAACTTGTCACCACCCAAGGAATAAGGTATTTGTTCTAGTAGCTTTTCTAACCATTCCAAAGCAGTACCAAAATCAACTAAAGAATTCAAGGAGGAGGAAGGGGGAAACTCCAGATCCTGAGGCATTCCTGGAATGCCTGCTATGAGCTTCAAGACACTCAGAAACTCCTTTAGGTTTTTTTTTTCCATGAAATTATTCCCTTACCAATGACTGCTAGAAAAAATGCAAATAGAAGTATCTACAAGGTAAAGAAAAGGGCTGACAAAAGAACAGTCCACAGTAAAGATACTGACAATATTTACTTTAAAATTTAGCCAAGTTCCAAGATAGGACAGAGAGGAACTGCTTTTTTTGGGGGATGCAGGGTCAACACTCACACAATGCTGACCAAAAAGATACTACATATCCAAGAAGAGGATAAAAAAAGAAAAAATAAAAAACTGAGCAAACAAACCCTTGCTTTTTATAAATATCAAACACATTCTGCCTTTTTCATTTCCAAAAACAGCTAAAACAGTTTTTGTTATGAGTATCTGTGAAGAGATCTTCAGCATTTCTCCCATTCCTAAAATACTTGATTGCAAAAGTCATCCATTACAGGCTAAGGCTTATCTGAGCCCTCCAGGAGTCCTCCGAGATGGTCTGCCAGACTTCCATCAGCTACAGGCACAGCACAAAGCACCCATCTCCTGCACTTTCTAGAAAAGAATATCTAATCTTATCAAAACACTGGCAGATTGTATATACAGACACTGGTGCTAGACTTCAGAGGAAAAAATGTTCCTTTTAAAACTGAATGGCACTTTTCACATCAACCTGACTAATCAGCATTCCTACACTATCACATGAAATCAGCAGCAGGATTTTTACTAGAAAATAAATTGCATTGAATAAGGACCATGACTGAGGTTTTGGGGGGAAGGGGTATTGGTGCCTTTTTTTTTCTTTTAAATAATTTTAGGTTTATTGGTAACCACATTGCACTTGTATAAAATATGCTGGTCTGCTCAGTCAATACTTGTGGTCATGACTAAGACAAGCTCCCTGACATGGAATTCTAGGAAAGGAATATTATGAAAGTGAAAATTGAAGTTTTAATAGGCTATTCCATGCAACAGGAATATTTCGTTTACTTAACTGATGTATTAATTCAATATACTATTCCATGTATACAAGGTGACACTGAGGAAGACCAACAGCACTTGGCAGAAAAAAAGTCTGTATTAATTAAGAGGAAGAGTACTAATTGGAGTTACAGAAGAGACACATGGAAGGGGATGCTGAGAGCATGACTGCAGATGTACTCCCAGTGGGAGGCTCACCATGCCCAGGTGGGGAAAGACACGTAAGTCAAGGAGCAGTAGGTGAAAATAAGGAAGAAACCAGGAGCAGCAGAAAGAAGTCATTATGTGCAGGAGCTCCTGCACTGCCTGCCACCTCACCAAAGGAACTGGGGTGACCTCAGGGTAACCACAACAAAAAGCAAGGGAAATTTGTCCTGGAGGCAAAGGGGAGACAGGTGTTCCCTCCAGGTGTCTGTTAAGAGTGCTATGGTTTGGAGTGTTCCTACCCAGCATCCAAATCAGCAGTCAGAATGTCATGTTATTTGGCAGTAAATTATGAAATAAAAATCCCCAAGTTGAGTCTGGTTTGCCTGCAACACCACATGGCTTAAATAATCAACAACCCACCAGTTCCTTACAGCCTTGCAACAACAGTAGTTGGTAAAGGCCAATTTTTCTACATTTTAGCCAGTAACAAGAGTTTCACTCTTCCTGGTTCCTGCATGCCTCTACTGTAAAATTTACATTTTCAGCAGAGTAGCTCATACCTGCTACAATTTATCAGTGCCACTGAACAAACTCCTCATGGCTGCATTTTGGTTTGCACACTTTGGTGTTAAACATTTCAGGAGACAGTGAACTTGGGCTCCCCACAGGTTATTTCACAGCTTCGCTTTGCTGAAAACCTTTGTCCCACAGCTAACTTCCCTTTAAAACTTCCCTTTATTCACTTCAAATAAGTCTCACTATTATAATGCTCTGGTACTTCTCACTGAACATACCTTCTTGTTCCCTAAATTCATTAGGTATTAACTCAGCTTTTGTGGTTGTTGTTGTTTTAAATAGCTGTCTTAATAACCTGTCCACACCAATTTCCTTTTAATATCCAAAGTTAACTACAACATTCACATTCATTTGCAGAACTGCAAAATAAAGTACTGCAGCAAACAAATTGTGTTCTGAAGGCAGCAGCTACTAAAAATTTAAGACAGTATTGGGTAAAGATGATTCTGTTGTAAACAATAAATACTACAACACTTAGAACCAATCAAAGATGCCAGATACATCAACAGAGGATCTTATAAGAAGGTTAAAGTGACTTATTTTTCTTGAAGGGAAATGTCAGATCTGTTTCCAATCACAATCCAATTTCTCTACTGTTAAATAAAAAGGTACCTTCCCTCTACCTCTCAGTCTGTTCTCTGAAGAAAACCTGAGCCCACTTCTACAGGTATGGCAGGAAGACAGTAGAAGTGTTAACTCTTCAAGTTTACAAATTCCCAGTTTAACACACAAACAAGGACACTGGGACACCAGAAGAATTGCAGATCTAGAACAAGACTACTCTTTTAATGTCTCTAGTCTTCACATTCTCCCATCTTCTACCCAGTAGCAAGTTACACAGGCAGTCTTCATGCTTCATTCCCTCAAAATTCTCTTTTCTGCCCTATGAGCAATCAACTGAACTTTGACTGCCCCTTCCCAAAGCCAAGGAAAGCTGCAAACAGGACACAGACAAGGAAAAAGAGAAAACTACTGATAGTAATCAAAGCCTATTGTACTTGAGAAAAAAAGCCCTTATTTTCTGTCAGGTTCCTCAAGCCCAGCACTCTTCTGACACAAAAGACATCTCTCAGCTCCTTAGTATTTTAAGATGTCAATACAAGCAAGATTACAAATCCCTGTAGACATTAACTAGGGCACTGTAAATTTGGTACTGCCCCCAGATTTTGTTCTCAATGTGCATCAGCCTCTTTGCTAATTTACACTGTAAACACCTGATAGGTCTTAGGGAATTGTGGCTCTCAGGGATGATAGATAACCTTCTGAGGCTTTTGGTACGTCCTGCTGCATTTCAAACTCTCATAGAACAGAAGTTTCTTTCAGACACACCAGCCCAGTATGACAGCACAGATGACCCAGACCATAGTTAAAATCTATAGTGCAATATAAATTGTCGTTTCAGGGCAAGACAGTTGATATGTTCATCCTAATTATATTTCTTCTACTAGGAGAGATTTTGCTTCTCAGGAAAATAAAAATATCATTTGCAATGAATTTATCTTAATCATAAAGCAGCCTTGAGAACACTCCCAGGTGAAATCTGCCCTATAACAAGACATGGACAAGCTACAAATAGGCAAAATTAGTGAAGAGATTATCTGCATACACTGCTAACGTGTGCAGTCTTTATGTAATTTAAATCTTTCAGCTTTCATCCCTTGAAGTTGACTATATAGAGAATTAATTCTGCATTGATGGGTAAAGATGTTCCTGGGGAAGAAGTCTGGGGTAATGACTGACTGCAGCAGCAACTGGAGAGGACTTGAGTGACAATCTTCTATGCCTTACACCTAAAAAGGCAAGTATCACAATACAAGTAACAGGGAAAGTTCAGGAGTTCTCAAGGATACCAAAGTCAGAGGTGAACCCTGCAGTGGCTTCCACTACTTCTGCCCAAGAAATAAAAAACTCTGACATCCATTCTCCATTAGGAATTCTACAACACCAGGCACGTGGTGCTGCAGCTGTGGTTTACCAACACAAGGACCTCTTTGTGTAAAACAGATCTCTCCCAATGTCACACCAAATTAACTCACCCCAAGGAAGCACAAGCAGTCTGCAGGTAAAGATGACTTTTTAACTGACACTTTGTAAAAACAATAACATTGCAAAAAGGAAGGAAGAGAGGCAGAAAAAGCCCCCCAAAACAAGAACATACACATCCCTCTTCCCAATACTATAAATTACATAGGTATTACTAAGTTTTCCACTTATCACTGATTTTTCTGGATTTAAACTGCATTTCGTGTGTTCAAACAAAAATGTCAAACACCAAGAACATCAGAGAGTCCTAATAATATCAAAAGTAGCAAGTCAGCTTGTGTTCAGTTTCTGCAACCTGGATATTTACATCTGCCAAACACAAAAACCCTAATACAGTTTAATGCTCTAATCTTCTATTTGCCAAAAAGGCCCAGATTATGTTACAATGGAGGCACCTACAGGGGAACTGCATCTGGACTCTGGCATTTTCTGACATTAGGTCCCAAATCAGCAGAGACTTCAGTAAGGTTAAAAAATATATACAGCCAAAAGATCTTTGAAGGACTGAGATACACTGTTGCTTGTATACAACTAATGAGTAACCTTAATGTGTTGGGATCTTTTCTTAAATAAAAATTTTAACAAAAGTTTTATAAATCTCTCCAAGAACTTCAAGTTTGTTTACATCCAACTAAATTATTCACAACCAAAATTTATCTGCAATTCAGCTTGAAATATCTTTTTTGTAGACTATTGATTTTCATTCTCAAATATTTTAAAACTATTTTAAACTATTTCTATTTTAAAAATAGGAATTCCTTCCCTATGCAGGTTCAAATTACAGAAAAAAAACCCAGAAACTGAACCAAAAAGCACAGTGAAAGATTAGCCAGTAGTAACACTTACACAGCCGTTTCCAAAATATCTGTTAAAAGGCATAATAGTACTTTCACCAAATAGGTCATACAATAAAGAGTCTGAATATTAATAGTAGCAAATTTTTAATCTTATTTTCTTTCCAAGTTTGCAACTTACTGTAGAAACCCAAATCTGTCTGTGACTTTGTAGAGACGGTAGTCAGCATCTTCCCACGGTTCAATCTGAGCACCCTCACGACCCTAAAGGGAAAGCAAAAGATAAAATGCCAAATGATGTTTTATGACACAATAAATTAATACAATTAAGACAGCATTTAACCACTCAAACCATAACCTTTGGGACATGGTAGCAGGAGGTAAGAGGAAGAGAACATCAGTCCTAAACTGACTAGCCAGGAAAAAGGAGAGCAGCACACCTCTCCCAGCTCTTATGAACAGTATTTTCACCACAGGAAATCTCTTTTGGTCACTGCTGTACACAGAATACATTTCAATCGGAGCCACAGTAATCCCACACCTGTTGTTAAACTCCACAATAATCCATCAAGGTCCCCACAGAGTGCCTTCTACTCGTTTCATTTTCAAAGTCCATCTTTCCTGAACAATCATCTGCAAGAGCACATCCTGCAGACAGTCCTGAATTAACGTCCATGCTGACTTGCAGCAGCAAACAATGCAACACTGAGTTTTCCCTCAGTGATGCCTTCATTCAGTCCCACTCTTCTATTCCAACTGCCAGTCTTGCAAAAGGTTTGCACAAGTTTAACTACATTTCAGCCCTATCTGCATCTGGTATGGGCTATGCACAGGTTACTGGGTATGAAATCAGGCCACCACTCAGAACACAAAGTGAATTGGGTTTGTGAGGCCAGGTTTTAGTAGCAGGGGACTCTAGAGGTGGTTTCTCTGAGAAGCTGCTGGAAGCCTCTCCCACATCCAAGAGACAAAGTCAGCCAGCTCTGAAACAGACCCGCTGCTGGCCACAGCCCAGCCCATCACTGGAGCAGGTTTGGTTTGGTGGCAGGACTTGTGACCCCATGGGGAACTCACACTGGAGCGCCTGTGCCTGAAGGACTGACCCTGTGGGAGGGACCAGTGCAGGAATACCTCAGGAGGAACTGCAGCCCATGGGAAGGACCCACACTGGAGAAGTTCATGGAGAACTTCGGCCTGTGGGAAGGTCCCCATACTGGAAAAAGGGAAGGATTTAAGGAGACAAATCCCCAAGCAGGAAGGTGCTGCAGAAACAATGTGGGATGAACTGACCACAGTCCCCGTTCCCCATCCTCCTGTGCTGCTGGAGGTAGAGAAAATTGGGAGCAAAGTTAAGCCCAGGAAGAAGGGAGGGGTGGAGATGTTTTAGATTCAGTTTTTATTTTCTCATTATCCTACTCTGATTTGATTGGTAATAAATTAAACAGATTTTCTCAATTCAGGTCTGCTTTGCCCATGACAGCCACTTGGTGAAGAATCTCTCCCCTACCCTTTTATCCCAACTCATGAGCCTTTTGCTATATTTTCTCTCCCCTGCCCAGCTGAGGATGGCAGTGACAGAGCAGCTTTGAGGGGCCTGTGGTGTTAGCTAGCCAGACAGGAGCATGGTGTCCTTATTCCAAGGTGATGCACTCACTCACCTGCACACACTGTGCAAACACCAGTAAGTCTGGCATAGAAAACATTTCATTAACTCTACAAACAGAAGTATTGCTCAATACTCCAATGACACCTAAGAAGTCTGTAAGTGGTACAAAAATACCTGACTACAGTGTAAGCAGTTTAGGTATACTCTGTGCCAGGCTTGTCCTGACAAGGGGTCCAAGAACAAACATGATATGACCAGGGCATTTCATCAGTTCTCCATAACAGTATTAGAAACCATACAACTCGCTCATCTTTTTCTTTTTCTGCAATGATTTCAGTGTTTCTACTACTATAACCAAAGATTAAATAAATAAAACCAAGAGTCTTTCTGATCCAATAGATACACTGAGCATCCTCAAACACCCTGCTTTCACCACTTCTAATACAATACACTCCCTGAAAGAGTCCCAAAGTAACTTGCTATGCACCTGAAAAACTAGTTGATTGAATCACTATCCAGAATATCCCCAAAGGGGGGAGAATTTAATTCACCCAGAGGCCAGTGCATCATTAAACATCAGATTAGTACCCGAGAGTATTTTAAACAACAGCTAGCTAGAATCATGATTCAGTTTTTAAACAGACATATTACTAAAACTCATTATAAAATGTCTTTTAAATTATTAACAAGTTCACTTACCCTGTCATACTTGGCAACTATTTCTGCTCGTTCCTGGGCAAGTTTGATAGCAGCATCCTGCTCAGCATCTGCACCTGTAGCAGAATTAAAATAAAGCTGTTCAGATTTTCTCCCTTGTGAACAAAGAACTGCAGCCAAATACTTAGAAAATAAACTTCAACTTCAGGGAGACTACTTCAATGGAGAATTGCCAAAACTATTGTGTCAAAGCAAAATATGACCTTGGTGCATGTGTTGAATACTGCTCAAAGCAAAATACAGTTACTGCACAGTATCTTAACTGCTGAGTTTAGAATATTTCTGATTTTCCACCAATGCAGATATTAAATACAGTAAAAAAATAATTCTGCACAACCCACTAAATGAAGGACAGAAGAAAGTACTAAAAGCCACTAGAGCTGGCAATTACATATTCTAATAGTCAGAGAAAGTTGAAACATTCACTACTGGCTTAAAACAAATGTGTGAACTATTTACAGGATTTGTAGAGGTACTAGAATACTGAAGAAATACCGCATGGCTTCTTAGAAATTGCCTAAAACTTATTTCTCAGAAAATAGGGAAGGGTGTTGTTACAGTGTCAGAACTGCACCGTGGGCAACCCAGAGCTGGAAGTGTAAGGATATGACAACAGGAAGGTTGACAGGCAAGAAAAAAAAGCAATGTGTGAGTAAGCATTGGACATGAGGACACTGCAGATGCACGAGTGGAATTCAAGTTTTGGTAAGTCTTGTTCCCCATGCAGAGACCATCTCTAGAAAATGGACAGGAACAGAGAGCACCTAGAAAGGAAAAGTTGCTGTTTTGAATGTCCAACAACTTCAATATCCCAAATGCAATTATATCAAACCAGTGAGGTAAATCAGCCTTAATTAGTAAGTTTGTGAAAGATTCAAGAGTTGAATTCTTTTGATTATTAAACAGCAATGAACTTCAGATATAGCAAGGCTTTTAAAAGGTTTAAAAAAATATTTCAACCTAACACTGTTACAAAAATAACTCCAAGCATGTGTTTTTTCTTCACTGTCTAGTTCACAGCAACATAACAAACTTCAAGAATTGTACATACCAACCATCTGGGCCATGAAATAGAAGAACAGATCAGATACTACAGTTTTCTATCGTATGACATTAACACAATTATTTGTTCAAACCTAGTGTTCCTTTAATAAAGTTTGCCTACATATTTCTCAACATTTAGATAAGAAGTTGTGCCAAGGTGGCCTTCTAAGACATCTGTTAGAGATTTAGCATGGTGTCTGCTTGCTTTCACTCCAAGTTTCTCCAGGGGAATGCAAAGAGAACCTCAGTATGACCCACCACAGACACAAGCACCAGCATACAGACAACAGCACTGCTTGTCCCAAGCTTCCCCTAGGGGAAAATCTGGCTGCTTCTTTAAGTCTTTCATTTATGATCTCCAGAAGTCACACTTTGTTACCCTCACCTACTCCCCTTTTTCTGGCCAGCATCATTTCCCCATCATACTACTCTGTTTATTTTATTAGCAAGGACACAGAGCTCTGTCATTTTTTCCAGTGTGCAGCAGAACCAGCACACACGTATTTACACCGTTATTTGAGGTAGAAAAAATAAGTAATTCAATCTGCCATATTTGGAAGCTTTATGTCTCTGAGCCACCACACTGATAAATAATTTCCTCCCTGTAAGGTAAGAGGCGATAGAATCATTTCATATTGCTCATACTTTGGTTTGTCCAAGCAGAATGCTGCTCCTCCTGTGCTTTCAGGTGCCAAATCCACATTTATTCCTAAGCCTGAAGAAGACTCAAGACACAAAGCAGCTTGGTCTCAGGTTTGCTTTTCTCTGACACAGCTTTGTGGCCATTGCAGGGCTCTGTGACCCCAGCTGCCCACATGAGCTCTGATCAAGACATCTCCCACAGCCTCCAGAGCCCCTCCCAACCTCGTCACAGGAAAGGGCACAGACACAACTTCACACCACTGCCAGGGCATTTGTGCACTATCTCCTCCCCCAGCACAACTACAACAATCTCACTCAATCTTTACTAGCTGGCAGAGCGTGTCTACTAAACTGACAATGTCCACTAAAGCTACCAAATCAACACCGACAAAAAGCAGTGGATGAACCCTGGGTTTACTTTCAAACTGAGAAGATAAAGGAATTGTAACCAAAATTAAATTGTGTTTTCTTCTGGAAGACAGATCTGTGCTTATAAGAAGTCTTTACAGAAGACCAATTACAGGTTTTGAAAAAGTAAACTTTTAACTTCCTTAGAAACTTGACATTCCTTCAGCAAATTTAAGTACTGCTTGACCCTAATCTCCACTTCTCCAATGGACAGATGTGGTGGAAAAGCTCCCTTGTTTAAAGTACACCTGCTGCTGAGCTTCAAGAAATAGGGGAAAAGTCCTATCACTAACTTCCAAGTAAAACAGAGCTTAGATTTAATTTGAGAGTGAAAGAGTGGCTGAACATAAGTGGACAATACTGTAATAAACAATAGTCAGTACACATTCACATAGCATGTAGTTGATACATTTTTTTAACTAAAAATGGTTTATATTTTCATTTTAAAATGTGCTCAAAAGGACATGCACAGATCTTCAACAACACAGACAGAATAAGTGTAAGCTCAAAAAAAGTTTAAGCTTTTGCTTAAAATAATGCCAAATTGTATTTGCACCAGAAAGCAAGTTCCTGATTTATGCTGAAAACGTGGCCATGGCCTACCATCCCTTCCTCTGCATAAGCAATGTGTGAATCAAAATTTGGCATGTTCTGTATCTCATGACAATTCAATTACATTTAGTGTGTAAATTATCATATTCATTGCCTTTAAAGTAATCCTCTTTGCTTTCTGCCAGCATCAACCTTCCAGCTGCACTGAGATAGTTCAATATTTCATTAACCCATCAATACTGAAACCCCATAAAAAAAGCCTGAGATAGGGACAAGAGGTTATATTTTGGGAGATAAGCATTAAACATGATTTTTTTTATAAGAGGAAATATTTCAATATCTCCAACTTAGAAATTACACAGTGATTCCTGATAAAGTAAAAGCTAAATATGAGACCAAGAAAATTCTTCGGCACAAAAGTACATCACTATGAAATTGAAGACAAATAACTGCTATCCTAAAGTCTTATCAGTTTTATTCGGTGTTATCTCAGTGCAAGCAGTTAAAGATACGACACAATTGTGATTAAATTTACTCATTAAAAGTTAGCACTACAGATTATATAGGAAACAATACCATCTCAGATGAAGTTGACATTAATATATATATATATAGTCAATTAAGAAGTACACTGAACTGATTTGAAATAAAAAAATGGGGAAACAATGACCTGATGATAAAATCTCTCTATGACAGCATACTAGATAGAACTTTCAAGTCCCCCCAAAAATCAATCAGGCTTACAAGGCACAAGCAGCATGGTTAAAACCCTGCCCAGCAGCAATCATAGAATGACAGGTTGGAAGGGACCTCAAGAACCATCTAAGTTCAAGCTTTCTTGGCAAAAGCACAGTCTAGACAAGATGGGACACTTAAAATTCAGCTGAACAGGGTGCTGGACATCAGACATAATTCAAACTAAAAACATGTACCACTATGCTCTGTTAATGAATGCTAGATTACCTGGAAGGGACAAACTGCCATCAGTGACATTTAACAGCAAAACAAGAGATTCAAGTAAAAATAAACACTAGTAAAGAAAAAATAAGATTGTGGCCTACAAATAAATGTAAAAGTTAAATTCTGACTATTAGCAAACCTTCTGAAGGATCCTGCCTTCCTCTCATTTTCGTGCCATCCTCTCCCTTCTGTTCCCCAGGGAGGAATAGCAGGTGACTATGTAGGCACCCACAGACACCAGAGAATCTCGACCCAAAGACCCCCTATAATCTACCTAAAATTCACAGGTAGGTGTAGGGAGAAAGTAGTGGGAAAAGAATTGACAATAATATAATTCAGTATTCACTTAAATCACTAAGCTAAACACTGAGGATCCCTCTTGCAGTCCCTGCAGTAATTCAGTTTTCCAAAATAAAGCAGGGTGAACTGGCAGCACTAACCCTTGTGTTTCCAGCAGTCAAGGAGGAGCTGAACAGCCTGTGACAGCCTGGCAGCACCTCACCTGCTCCTGGTTGGGGTGGCTAACACAGAGCCCATAGTTGCATCTGGCTTTTATCACAGCCTGGCAGAACTGAGCTACTGCCAAGGGAAGAACAGCCAGAAGACAGTAAAACACTGGTCTTTCCCACAAAAAGAAAAGCTGCTGCTCTACAAGGTTTACTGAGTACCTGTATTTTGAATTGTTTGTCTAATCCTGCATGGCTCCTAATCCTGTTCAGCTACAGAACTGCAAACCAGTATGGCACAGCTTTTTTTTAAAGCCATCTCCATGAGCAGTCCACTGAGCACTCATCTCTAGTCTCTGCAAAAGCAGTCTAATGACTTCCAGAAATGGTCTTTGGAGTTACTCACACTCACTAGAGATAATCTCTCCAAAACAGTCTAAAAAATGACTAGAGAGTATCTCACCTGGAAAAGGTAACAACAGCCAAGGACTAGCTCCCTCATCGAGGCAGTATGAAATGAGTACCACCGAGAGCATCAGCCAGTTCCTTACACGGAAGGAGGAGGAGGTACGAGACACACTGCAGTGCTTGTGTATCAGCAGCAGCATAATAAACTGCCTCTTACATATGTGCCATAAATTTAAGAAGAATCATGGATTTGTTTAGGTTGGAAAAGACTTTTAAGATCATGGAGTCCAACCATTAACCCACCACTGCCAAGCCCACCATGAAACAATGCCTCCAAGTGCCACATCTACGTATCTTTTAAGTACCTCGAGGGGTGATGAATCCACCACTTCCCTGCGCAGCCTGATCCAGTGCTTGACAACCCTTTTGGGAAATAAATCTTTCCTAATGTCCAGTATAAACCAACCCGATGCAATTTGAAGTTCTTTCATCTCATTCTGCCATTTGTTACCCGAGAGAGCAGCCCAACCCCCACCTGGCTACAGCCTCCTGTTAGGGAGTTGGAGAGAGCACTAAGTTTCCCCCTTGAGCCTCCTTTTCCCCAGGATAAACATCCCCAGCTCCCTCAGTCACCCTTCACAGGACTTGTGTTCCAGCCCCAGTCACAGCTCCATTCCCTTCTCTGGACATGCTCCAACACCAAAACGTCCTTCTTGTCATAAAGGGGCCAAAACTGATTCAAGGATTCGAGGTGTGGCCTCATGAGTGTTGAGTACAGAGGGACAATCACAGCCCTGGTCCTGCTGGCCACGCTATTGCTGATACAGCCCAGGATGCCATCAGCCTTCCTGGCCACCTGGGCCCACAGTGGCTCATGTTCAGACCCTGTGGACCAGCATCCCCAGAAGCAGTGCTTCTTGCCATGGGGCTGAGGCTCAATGTACTAACAGCATCCAGTGCAACCTTATCCCAAATTCAGAAAAGAGGTTTCTCCCTTTTTTTCTCCTTTGACCCACCATCATTGTCTCTCCAACTGCAGAGCACTCTAAAAACCACCCCAAAATTAAATTATGTTACTTTGTTTCCCATTACTTTACTAAAATTCTTACTTGTTTGCACATTCCACAGCACAAAGAGCTGCACTGGCACAAACTGCTGTCTGCAGGCACTACCACCAGCTGCTATGCATCTACACATTCAAAGCACACATTAGACCAATAAACAAAGTCTCTGGTCATAGTAGAAAGTCCCTTCAATACTCAGGCTGTTTATTTTCCTTCCAGTCCATTCCCATAAACAACGAAATAAAAGCCATGACGTACACTTAATAGTATTTTGTTGTGGGTACACGATGTTCAAAAGGAAGAATCTTGGTAAATACCTGCACATCAATACTAAACCTGCTCTGAACAAAAGGCATTAAGCATCATTTATTATACTTTCTCTTCATGCAGAGATAACTTCTAACACAGAGAACTTTTAACATAAAGGGAATTAGTTATTTAGAAAAGCAATCCCTTTTACACAGCAACACTTCCTCAGAAATACATATTTCCAGAAGTTAACCGAGCTACATTTCTTCCCTGTTACACATAATTACATACTTTAATACTATCAAGTATTTAAAACTCAGTTATCACTAATTTGAAATATGATAGAAGTAAAACAGCACAATATAAACAATTAAAAGACCAGTACATAAAATTTTACACAACACTTTACCGGTCTTTAGACTGTCATTTTCTTCCCAGTCCTTGTAGAGCTCTGTTTTAGTCTTCATGAAGACTAAATATGGTCTGTTTGCTTCTAGACCATATTCTAAATCAGTTTATCAAAAATGACACGGGGAAAAGTTCTCCTCCTCCACTTGCTGCATTTGCTCCACCCAACTGAGCCACTTGACACGTGCTCCTTTTTCCAGACACAGTCCCTGTACAGCTCCAGGAGCTGCAGAGGCTTGAACAAAGATGCCATTTGTTAATGCCAAGTGTCACAGAGGCACCACGCTGGTGTTCTCCAGCCCAGCCCACAGCCCTGCATTCCAGCTCATAATAAACAAAAGGATTTGAACAAACAGCCTCAGAGGCCAGGGCTCCTGTAACACATCACTGTTATGCTCTTGGGCAAGAATTCTTAATGGTGTTTTCCAAGTGCTGCAGGAAAAGCACCTTACTGAAAGGACTTACTTGAAATGGGGCTTGAAGTACCCTCTTTCTAATTTATTACTTCAGAAACCATGAAATTGGGTAATTCTAAAAATACAGTTTAGATTTCTGTAACTGGCATTCCCTATGTGCAGGATGGAGATTTTACATATTTTCTGATCAAAACTCCTTTATTGTTCAAGATATACTGGGGACCTGAAACATCTAGGACATCAGGAACTGGCAAGAATGCTTTTGACAATAGAAGTACAAAAATTCAGGAGTAAAACTGGTAGAAATCATCTGCATCCTGAAAAACAGATCTCCATACCAAATATCCCAGGACAAACAACACAAAGCCATTCTCCTGCACAGACTTTAGCCCTCACACATGCTCTCTCACACAGACTTCCTGCTGCTGATTCCTGCAGCCAGAACCAGCCAACTCCATATCCTAACCTAAGCAAGTCAGGGCACACCACCAGACACTTTGTGAAGCCAGCTGAAAGATGATCGGTGGCACTGGCACAGGTTATCCAGGGGAGCTGTGGAATCTCCATCCTTGGAGATATTCATAAGCTGAGTATGGTCCTAGGCAACCAGCTCTGCATAGCCCTGCTTGAGTAGGAGGTGGGACCACATGACTTCCAGAGGTCTCTTCCAGCCTCAGTCCTTTTGTGGTTTTCTTGCACTCAGAGAAGTGTTAAAATGCCAGGAACAGGAGATCTGATCAAGTGTGCCGGACAATTCTTTTCTCCCCAGAGACTGAGAAAAGAACAGTTCCTTCAATTGTTTTAACCTTCCTCCCCATATCGTCTGGCAGAGCACCAAGCCTGGAAATGAGCAGTAGCTCCTTTGTCTTTACCACTGATTACTGCTCATGGATCCCACCCAAGCCCAGGTGTCAAGAGTCTGGTCTCTGGAATCAGTAGGAGTTTAGACTAAGATAGTGCCACATCCACCACCAGGGACATTTCCCTCAAAAGCAGCATTTTCTTACTGCTGACACACACAACAGCAATCCTCTTGCTACACAGAAATAATCTTTCACTTTGCTCCTAACAGAACTACCGAACTGCTTTTGTAAAACCAACTACTTTCTGTTTCCAGATAAGGAAACAGTGAGCATGTTTGTGGTGAAGATGAAAAGAACTCACACAGAGTGAACACAAGCACTTGTTCCAGGTTACTCTCTCACCCCTTCACCACTTGAAAACCATCTGCTTTTTAACCTCACTGCTGCTCTTCTACCACACACTACACTCAGGCAGCAATAAGCCATACTACTGACAGGTACATATATATATAGATATATATACAGATATTGATGCATACACATATATAGCTATACTAGAGATATCTATACTGGTATTTCCCTTACATCTCTCAAGTTTAGCATGTCTGGTTTTGTCAGTGTTTTCAAGTAGATATACACAGAGAAAAGTATTTTGGCTTAACTGAAATTTCTCTCTATTTCAAAGAAAAGAAAAAAGCTAAAAGACAGAATAAAACTCTTTGAAAAACAATATATTGTACTATGCATATGAAAATCAATATATTGCACCAAAAAATCCCATTGCAACAGCAAAACACATGCACTCTCCCCCCCCTTAGTACCAGCATTCAGAGTAGACCCTATTGTAGTTTTACAGCATGAGGAGTAATGGGTAAAATATAGGAAAGTAAAGATTTAACTTCCCTGAAGAAAACGTGACTGAACTCTCATCTTAATGAAAAAACAAGTTTCACTATGGCAGAACTCTTGCAGTTTTGCAACATCCCCTATGAGACACTGCACAGTCACCAATGGAAAATGGTCACTCTGGAAATTAGTATAATTAACTGCTACTAAAAACCCTCTCAAATAAATTTTAAAGTGATTCTCAAAGGACTCAAAGCAAGAGAGGGAAAACCAGACAGCCCTGCTAAGCGATATTCCACAGAGAAGCCTGTGTCAAAACATGAAAAGAGAATTTAGGAGTCCAAGTATTGCATAGAATTTAAATCAAATACTCTGTCTTGCTTTTAAGCAATGACAGAATAAAGGACTTACAGAAACTCTACCACTATTAATCAGTTATTGCAATATGTCTATAATTTTATTTTTAATAACATAGTCTTACTAACACCTTTAATTAATGGAGCAACGAAAACAGAACACTCAGAATAAACCAGCAATAAAAGAGTAAAAGAACATATTCCAACAAAATACAAGTAATTTACTTAGCCCTAATTTGCAATTTGTTTTCCTGCGTGTTTCATGTAAATAAGTACACCTTAAAATTAGATCACTCCATCAGCAATACCTCCACCTAACCAGCTGGAAGCTGAAGTTGGAATGCTCATGTCATCACCTCACTACTGAGCCTTATGAAAGCTCCCACAAGGGTTACAAAGTGGAGTGACAAGATCTGGCAGGGTTCTACTGTAATTCCGTTTTACCAAGTGTTGCATGTGCAGTCATGAGCCAGAAGATAATTAATTTAATGAAGGTTAACATAATCAGCTGCAAAGCCAGAAGAAACCGTAATTGCCAATTTGCAACAAGCTACACTGAAAAGAGTAAGCCCAATTTTGAACAACGCTCCTTTCTTGAAAGAAAAATGAGGACAGAACCAATGCACAACCCACCCGCCTCGCCAGAACTCCATCAACATAACCTGAAACATTTATGGCAGCTCTTAATAGACTTAAATGTAAAAACTCAGGCTGAGTATAATTTGGGGCTTGCCAGTATGTAAAGACTGGTCTGACTTGTGCCACAACTAAATGATGTCTCACGCCTAAGCTCAAGTCATCCTTTGTTCTTCTCTTCCCAGGGCTGTAGTTGGTATCTGGCCTTTTCATTACCATTTTTCTGTTTGCTCACTGCTATCAAAGAGCAGCATTGTGGCCACAATGAAGTGGTCACTCACCTCCACATTTTTCTTGCAGGAGGTGCAGACACTGTGCTGAGCTCAGTCATGTCAGCCCTCCAAGCAGCTGTTCCAGGGGTGATGGGAGCAGATCTGCATCCCACTGCTCCAGGGGACACAGCAAGCCTTGTGTCTGTAACACGGTATAACCCAGCAGCCACGGAACAACAGAGACACAGCCTTCATGGAAAAACACAGGAGGGTTTCTACTACACGGAAATCACTTTATGGTCTTCCACTAAAAGATTACATTTCTTAGAACTCCTACTGTGGCTAGAACTGATCCTGCTGTAACATACAATCTGCTTCTTCTACGGCTCGTGAGTATTACTCCCACACTTCCCCTGAAATCCATGACCTTTCCCAGCATCAGCCCTAGCCTTTACAATTATGGCTTAATAAAATATGCTGCAAATCAGCTGCTGCATTAAATGGTAAGATCAGACACTTGACCTCAGAAGCAGTATTGACAGATAAAAAAGAGAAATATTTCAGGAATTTTACCCTCAACTTAACATAAGTCAAGGCATCCTTTCACATCAGTGGCTTTTCAGATATTGGTTATGATTTTATAAGCAAATTTAGATGAAAATGTCTTTTTTTTGATCCCTTGTACTTTAAAAGTATATTATGCCTGCAGTTCCCAGAGGCTTTTGAGAACTAAAATATCCCTTCTGTGCACTGACGCTGCTCATACTTCTTTTAACCGTGACAGGCTACTAAACACACAAGCAAAACGATCCTTCAGAAAGATTGAACATAGCAGCTCTCTGCAATAAATTTCTTCTTCGTTTTCCCAATGCCATATATCAGGATGACATATAAAAATCATTTTTTTCCCAGCAATATAAATCAAAAGACCATTAAAAAATTCTCAGAAATTCTTGCATAATTTCTGACATAATTTTAGACTTCCTGTTTTAAACATCATAATTAGCGGTAGAATATGAATGTTTTCACAGCAGTAAGATTTGCAGTATCAATCTGAAGAGTAAAATGGTTCTAATATTTTAGATTCTGACACAAAGCAGAACATTTCATAACAAGAGCTATTCTTCCCACGTTAACAGACTATATTTAAATAGTCAGCTGCCACACTGCACTAATTATGTTAAGTCTCCTGATTAATCATTTTTCTCTCTGCATTAGTCAAAATTAATGAAGCAAACAATACTTATATTTTTAAATTCAGCATTAATGATGTGAAGTCTATTCCCAGTTTAAAACATCACCAAGACAACACTCATACAGACTCCAGAAAAAGTTCTTTAAAAGGAGGCAGCTCTTAATTTTTGAGGAACCAGTCTATTTCTTCTGTAGGGCTAGAGAAGCTACAACAGTTCTCTAGTTATAAAATTTCATCTACATTGGTATAATTTTATACAAGCTAAAATAAAAAGGTTTGTTCTTCTACACAGACGACCTTTGAATACACTGACATACCCACAGTCCAGCTCATCATTTAATTACACAGCCGATTTAACTGATTACAACAGGAAGAAAAGGAGGGTTTGTTTTTGTAATAGATGCTATTCTGCCACTTAACAAGACTAAAGAGCTCCAAGCCAGCTCAGAAAAGCACCAGCTCTGACTCAAGGTGGCAGGAGTAGAACTTGAACAGCATCATGGGGACGAAGCAGCTGCTCCCCCGACCTGCCCAGCGCCCACAGCCTCAGGGCTGGCACCGAGTTGTTGCTCAGCTGAACAGGCACTGCCCAAACCTCGCTGGCCCCTGCATGAGATGGAAAAGGAAGCATTCACAAACAAGCAACTGATGAGCAGCTGCTGAAACCACCTGCTTTTACTCTCCAGCTGCACCAGTCTACTTTTCTGCCTTCTCCCAGAAGACACAGCATGAAGCACCCAGGGATGAGCCCTTGCCCAGAAGCGTGAGAAAACCTCCCTGCTGCCCCTGTTCACACCTGAACCTGAGCCTCCCAGGTGCCAAGCTACTGCTCTGCCTGTCAGAGCACAGCGTCTCCATGGGGAGACCTCAGGATTCATTTTCATCTTTTAAGTTCAGTTTCACCCCAGTACATACCATTAAAAAAAAATCCTAAATATCGTGAAAGTTGTGGCAGGATGAAAAAGCATTTCTTGCTTTATTCCAGCAACAGCATGTTACATGAGTTACACTACTTACTACAGGCTGCTGGACAGACTGTTGTGATCCATACCTAAGAGTGTGGATCTCAGGTATCCCTCCATTTACCACTGGGATACACTGAAGGAACCATCAAAAATCACAGTAAGAGAGGAGCTGCAAGGCCATTCTCTGTTGGACTTTAATTATCATAACATACTTAAAGCATTTCACAAAAAAAAAAAAAATACTGAGTTACATGCTACAGCTCAGTTCACCATAGCTGAACAGCTTTCTTCAGTTACTCTGTCTGTGAGCTAGTCATCTTTGAGAAGATAAACATTTTAACTGCAGTAATACCTTAAGTACAGACAGGATCCTCTAAAGGAATCCTCTGAAAAGTCTGAATGGCACCAAGAAGCTCATATGACACTAAGCCTTCTCTTGGTGACTCTATGGTAAGTTTGAGTAAGTCCACAAAAAGACATCAAGGCAAATTTAGATACCTGCCTGCTTGTATCAGTCATGTCTACACAGCACAGAGCTGCTTTGAAAAACCTGAATAACTGACTACTCACAGTATCTGTCACTCATTTAATTAAAAACAAAAGTGACATTTAAGAGAGGGGGGGAATGCTGAAATCCCCTCTGAACATTTGAAATCATCTTAAGTGTCAGGCAGCAATAGATCCATGTATTTTATGTTTATAAAGCAGTTACAGGAAAGGCTGGAGGAGTAACAGACAACCAGACAAAGGGTAAACAAGTTCGTGGAACAGCAGCAGAAACAGGGGAAGTTTCTTCATCTTTGCTGCGAGAAAAGGAAGTTAGTGGTAGGCGAGAAGGTTCTGTTGTTTTCAGTTTCGCTGACTGAGAGCTGGTAAACAAACCAAAGTAAACAGCCCCGGCATTTACCATGTGAAACAGGAATTAGGGCTTCCAAGGCTGTCCTGTGTGCCTGGTCCCAGCCCCAAGCTGAGGGAAAACCCAGCACAGCAGCTGCAGTAAATCCCAGTCCCATACCCACCAAATCACAATCAGGTTACATTCATACTGCTAATTAGCAATTCCAGTATGAATTTGTTTGCCTCCAGCCAGTTTGCTTCAGTTAAAACCTTTGTCAATATAAAACAACTTCAGAGTTTGGATAAAACAATCCAAAACAGCGGAAATGGGGGGAAGAAAAAAGATCAGAAACTTTCTGGCTGTTTATCTACAGAACATTGCACCAGTCAGAAAAACCTTCTGCCTTCGTTATATCCATTTTTTTTTTTTTTTTTTTTTTTTTTTTTTTTTTTTTTTTTTTTTTTTGCTAGAGGAAGCACTGAAGTAGATTTTAGATGTAATCTATCCCTAAAACTTAGGACACTGTGACATGAAAGGTCAGGGTTTTCTTCTTCCCCAACCTGACACCAGTTAAGTACAGACAACACTGAGATGTCAGCACCACTGAGGCAGGCACAAAGCTGTAGTAGAAAATGGCCAGAAAAGAAAAATGATAAGGTGTTTGTTTGCATAGTTGATTTTAGAGGACAGTACAGGTTAATCAGAATTTTCCAAAGAGGTTCTAAATCTCCTTCAAGTAAGAGAGCACAGCAACAGGCACTATTTAGCTCATTCTGTGGATACTCTGAAAACATCTTACAAATATCCAGTGTTGACATAAGATGACAATTATTAATTTATACTGATGTTGCACAGAAACAGTAACTTTAATAATCAGTACATTAACAGGCCTATCAGTAACTCTTTTCATTGGCTTAGAGGAAGATAAACACTGAGGTACTTCAGTGACACAAACCCACCATCAAGTTTTCAATGCTACCTGTCTCAAAGTCAGTACTTTTATTTCAGTACTGCTGCAAAATGAAGAACTACAAACACATGCTGTGAACACCTTAACAAGTTCTGACTGCAAAACAAACATAAGGTTGATTCTAGTCTAAGCCTTATACACAGGCATCAAGTAAAAAAATCCATTTGTTTATGCTGAAGTCAATAATGCACTGAACCTACTAATGAAAATCTGCTTTATAACCACTACACTCTCTTAAAGAAAAAAGCCAAAGCAAACAAAAACCACCCATAACCCAGTAAAATCTATTTGTCACAGATTCTCGTATCTCAGCAGAAAATTACCTGAAATTAAAAAAAAAAGCAGTTTTAAACTAAGTACACTGAGAAAGTCTACTTCATCCACTCCCTATTCCAGGTTACAAGTATTAGCTCTAGCACAATACACAAATAAAGCCTTTTATGGATTCCAGTCCAGCCCATATAACCTATTTCATTCCCAACAGATCACTCTCAATCTCTGAGAATTTCATATCCCTCACAGAATCAAAATCCATGGGAAGAGTCACGACTTGGTTGAGCTTGTGGAGCTGCATCTGGCAAACAGGGTCCTGTTCCCTGGGAAAAGCAGACCCTCTGCAGAACCCTCCCCTAGGGCAGACATGAGCTGTCCTCTCCATCAGAGAGGAGGAGGAACAGCACCAGCTGGGATTTAAACACAGATCCACCCACTGTCTGCTGTGCCTGTAGACAAGCAATTAAGACATTCAGCACTTTGGGGAGGGTTCAAGTTCTCATTTGTGCAGCTCAGACAGACCAGGAGCAACCAGACTGACTGGTTACCCAGGCATGAACCAAACACCTCAACCTTCACAAGACAACAGCTTGGAGCTCTAACTAAACCCAGCAGCTGCAGAGAGAAAACATATAGGTCAAAGCTCTACATATGCTTACATGGCCTTTAAATCCTCTTTTTTTGACTTGGAGAGGTAGACACACTGGTCAGGCAGGAAACCTTCCCGTGAAATGTAATATTCATTCTGAAATCCATCGACCTCACATGAAAGTTCAGCAAATTCATCAGTGAAATTTTAATCAATGAAGTTAAACTCAGAATTACTGCAAGGGAGAAAACATATTTTGGTTATGAATGGTGGTTCCCTCTTACCACTGAAGACATTTCTTCAGCACATGTTAAAAATGACAGCTTTGCATTTCTGATGTTACTACAACCACAGCCAAAGTCTCTTCCTGAAGCAAGGAACTATAATGCAGTAAACCAGCCTCTGCAAAGGTATTCCCAAAAGTTCTAGCAATGAGATGGGAAATGAAGAGGATGAACATAATGAATGTCCATTCAGTTACAGAACTTTGGAAGGATAAGGAGCTATCACTCCAAGGGCTTCAAACTGGATGAAAATTTGACAGCCTCTCATCAGCACTTACCTCTTCAGCAAAAGTACAGCTGTCATCTGCTGTCACACAAGTCTGAAAGTGAATGGAAGTACCAAATATTTCTCCTGTTTTAGAGTTTTCTGCAACTGTTGAATTTAACTACAAACTTCTTGTTATGACAGCAAATTCTTGAAAGAATTTACAAACTAGTCTCCCTTAAGGCTAGGGGGAAAAAAAATATAATTTTCAACTTAAGTTTGTTTTACTATAATCCACACTAAAGACAACAGCTTTTAGGGAGCATTAGTCATCAGTACAAACTTTACTCCCTGTAAACAGTGAGCAAATTTCTACACTTTCTTCTTCTCTAGCTCACAATTCCCTGGCAGAGAAAAATCCAGGGGTGTAACTATTAACTACTATAAAATTACTCACACATACTCTATTTCCAACACCCACTGTTTTGGAAGAGCTCACAAAACCCAAGCATTGACAACAGGAACAGTGGTTCACATTGCTGTGGTAACATGTGCCATAAATGTAGAAAAACAAAAGCATCAAAGAGTACTTTGTACATGAGGTACAAGAGGCTGTTTAATCCCAGGGTAACAGCCAGGCCACCTCAGACACGTTGACAGGTTTCTCTTGCAGTCAGCTGCACACCCTGGGGAAGTTCTGTCTCAATTAAAACAGGATCACAAACAGCCATTATTCTTCAGGTGATATTGAGTCCAGGTGGTGTTTCACTGAATCACCAGCTCCAACACAGACTACATCACTTTTTTTTCAGATAAGCAAACAGGACTTTAAGCAAAAGCACAAGACAAAACCATGGATTTGCAACTCAGCTAATCAAGCTTTGCCAAGTAAAAAAAAAAACTTTGGTGGAAATACAATGAGAGGTTCCCCCTGCTTGAGAGGCCCAAATCTATTCCAATGCTATGGATGCAGGTGAAGGCTGCAGCACTCAGAGCTCCAGGGCTGATGGAAGTACAGCCTAAGCACTGCTGCTCAGCTTGGACACTGCAACCTTCACCCTAACACAGCGAGGCAGTGACCTGTGTAATTGTTTTCCAGTAATGTAACACCTTCTGAGACTGGAGAAGCAGAGCAGTGAGACTTTAGAAGTCACATCTAATGACAGTACAAATGCAAACAACAAGAACAGAGGATACAGAAAGCAGGGGCAGAGGTGGGGAGGAAGTGTGATGTTGTAGCTGAAGAATGACATTCTAAGAGGGTGATGTACAAAATTGCTAGAAGATATTTAGCTGTCAAGTTAAAGCATGCAGGGGTGATCATCAGTAAAGGGTATGGGATTACAACATTCCATCAAATCTGAGTACCAATTTTCCTACCACCTTGCACCTGTTTTCCTCTTTCACACCTGTATATTACATCAGCCCTATTTGGTATCTCTCTGCTTACACAAGCAATGCTGAAATGAAAGGAAAAAAAGTTTAAAAAGCAAAAACCTAAAGGAAAACTCATGGAGGCAAAATATGGATCCAAAACAACTGCACATTCTTAGAAAGACTAAGAAAAAATAAAAGGAGTTGGAGAGGAATAGGCTGTGGCACAAGTTAGTGTGCAGGGTCTGTGAACTGTAAGTAACTTTGAAAAGCACAGTTATTCTCCAACACAGAACTGAGAGTTGGGAAAAAACTTATCAGCACAAAAGGAATACAGATACGGTATAAATTAGCTTCTTTTTTAAAACTGCATAGTCACCTCTTGGGTAGTTCCAAGTTGGAAGGATATGAGGATATGACACAGGGAACTGTCATTATTTATAAACTACTGAGATGGTCTGACTGCCTGATACAGCTGTTACATGGCACCTTCAGGGCAAGCAAGGCAAATTTCTTATTCTTACACCACAGAAGTAACTCAGTGAAATGGTATGTCATTACCAGTATGTCATTACCAGTCCAGTATCAGGCAGCTCCCCAATACATCATTCAGCCATTACTATTTTAAGTTCAAGCTTCTTAGCTCATATAAATATATTCCCAAATATTTACAGCCTTTCACATGAGACTGAAGGATTTAGCCCAAATTTTAATAGAAGGACTTTTTGCATTTGGCTCAGAATGAAAAATGCTTGGGAAAAAAGCTCATCTGCAGAATTTTTAATTGTGGAGGAAAAAAATAAATTAAAGTTACAAAAGACCTGAAATAGTGTTCATGTTACAGCAATTCTGTAATGTCTCTGTATTAATATAAATTATTCCCAACTATGAAGCTCTAAGACTTTTCGGGGTTTTTTTTGTTTTTAATTGGAAACAAATGTTTTCCCACTAATCAGAAATCTGAGCTCAACTAATAAAAGCTGCATAACAGATAAAAGACAGGTAAAAATAGGTTTGAGAGGAAAAATAAAAAATATTGCAGAAAAGTTGTTTTAAATTAAAAAGGAATCAGAAATTTCCAAGGCAGCTAAGTCACATAAACAAAGCCCAGACCAAACTATTAAATAACAATTGTAAAGAAGCAGGAACAATTCAGATATGTCAAATAAATGTTGCTTCCCCTTGCCCACCTGCCCCCTGCAGTCACCTCACATTCCAGTGTATTCTTATTAGTTCTAAATCAATCTCTTCTCCAAGTTCCTTAGATCTTGAAATTATACCATAGCTAGGATGCAAGGGATAATTTGCTGAGGTTTCCTACTGGTAGCAATGACTTTAGAATTTCTAATAGGAGCCTAAATTGCTCAAAAAAAGTCCACTGGAACACCAATAAATACTGTTTCAAAACCAATTGCTACACACCAGTATCTGGAAATGTTACAAAGCTTATTAAATCTTTTAATTTTTTTTAACACCAACAGATTTTACCTAGGAGTACATTAAGGGAGCATAGAGGAAAATGCAGGAGGACATCATTCAGACATCCAGTCCTGGATTTACAGTGCCAGTTGACCACACTGCTGCTCTTTGTCTCCAGCCCTGCTGGAAGTTACTGCTCTGGGCAGAGCTGGTAAACAAGATCATGTGAGTGCACTGCAACCCACAGCAGAAAAGCCCAACTGCTGAATTGGCTCAGGCTGCCATCACCAGCAGCTTCAGGGAACCTGGACTGGGGAGAACTTGCAGGAACAGAGGCCTGTAAAGTTCAAGTCCGTCCACATGTTCAGTGTTGCTGTAGTGGGTTCACCCTTGGCTCGCTGCCAGGTGCCCACTGACCAGCTCTCACTCCTCCTACTCAACAGGAGAAGGGTGGAAGAAGAAAAAGCTCATGGATCAAGACAAACAGGGAGGTCACCCACTAATTACCCCAATGAGAAAAACCTACTTGGCTTGAGGAAACTAATTTACTGGCAATTAAAAATACTATAGGTCAGCCTCCAACACTTAAGTTTTTGCTGCTCTTTAATCCTGACACTTGTTCCCATGCTCCAGCATGGGGTCCCTCTGAAGGGGCACAGTCCTTCACAAACTGATCCAGGGAGGGCCTTTCCCATCAGCTGCTGTTCCTGCCAGAAAACCTGCTCCTGGTGTGGGCTTCTCTTCCAGGGCCATAGTTTCTGCTCCAGCATGGGCTCTCCACAGGCTGCAACTTCCTTCAGGGCACATCCTCATGCTCAGTGTGGGGGACTCCAGGGGCTGCAGGTAGATCTCTGCTCCCTCCATGGACCTCCATGGGCTGCACAGGCACAGCTGGCCTCACGCTGGTCTTCTGCAGAGGTGGCCAATGAATCTCTGCTCTGGTGCTTAAACACCTCCTCCTCCACTGACCTTGGGGTCTGCAGAGTTGATTCCCACATATTTTTCTCTCTCTCCTCTCTCACAACTGCTGCACTGTGGTTTTTAGCATCTCTTAACTATCTTATCTCACAGGTGCCAGCAGCTTCACTGATGAGCTCAGCATTGGCCAAGGATGGGGCGGTTTTAGCACAAACTGGGTCTGGCTGTGTCCAACTCAGGGGGCAGCCCCTGGCCTCTTCTCACAAAGGCCACCTCTGCAGCCCCAGCTACCAAAACCTTGCCCTGTAAGCCCAATACAGAAACTCTGCCATTAACTTAGCATTTAATCTCAAGATGCAGAGCATATAAAAACCCAAGTCATAAATGTCAGTCTTCAATACTTTAGTGCATAGTCTCTTGATCCCTTTTCTGCCCCTGAAATATCCAGCCTACCAGAAATTCCAGTTATTTCCAAGAAAAACCTCATTAGGCTATTCTATCCAATGCCAAGGTCATAAATCTGGGATAAAAGACTCCTGATGTTCCACACAATTCTATAAATAGCATTTTAGTCTAAATTGGAAGAGAGCTTTGGAGCAAAGCTCCAGATCATCTCTATTTACTGTTCTCCAGTTTGAGCTGGGAAGCGACTTAGAAATATGCAAAGCTGGATTCCTTCCAGGTTCAACTATCTGGGAGATGCACTCCTACCTCCAAGTTACGTTCTACCCAAAGGATAAGAGCAAGGTTTGATCTACCTTGGAAAAAACTGCCAAAATGCAGAGGAATGTTGAATTCCTTCCCAGCTTTCCTCTCTCCATCTCTGCCTCCAATGCCATGCTCCCTGCCAGCATGGACATAGGCCATGAGCTGCTGCCATGTTAAATGCCCAGCCCAGGCCTCAGCACAGTTGTCCTTTGATTTGCCTAAAGTGTATTTGCTCATTCCTCCTTTTAGAGCTTATCTGCACTATTTATAGAATGGCTTTACATTCTTATTAGTTGCCAGACAATGATTTTTAATACATGTTCCATCACTACAAATACTCCTCTGCAAAGCTTTACACATTATGTAAAACAGGCAATTATCACTGCACAGATTAGAAGGTCATTCCAACGTCTATAAACTAAACAGTAGTGGGAATTGGAGTCTGTGTAGCTTGTTTTTTTTCACCTATAGATTTGGCAAGCTCCAGGCTAGCATTCATCCCATGTATTTCAAAACCTAGCCAGGGTACTAATTCACAGCACAGAATGGACAAAAACATATCTTTGATTTGTGCAATGTGTGATCCACACTACAGTCTGCAAACACAACATTTTCTTTTACCCAGTGACGTGACATGGTGGCTTCAAGACTTGATGCAGCTGCAGCATAGATGGGGAAATTTTTCAAAGCATTTAAAAGTCTTTTCAATGTACAGCTGTCATCAGAAAAAGGAAAGGATTAGTCAGGTTTTTCCTTTATTGAAGGAGAAAAATTAGGACATAGAGCAATGGTGCAGCCATTTATATATCACACAGCAAAGTGCAATGCCTGAAATCAGCAGTATACTGCACACTGGGGAGCCCTGGAAGCATCCCAGAAACACCCAACACTTGAAAGTGATTAGAATTGTTCCACCAATCCAAACAATGTGACTTTAAATGAAACAGAAAATATTTCTCTAGGAGAGATCACAGCATATTCAAGTTACCAAAGTCTCTTCATTAGCACAAACAGTATTTCCTTTTCTATCAGCAAGAGGAAGTCTCAGATCAAGGCAATTTCTCACATTCCAGTTGAGACCTGTGAACTGCACTATAACCACGTCCTTCAGATTCCTGCTATTTCCCACTCAAAAATGAGGTTTAGCAACAAAAGCTTCACTTCCATTCTAACTGCGACAGGAATCAGTAAACCAAAATTATTAATTAAAACTCTGAAGGATCTATTTCTAAAAAATAAGCCTGAAAACTCAGCCTTAACCTCTGTAAGATACTTCTGACTAACTGGAGATAAAAAAGGGCTTGGAGAGTGCCCTGTAATCAAAATATTGTGGGGAAAAACTTTGCACATAGTGATGATGAATATGGTTCATACTCACCTCCAAATACTTATATATTCATCTTACTTGGTATATTAGGTAACTCTTAAAAAAAAAAAGTCTCATCTAAAAACAACAAAAAGAAAAAACAACTGATTTTCCCTTCAGTTTCCAGGGAATAAAAATATTTGCCAGTCGATAAATGCAGAAAGTTTTGTGCAATCTGATTTGCCCACAAAATTTACAGGACTCTGCTATTTGCTTTTGGAAAAATAATAGGCAGAAAGGTTACATTTGAACATTTCATGTTCAGATATAACTGGAGCCTGCAGTGGTGCAGGGAGAGGAAGGTGCAGCCATCACTTACACCACTATAACATAAATGCTAAGAGAGAGACATTTGATTTTTAGATACGTTAATAGAAACCTATTTTTCAATGATGAATTAAAGCACAGGGAAATAAGGAGATTGCTTTTCCTAGTATTCCACTTACATTTCATTCATATCTGCATTAGACTGTAATAGTCCAACTACTGTGCCATAGAAGTGGCGCATCCAGATTCTGATAATGCGTTGTTCAGAAAACACAACAGTGTCAGACTAAGTATCACTGTTAAAAAAGAAAAAACAACACACCAAACAAACAACAAAACCAATCACCACACACACAGTGGGAAGGGAGGGAAAAATATCAACTGCAGCACACAACTTTCACTCCCCAAGGATTTACGGCTTTAACCATGTGAATCAGGATGATACCTGGCTTAAAAGCTACAAACCCCCCAAGGCATTCAGAACACCCTGAGACTAAAGGAACAGTTAAATCCTATCTTGCAGAGTTATTGCTCAAACTGCCAATTCCATGTGAAGTGTGCACTGGAGCTGTTCCCAGCGGCAGCAGAGAACACCTTCAATGCAGCAGTGGTATCGGGCAAACACCAGTATCCGAAGTCCATGAGCTCAATGTCCATGAGACTTCCCACAGGAACAGAACCTGCTCACGGGAGCTGTGGCCAGCCAGCCCAGACTCATTTTACACCAAAGCCCACTTGCACAGACCCCTCGTGGCTGGCAGGCCCCAAGATTTATACCCCGGCTTGGGGGGCAGAGTTAAGTGACCATGACACCTGAAATGGGGGTCGTGCTCTTCTCCTGGAGACAAGCGTGCACAACCAAGTGCCTGCACATCTGCTTCATTTGTCTGAGTGTGTTGACATGTAATAATGCTACAGAAAGTAACAGCAGGGGAAAACACCTGCATCACCTGGGACATGATGCAGAAGGGAGTAGAATCTGTTCTTTGAGGAAATAATTTTCACCAAGGACCTGACCCCTCCAGGTACTGCTAAAAATGCTTTTGTTAGCTTATTAGCAAGGAGACAGCAGCAGTCTTGGGCATCTGTGCACTTATTTTCTCATTTCCACCAAGAATTTAATTAACTGACATGAATTAAGTTTTCTGTTTGATCTGGAAATTCAGTTCAAATTAACATTTTTATGGATAGTTTAATACTAATGCTGACAGATAATTTCTTTTAGAAGAAACTGCTTGGACTTACAACCAGAAGGATGCAATAGTGGAAACGAATCCACTGAAAAACCAGTATTTTTATTTGCTGTTAGACAAGATTAACTAAAAAAAAAATTGCTTTGATAGCTGATTAGAGAAGTCTGGATGCTTTCCCTACAAGCTATACCAATAGATCTAAAAGCTCAACAGGACAAAAATACTTTGAAGAAGCCAGGTAAGATGTCCAGGGAAGTTGTGAAATGTCAATATACACCAAAGCACTGTCTAAGCCACCCAACTGCTATAACTGCCACAACCGTTCTGTTGAAGAAAATGTTCAGCTGCGACTCTGCCACTTTGAAATATTCACCAAATTTTAAGTTACTGAAAAAAACAGGCAAAGTTATTAGCATTTATCTCTGCTCCACTGCTTAATCATATCCACTGCAATTTAACAAACAAAACTGTAAAATTTTCAAGCTTTTTTTAAATAAATTCTGTACAAGCTTCTTAATTAACAAATATGGACATTAGCATTCATATTTAACATTGGATTCCAAATTCCATAACCATGACTATAAAATACTGAAAACTTAAGAACTTAACACATTAAGAAAAATTAGATGATCCCTCATATAGTGTGCACATCTCAACAGCACAAGTTTTTCTTGAAGGAAAGGAATATACGAATATACTTGTTCATTTAAAATAACATCAGTGTTACCCTTTGACAGTCAAAAAGAAGAAAAAAGTTGTACATGCTTGAAACAGCATATGCACAATTGCCATCCCACCAAAACTCAAGATGAGAAAAATATGTTTGCCTGAATTATGAAAATGGAAGACAGAGAATGAGGCTTTTCTAGATCCTTCAGGCAGAGCTTCCCAGCCTTTTCTCAGAAGTCTCCAAACAAAAGCTAAAATGTCTTAGTTGCAAAATTCACACACTGCTAGAAGCACAAGAGCCAGTAGAGAAGGAAAGGCACAGGACACAAACACCTTTTTGCTATGTTCAGATCCAGGCTCGAAATCTTGTCTCTACTGCAAACATAGTGGACAAATACCTCAGGCAACACAGAATCTTTGTCACAGCTGGAGTATCACTGAAACCAGAAAGCCAAATATACTCATCCTACCAGCTCGAGCTCAAAACCATATAACCCATTAATCTTCCCAAACGTTAAGCACAAACTTAAATGAATCATTAACTGTCCTCTTCTTTCAAGGAACCTAACAGATTCACCTGGTTTACAGCTGCCCTTTCCACCCAGCTGCCAGGTCCCTCTTGCTGCAGTGAAACCAGGCCAGAGTTTGCAGATCCCCACACACAGCCAGTCAGATCAGCTCCAGTGATGCCAAAACAGCTGTGCTGACACACACAGAACTGAATTTCTGTCCCATCTAGCAGAAACATCACTGCAAACCTGTTGTGCTCTTTCCTATTACTGTAACTGCACTGTTCCCTACTTTTCCTTCTTTTTCAAACCTACTTGTATAGGAATATTTTATGTTAAGCTCCCACAATTCCCATGTGCTACAAATAAGAATGCTAAAATTTATTTCAGGAATATTGAGAATATTACAGTTGAGAATTCATGGGTTTAGGGTCACACCTTCCCAAAAATAATTCCAAGACATAGTGGAATAACAAATCATGGCAGGAAGCTGAAAATTAGTTGCCTCTTCCGTGCTCACCTGCTTGTAAATTAGCTCATTTCAGGTGACTAGCATTACTGCACAAATAGAGAACAAGTGTTGGAAGCATTCCCCGCTGCAACACCCATTTGTTGTAATGAACAAGTAGTGCTTCTTTTCTCTGTAGTTCCTCCATAGGTAAATGAATTCTGTCTGTATTAGTTTTGTTATGCCACAGACCAATTCCCAAGATACAACATCTACAGGCTTTGTTTAATGATGCTACCTACCTAATAACCGAATACACAGACATGAAAGTAAGCCATTAACAGCTACATATGGTGAAGCAGCACCAGGACCTTTCCTAATCACTGCAGCTGGCATCATACAAAGGAGAAGAATAAAATTTCAAATAAAGTACAAAGGCAATAAAATGTCAGGATAAGAAACTCAACAGAAAAGCCACAGTAGTAACTTTCTTGAGATACATATACATTATTTAAAGTGGGACATAGCAAATGCCAGCCACAGAAACAGAGCCTTTTAGGTAAAAACACATTAGATGAGTGCCCGTGTGTCCAGCTGTGCAGTGATCCAGCTGTATTATTACTTGCTTGTGTCTGTATCATCCTGAGGTGAATTCCTCATACTCCAGCAGAAGGAAATGCCACCAGCATTCTGCACTAGCCTCAGGCAGTGGGAACACTGAAAGAAGGTGGTCCCCATGGATTCAGTCACATCCCACTGCTGGCTCCCACTCCAAACCACTGCATGGCTACACAAATGCAGGTGAAGCACTGTGGGGATTTGAACTGGGATGAAGAAGAAAAGTGAGCAGCAGAGGCAAGGCAGGAGGAGTAATTTGTGCTGGCACTAATTATTTGTGAAACCACGGCTGAAACTTTAACACAAATAATATGAGAAGAACTGCTGAAATACAGTTACATTTTGTCACACTGGTAGAAACTTAGCCATGGTAAATTATGAATTGAAGCTGTGTACATGTACTGATGAGCTGTAGACTACAATACATTATCCTGACTGCTGTGGGCAGAATTTCATATTTAATGACAGAAGAAAAAAAAAAAAAAAGGATTTAACTCCCTGCTTGCAGCTCATTGAAGAGCTCATTAATTTTTATTAACTTGGCTCTTCTGGCCAGTCTCCTTTAAAAAATGAAGTAATTCAAGACACATATATGAGTCTAGAGAAAACTTTAATTCTAATCCAGCACTTATCAGTTAAAATACTCAACCTGGATTATAACAGTATTATATGAAGAAATAAAATAAGAAATTCAGGTAACCCTGGAGCCTCCCATAAGGGGCAAAATTCTCTGCCTTCCATGCAAAGATGTTACAACAAACAGAAAAACCAAGAGATTAAATAAAGTTTCCCATATTTCCCTAGATGCCTCAAGGGAATGCACTTGATTTGAGTACACTTTTCCCCTGCTGTCACCAAAGATAAAGAGAAAACACCATGACTACTTGATGTGGGACCTTTATATTATCTTCTCCATCTTGCAACTAATCATCTTAGTCCATGCTCAGAGAAACAAACCAAAACAACACTGCCCATTCTTTTCAAGTCTAAGTCTGAAATACAAGGTACCACCACCGTACTGTCTGCAGTGAATCCAGGCAGAAACTTCCCAAGTATCATTTATTGCTGGAGAATTTAAACATAGTTATCCTTGACTGGCCCAAAATTTACATAACTTGTAGGCCCAAACAGTGCAGTGACCAAACATATGCCTCCTCTTGAATTCCATAAAAAAAAAATAGCATCAAACCAAAGTTTTCGCTCAGATTTCTCTCTCACACTGAAATACTGCATTCCTTTTTAATCCTGTGATTTCAATTTAGTTGTCCCATCTGCTAGAAGTGTTTTAATACAACATCTCTTTTTATATCCTAACATCAAGGTGATGTTGCCAATTAAGTTCTGCTGTAGCCATCTGTAAAAGGAAGAAGGGAGGAAAGAAGTAAACATGAGTATTTCTTCATTAGTTTTAAACAACTTGGATTTCAATCAGGATTTTAGTGATGGGAAAAAAGAAAATAATTAGTAGATTTGTATTCTACATGAATTTCTCTAGGAAAAGTAACATTTGTACTATTTCTAAAATTCAGAAAGGTTTTGTATCTTATGAAATGTTTGGCTTCGAATTAGAATGTCAAGAGAATTTTTTACTGGCATCATTTATCATTTTATTCAATGCAGACTTTCAATTTCATAAAATGAATAAAGGTAACCTTTTTAATTTCTTCACAACTTCACGTTCACCTTCAAACTTACAGAGCATGTAAAGTCTTACCCCTCTGAAAATAAATAACTAGTGGTAATTTTTTTCTCTAACGAATCGGATATTATCTAATTTTGGCAACAGTCTGGAGTTTCCCTTCGTTTCCCAAAAACTAAACCCATAAAAACCAACCAATAAACTCTACACACTCAGCTTCACTGCAATTGGAAGACTATGGAAAACAATTATAGAACGGTTTTCCTAAAAAAATTGAGTAATTCAATTTTTAAACAGCACATGATTAAAAGAAGTATGGAAACGTGAGACATTATAGATCAAAACATACTGTTCAGCTCACTTCATGTGTTCACTAAGCAGGCCTCCTAGGCCTACTGAAGGATTTTCTGATGTTAGCCTCAACAGTCAGACTGAAGACAAAACCAGAACCACAGGTCTTGCACTGGGAGATGAGGTGGATACTCATGCTCACACTGCCTAACTCTTTGCAGGATTTAGTCTTGTAAACCACCTATTTATCAACCTCTTATGATACAGAAAATTAAATTTAATTTAACTTGTGGCATAGGTCACAATCACAATGAAAACAGACTAGCCCATGAAAAAACAAAATTAGACTCCACAACTTGGTCAGACTGTTCAGCTACCCCATTAAATCCACATTTCAATCCATGAAGCATTAGTAATGGGGTTCTTTTAAATGGCATTCTGCAGGAATTTCTTCTGCAGGGATTGAATTTTCATCTCCATAGTAGCTGTGCTTACTGCAGACCTTATAACAAGCTTCTGATATTGAATGATGGATGCAAAAAGACATGTTCTTGGCTATTAACTGTGCTTCTAAGCTTCAGTCTGAAAATAAATCTGGGAAAACTGGAGGGCACAGGAATCCTTTCCCCTTCACAACCTTATGTACTATTTATAAAAATAATTACATGGTTAGGACCCTCAGTCTTAAAGAAGTTTCTAACGATACTATATATGAAATATGCAATTAATACACTGTACTCCTTTGTAACATTTATCCCCCAAGAAATTATATTCTACCGAAAACACTTTTTAAAGGGAAAGAGGAGGATGCACTTGAGGAGTGGGATTTAAAATCTTTACAGTTTAGTAACACCAGTTTGAAAACACTTTGGTAAACATAAGCACTTCACACATCATCCCCCAAGGCTCAGTAGATTCACCTCACATTCACAGTGGCCTTCCTAGCAACTCTTCTTTTACAAGTCCATTTTCTATTTACTGAAAACAATACTGAAAATGAGTCATTTCTGCAGAATACAGCCCTTCATGTACACCAGATGCCTAGTGTTGAATGCTCTGAAGAAAAAAACCTAATGTCTACTCAAATTACTGTATTTATCACCAAAAACTGTCAGCATTTTGCATTTTTTGTAAATGTTTTCTTCAGAATACTTGAATGGTTTTTAATGTTAAGATGTTAATATTGTTTGTCAAAATGCACTACCAGCTTCTAGAAGAGCTAACAGCTAATTAGCTCAGTTAGTAGCAGCTTGAGATACCACCCAAACAATGACCAAAATTAATGCCTTTTAATAAGGGAGTAAAAAAAACAGGAAACAACCCCTCAAAGCTTTAGAACTGAGAAAGAGCATTTCCTCATGTTTTTCAAAGCTTTCCCTTTCAATTCCATTGAATCTGTTCCTAAAAATAAGTATTTTTAAGGGTTTTGGTGTTACATATTTTGAACAGTTCTTACAGCAGTTCTATAAAAATCCTGCCTGACTAGCGAGGTAGCACAGAACAGACAAGCACAACTTCTGCCCCTTGGTCCTTCTCTGAAAGCAGCACAAATCAAAAATGAACAGTGAGCTGTGCTGAGGTCAAGTAATTCACTGTGATGAAATTATACAACTCTTGGAGAGGATGTTCAACCAATCACTGCAGAATCCAAGGAAGTTTGCCTTTTTTTCTTTCAGACTAAGAGGGCAACAGCTGATCCCAGTTCTACCTTCACTCCTTCTGTTTACTTACAGAGGTGTTTCATTAAATGACTTGTTACAATTAGAGCAGCCTGATGTTATTGATGAGTGGTTTGAAATAAAGGTACTTGCCTGTAGCCACACATTACACGTAAGGGCAGAACAGAGAAATGACACAGTAACAAGCAGATGCTGTAAATCTTAAATTATTCATAATCTATTCAATACAAAATAAACTGGTCCTAGAAAATTACTTCTAATAAGAAAGGAATGAAATTTTTAAGTTTTCCCCACAAATTACTTAGTTCTTCTACAAACCCAGTAATCAGCAGTTGCAAATAATTAAAATGTAAGACAAAAGTGTTTAATTAGTTCCTAATTAGATATGTGTGCCAGATACCACAAAGGATGGCACTACTTTAGCAAGAAAAAACAAATGTTCAACACACTGAAGTAAATAAGAAAAGCATTTAACATCAATAATTTCAAACAATCACTGATCATCTCAAGCAGTTTTTTGTGAACTTGCAAGAGGCATTTTGGATTTTGAAGTTAGCTGTAATCTTGAAATAATCTAATTGTAAAACCTAACCAGCAGTGCAGCTGTGTACTTCCAGTCTCTTTATTTCCACAAGCATTAAAGAAGCATATTTTTGCTCTTATTGTCATTTAGAGTATTAACACTCTAAAAACAATTTTGATGGGATTACACAGAATACAGCTGCTATTTTCACAACCTGAGCTCTACTGACAATAAAAATGTTTTTACCACAAAAAAAAAAAAAAAAAAAAAAGGAAATCTTTAGTACAATGGTAACAGCTACTGATGCTGACAAACTCAGTTATCACCATAATAAACGTCACTGGGATTCTCTTTGGGAAAGCTGCAGTTGCAAAAACAGTAACAATTAGGCTTAATATAGTTCTTCGCCAAATTATGGCAGCTGTACATGCTACAACAAAGAACATTTTTAAGTATCAAGCATGTAATTTAACCACAACTGAACTCCAAAATATTTCTGATTTACAGCAAGTTACTGAGAACACTGAATATATCCCAGAGCTGCTCTTACCTTTCCTGGCAGCATCTGTTCTCCGTCTTGCTGGCGACACCAGATCCTTTACAATCTGTAGCACTTGAATCATTGCTCGTTAGCAAGATCAAAGGAACAAGGTGCTCCTCTAAAATTCCAACAGGTTTCATTACTACACCTTATTACATTGCTGTCTTCAGTATGCTCAAGCAAAACTGATGCAGGAAGAACTCATCTACCTAAGATTTCTGCCTGATGACTCTACAGGCTGAGGTGATGGATTTAAAGTGACTTCAGCACAAGGAGGCAAAAAAACACAAGCAGTCCTAAATGTATTTCTACAGAACATTTTAGAATTATTTACTGCAGAGAACGCATACTGATTTCTCTAAATAAAGTTTAAAGGAAACGTTCACAAAGTAGCTAAAGAAAAAAAATCCCCCTTGAAACGACTGCCGACAGATGCAGCATGCTCCCCTAGGCTCAGTAACTAACAAGTGTGGCTGCATCCTCTTCTCAAGTCGGTCTCAATTCATGAAATTTCACATAACGCTTAAAGAAAGACTCCGGTGCAGTGCAGAGCCAGCATCAGACCCACCGACAGAACTAAAATTAAACCCACCCTGAAAAACTCCATCAGGCACAAGCAAGCTCCTGCTAAAGACAGTCATTGGGTTCCCTTCTCCCCCCTCGAACAGAAACCTCTGACACCCTTGTACGTGACAGGAATTCTCACACACCGGGAGGCACGCTGGAAATCCTGGGAGTATTTCAGGCGTTCTCTCACCCACCACCAGAGGCCCAGAGAACTATTTCAGCAAAGGTATTGTCATTACTTCTGTCAGGTAATTTTAGGCAGACAGATTGCTGCATGTGCCCTGCAACATTTTTAATGCCATTTGGAATATACACAAATGCCCTTCAGAATAGCCTTTTGTCAAAGCTTCTGCAGAGCTAACCCCCCCCCCCCCCCCAAAAAAAAAAAATTAGGAGGAATCATGTTTTATGTGATCACTTTAAATAACTGTCAGGCCTGAAGAGGCTCAGTGAACACTTCAGAAAACCAAATTCCTACACAGCACTGCAAGGCCTTGCACACACTAATATCGATTTAGGAAGCCAACTACATGTTCTGAAAACCGTAACATCAAAACAAAACACAGGCCACACGCTCCGGCCTTTAGACCTTCTGTTCCCATTGCTTAAGTGTTAGATTGGGTGGGGGGGGAAGAGGTCATCTCTTTCCATTCCTCCATTTCCAGCTGCTCATCACAAGCATTTCAGATTTTAAGATTAACTGGCGCATTTATCCATGTCCATGTCAGTCTCTTGACTCACACAGAGCACAGGAAAGACAAACTATGTCTGTTATGTCAGTCCCATTCACAGCCTGCCCATTAAACTCTGCCAGAAGGGAGAGCAACCAAAAGTTCTATTGTATTTGGATAGGCAAAACAAAGACAAGTAAAATTCTTCTCCCTGTCAAGCTGTCAGATTTCTTCTCCCATTATGCAAACATTCAAGTGTCCACCCAAGAGGAAGCCTGTAGACACACTGTGCAACTATGACCTACCACTTCCTGAAAAAGGATTCTTCAAAATGTTAGACAGAATCCTCAATTTTTCTATATTAAAAATTATTTCTTACTCCTGGACCTAAAGTTAAATTCCAGGTTAAGACCAATGACTTTACACCTAGAGAGGTCTGGAGATTAATACAAGCAGGGCCTTCCAGAACAACTATAATTTCAGAACACTTAAATAAGATGTAAAATGCAGGTTTGTGCAGTAAGGTTTACCTGAAGGTTCGTTATTTCATAATCCAGTGCTCAAAACTGCTGTTGGAAGAACTTTTTCCATTATTATCTTACAATGATGTGTTTGTTCTTTATTTAGTTGGGTAATCAAACAAATTATCTTCAAGTCAGAGATATAAAACTAAAGGAATATCACTACTTGCAACTATACTACATTGCAAATTTTTCTCTAAAAAACTCACTTCTAAATTCACAGTGAACAAAACACAACTACTAAACTTTCAACAGTCCTTATATAAACATATTATGGATAGGAGGAAAAAGGAAGAGAAAAAAAGAGAGTACGGTTGAATAAAATATTCAGTAATAACATTCACTTGGCCTCCCAAGGCAAGAATATACCTTGCAGATCCTACAAAAGATTTTTAAATGAACTTGATTATCTTATTTCCACAGCAACATTCTCAAGTGCTGGAACAAGGAGAGGACGGTGGACTGACAAAAAGATTAACAGCTGAGAAGAGGCAACAAAGGAAGAAAGGACTAGAAGGCAAGACTTGTACTTACTTTTGTGAAAAATTATTTTAAAATTAAGAAATTAAGCACTTCAGTACCTATTCCCAACTGCAAAAAGAAAGTCATTCCTTTTTCTTCCCAACTATCCCTTATCCTGCTGGTACAGGTCCCTGTCCTCCCTTTTAAAGAGAGACAAAGAGGAACTTCAGGATGGGAACTGATTTTCACCCACACCTGCCCTCCTCAACATGAAACAATTTCCAAAGTTGGTATGCACAGTAGTTTCCCTCTCTTCTTTGTTGTGACCACTGGCATGTAGAAAAAAAAACTGAAAAAACAAGTAAAGCCTTAAAATTAATTCAGGAAAATGTAAACAGCATTCCATGTGGAATGTAAAGAAAATGGTGCAAGTCTGAAGCAGGCATGATAAACAAGAAATGTCAACAAATCACCAAAACCTTGAAGAATTACACAATGAGGCAGCTGCTATTTGTCTTTCCTCAAATCAACTCATACACCCAGACAGTAACATTGAGCCTGCTTTAGGACAGAGGCAATACCAGAAAGACTTCTAGAAATAAAGCACACTAACTAGTTAAATTGTGTAATTTCATATGTTACTCATGAGTCAGAACTTGGTTATAGTTCACTCTTATCTTTGACTGATACTGAACCAACTGATACTTCCATACAATCTGTCACTGCAACTGCCACCTCTCAGACCACACATCCTGACAAAACACACACTGTGGGCAAGGATACACCAGATGGAAGTTAACAGCAATTCTGACACTGGTACACAAGGTGAACCACAAAGAAACCACGTCATAAATTTAGTGTAACAATTTGAGAAGATTCTATTTGAGGAAAAAAAAAAGTAATGCTACATATACAATGCATACAACATGGATCTCTGCCAAGCATTTTTCCTCTTCAACGGCGAGCTTGCTAAGCAATATGTGCTTGGGGATGTTCTTGGATTTTGCTTTTCTTCCTTGACTTCAAAATTGCAGGGAAAACAGAAATCTTGCACATGTTATCAACCTGATGAAATAAACTGCTCCTTCCAATACCAGTGTAACAGGATGGGATGGATCACTGTGTACAGCCCTTGATCTCTCCTAAGCATAATAAAAAAAATTACCTGCATCCTGATTAGTCAGTTATTGTAATTCTAAATAAAAATGCTTCTGTTAACATAATTATAATTAACTGATCTCTGGAAGCAGTTCTTTTTCATGAAGCATATTGCCAGAAGGTAACACATTTACAGCACAAATGAGGCTGCAGAAGGATGGCTCAGTGGGTATTTGTCAAAGGTATTTGACAGGGGGTGGGGAAGATCAGAATTTAAGTCTGAGGAAGATTTAGTATTTTCTCTTTCACTCCCTTTTTCTAATGTGTAATGTTTATATATTCACAGGATTCTGTCTAGGCTATTAAAAAACCATCAAGAACCCTCAGGGGTTTTTCCAGGCAGCATTGCAGCTACCCCAAAAAGCGCCTGCTTGTTGTGTCCTCATTTACAGAAAGATTTACAAGCTACTAACAGAAAAAAAACCCCAACCCACTGCAACAGCTTGAGGGCTTTCATTCATAGGAACAATAACCCTCCACACATTTGAGCTGAAATATAAAGTTACTGTCACTGTTCTTTTTCCATCTCGTGCCAACCTGAAGTGCCCAGAATTCTGCACACAGTTCATTCCCCACATCTCTGCAGAAACCTGTGCAGGTCTGGTTTCATTACTCTACCCTGTGTTCCCATGGCCAGAACCATGTCCTTTTCCCTAGACTCCACATGTGATCAAGATGCCAGGCTTTCAGGCCTGACACCCCAGGGAATGGAGAGCCCACAACAAAATGGCCAGGAAGGTCCCAGCCCAGGGCAATTCTGACACTAATGTTTCCATGGCAGCAGGATCAAGCCTTAAGTCCTCTAAAAAGCAAATAAATACACAAAAACACTTCTAGTGTCTCCAGTTCTGTTGTAGAGCAAAGTCTGCCCTTAGAGGAAGAAGAAAAGGATTTACAAAAGAGCAGGGTACATTTGCTCTTTGGACCCTCCTTTCTAGGCTGTAACACCCAGAAGGTGTTTCAGCACAAGTCAGCAGGGCTGTCCCAGCAGGGCTGTCTGTAACAGGGGCTGTAAAAACTCCAGTGCCATCCAGAGTGAGGGCAGCTGCTCTTAATGACCCATTGGAATGTTTGCTTTATAAGCTGCAGTTTCAGAAATCACACATGGCACAACTGCTTCACCATCACTCCCATCTTAGCAAAGGGGCTCAGAAAATGGTTTTCCCATCAGGATCAAGTACCTCACATGTGAGATAAAAGTATTCAAGAACAGACAAAAGGATTAAGGAAAAACACATCAGGCATATTAGCTGGGAAAAGATTCTTTAAATATCACATAGAAGGAAGAGTATATTATAAGAATATTTGCATAGTCCCCTACAAAAAAAACAGCTTATTTCTTGCAAAACTAATTAATTCAGATGAAGTCTATCCAGCAGCTAAGGCAAATATCTTAGCTATCCACAGAATCATTTGGTTTTATCATACTTCTCTCTGACTTTTCCTGTCATAACAGGTCTTCAAATTATTTTCTCAAAACAATTAGGTATTGAGCTCTAAGACAGGTAATATATCACAATACAAATTATTACTACAGCTGCTATAAAGTAGGTTATCTATTTTTCTCACTACTATTTTGAATTAATTTTCCAATCTCTGAACTGTAGCCTACAGTTTTCATTATGTTTTAAATAATCTATTATACTTGGAAGAGAATTCTAGAGTTCCAGATCAATAACTAACTGTCCCCATAAAGCTCTGAAACTTCCAATTCTTAATCTTCATAATTTTCTACAGATCATTCTTTGAAGCATGAAAGGGGAAAAAAAAAAAAAAGGAAAACATAACACTCTCAACAATTCCTACATGGAACTGTGATCGCCTTTCCTGTAAAATGTTTGCACCAGTGATACAACTCCATTTGTTGTTCATTTTTCAAAAATGACTGCTTTTGGCTATGCATTTTGCAAAGCATCCATAAGAATAAACATCCTCACTGTCTTCTCAATGGTCCTTAGGAGTCAGTGACTGCTTAATCCAACAGAATTTGCACCCACTTAGGAATATTTTTTACTTCACTTCTAGCAGGTTTGCTACCAATTTTAAAGCATGAAACTACAGCTGCAATTTTTTAAAAGAAACTGATGCAGATCTATGAGCCTTATTTAGGAGGCATCTTCTTGGGAGCAGAAAGTAGCTTGATCTAAAGGCTAGAAAAGTAGTAATTTCAAGAGAAAGCTTTTTTTTAAAGTCTGTTTTTCTTTACACTTTAAACATACAAGAAAGCTGTTCATTAAATTCAGATGATGGAAAATTTCAATAAATGGTCAATGAAATTAATTCTACCTATTCCAGGAAAAAAAAAACCTATAAACCCAAAATAGAAAAACAAATTCTATAACTGGAAATAGAGAAGACAGAAAAACACAGGGCCACATTTTACAGACCTTACTGCACACAGTGAAGGAAAACTACATATTGCACAATCCCATCCCTGCTCAGTGCTCTCACTGTTACCCTTCTTGCATCAGTTTTCATCCCTTCAGCTCTTGCTACAACACCTTCTGCAAGCAGATCTAGACTGCAACAAGATGGACAGCAAGCTTCCCAGAGAGCCACAGTGAAGGCAAGGGAACTGCTCATGTAGATCACTTTTATCACCCTGATAACAGACACCAGACACTAACGGAGATCAGTATCAGAAATCAGTGTTCACCTAAGTCTTGATGCACTCTCCCCCCAAAAAAAATAAATCTACAAAAAGGAAAAAAGCATGTACAGATGTACAGTTTGTTTTTTCTTCCCAAAAAATGTGTTTTATACCTGTCACCTCCATGAGAACAGTAAGGGAACTGCTTTGTCTTTGCTCACATATTTTCTGTAGAAATGTACCACCAGATTTAGACATACAAGTGCATCTAAACTACACAGTTTAGCAACAGTTCAAAAGGGTTCCAGAAGCTCTTAGATATTTAACCCATACAGACCTGGCAAAAGGAATAGCTCAGGCTGCAGTGCAGAATTCCTTAGATACAGAGGGACTCGGGTCTTTTGGGTCTATGTGATTAGGATTCTGTTAAGCAAGCTACAAAGTGTTATGAAAATGAGTAAGAATAGAATCACAGTTCTCATTATGAATCTTCGAATGAATTCCATTGCTTTCTTCTCCCCCTCACACCATGCCTTTCAAAGGCCAAATGGTCACTTAAGGCTCATGAACTGGTCAAGAAAGCAGCAACAAAGCAAATGGAATCCCACCACAACAGCCTCCCCCCAAAAAAAGTTTGTAGCTAAGTTGTCCATTTCAAAAAATTGAGAAAATCAGGTTTAGTGGGGTTTTTTTAAACAGGAGTAAGAACGAAGGTAGTAGTACAAGATCTACAAGGTCTCATCTCAGTGAATGCACACACCCCACAGATTTCTCAGTCTTCCTTATATTAGGTGAAAAGTTTTCATATAGCTTTAGGTGCAAATGAAGACTTTTTCTGCGAAAAAAAAAAGAGTTCCATACTAGAAGACTCAAAAAGAAACCAGACATTAATGAAGTTGCAATTACAATAACAAAAACTATTTTAAATATATATTCCCCAATAATATTCAGGATTTCCTGCCATTGCAGCATTTCAAACAGAATATGTAGCAATTTTACACTGTCTGGATTTGGGTCATGGCTGTAGTGCTAATCAACAAATTTATCTTAAGCTAAAGGATATTATTAAATGTTCTGTCAAACCTAAGCACGCAGAAAGAAGCCACATTGGTCATTAAAGACTTTTTTTCAGTTTTGCAATATTAAACAAAAATCAAAACTATTACTATCCTACATGTGCTAATACTGAAGTCAAAGTACATTCATTAGTTTAATCAGGCAAAGACTGATAAGAGTGAATGTGTGTTCAATTCAAAGAAAGAAGAAAAACAGAAACTTCACTTTTAATTTAAACCCTTACTTGGTTTCCTTTTGAAGAGGATATAAATGGGACTAATAATCTTGTACCTCCCTGAGGCAAAGAAAAACTAGAAAATTCTGTGCGCTGCTATTTGTTAGTATGATTAAATCCTTCACTGCATGTACACTTCTACACTGATATTTAATCCAAGTAATAAAATGCAGCTGTACAGAGGCACCAGGAAGAACATCAAATCTTATTAGTCTACTGCAAAATACACACTACTTTTATTAAGCCCATGTATTTGCAGGCATAGTTTGTGCAGCAAATAGTACATGGTGTGGCTTTCTGTCTCTGCAAGAAAAATCAAAACTTTTAAAACAAGTTCTTGAATGTTCTGCAATAGGCTAATCTAACACTAAGGTAGCACCTAATCCCACAAATGCAGCCTACCTTAGTGATGAAAAAACTATTATGAAGAGACACATTCAAAGGAAGAACAAATTCAATTTCAGAAGGAACCAATGGAGATTAACCCAAAGGTCACACAGAGCAGAAGGGACCCACCCCCCTTTAAAAGGAGGCATACCTGGGTCTGTTTGCTTCCTGCAGTTGTGTCTAATGGGAAACACCATTACCTGCTGGCTTTTAGACTTCTGTCTCCTGCTCTACTTCTACATTCACTCAGAAAACACAGTCCTTCAAAGCAGATTTTAAAGAACGTATTTTAAAAATTCAAGCTTAACACTTGAATATGACAATCATGTCAACTGTGACTACTTAATGCTAGAGCTGTATTTGAGATGTTTTCTGTAGCTGGTTGTGGCTACCTTTATGGTTATATCTGTTTTGCCTCTGTTCTTACAAATGGATTTATTTAGTGCAAATTTGTAACGAGCAGGTCTCACTTCTTTCATATGCAATCCTATTTCCCATAAAAACATACAAATCTTTCCACTATTGAAGAGCTCTCCTATTTCCTCATTAGTGAAAAAATGGTGGAAACACCTGGGCATGTGAGACTTCTTTTGTCAGCTTCACCTTAAGACAATCACTTTATCCAAATGAAGAATGCCTTACCTACTTATTCCACGAGCAAGAACAGAGGAACCTACTAACATTGTACCACTTTTGGCAGATGGAAAACTGTAGTGTATTTACTGTTCTCTATGTTCTCTGTAGCTGTGGAGAATTTGAAATCATGCAAAGTTTCAGCCAACAACTGCCATGGTCCAGACAAGAAGGGTCATCACTCTACCCAGTATTACATTCAGACACTTTAGCCCAGCATTTTAACTCCCACTGGCACTACACCAATGCTAAAGGAACAGAATAAGTGCCATCATCTCCCCTTGCAGTGGATTTATCCTTGAACTTGATCAGTTAAGTGTCACTGAATGACACCCAGGTAACCTGGCCTTGATAAATCATCCTGTAAGTCCACTAAATGCACAGTGTTAAACAAAAACATAGATTGTGTTAGTTCTCCTAAATGGGTGTTCCACTTTGTGATAGATTGCATTAAGAAGAGGGGGGAAAAAAACACTCAAGAGCTTTACAGTGAGTTTCACATAAATATTATTTTAGTTTGTTTTAAAGCATGAAGAATAAATAAATATTGAAATGTCACAAAAAGTGACTCATTAACCTTTGCTCTAAAAAGAAAACTTTCCTACCATATACTTAAAGCATTACATACAAATATTTTTGTCACTGCTTCTGACATAGAAAAGGGAGGGGGGCAGGGAAGGAAGTGAGGAGGAAACAAAAAGCAGAATTGTCACTTTTCAATTTGTGCCTCATTGTTTTACATCAAGCAATATATCAAATTTCTTCTCTCCTGTCCTCCAAGACCAACACTGACATCCTTCAAACATTCTTACAGTAATTTGCTGCAACTGGGGAGGAGAGGAAGCTAAAAGCTCATCTATTTTGCAACCAGATATAAAATAATATGAACTGTAACTGCTCTGCAGCTCACAAGGCAAGCAGGGTCTGCCAAACAGCCTGAACACAAGCAGGGCCATAGCCCAGCATCACTTCAAGAACTCAGAGCTGCAGCCCACAAGTGTCACCTCCAAACCCAAATTCAGGGGAATGCAGGGAAGGAAGGTTATGCCATTGCACTGTTGGTACAACTCAGACACAGCAGCATCACAAAATAAAACTCCTCTTATAATGTACAAAATTCTACTAAAAAAAAAAAAAAAAAAAAAAGAAAGAAAAAGCTTTATGGTGAACACAACAGAACATTCTGGTGAGAGATTTACTTCCCTAAGTCCCTAAAAATTCTGGCAAGTCTGACTTGTGCTCAAAAGAGCTCTGAGTAAGGCTTTCAGCACTCCACCACAGAATTAGGCAGGTTTTCAAAGAGCTTTTCAAGGCTAAAACAGAAAGACCACATTCAACAATCTTCTCCTATGGCAAACCAAAGTGCTTTATTAAAACAAAGTGCCCTTTTACACTAGGGATCTGTTAGATTAACGACTGCCCTGGCCAAAAGCACTGAGGTTCTACAACAAGTTGGTATGCCTTCCATTCTGAAGACCATTATTTGGGGTGCAGTTATAGTTTATATTATTTTATATCTGGTTGCAAAACAGAAAAAAAAAAGGAAGAGAAGAAAAAGAAAGAAAACAACACATCACACCAACTTCCCAAACCAGAAGAACTTGGGATGCTACACAGCTTTGTGTTTGCTTCAGGAATTTTGAGCAGGATACCTGCAGGTTTACCAATAGCCTTGAAAAAATTCCAGTGCTATCTTGCCAGTCTCCCACATAATTTTAGGAATTAAAGTATCTTAATTACAGGGAGAGGGTCCTTTACAATGACAGCTAAAACAAGCCTTATAATCAGGTGATTGATAGGGTATCACCTAAGTGCAGCTGCTTTGTTACCAAAACCATCTGCAACCATCCTTGTAAACAGTGACAGGATAACAGGCTGGATAGTTTAAGTAAAGAAAAGATCATAAACTTAAACAAATATAGAGCCAATAATCTTGCTGACATTACTTGCATAACCCCACTTCTGGCAACAACCCCAAATATTTTCCAACTGTTACAAAACAAAGAAGTTGTTTCCTCTTAGAAGCTGGGTAAAGCATGCCTTGAAACCCAGTCAATATAGCTTAAAATATCCAAACATCTTCCAAATCAGGTGTTTTGTTTCTTGAATATGAACATGAATAACTAGGTCTCAAAAATAATGAATAACTGTAATCTCATAAAATGAGACTACAGCTCAATTATTTTTCTTCTGTGATAAAGTCACACCAATGAGCAGCAGGGCTTCACTTTTCCTATGCAGTGGTGCATATTATTCCATCATTTGTATGGAAAGTGAGAATCAACATGACTCATGACAGGCAAAGAAAGTCCTGTGAACACCTCACCTAACACTGCTGTGGGGAAAGTTATTCTTTAGTCCATTTCCAATCCTTCCTCTGAATCAGCTGTTCTGTGAATCCTTTGATTCAACAGGAAACACCACAATTAGGGAGCTTAAAAGTGCAGCCTCTTTAAGTCCTCCTGCAGTAACCACAACATTGCTCTGTGACTACACAGTGCCTTATGCAGAGAAGCAGGTGCCCAAACATCTACATTTATAACTGTTGCTTTTCATCTGTGTTTTAGTTGGGAATTTCTGCATCCTTCCCCCTTTGGAATGTACTTGAATATCACCCTCAATTTATCAGAGGATGAATAGGATCCCAGAAATATGAATTGCTCACATAGTGGCAGATACTTGATACTCACTCCAGAGAACAAGGTTACAGTGTTCTTGTGCTACACACTCCTTCTGCTGCAGGAGCACCAAAGACCCACCATAAAGGCATCATTGTGCAATGTTCTATATAAAGGAGCACAGAGAAAGGCCCAAAGACTAAGGTTTAAATAAAAAAACTACGTAATGGGAGAATATCGTCATGCCAAAGGCATGTACTCCTGTGTATGCCAATTAGCCATAATAATTCAGCACTCCTTACTGGCCATCAGCCAAAATACTGAGGCAGACAAATGTTAAAAGATGACTCTTTAATTTATAAGTACATTAATAAAAGAATTTTAATATATTTCATGTAGATATATAATTTATAATATAAAGAGAAAATAATTACATAAAATATATATCACAAACAAAACACATAATGCATGTTTAAACATACATAAATTATTATAATAACCATCTTTCTATCATCCCTGTTGTTTTGGACACCTAGAGTATCACAAAGTAAGTAATTTGTAAACAACCCAACCTTAATTTCCAGTTCAGACATGGCAGAATAAATGTGAAGTGCCTAAAAAGGACACATTTGGGGAATGGTGTGTGTACACAAAAAGACTGGAATTCCAACATTAGTGATAGCAATTTTCCTGCCACAGCTCTCCTGTCAGCTCAAAACTAACAATAGTTTCTTGCCAGTGCCAACATCTTGGTCTACAAACAGAAATTACATCTCTTTAAAAGTAGGTATCTTGTTGCACTAACTTATTTATAGAAGCCACATCAACCTGCCAGGAAAAAGCCCAAATGAAAGAAGAGAGATTTGAAGTTCCCTTTATGGAAAAATAAATATAACACCTTTTTTAAAATGTTCAGTAAATGTATCTGAAATGCCTGCAAAGAATTTTACAAGTTTAACTTTATTATACATTAACTAACTTAAATTAAACAGTAAATATTATACAATACGTCTTTGTTAGCAAAGCCCTATAACAAGTGACACTACTGAACTTGACTCTAAAACCTGGAAACACAGCTTCTGGATGTGATGAATATATTTTTTGGTAACTGCAACCTCCTGCAAAGATGCAGCTTCACTTCAGATTGTACAGATTGAAGACTTACTTCATTCAAGTAAATAAATGACAGAATAAAATTCAAAAACTGCTTATCTGCCTCTTTGATCTAAAAATAAATTTTAAGTGCAAGGGAAGCAACAATTTACCAGCCCTATATATCCTAAAAAGTGACCAAAAATAAAGGAATTATGATGAAAACAAATTTAAAAATTAATTTAAAATCTGTTTAAATACAGACAAATTTCAAAAACCTTTCATTTGTGTTCTGGTATGTTTAAATAGCTGTACTATGAGCAAAACAAAAATAAAATCCACAGGGTCTGAGAAGCTGCATCATTACGTCAATTGAGTAAGTAAGAAATCAAACAATAAAATGTGAATATTAAAACAACTAAGTTTCTACTAATATGCCTGCATTTCCCCCATGTGATGCATCAGTTCTGTGCAAAGTATTTGGGTTTATATTTCATTGCTATTCATGAACCTGTGTATTCAGAGGAGCAGTTTCATTACAGTATTGGTGAGAAAACTGGGTCATCCAAGATCTGATTAGTCCTCTGGAGAGGCCTCTCCTTGCTTAGCATAGAGGAAGCCCAAGATTACTACATTCCTGAACAACTTAACCTATAGTTCCATACACCCTTCCAGCAAGGGAAAAATAGCTTTTACCAGAGTCTCACCCATGGATCACTGATCCCCCTCCCACACTGCTCTCCCTGCATGGCAGCAGGGCACCCACGGATGCAGCTACCTAGGCAAGAGCTTAGGGACCCCACCTAACTCCAGTCAGCCTCACCAGCGCTCCTGTTGCAAGGAAGAATGCAGCAATTCAGGCAGGCAAAGGACACCGCCCCCATTTCCGACATGGGCAACATTTTAAAGAGGTCATGAAGTTTTAAGACGCTGAGTTCAGCCTTGGCTCCAACAGCCCAGATCTTTCTAATGAAACTTCATTCAAAACTTCTTTGTCGAGACCATAAAAGTTTCTGTAACCAATTAATTCTGACCTCTGAATTTGTATTTTGAGTCAGATAATTATCTCCAGCTCAGTTGCTGACAGTCTCACCGTGTACAAGCTGCACTACATAGAGCAGCAAGGAGCAGTACTGTAAGAAAACAATCTGAAAAGTTAAGAAAACACTGAGGAGTAACACTGAAGCAAGACCGAGTGGCAAGTTCTCCTACTACAAGATTCCAGAGCCAAACAACAACATGTATTTTTCTTGCTTCAACATCCCACTATAAAAAAGTTAATAGTGTACTACTACTGATCCAAATTCTCATCTGTCACTACAGTTACAGTGGTAAATTCCCTTGACAGCTTCAATAAAAAAAGAGGAAACATTAAATAAACACTGATATTATCAATGAGTTTTTAGGGGGTCACTTACATACAGCAGTTTACTATTTAAGAGTCTTGTGGCTCTCCTTCTTTTTCACATAGCTCAGTTGCAGGGGGGTTACTATTATTTATCTGTTAAAAATTTTTATGAACATATCACAAGTCTTCAAAGCAACCTTTTTCAAATCTGTATTATGGCTCTTTATCCCCCGTATTCTACAATTCTTTAATATTCTGAGCTTCAGTTTTTCATAGAGAATTATTAATTCAAGTTTCAGGAAAGATAACCCAGGAGACACAATAGCTTCCTCTCTATTTCTCAAGTCACAGTATTTATAAAGATTAGAAGTCAATTGTGCTGTGAAATCACAACAACAATCATGAAAACTTCACAAACTGTAGCTTCAAACTTGCATTTTATGAATAGCTTTCAGGGCTCATGATTCAAAAATAAAACAAAAACTTAGTGTGTACCATAATAATCTGACACCCTTTAACTATTCATTATTATATATCACAGAAGTATTTTAGTTTACTTCTAAGCTTTCCTTCCCCAGCATGCAGTTCTCTCAGAGAATCGGAATCAAGACTTCTCTTTTTCATTCAATCTCAGCTCACTGCAAAGAAGTGACTACAAAGCCTCTTAAACCAAATCATTCAGCTTTAAAATGATTTGCAACACTTCACCCACAACACAAAGTGTACAGCCACCTACACTTCAGGTAAAACAAACAAAAAGTCTATTTCCTGGTATTTATTTTATGAACAGTTTGATTTGGTCCTCAGTTCACTACAGATTCATTCTGACACACCAGGAGGGGAGATTGGAGTTGAGGGGGAAAACTGAGCCAGCCTTAACTCACAGACTTTCCTTAGCACAGGAAGCTTTACAGATGCCCAGAACACTCTCCTCAGCTGCAAGCATAGAAATAATAACATATAGAATGGTTTGGGTTGGAAGGGACCTTAAGATCATCCAGTTGCAACCCCGTGCCATGGACAGGGACACCCTCCACTAGACCAGGCTGCTCCAAGCCCCATCCAACCCAGCCTTGAGGCACTCACTACAGCACTGCATCTTTATCTGTTATGGCTGACCTTGACATTTGTTCTAATTCCCAAGTTCACTGTTCATGAACAGGGAAATTGACAGCCAAAAGTATTTCTTTATATACATTACAAGTACACAGAAGGAAAGAAGAAAAAAAAAAATCTATTTTTTTAGAAATCTCAAAACCATAAAGTTCCTCAGTGAACACAGACTAGAAAGCCAGAGCTGTAATGAGAGGTCAAGGTATGTAACCAACCATCAAACAGCAAAGGCCTTTAATCACACCATTGTGGGCTTGATTTGAACTGGTAAAGCAAAAACTTCCCCCATCATTACCACGCCACACCAACCATTTGCAGAATGTAAGATTACATTGCACAGCATCTCTCAAAACACACAAAATGTGTTCCTACACTCAAGTCAAACAGAAAGCAAACCTGAATTGATGAGTGAAGCACAAAGAAGCAGGTGAGCTTCACAATTGCAACCAGCATTAAGTTTTTTGTGTGTAAGAAACTAAACTAAAAGCAGAAAGTCAGGAAATAAATATTCTGTATTATAAGTTGGCACTGCATCTTCTACATTTAAGGGGAAAAAATTAAGATATCAGCAGCTTGTTGCAAAAGTGTACAGTAGCATTTAGTTTCCCTGCAGCAGCTCAAATAATTTCACTGTACTGACCTTTCCTCTAGGGAGAAAAGCACAGGAAAATTCCCAAAAATAAAGGGCTGAGTTTATAATATTAAGAATTTATCATGATGGTACACATTTTCTGGCCACTAAATGTTAATATCTGGAGAAAATGCAGATTAAACCAACTCTTTCTGTGGTGGGACATTCTAGGCAGGTTGCATCCACCAGGATTTCTCTGAAAAGTTATCTTTAAATACAAAACAAATCAACAATCAACTTCACTTAGCTACACGTGATACTATTAGAAAGCCTTTAAGGATATTACCTCAGTGTCCTATAAGCCACACAATCAAAAAACACAATTTCAAACACAAATCTGTCTTACACTTACTTATGAAAACAGACATTTATAAAGTTATTGCACAGAAATAAAAGCCTCCATTTCAACAGATTTTTTCGTATTGTCCTACAACAAACTACCACCACGAATGGTGAACTTTGCAATTCTCTCAATGCTCTTCCCCAACACAGGGGAAGATCCAGTACAAGAGGATCCAAACCAAGTACTTATGCACCTGGAAACTATTAAAAAAGTTAAACAAAAATAGTTCTTTCATTCACTTTCAAAAGAAAAAAAAAAGATCATTGGCTTAAAGATAAGCATGTGTGTGCTTCACAAGCACCAGGATATTGACAGATTTACTTCTACAAGCTGTATCAATAAAATAATAAGCTTTATGTAACTAATTTTATATGCTAAACAACAAATATTATATGGTAAAAATTACTTAAGCTAGTGAATAAAGTTGGCAAAAAACCCAAATAGATATGATCTGCCTGTGAATAAACTTAGGACAGATATTAGAAAACGGATTTTTAATCATTTTAGGACTTAAGATTCTAGCACAGCCCTTCACAAAGAGCAATGAAATACATATTGCATCAAGTACATCACAAGAAAATAGTAAGTAAGATTTGATAATGTAGCCTGCACTTAACAGCATTCTGGAGTTTTTATTCTGAAGGCTCAGATTACCTCGTTTTAGACAGATTTTTTGGTTTGAATAATACTAGGTGATACACAAGTTAGGAATACTAGAGACGCTCCCCATTTTTAATACATGTAGCTATTCTGGGTGCCAACAGATTTTGTGAGTAAGCTCACATGTACAAAACTATGTCAATAAATGCAGCTTCATAAGATATGATACATACCTTATTGACTGAGATATTTAGGAAAGAGAAGCATAAAACTAAGGACTGTGCTTCCCGTTTAAGTTTCCCTCAAGGAAACCATAAACTAAGAAATTCAACATCAGCCAAATATAAAACATCTAATCTTCTCTAAACCATGTTTTTTTTTAAGTGGCACTTTGTGTTGTGCCCTTGAAGCCCATCACTTAGCACAGACTTAAGCATCCACTCTACCACAGGAATGCAGCGTCCTGCATTGAAGAACATCGTTTCTCACCACCACAAAAAGTACTGCCAAAATGGTGCCTTGCATTTGAATAAGGGTCTTCATTCTTCCTAATGAACAGCTGAACCCTCCAGTCTGGAATCAGCTCAAAATCTGACCAAAAGTGTGTTTTGTTCTGTCTATAAAACCAGCATCACCACAGCAGCATCCTGGAAGTTCCACTTAACACAGCAACTATGAGTCAGTTATTTGTTATGTTTAAGACTGTACATAAAGCAATGACAGCACATGAAAAGCTCTGTAAAACAAATGAAGATTCATACACAGTGTTTGACAAATCTGGATATCCTGGTACTTGAATAACTGCCTGGAAAATTGTCCTCTACACAACACAGCAAATAGGTTTAAACATCAGAAAGTAAACAAGTGTGAGCTGCAATATGAAATAGAGACATATCTGTATAAAAACTAAAATAGTTCTATCTACACTAGCATGAACCCTATAGGTCAGCAATTCTTTCAGTCCTTTTTTTGGTGTAATTTTTCCTCTGCTGCTTTTAGCAAGCATGTCCTTCATCATTCTTTTTTTATTTCCAGTTGTCAAGAACAATCATTTTTCATTTAGTTTGACAAGAAATTTAACCAACAATTTTCTTTACTCACTTCCTCCCAGAAACTCAAATGGTCTCATTTTACTAACACAGGATATAATTATACTATGAACAAGATGCTTTTCCTTCAGCACATTCAGTACAGTTGTGTTGAAGTTGAGCTACATTACAAATACAGTTCCTGAGCAAATGAAGTTTTATCCTTATTTCTACATGAGACAAGGCCAAGTAACATTGCTGACAAAAGGTGCATTAAGAAGTCTCACATCTGCAAAACTTATGAGACCTTTATATACTCATAAGAGTTCACAAAAAAGAGGTTATCTTACCCATGAGATATGACCTAAACCAAAACTTCCTGTGTCCTTCACCTGGTTTTGTCCACAATAACAGACACTAAGTCACAGTTTTCTATGGCTCAGATCATTCCAATACATGCCAAAATTCCTCTGGGATCAAACCTCTATACTGGAAATTGAGTAACATATTTTTTTTTTTCCTATAAAATGAAGTCCATTCATTTTATGTTGGATTTTTACCAGTTATTTTAATTCACTAGGCAGTCACAAATTTTGGAGTTCTTAGCAAACCCGAGGCATTTTCCCCTCAGAGTTACATGTTTTATTTATACTGAATAAAACAAACACCAGCTTGTTACAGAACTCAACTTCTTGAAAATGAGACCAGACTACAAACACAGAAGTCTTACAGAGCACACATCGATCAAATACGTGCAGATTTCAAATGGCATCTGCCAAATCTCAGTTTTATTTGGTTATTTTTACAGGACTGAAGACATAAAACTCAGTATGAATGTTTTTGAGGAATAACCACCTCCCAAAACCTACTACAAAAGTACAGTTCTTAAAAAATGCAAACTAAGGGGTTTTGGTTTTTTTCTGAAAGAAAGAGATCTACTTACTCATGACTGGAAACTTCTTTGTATATAATCCAAGACAAGTCTTGAAGCAAGGTATTTTGTTGGAGAAGGTTTCTCAGAGGTATACATGTCCTGAAGGTACAAGAAAAATAAAAATACAAATCATTTTTTCAACTTCAAATCACTAGAATATGTTTACATATAAACAGTCTTTCCTATAAACTATCTTTTCATCCTCTTTGTTAAAAAAAAGAAGGAACACAAAGATGTGTTTGTTATGACTGAGGAGCTTTACTGCTTATGGATATATTTTGCAGTTTACTCAAAACATGCACCTTCTTCTAACAATTACATTATAAACTTGTGTGTATGTGCTACAAAAAATGTTCAATAAAAAACAACGTTTGTTATCTCTTGGGAACAGTTAAAAACTTAGTAAGTACAAGACTACAATATGGACATAGTAAGTGAAAATTCCAAAGTAGTATTTTCCTTCAGCAACCTCAACTAGCAAGAGGATGCAAAAAACCACTCTTTTAAACATAAGAAATGCAATTAAGATTACTAAATAAGCACAGGTTGGCATGGACATCTCCTCAGGAAAAAAACCTGAAAAATTTACCCTTTCTAGCAACTATAAACCTTCAGTTCCATCAATTCCTCATAGATTTCAAAAAAGGATACCCAAGTAGGGCAGATATGTATTCATTAACAATATGCCTGGCCCTCCCTAAAGACAAATATAGAGGACTTAATCTCCAACAATGACAGCACAGCAAGTACATTTTGAAAATTTTATTATATAATCTCCCTCCTGCTGCTAAAAGCAAGTTTATACAAGTCTGATAGAACAGTTAAACAAAAGCAACTTCACCTCACAGCTGAGATGAAAAGAAGTAATCCAACATATATACTAAACTATGAATAGTTTTCATCTAATACCTGAACAAATAGAGACTATCTGTAAATTCAGGAATATTATGTGATAAAATTTCCATTTTTCAAAACCAATTAGAACCTGCTGAACCTCACCACCTGTGCTAATCCAGCCAGGTAATACCTTGTGCTGACTCAGATTTCAAGTCTCAACTCTCCTGATCTCTTCACACTTAAAAAAAAAAATCAAAACAAAATGCAAAAAAGACATAAGAACAGACACAACTTTTCCTAAATTATTACTTCACATAACATTCACAGATCTACAGCACATGGTAAAGTAGTACAGGAACAACCACAGGACACTACAAGAAGGTTCCTTTATCAACTGCTAAAACAATTTCAAAAAAACATAAAATAAACTTCAAAACTACACACACCACAAAAAAAAAAAAAAAAAAAAAAGAAATCCAGCTGCCAAAAGGAAGCCTTTGGTAAAGCTGGAGACTGGAAATTACAACCAACTTTTTTGCACTGAAAAAGTAAAACAGGGAAGAGACTCAGTAGGGGAAGAAAACAACTGAAAAAATCCACACACAAACATTCTAAACAAGCAGAGATGGACACAAAGCTGTGAGATGCTACAATCGGTGAAGACGAATAGTTTTAACTGCAGGTCCTGTCAAATTTCCATGAACGCCTGCTAAATTAAATATTTAAGCACACAGCCCAATCAAAAATTAAGTGTCTGTTAAAACATATAATTAGAACTGCAGCCTTGTCTAATCAAGCTTCCTCTTGATTACTGGTGTCAAAATTAGCACATACAACTTTCATGATATTTAATTATTTACTGGGCTAATAACACCTATTAGGCTAAGAATATCAAATGGATCAAATAGACAGGCCTCAAACCAGGTCCAAAGCACTTTTGACCACAGCTTCACACTACCTTTGGGCCCATTCTTCTTGAATCTTATGCAAAATCAACTGGAAGACCAGAGTCTTCCATTCAACTTGATTTTCCAAAGGCATTATCTCACCTTAGTTTTGTAAATATGAACTAACACTACCTTGCCTCTGAGACATCATGTTACATGACATTTTATTGTGTCTATGCACAGGAAAAGGCTGTTCATTAGGAAAAAACAAAACAGCAGCTCTGAAAACCACTTAAGGCTAATAATAGCTTAATTATGCACCCTCATTGCTTATAAAAATCTTGTCACGTAACACTGAGGAAATGAGATGGGGATGATACAGAAACTCTGTTCCACCTAAACGTGTGAAAAGTGAATGTTCCAGTGCACCACAGCAACCTGACTTCCAACTCCCAGCCACAAAGTGCTATTCCTGTATTGCCTTCAGTGTCCAAATATTTTGTTCAGCCATTGCTAGCAAGAGTTTACCAAACAATGCAGACTTCTGGTAAATTCAGCTGTTGTTCTTTGAAATAACACTATGTACGTGTTTCATGTTATTTCCCTTGTAAAATAACTTTTTTTAAAAGCACAAAGTTTTGTCTTTCATCTGTTATTTTGATTATTGCGATAGCAAGCAGTACTGAAAGTCAACACTACCAAATATCAGACAGTCCCTGCCTTTTATTGCATTGCAATACCAACACCTTTTCCTAGGGATGTGTGTTAGAAACTAAATTGTTTTCACCTTGCTTTCTCAGCCAACATGGTTTATTTCAATGCTTGCAGGGTTCCCTCCTGTACAGAAATGCAACCAACTACTACAAAACAGAAAGAAAGAGTATATTACTTGTTGAGTGCCTTTCTGAAAGACACCATCTTGGAAAAACTTTCAAAACAGTGCCTGACACTCTCTCTGCTTTCCCTTGCAATCAACAAGGCTATAACAAACAAACAAAAAAAAAAACCAAAAAAAAACCAACAACAACAAAAAAAAAACACCACCAACAACCAATCCACCCACACATACCTTTGATCTCTGCCTTTTCCTGAAGAGCTAACCCTTGTATTCCACCCCATGTTTCCTCCACTGACATACATCTCCTCACTCTTGGGTGTATCACCTTCAGTAGCTGTGAAACTACTGGCATTTTAGTTGAGACTTGAAAGGAATACCTGCAGTGAGTGAAGCTCTTTGCAACTTCAAATTCACTCACACTCATAATATATTCAATTACCTGTTTCCATAGCTGGTGCCAGGTCTCTTTTTTTACCCAATAGCCTGTTTCAGGATATTGAGCAGGAGCCAGATTGCAAGTAAATTACAGCATATTGTAATTCTACACAGTATGACTCTACCTGGAGAAAAGATTTTCCTTTAAGTTGGCAATTGAAGGTTCACGTCTAGCCTGTGTCATTGTAATATCTGTTTAACTTAAGTGCTAAGGAGTTAGCATTAAGAATTTATACCCTCAGTTCCCAAGAACACAGAGAGATCACAGGAGCAGCATGCAACTGCACTGCTTAAATACACAAAGACAAAAAAAAAAAAAAAATCTAAAGACAGCCTGCCTCGCACAAATCAGTATTTTAGGGTCATTTACTGTCTTCTTTAAACCAAACGTTACAGCTCCTCACAGAAAACAGAGATTTCAGAAGCACTGTGTTTTAGAGTTGCACAGATAGCTGGCTGGCAAAACATTAAGTCTGAAATTGGTGGTTACTGTGCTGTATAATCAGGGGGCAGAGGAACAGCTGGTCAAAAGGCAGTTCTACTAAATACTTATTTTACACTGCATCTCAGCTGAATTAACTTTAAAGTTATAATCAGAAACAAGAAATGTTAAAAAGAAGAAAAAACTAAATCACTTCAGAGCACAGCTATTAAAAAGAACATAACAAAAATCTCTTATATAGCACCAAGCTTCTGGGCATTCCAGCTCAGTAAAATGCCCAAGACAGCACAAATGCACAATTCACAACGAAGTGAAATTGCCACTGTTTCAGAACCTACACAGAAACACTGACTGGCCACACATGAGGAAGCACATGGAAGTACAAATGAAACAAGCCCAACGACACACCCTCCTTTGTTCATAGCAGGAATATTTACACTACAAAGCGTTGAGGCAAATCGCCTTTAGTTTCAGGCACTGCTGATTGGCCGCTGTGTTTAATACACATACGCCTGGCAGAGTTGGAGTTTCGACTGTCACACAGCAGCTCTAGATTGCAGGGCACGCAGCAAGCTAGAAAACCATAGAAAACAATTATTTAATATAATTATCCTAGCTGAAATGATGCTCCACAAGATACATTTGTTGTGAACAGGGCAGATGTGGATTTGTTTTCACTCCACTGTAATTCAGTGAAAGCTGAAAACCAGCTCCCCTCACAGCCAGCTTTCAGTGCAGCTGCCTCCTCCAAGCAGCAAATGGCACAAAGAAAGTTCTTCTAGAGCGTATACGGGTGAACAACTGGTAAGGGAGTGTGGAGACAGTGACTTTTAAGTCACCACTTGACTCTCGTTCAGCTGGCAGTTCAGTGGCATCGGTGGTTTTCTACAGGCAGCCATCCACGCCACAGAAAGAACCTGAAACACCTGATAATAATTGGCTCTTTGCTGGCAGTCCCAGCAGAGACTGAGGGCTGGGAGAGGGCCATGGAGACCCAGGGCTGAGCACAGCCTGGGGGACGCCCTCTGTCCCAGCCCATCGCTGCCAGCCTGGCACTTCCCACCACATACCTGAAGTATTACCAAAAGCACAAGAGGGAGCAGGTACAGAGAGAGCAGCGGTGCCAAAAAGTCACATTAAAGGGTTCAGCCACCGAAATCCTCCCTGCTCCCGACTACGGCGGCACTGTCGCCTCCCACGTGGCCAGAAAAGGGGGGCCTCAAGGAGGCCCCGAGTGTCCGACCTACAGCCGTGATTCCCACAAGCACACACCCACACACACAAGCCCCCCAGCACCACTCTGACTGCGGCCCCTCACACCGCAAAACCTCACTGTAACCGTATAATGGGACCAGGGGCATCTCCACAGGGCTTCCCCGGGGTTCCCCAGCACTCCCGGCTCCGCCGCGTCCCGCACCCTCCGCAGCCCCTCAAGCGCGACCCCCTCCCCAGCAGACAGAGCAGGGGACCTCCAAAAGCACACACACCCCTCCGCTGGCAATGGAACAGTCCGAGCACCCCAGTACCCTACGGGAGCCGGCTCCCGCCACTTCCACCTCCCCGGCGCAGCGAGGGGTGCGCGCCCCCCCCGGGGGAGGATGGTAGTGCCCGCCTCCCCGCAGCCCGGAGGAACCCGCCCGCTTCAATGGAGGGTCCGGCACGGCACCTCCACACACACACGCGGCTCCCCGCGCACTCCCGCAATGGACGGGTCCAGCCCGCCACCCTGGGGCCACACAATGGCCGGAGCAAAGTCCCGGTTTGTCCCTACCTTTGCTCGGCTTCCTCCTCTTCCCGGGGCCTCCCTGCCTCCCTCCGCCGCTTTCCCCAGCGGCGCGTCCCTGCTCACTGCCCCGGGACTGGCGGCCTCCGACCAGGAAGTGCCCCGATGTGACACCGCCGCTATGGAAACGCTCCCCGCCCCCGCCCCTCCCACAGGGCTGACCCATGGCGGCCGCCATCTTGGGCTCGGGACGAGGTGTTTGCCCGGGACCGCGAGCTCCTGTGAGGAAAAAGGGGACAAAAACACAAAACAGGCCTTGTGCCGCTGAGAAACTCCTTGGCTGTGGTGCATGAGCTACCGAGGTTCTCAGTATGGACACACATTCTGCTGTGTCCGCTTCTAGGCTCCTCAGTATGACACCAAAAACATCAGGATAAATCAAACTCCCAAACTCTTACTTTATAGCATTGCGGGGTAGGCATTTCTTCCCAGCTGGAGTGTATAGCAGATAACTCCAGCCACGTGCACGCGACTTCCAAAACTCTTCACTCACACATTTTTAGCAAACAAATTAACATTTGTTGGTTCTAAATTGCATAATTCTCTTCATTAATTACTGTTCTATTAGTTATTGGTTTCTTGCTTCTAGTGCTAATTAGTCCACATTTTTCAGGCCTTTTATCAATTTTTCCTCATCAGAGTCTACACTGCTCAGGCTGTAATGTCTTTGTTAGTGTCTTCTGGTTACTCCAGTATGTCCTCGGAGGACATAAATTTTGGATCCTTGGTGTCCTTTGGATCCTTTCCTTTGTTCATTGAAAGTTATCAGGGTTAGTTTAGCAAAACATAAAGTTCTGGTGATCTAACAATAAGTCTGTCAAAAGAAACTTAGTGACGTGCTGGCTAAAGTGGAAAGTAACACTGCTTAAGACTAATACACTGCTTTTGATTAATTAAAACAATTACTTAGAAAAAAATTAATTAGAAAAGTGATATCATTTCCAACAATTCCTCCCTTTGGAAAGGATATTAATTATTTCTTTCAAGTTTATTTCCACTTACATCCTTGAGCATTGGCAAGAGCTACCGCGATCGACAGTGTGGCACTGGATGGTAATGAAGCCAAGCAACTGGGATCCCTGTCCTGGGATGCAGGTATCGGCCAGAGTATCAGGAAAAGAGCAGGAACACTCAGCCTCTGCTGACAACTCTTGTCAAGTGAGAGGGAAGGGTACCTTTGCAAGGAAGACTTTTCAGTGCACCAAGACAAGTGGAACACCATGGAGGAATGTACCTGGTGCCTGAGAGAATTAGCTGTGCTGGAGATTATCTTTTCAGATAACAAGTCATTCCCTAATAATCCAGACAGCGTCCAGTGTACACAAAACATGTCATTGGTCATGTGCCAAGTCATTAGGAATGTTGGCATGGAAGAAGGGAGAAAAAGAAGTGGGCATTCTGGTTTGGCAGACTCCAGATATATGAAGAAACTATCTCCGCCCCATTACGGGCCTTACATCTCATCCATGGAAAGACTGACGGAGGATTTCTGGAATTTAAAAGAGGAAATTAAAGAGGTCTACCAGAAACTTTTAGAGGAGTTTAAAGAAGAAATTTTCCATGCCCTACCAGTACAGACCAGAGTCTCTGCTATTAGGAGCAGGCTCCTGCTCGAGAGAGAGGAGACACTCCATTAAGTAACCTGTGTTTTTACCTGCATGGAGAAGACATGAGGAGCTGGGGTGGAAAACCCACCTCTGCTCTAGCTGCCTGGGTATGTGAGTTGAGAGGAGGAATGACTACCAGAGGAAGCTCTTAGAGGATAAATGCCACTCCACTTTCCTGTGGGCAAGCCCCCAGGCACAATAGAAGGGATGATGTTATATCCAAACCTTTCCAGGCCAGGAGGGACAGGGATCATTCACATAGCCAACAGATTGTCCTTGATATACGACACATAGCTGTTGTCCAAGAACCTGGAAAACAAGCAGGATTTATAAATGGAGTTGAACAGAACATAACTTCCCATCACAGAATGGAAATGGAGAACCTCCCCTGTTCCTCCTGGAGTAGGGGACATCCCAGTCCTGGATGAGGACAGGATGATGATCCCATACTCTCTCTGTGCTCCCCAAGGCAAGAGAAAGGTTGCCCAAATGCTTCCCAGCAGCACGGTCCCAGACAGGCCCTTTCCCTATGCTCCAAATTCCCTCTGTGCCCCAGCCAAGGGAAGTAAAGGAAAACATTTAATTGTTCCTTCTTTCTGCAAGAAAAGTTATTTTTGGAGTCTTTGGGACAACACAGCAGGAGAATTTCATGACTTGAACATGAAGAGCTGGACACAACTCCAGGGCTACACCCGCAGCCACGTGAGAGGAGGAGAGTCCCTGGTGCCTGTGGGGAACAGAGAGCTCCACAAGGTACCAGGAGCTCTGAGGTGGCATCCCACAAGCTGTATGAGACACCCACTTAGTGCCATGTGCCTCTGAGTAACAACTCCAGGCCCTGGAGCTGTACAAAAGATGCAGAACAAGGGATCAGCATTACAACCAGGAGTAAATTTGTAATATGAGTAGTAAATTCATCTCATTTTTCATTTATTAAACACAGATCAGATAGCACAATTTGGAGCCGATCCAGAGTGATTAAATTCTTTATCAATCTCTTCAGGAAGACCACAAACCTTTATTTTAATAGACCAGAGCAGCTCTGCCACTTCTTTATTCCCAAAAAAGCTGCTCCAAAACTTCAATATTTTATAAGCTTAAATGCACTTATCTACTATACCACCTGCTGGGTTGGCTTTTGTTTATTTTCCTCAAAATGAAAGTGGTGGATTTCTGGTGTTACTTCCAGCCCATCCCTTGCCTGATCATGTCATCGACATTTCCAGGAGCTTTGCAGATGATTTAGGCAGAGGTTTGCCTGCACATACGTGAGAGCATCAGCCCCATGGAGACACTGCATTACATAGGAAGGGCTGTGTTAAAAGCAGGAGTCGGGTGGGACTTGGAGCAGGAGGGTTTGCCCTTTGCTTCACTATTTCTGGCTGCCTAAAGGACTGTTTTCCTTTCGGTTGGGATTGTTCCCTTGCCCTCAGCCAGTCCCATTGTCCACAGGCTCTGTTGGTTTATTGAGGTTCAGGTTTCACCCATTCAGGCCTCTTTTCCTGCTTTTGGTGGCTCCTGCCATGGGAATCAGACTTGAATGTGTGCAGTGCTTGCTGCCTGATGAAAGAGGCTATTTCTGTCCCCTCTGTCTGTCAAGACAGATTTTCTTAATTCTCCTTCCTTTTTTCCCAAATTTTCTGTCTCCTCTAGCATTTTCTTGCCTTTTCCCATTCACCTCCTTCTGTCTTATTCTGTTATTTCAATATTCTCCCATTTCTTTCTCTCTCTCTCTCCTTTTATATGTTGATTTATCTTTCAATATTCTTTATCTATGAAAACTGCACACAGAACATTTAATACACTTACACAGTACAAAACCCCTTTTTTTAAAGGTCTTCTTAATACCGAGTAGTTTTTCAGTGAACTGAAAAATACCACAACACCAAAAATGTGTCACTTACCTGTATGTCCCATGTCACAGAACTTCCCAGCAATCCTTTTCTACATTGAGTACACAGACAAAGCATGATGGGTTGCCCACAGCAAATGCAAAATCCAGAAAGCCTGGCTGAAGAAGGCATGTGTGGCTGTATCTAAACTGAAGCACAGGATGGGCTTTAAAACACGAATTGGGATATTTTCCTGAACCTGAGTTTTAGATTGTTGTTAAAAGGATTTCATCCTGCTCCCACAGCAGGAGGCAAAGGGATTTGGTGAAAGAGAGGGAAAAGCTATAATCAAATCATACAGCTTTCAAATCAAGGAAAAATAGAACATAAAACAGGAGAAGAAAAAGAAGAGATAAGACAGAAGATTAGGTCTTATTGGCAATGATGCTCAACAAAACAAAAATCAGCTTCATCTTTTGTGCACCTTATTGTGATTTTCTAGGAGAGTAGCTGAAAGGTACATTTTTGTAAAGTGTAGATCTGATGTAGAGTTACAGTAAGACAAGGAACCAGGAATCTCATGCCAGTATTTATAGAGTCAGGGTTCAGAACACAGTCACTATTAAAGTTTATTATCACTCATTCATAACCACCAGAATGTCAAAAGCAACTCAAAGTTAACAGAAATAGAATGATTTCTTAGACACAAACAAATCTAAAAGCCTCAAAGGGAACCTTTTTCATGAAGTTATAAGTGAATGAAAATGGGAGCCTGTAATAAAATGTCGATACTCTGTGCCGTGATAGTATATCCTGCAAAAGGGGTAATTACTTGTCTAATGTAGTGCAAAAGTTAAATCTTTATAACCTTTTCAATTTGCTGCTGATAACCAGCAGAAAGAGAAGTGTGAATGACTGATGGAGCAGAAACACATTCAGTTCGTTCAGGTAAAGCTCCTCGTGAAAGAACAAAATAATTTTTTTCCAGCAATGTGATACTTAGAGTCCTTTCCCAGCTCCGCTTCATGTAGAATTTATGTGGCACAACGTGAAGTGGGGGATGCAAGTTGGACTTTGCATTCAAGCACATTCTTCCCCCTCTGCCTTGAGCCATCTGTGTTCGGTCAGCCTCCTGTTCAGGGTAAAGCAGCGTGAAGGTTTCCTACGAAGCCTTAACTGCAGGAATAGCTTGCCAGGGAAGTGGAAGTCCTATCGCGCTTATCTTTTCCCTACCCAAGCCCATATGGCAACCGTAGAGTGAAACAAGACAACAAGAGTGTGGCCAAGCTCTCTCAAGCTGTTTCACACTCGTAAGGAACAGAGTTTGTTTCTCAGGGAAGGGCCATTGCTGCGTTTGCCAGGGTCAGGCTCCCCAAACACAGGGACACAAGGTTACTCACGTTCCTGTCCGGTGAAGAAGGTGTGCTCACAGATCCTGCTGAGGCTGGTGTTTACACCAGGTACCCCGTTTCATCCTCTAGGGAAGCCAAGGTCCCTGCACACAGCCACCAGCACTAATAAAGGCACCCCTCAGGTTTGGCAGAGAAAGCCAGCTTGAGGTTGTAAAGCAGGATGAAGCCTCCCAAACTTTCAGCAAACACCTTTGAAGTGTAAACATGCTTTATCCTTTTTAGGCAAGGAAGAGCTTTCTGAAATGTGAGGCACCAACTACCAAATAACAGGCTGTTTTCCTCAAAGTTTCCTTACAATCCAGTAATTTACTATCACATCCAGAGATATTTCTCCTTTTGTAACCTCAAGATAATAAGCAGGATTCAATCTGACCACACTTCAGCTCAATCAACATCATGAAAGGTGGATTTTCTTAAATACTGGGTTGAGGGGGAAAGTGAATTTGTGCAAGGACACACATACCTTGAGATATATGAACCAATCGGCTTAAAATGTTGTTTTGCCCTGACCTGACAAGACTTGCTGTCTGACAACACATAATCTCTTTTAATGTACTCCCAGGAAGGTGATGGCTGTTTGAAAACCCTTCGGAACTGCAGTTTATCTCTCGATGGCTGACACCTGAATAGAAACTACACAGCTCTGTGGAAGCCCGAAGACAAGCAGGTATTAACAGGAGTCTGTGTTGATTCAGGAGACAAATGGATAAGGAAGACTTTGAATCAACTTGTTACAGGTTTTGTGCAAAGTTTCAAAAAATTGTGCATTGAGGATTTTGAAGCGGACACTGCCAATGGAGACACCTATTTCACTGAATAAAGCCATGAGGCTTTGTTGTGCACATCAGGATGTTTTCCTAACAGCATGCTGCTCTCATTCATCTCCGTCAGAGTGATTTCAAGTTGTGCATGTAAGACTCAAGTAAGCTCCTTTGCAAACACTCTTGAGAATAGGATCAAAATGGGAAGAGATTACATGTAATCTAATTATGTTAGGTTCCATTTGAAATCCTTCAGTGTAAAAATTAAAAGAATACGACACAGCTTTGCAAAATGCTGTAGTTCACATGGAAGCGACATGAGCATGTGGAACCGAGGCAACATGTGAGAAAATATCGTGTTGGGTATACAGTAGCATTTGCTTTAAATAATCTAAACCTCACGACTAGAATGATTTGGTGAACTAAAAATAAATTCTAAGAACTTTACGCCCTCTGTCATTAATGTGACACCGGCCTTTGCCTTTTATTGTCTTGCCACAGCTTATATGATAAAGCTGGTGATCAAGAGATCTATATCAAAAAGGCAGCATCAATCATGATGCTGGTTAGCAAGGTTGTGCCTGGAGCAGCACTGACCCTGAAGATTGGCAGCTGCTCACGGGACAGACAGTGAATCCCTGTTGCTGAGTGCTCTCTACATTTACACCATAATCACCTTCTGGTAAGGGCTGTAAGAACATTCACAGTCACTAGAGATTGTTTCAAGTAATTCTTCATTTTCATATTCTTTCAAAATTACACAAGTGAATTAAATGAACAGCTGTAGGATAAAAAGCAGTAGTTTCACTGAAATTGCACCACCTTGTGATCCACACTGAATCAGGCCTCAAATTATGTATTGAAAGCTACTCACAAGTGCTCCAAACATGCTTGGAGGGAGGACCAAGAAACCCTGAGGTCTCACTTCCCTCATTCACTGAGTGCTGCAGGTGATCTGGGGGCAGTCTCTACTTCCCCTCTGTATCACCACTAGTGCTCCTAATCTATGTGTGATCAAATTTAGAGCTGGAATATGTTTAGTTTGTCAGTTAGGTTTTGGGATGGAGGCTGTCCTTCCTAGACTTGAGCTTGAGCACTACTCAACTTCATTAACTGTTCTGTGAGATTCCTCAAAACTGGTATTATAGAAAGTTCTTCAAAACGTCCTGTCCAGTTCTATTTCCATTATTCTGAGTTATGTCAAAACTGGATTCAGAAAATAGGTTCTTTTCTCATTTTGAATTCAATCTATGAGTTTAAGAAGTTTCTACAAAATCCTCCTAAGAAGGAGAAGGTCAGATTTCTCTTAAGATTTTCCTCTGATTTTAGAAAATGCATCAACTTGGAAAATGCAGACCTGTGTTTTGCCCCCCACCACAGGACTCACGTTCTAATTCCATGTAAGTCTATAGGTCATTTGCTAAGGATATTTCTTGCCCAATTCCAGACATTTGGGCACATCTTGATCTCATGTTGTACTCTGAGTCTGATCACAGAACAGCAGCAGGGGAATCCTTGTGTTATGGGCTCTACAACCAAAAGAAACAAATACAGTTAAAACAATGAAATAAGTTCTGTACCAGTTGCTGGCCAGATGGTATTGTGAATTGTTATAATCTATCAGAAAAACAGAGGAAGGAAGTGTTTTAAAGCAAGATTATATTATTTTCCTTGAGTTCTTATTATGAAATCTTCCTGAGGTGAACTTTCAAAACTTGAAAACCCGTCCAGAGGGAATTAATGGAACAGGGCAAACCGGAGACTTGCTGGGGAGTAGTTAAATACAAGGGAGAAGAATAGTATGCCAGTGAAATAAAAGAAGAATTCATTACCAAGCTTTCAGTTTGCGAAGATGAAGAAAATACAAGTAACAGAAAAAAGGAAAAAAAAAAAAAGACATAAAAATATATGGTCTTTCTGTCCTCTTAATAATTCTAGATTGGAAAGCACCCAGGGTCTTCCCTCCCACTGGAGGGAAATAAGCCTGAAAGCTGAAAAAGCAGATAAGGCCAGCAGTGACACATTCACTATATAGGGAGGCTGCAGTATGTAGCAACTTATTGCCAGCAAAGTGCCTTGAGATCCTTAAGAAAAAATGCTGGGAAAAATGCATTTTATTCTTGCTGTCATTTAAGAAACAAAATACATTTGAAAACCATGAGAAAAAAAGTGTGTCTTAAATGAAAATGACCCCTGACCATTAAGTACACTCCAGTCAAATAAAACACATCCTGTTTTTGTAACTTTTTTATACAGCAGATCCTGGTCTCTACAGACTCTTTCCACCCAAGGATTTGACCCACAGTTGAATTCTTATTTAGAAGCAGGGGAGGAGGTAATGGAAAATACATGGTGCTGCTGCTGCCTCAGTTAAGATAAAGGGTGAAATCTGAATTTGGGAAAATGCAGAAAATGGAGTAAGTCCATTGTACTGTATCTCAGCTAAAGTTAGTTGGTACGAAGAGTTTAGAAATCCTCTGGCAGGGCAAACATAGCTACAGTATCAGTTAATTAAATGACACAAAATGCATCACCTAAAATACATCCTGGACTTTCCATGTGGTCAAGAAAATGTGTCACACAACCTGCATCAGCCTTTTCTTGATAATTTTGTTCTGAAACATCTCCAATGAGATAGAGAAGCACAGTCCTGTTGTGTCCTGCATCAGTCACCCCCAGGTCTTTTCCATAGGAAGAAGGAAGCGTTGGTCACCACCCCCACCCCGCCTCATACCCTTATTGTGCGTAAAGAAATAGTTTTAAATTCTTGCCTAGATTTTGTGGGAGAGCTGGGAAAAGCCTGATATGTGCAGAGGCTCCAGAAAACTGTAGATGAACGGGGCCCCAGGTGTAATCTAACCACTGGTTTTGTGAGACTGCTTTATCCAGAGTTCTGAGCTCTGCTCTACAGCCCGTTTCCTGCAAGAAGTCAACAGAGAGGATCCCTTCCTCTGCTAATCCCTTTGGGTGGGATGGATCTCACTCAACCTTAGCTTGAGGTCCATATGTCGACAGTGTATGTGCCTGTGTGTAAACCACATGTCAGGGCTCCCATTCTGGGGGCTGGAGGGCACTCAAAGGGCTGGAGGGCACGAGACAGCTCCTTATACAACACTTAGAGGTGACTGGATTGATGCCACTCTTAAGGCCCACTGTCTAGACTTTCATTGATTACACTGGAAAATTGTTCCATAAGTCCTTGCTCAGATGTGATCACCTTTGAGTGAGTCTGGAGCCCTCTCAAGCTAACGAGCCCCGGTGCCTCCTGGCCGTGCCGGAGCTTCCACAGCCACCTCACAGGTCAGCACCTACGTGCAGACACCTAAATTTAGGTGTCTTAATCTGCGTGCTGAGCCTAACCTTTACATTAGGTAAATGAATCTGCTTCCAGACAACTTGGTAGAAACACAGGTTTAAAATCCAGATTTGAATGACTTTGATGAAGTAAATGGAGAGAATTGTTTGGAAAATATAATGTGAAGTGCACTGAGAACTGAATATAAACCAGTACAAGAACCAAACAGGAATCTGCTCTATGTGGTATTGAGTCTTTAAATATACACTTACCTCCTACTCAGCTGTTCAGGTGCCAGAACAGGATCTGCATTTGTAGAAAAAGATCAGGCTTCTTAGTCCTTTTCAGGATTATAAAGTTGTTACTGGTTTTTGAGTAGAAAAAACACACTTTGTCATTGTTCATCTGATAAGAAAGTGTTTACATTAAAGATTCTTAAAGAATCTTTGAACTGAAAGATTCTTGGTATTTCTGCTGCAAATAAGAATTAAGGATTTACAGATTTTAGTGTTTTCAGGTGGTAGCATTGTGTGTCCATGTGTTGAACACTTGACATTTATACAGAGCACAAAACATCAGTCTATTTTTGCCAGAGATGGTCCATGTAACTGCATGTTTTCAATGCTTATTGAAGCATTGTCATGCAATGACAATGAGTGTCAGACAAATACCTTGCAATCAGGCAGCACTCCAAATCTGTTCCTGTGTTCACACTGGATATTGCTGATAATTATCCCCTTCCCAATCATATTATCATAGAAAACATAACTGTTTCATCCACTCCTACCTATGCATTCTCCTACCCTCAGCTGATCAGCCACACCTAAAGTTTTTAAGTTAGTTCACTTTTTAAAACTGTATTAAAATAATACCTTGTTCCTTATGGGTTTTGTTGCAGGATTGGACACTGCCTGATTTCCTTTTGGGGATGAGAATTGGATCAAAGAAATAGGTCAAAAAAACCTCCACATTTTTTGGTTCATTTTTAATCTTGGACAGAATGCAGCTACAAATTACCTGCATATACAAAGAAAGGAGACTGGGTTTGTTTTATTCCAGCTGTCATGTTTGGACATAACTGGAAAGGGAACAGTAGAACTTGAGAACATGGAGAGGAGAATTATTCTTCATCTAAAGTCTGCCTCTTTCTACAAAGAGTCATAAAGTCTTCTAATGATAATAACAGGTGTCCAAAAGCCAGAATCTATTTCTATGACTTGACAGAGTAATGTCAAGTCATGCAGGTCTAATAACAGGAACAGAACCAAATTATGCCCTTGGATGCATGTTAGTCTTTTTTTTACAAATGAGTGGAAGCTGTAGGTGTGCAGCTGAACAGGATGTTGTTCAGAGCTTGCAACATTCCTCATAACTGAACCCCTTCCCATGGTGAATCAGTGTGAAGCTATAAAAAGAAAATGGGGATTCCTCGAGACAAATCCTAATCCCTGCTCGAGCAGATGGAAGAAACTGAGAGAGAACTCAGTGTGTTACAGGAGAATTCCCTCAGCACAGGTCAGATCCTGAGGTGGCCTAGAGCTGATATAATGAAGAAACAGGGGGGCATCAAAACATCTCATCAATGAGGCGGTGAGCAGCCAGATCTCATTTAAAACCAGCATTAGAGTTGCTCCAGTTCAACATGTGGATACCCACCTTTTGTTCCTAAACTTGAGATATGGGGCAATATTTTCAACATAACGTTGCAAATGTCCCTCTGTGTACTCTGTGTGTTTTACTACTTAAATCTGCTTTAAAAGGAAGTTCAGAAAAAAGAAATTAACTCTAGATGCTCTGGCTCACACCTATACTGAGAGCAATCCCCATTTCTCAGGGAACCAGGTCTCAGATGGGGAAGAAGGAAGCCATGAAAGCAGCTGCTGAGGCAGGAGTGACAGCCACCCCCAGAGCCACTTTGCAGTGCTGGCTCAACGGTCACCCATGTTCACTGGTTGTTCGTTCCAGCCCCTGTGCTCACAATCTCTCACATCAGCTACATTCCACTCCTGGGACTTTTACTCCAACAATCATCTTTTCGGTGTCTCTTCTCCTTTCTCTCTGTTTTTATTCTCAAACTGACTTTTACATGACCAAGGTACTACATAACCTACATGCTTGCTCTCAAACTGCAACCTGCACTTTACAAACACATTCAGCTGCTTTTCTCCAGCTCTGAGCTTTTTTTGGAGCAGGGAGTACAGTGTCTTCTGGGGAGACCCTTGTACTTTCTCAGCCTTAGGCATGGGTGTAATAAACATGATTTACCTTCCTAATGTCTCTGTAATTTCACTTCTATAGATTGGTCCAGATCTAGACAACTGATTAGTGCTAATGTGCACTGAAAAAAAGTAGTTGGTCTTCCAGTATCAAAAAGCTGTGCAATTATGTACCTCTGTAATTTTGGGAGCATTGGGGATCCAACATGCTGTCTGAATTCCTTTTTGTACTTCTGTGGCTCTGAGACTGCACAGATGATATTATCACAGAATCACAGAATGGGTTGGTTGGAAAGGACCTTAAAGATCATCTAGTTCCAACCCAGTTTGGATGGCACTGCATATCCAAAAGCTAAAAGTAGGTCTTCATGAACTGCCATGAGTTGCCACTAGCGTCAATGCTTGAGAATTGCTGTGCCAGGTCCAGCAAACTAGCAGATGGAAACCTGATGACAGTGAAATCCATAAGAACCCAGCCACCAGCTTCAAATAGAACTGGGATTCAGCTGTGTCTTGAGGTGCCTTGCAAAGTCAGAAACTCTTCCATCCTCAGCAATTCAAATGAAACATTGTGCCACTGTCAACAACGAAATCTGCATGTTCATGAAAAACGTGAAGAACTTGAAAAACTTCACAGCCACAATTAATTCATATAATCATATTTCATTTGTCTTAGATGTCCAAATACATGCTGTTCATCTCCCTGAAGGTTTCCTCCTGGGAACAGTAGTGCCAGCTGAGGTGGCCTGGTTCCTAGAGCTTAACATGCCAAGCACAAAAGGTACTCCTGAAACAAGAAGAAATTTAAAAACAAATCATAGAATCATAGAATATCCTGACTTCAAAGGGACCCACAAGGATCACTGAAGTCCAAATTTAAATGAATTTACTACTTGGGAATGGTCTTCTTTTTCCTCCTCCAGAACTACACATATAAATACTGATGAAGGAGAAATGCAGGTGGCCATGTTTAAAAATAAGTAATAAATTAAACTACATTATTTCAAAGAGACCTAACCAAACCCTCATGTTTTGCATACTGTACAGATCTAATTGAACAAATCATGTACCCAGATTTAAGTAAATTAATGTCAGAGGGATTAAGCAGGATGTAAATCGAGGAAGCATTTGATTTCCTTGCCTATGATGAGAAGAGAGGGGAAAATCAGCATGCACGTCTCTCCTGCTGTCTTGTGAAGCCCAAGCCCAAATTTCTCATACAAGTGGAACAAAAAACTGAAAATAAAAACACAGATAATCTAGTCAGTCAGCTGTTTAAAATAAATGAAACTCTAAAAATTCACTAATGGGATTAGTTCATTGAAATATTCATTGATAATTGGTAAGTCCGTTGCCATATTAAGAACCTTTCCAGTACTAATTGGTTCAGCTCTCAATAAAACAGATGGATAATTATGAAAATCTCTAGTTCACTGCCGTGTTGCTGTTGTGCAGGAGGCTGTTCATGAAAACAACAGCATAATTTCAAATGTAGGAGTTTAACATGATCGTGAAGGTTATTTTAGCCTGGTTTCCTGTGGAAATGTGATCAGACTGTCTGTCTCCTGCTACATTTAACAGCAGGCTGGGGTTCTCAGTGATCTTAAGTATCCACCTCTCCTAAAAACACCGATGGCCGGACAGAGACTGGAGACACAAATTACCACCTCAAATTAGAGAAGAGCCACAGAGTTCACTGGGCAGTGCTTTGTCTGTGCCAAGACTGCCAAAAGCCTGCACTCTTCCTAGGACAGCACATCTGCTTAGGGAATGGTCAAGAAGACTGAAGGAACAGAGGCGAAGCAGGAGGGCAGGTGACATGGAGTGTCAGGGATTTTTATCCAATCAACTCGGGTTCTTTCTTCAACTACAGGACTAGTAAACACTGTTGACAGCTAACTTTAATTCTGTCATGTACTGTCACAGTAACCTGAAGTTCCCCACTGAGAGAGAAATCCTCTCTCTCAGTGTCTCTGTGTGGCACAAACACAAACCCCCCTGTCTCAGCTCCCTTCCACAGCCCGTCGCTCCTGGCTCTGGGCGCTGTGGATCGATTGGCACACGCGTGCCCATGGATTGGACAGGAGGTCACACCAGACAGAGCATCACTGAGCCTCTGCTGCAGCCTCTTCCTCAGGGCAGGCACTCATTTCTGTCTTTTTGTTCTGCTCAGCAAGAATTTTCCTGCAACTTTTAACATCTCTTCCAATCTCCTCGACAGATCCAGGGGACTGGCAGACATAATTTCCTGAAGCTTTTTCTTTTTTCGTCAAAACTAAAATAATTCTTTATGATAAAAATGCCCCTTTCAATTTGTGCCTTAGTATTTCCTAAATACAGAATAATTTTCTTTGCTCATTATGTATTACTGCTTCCTCTGCTTGGAAACAGGAACCACGAGCACTTTGACACACAGAGTTACAGGATGTTTCTCCACGATATCAGACAGCTGTGTTGGATCAGGCCATCACCCCTTCCTTTGTGCCAACACACTGTGAATGTAACATGTGTGGCCTTGATAAGATGAAAGTGTGTGGTGAGAGTATCGGGGCCAGCTGGATGGTCTGAGCCCAACCTGCTGCCTGGCATTTCCTTCCATAAACAAAATGCACATGAGCAGTTGGCAGCTTTCCTGGTGACTCCTTGTCCTGCCCCTGGCTGCCACGTCTGACACAGCACAGGGGAGACAGGATGTAAGCTAAGGTAAAATACTCACCATGAAGATATCTAAGTCACCACCAACCCGGTAATGAACAGCGTTCTGTGCCAAGCCCCTTGCAAGAAATGTTGCAAGGACACGTAAAAGCCTCATCCTCTTCTTCCTCTTTCTCCTCCTCCTCTTCCTCCTGCACCAGTCTGGTGTGGACATGACTGGCTTCAGCTTCTGACTGAACTAATTTCTTCTGGGACTTTGTAAACTTTTCTTCCCAAGGTGGATGTTATTGTCTGTGTCATCCCTGTGCACCTCTGATGTTGGTGGTGTCAAGGAACAACTATTAGGATTCTGTCATTCTCATGCTCATTTTTAAGATTCTGGTTTTCTTATTGGAAAAAAAATCCAAGTTTAATTGGAAAATGAGCCTGGAAAACCATTTTCCCTGGTTCTAATATGACAGTTGTAATGAGATGAAAAGGACTGAAAGAAAATGAAATGAGCTGAAAATTGGCCAAGGAGCAGGAAACAGGTGAACCGTAAGAGTCCAGAAAATTCAGTGTATTTTGCTACAGTAAAGTAGTAACCAGCAGAGGCAGGGACAAGCTGGGTAGGGGTGCAATTTTGTGGTGAGAACTGTCATTTGCAGAAGGGGCTTGGAACAAAGCCAGGCCACAATAGTGGCTGTTCCCAAGTATGGACAACTTAAGGCAAACTTTTGCTCTTGGCCTCAAACAGCAGATACAAGTTACCTTATCATTCAAAGCAATTATACCGTCTGCAACCACAGCAGAGAGACGCTGACATCTGGAAGTGCATCCTGAGATGCAGTTAGAGAATCATCAGGCTGAGAAGATTCTGGCACTCCCTTCTTCCAGTGGGCTTCTTCCTTGGGCTGAGGTCGGTATTTGTACCTTTCATGTGGGTCAGGGGAAAGTTCACATCCCTGGCAAGAGGCATCACATCAGTTTGCCTTGGTTCCCTACTGAGATCATTTGGGCTGGGACAGAGTTGGTTTTCTTCACAGTACCCTGCATGGGGCTGGTTTGGATTTACATTGGAATCAGTGTTGATAGATCAGGGATGTTTTTGTTATTGCTGGGCAGGGCTTACACACAGTCGTGCTCCTTGCCCCACCCCACCAGTGAGGAGGCTGGGGGTGCACAAGGAGTTGGGAGGGGACACAGCCAGGACAGCTGACCCCAAGTGACCTCAGAGATATCCCAGACCATACAGGGTCATGACCAGCACATAAATCTGGGGGAAGGAAGAGGAGGGACATTTTGAGTGATGGCTTTTGTCTTCCCAAGTCACCGTTACATTTGACAGAGCCCTGCAGTCCTGGGGATGGCTGAACACCCGTCTGCCCATGGGAAGTAGGGAATTAATCCCTTTTTTGGCTTTGCCTGTGTGCACCATTTTTGTTTTACCAAGTAAACTGTACTTATATCAACCCATTAGTTTCCTCGATTTTACTCTTCTGACTCTCTCCCTGGTCCTGTTGGGGGAGGTGAGTGAGCGGGGCTGAGTCGCCAGCTGGGGTTAAACCACGACACTGGTGCAGTGAATGGAGGGCAGGAGGAGCCTGGAGAGACGCTGGGAGCTGGCAGCTAATTCAGGTACTGACCAGCCCTGCGGGGATACAGCGGGTCTAGTGATTGTGTAGGGAGCCTTGCAGCATTAAATGTCTAAACTGGGAACCTAAGGTTAGATCCTCTGAGGGAAGGAATGAACATCACCTTTTTTCCAAGCCTGTTACAGTCTCACATATTTTATAATTCTTGTCATTGTTCACATCTTAAGAATCTCACATACAAAAAAAAAACCTAATGTTATCACCGAGGAAATAGAAATCACTTTAAAAGTGAGGACAGTGCAAGATAAAAGACGAGTGTGGAGAGGGTACGAGAAAGACAGCAAATGAAAAGGAGCAGGAATGGGTGTGGTGACAAAAGGGCTTTGGTCAATCACCTGGTTCACAAGCAGAAGGGAAAATAAACAGCACCCATTACACGGAGCAGTGCTGCCACACAGTGTCTGGGAAACAGCTCTGAGCAGTAACTGCAAAACATCGTAGCAGAAGGGACACTGGGAGTTTTCTGTTTAATGTCAAGAGCAAACAGGACACTGGCTTGTTTGCTGAAGGAATGCTAAATGTAAAGGCAGGAGGCAGCAGAACCGCCAGGTAAGGACCTGATGTGGGCCTGACTGGCAGGCTGCTGCAAATTCTCAATAGCAGTAATGGAGTTAAAACTGGATTCAAATCCTTTCTCTTAGCAGAATAATCAATATTTTTTTTTTTAATGTAACTTTCTCTTAAAGTACACACTAAAAATTCTGACAGTCTCCTATACATGAATCCTGTAACTGATTTTTAATTACTACTGCAAGTAATTAGAGCCTCTATAAAGAGAAGTCTTATATACATATATATATACATACATATATATATATACCTATATATATAAAACTTAACTTTCTCTGACTTTTCAAAGAAAAAAACCCCAGGGCTAGGACTCAAAGGAGGTTTGGTAGCAAAGTCATGGGAATTCCAGGTGTGGACAGAGTAGAGAGGCTTCATGCCCTTAGAAAATACCAGCACAATTATGCATTGTCCTGAAGTTTCTTTGCTATTTCTATCTTAATAGCAATATAGAAGACATAAATTGTCAAGGACACAGAAAAAATTTTACACAGACAGCACCCATCCTGTGGTGCTGGAACTCAGCTCAGAATCCTGAATAAATGGGAACAAAAATGCAAAATCTTTTTTCACCTTTTCTTTAGTCAGTCCTTGAGGGTTTTACATCTGAGAAACCATGATGCACTAGGCTATCTCTTTGCTAGCAGAATTTACAAAGCAGGGAAATAAATTATTTTCCTTGGCCTGGGTGCAAGAACAGGACCTTGCTCTCCCTGTTATCCTGGAACTACACACCTGACCAGAATTAAGCAGTTTTAAAGGTGCCAAACCCCCCTGGCTCCCTGTGGGATTTGAATGCCTTCAGTGGTGTTGAAAATCAGGTCACAAGATCCTCCGAGAATGCCAGCGTTTGACAAGAGATAATTTTCATGAAACTCTGATAAGGATATGTCTGCCTCATGTTCCATAAAATAGTCCCAAGTTTTCATCATAGCATTCCAATTAATAGAAATGTCTTTATGGATATATTTAGTAATTTACATACGTGTATGTGGATGTGTTTTCCATTTCTGCTGCATCCCAACAAGGTCTGCCTTTGCCCTGGGTTGGCCTTCTATTTATAGCAGCAGGTGCTCCTGGATGATGCACATCCCATCTGGGCTTGCTGAAAGCCAAGGAAATAAAGACCCAGATAAATACCTGTGCTTCATAAAGAAAGGGATCCTGTATCTTTATTGTCCATGCATGGTATCTAGCAATATCACAATGGAGAGCACAGAGGGCTTTACAGCACCTAAGCACACTTGAATCTCAAAGCATCTTTTCCTGCACAGTTGATAGATACCCTGATAGTTTCTGCAATGATCTGAGGATGAAGTTGCGTCATGTCCTTTGTCATTTCCCTTTTTATATTTTATGAGGATCAATACAGCTAAGGGTTAGAAAAGCCCTGTCTGGTACTTGCAATCCTGGCTTCTGGCTGTCTCCAGTTGAAAGTGTGAGCTCAGCCATAACCACAATGCTGCTGCTGGCAAATGCTATAAAAAGGAAATCTGCCTGAAATCGGAAAGTTTTTTCAGTACTTTTTCAGAGAAGGCAGCAGCAGGTCTGCTAAATGCATTGGGGAAGGTGCAGCCAAAAAACAATCTGTAATGGGGGTGGGTGTGAAAGGAAACATGAGGTTGTCAATCAAAGTTAAAAAGAACTGAATTTCCAGGGAGCTGGAAACACTATATAAAAAATAGGCTTTTTGGAGAAGACCACAAAAAAAAACTTTTCCTGGAGATGGACAGAAAAAGGACAAGCAGATGGAGAAGGAGAAGGAACTGGGAGAAAAATAATCAGGTTGTATTCACAAGTTTGAAAGAGGTCAGTGGTCAGAGTTTCAGGGGATTGGGAACTCTTCCCAGAGCAAGCACACAAATTGTGTTCTTGGTGTGCTGGCCTTTGTCACACCAACCAGGAACTTTGAAAACTGCTGGGATCTGTATAAGATGATCTCATTTGCTTCTAAATGTTTCTTTTTCTCCTTGCTACAGATTCCTACCACTTACTAAATTCTGGAAGACTTTTTTAGTGAATTGACCATGAGGTACGAACAACCATGAGAAAAAAAAATGGACAAGTGAAGTGAGGAAAGCCCAGAGCAGAATTAGCTCTCAGGTCTAGCAGTGACCTTCAACACGGAAAAATGTACATAAATGTACATAAATCCACAGTTGCTTTTACAGCAGAGCCTCAAAGCCCAGGGACCTGAGGGGTCATTGTGTTAGGCAACATAAAATCAGTAAACAGAAAGTAAGAGCTTAGAGCGGTAATGTACTATCTGTGTAAGTAAATATATTATTAATCACAAAACTCAAGTGGTTCTTTCATGAGGCTGATGATCACAATTGAAAAGCCTCAGTTGTCACTACAGTCAGAAAAGCTGTAGGGGTTCATCAGACACTGATGAAAACTGGAGACACATCTGGGAACCTACAAGTACTTTGCAACAACTCACAAGAACAGGGGGATCAGGAAGCAGGAGCACAGATTTACATTTACAAGAGCATATGCTGGACAAAAATCTATTCCACTTTAGGGTACCTGTATCTTGTGGAACAAGGCTGCTTGGTCTTTGGGCTTGTGAGCATCTCCTGGTAGATGAGATTGTTCATCAGCTGCCACATCCACATGGCTGCCCCTCTTTTAGCTTGATTTTTGGAACACAGATGACCAGAAGCATAAGCAATAATCAAGATGAGCTGTCATGTACCTGTATGCCTCTAAAATACTCTGAATTTTAAAATCACATTCCAAGTTTAAAATCACCAAATCACCTCCTAATATCACATTTGCCTGTTTTCTTCTTGAATGCATCATATGGACTACAGACTGACTCTGCAGAACCAATTAGAACAAAGAAGGCCTTTCCTGTAACAATTTCTAGATTATGAGCTCCCAGTGAATAAACTATCAATTTATTAGTTCCCAAGTATGTGACTCCAAGCCCTGTAGAACTGAATTTCATCTCATGCCAGTTACTCTCAGCCTCAAAGTGATGTCATTTTCTCTGCATGACACTGTTGTCCTGTCATGATAGATCCCACCCCAGTGCCACTGACAAGTTTGCTCAGCACAGTCCTAATCTCCATCCTATGGTCAGAGATGAAAATGCTTGGTGGAATCTGAAGAAATTATCACAAAAGTCAACATTTCCCAGTACTCTCCAACACCTCAGCTACTCATTAATGATACCACTGCCCACCCAGGCCTTCCATCGCAGGAGTCAGGTCTGAGAGCAGGACCGAGGGAGGCTCTGTGTGGATGGTCTATACCAGGAACAGTGCATCCAGAAGCACCAGGGAAGTGATTCTTCCCCTGTACTGGGCACTGCAGAGGCCACACCAGGGAAGTGATTCTTCCCCTGTACTGGGCACTGCAGAGGCCACACCGGGGAAGTGATTCTTCCCCTGTACTGGGCACTGCAGAGGCCACACCGGGACTGCTGTGTCCAGTTCTGGCTCCTCAGTTCAAGAAGGACATTGAGGTGCTGGAGTGTGTTGGGACCTGGGGAAGGGTTTGGAGCACAGGTCTGATGAGGAGCAGCTGAGGGAGCTGGGGGGGCTCTGCCTGGAGAAAAGGAGGCTCAGGGGGAGCCTTCTCACTCTCTACAACTCCCTGACAGGAGGGTGCAGCCAGGTGCGGGTCGGGCTCTGCTCCCAGACAACCAGCGACAGAGGACAGGGTCTTAAGCTGTGACAGAAGAGGTTTGGGTTGCACATTGGGAAGGATTTCCTCACAGAAGGGGTGATTAGACACTGGAATGGGCTGCCCGGGGAGGTGGTGGAGTCACTGTCCCTGGAGGTATTTAAGGAAAGTCTGGACGTGGCACTCAGTGCCATGGTCTGGTTGACAATCTGGTGTTCGGTCATAAGTGAGAGTCGATGGTTTCAGCGGTCTTTTCCAACCGAATCGATTCTGTGCGCCGGCAGCACGGCGGGGCCAGGGTCAGGCCCGGGCCGCGCTGCCAACGCCGGTGCCGCGGAGCTCCGCCCGCCCGGCCCGCTCCGCCCCTGCCCGGAGCGGCCCGACCCCGCAGCGATGGCGGCCCGGCTGTGCCGCTTGCGGGGGCCCCTCACGGCCGCCTTCAGCAGCGCCGCGGCCGCGGGAGCCGGGCAGGCCCCGCCGGCGGAGCCGCTGACGGAGCTGCGCCAGGCGGGGGGCGTGCGGTGAGCGGGGGCGCCGGGGGCTCCGGGACGCGGCCGCGTTCGGAGCCCGGTGACCGTAACCCCTCTATGTTTCACGGGTTTTGCAGCACCATCGTCCTGAACAACCCGCGGCGGCGGAACGCGCTGTCGCTGCCCATGCTGCAGAGCCTGCGGCGGGACCTGCTGCACGACGTCAAGAGCCGGGAGCTCCGCGTCATCGTCATCGCGGGTACCGCGGCACCCGGCCGGGCGGGCGAGGGGCACACACCGGGGAACGCGGAGCTGACACCCGGCCTCGCTCGGAATTACAGGAAACGGGGCGGGAAGGGAGCTGCGTGTTTCCCTAATGCTCCCGTGGCCTCCTGGGGCTGCCGGCACCCGGCAGACCTCCCTGTCACGCCGTTCCTGTATACTCACCCCAGCTCCCCCCCTCCTGTACTGAAATCCTCATTCCTAACACAGCATTAGTGACTGACTTGGGCTTTGCTATGCTTTTGATTCTGACCAATATGTCTAAGTATTAACACGTTTCAAAATGTCAGCATTTCAGTCGGGCTATGAGGGTGTTTACACTCGGCGAGTTGCTTCCTTTTGTAAAAACAATGGGCGGCTTAGGGTTAGGGTTGATTGGTTTAAAACTGTATGTAAAGAATACTTTTAACAGAACAAAAGTCAAACAAAAGTTCTAAAAGTTAACAAAGTAAAGCATTAACATTCCCAGAAAGGGGCTTGGGGCAGGAACGGGCAGAGCTAGGATGACATTTGTTGCCTTCGTTGACAGTATAGACTGTAGTAAAAACCAGGGTTCCTGCTAGTCGGGTGCTCTGTTTCCCTACTCTGAGCCAGGATCAGCCTCGTTACCGTTGCCAGCGGTTTGTCAGAATTATTTTTAAACGCTCCAGTGCATAGTATCAATACCACAGACACCCATAACCCACGGATGTAAAACAGGCTCTCTCAGAGCCTTCCATTTATGTATTAACCTATAGAGTTCTTAAAGATAATGAAACTTGAGCTGTACTTAAGCCATCTTTTTTTCCTCTGCTATTTTAAGATAACCTTCCTCTGCCTCCCTCCTGAGCATCTCAGAGAAATTGGTTTATTAATTTAGGATGATGCTGTTTCCTATACATAGGGGGAAACTCCGTGTGTTAGAGCACACACACGAGAGTAGAAGTGAGCTGATTTCACAGGGGTGAGTTTAAGTGCACATACTCCTCATTTCAAACAACAGTGACAAATTTGCAAAACACTGAAGGTTCTCCTTTGGGAAGACAGTGCTCTGGGAGTTGTGAGCACAATTGTGTTTGGTTTTTTGCATGTTCTTGTTTATTTCTAATTCCTCTGCTGAATAAAGTGCAAAAGAAGAAGTTTCAAGAAAATAAAAGAGTCCTCAGTGAACGCTTTGGGCCTTTAACGCAGACTTTGCTCTGGATTCTTCACTGAGGTTCAAATGCAGATGTAATTAATCTCCAGATATATATTGCCAACCCCGTGATCTGACTGATGTTAATTGTATGGTTATTTCTGGATAGATTGTGTCTCAATAATCTGATCCATAAGAAATAAATCCATAGGTGAGGTTTGGTCTGCATAGGTGTAGCTGGAAATGTCACATCCATACAAATATCTGAGAAGGTCTGAAGGATTGAAAAGCATCTCATTGGTTCATTCTAATGGCAGCTATTCTCAGGACAAAAGAAAACTGTTTTAAAGATTGTGTACCTGTATAGAGTTCTGTAGATCTTAACAAATCCAAAGCTTAGTTCCACAGAAACATCCTCTTTTGCTGCCCAAACCCTGGACATGTTTTTGGGGGTTGTTTGGATGACAGTTTAGCAGTGGAGAAAACACCCAACAACCCTTCTGGTTCTCCTGTAGCAGAATAACCTTTTTTCTTTCTTTTTCCATTGTGACCTACAACACCATGACAGAAAAAATATTGATGCTTGTTTAGCAAAAGTTAATAATTAATTCTGTGTACAATAAATAGGGACTAAGTGTATTTATCAGTCTGAGAGCAGAGCCCTCCAACCTTGCTCCAGCTGACAAGTTTTCATTGTAGGGAGGAGCTGTTTTGAACATCCTTACAAAAAACTGGGCTCAAAGGTGTGAAGTGCATTATTTCTAAGTGAGTTAAATGGAAGTAAAATGAGACCTTGAAAAGTGATAATGGGTGTTACTGTGCTTAAATGTTGCATTGCAGCAATTTAAAGTTACCACAAAACCCAGAAGGCAATCTTCTGGAATTTTGTTCAAAACTCCCTCCCCAAACTCCTTTTTGAACATTGGCATGTCATTGACATCCCCTTAGCTGGGATGTTGATATGCTGCTACCCCTGGTTTCTTCATTAACTCAGACTGACTTTTCCTGAAATTCTTTGCAGCTGAAGGACCTGTATTTTGTTCTGGCCATGATTTAAAGGAACTGTCAAGTGAAGATGATGTGAAGCATCATTCCCAAGTATTTGAATTATGTGCAGAGGTAAGCAGTTCTTCTTGAGTGCCTCTGCCTTTGCCTGGTGTTAAGAGCAAGCATTGGTTTAAGGAGGGACAGCATTAGTCCTCTGCTTGCTAAAGCACAGACTGTTCCTACAGATTCCTTCAGATTCCTTAATTTTTGCTGCCCTGCTATTTTAGTACCTGATTCTGGTGAAATTAATGTTTTCCCTGGATTTCTTTACATGTAAATAGAAGGGCTAGAACACAAATGTGCATATCTCCAACAGTGTGCACAGTCAGGGTGTGTTCCTTAGCTGAATCAGTGTACTTGCAGCTGAGTATTTGGGCAATGTCTTTTCTAAAAGTCTAGGGATAACCACCTTCAAATCACTTGTGATCAAATGTTCCTTCCCAGCATTTAGGTGAAAGCTAAGGATCAGCCTACACATGAAGAAGACAATGTTAAAGTAAGATCTAATTCCCTGTTTGTCCAAGTTCATGTTAAAGACCCAGGTCAGGGAGGTGGGGAAGTTAAAGTGAACCCTGGAGCCTTTGAAGAGAATGGCAAAATCCCCTTTGATTGTGGTAGTGCTAGAATTTGACCCCTGATCCTGCTCAGTGTGACAACAGAAAGTCCTTCGAAACCTTTTGTTCTAGTTCTTTCAATACTAATGATCTTTAAAACATTGCCAAGCCCATATTTAAGGAATGCTGTAAAAGCCATGTGTGAAAGCTACAGCTGAAGGGCCCTTCATCATACTTTCATCAGAAAGGAGCCAAGATCCAACAGTTTGGGGTTTTTTTTGATAAATAGAGAGGAAGGTATACTTTTGATGGCTTCCAAAACAGGATTGTGTCTTCTGAATTTCCATACTGATCACTGTCTTTTGTGCATGCAGGTTATGACTTTAATCCAGAAACTTCCAGTGCCAGTGATTGCCAAAGTAAATGGCTTGGCTACAGCAGCTGGCTGCCAGCTTGTGGCAAGCTGTGACATCGCGGTGGCAAGTGAGAAATCTCAGTTTGCTACTCCTGGAGTAAACATTGGGCTGTTCTGCTCCACACCAGCTGTGGCCTTGGGCAGATCTCTTCCAAGGAAGGTAGGCTTCCTTCCCAGATACTCTTTGTAATTCTGCAAGAAGTAGATTCCCTTGTTGGAAGTTTTAGTTCCATTGCCTGAACTTTACTTTCCTGCAGTACAGCAATGAAAATACTTTATTTCAAAAGGCATCTCCATAACTCTTTGGACTGGGAAAAATAATAAAAGGTGAACTCTGTTTAGGAAAGGCAGCTTCCTAGTGATGTGATTCCAAGCAGCACGAGCTCATCCCAGCTGCCCACCAGCTCAGCAATCCCTTTCCTTTCCAACAGACAGCTCAGGGCTTTAGCCAATGATATTCTCCCCTGAGGAGGAAACCCCTGCAAGTTCAGGATAACAATCCCACCGAGGCATCAATTCTTGCCAGGCAGTGACATTTCACTGCCAGCAGGATCTGCCTGGCTGTAGATCAAGATGCTTTAAATAGCACCTAAAACCCTCCTATACTGTCTTCCTGTTCATGTCCTACTGATTGTGGCTGCACATCTCTCTGTACATAAAAAATAGTACAATCTGTAAAGCTTCCATAACTGAGAACAGAAGTTTTAAGTTCTGATCCAATTGGATTCGTGCAGACAGTCCCAGCCCAGCAGGGCTCTGCTGAGAGGCAGTGACTGAACTGCCCACATCCCACTGCTGGATAAGAGCTTCAGCTTGAAATTTCCCATCTGCAGGGAAATAGAGCCCATGGGGGATTTTTCCAAGTCTGCTCTTGTGTGCAGTTGTAGCTGTTTCTGAATTAGTATTTCTGGGCTGTAGGATCACTTTTTTAAAATATATGGGATATACTTTTCTCTCTGCCACTTTTCAAAGCAGTAAGAACATTCCCTACAGTTCCCAGGATTGATGATTTTTACTTTTTAACAAAAGAAGTGTTGCCATTGTTTGTAACTACCAGAGCAAAGATGCTAATGAGGATAATCAGCTCTTATGATTCAGGCATTGGTAAATTGGATCATGAGTCTTGGAAAACCATCTTTATTGATACATAACATTGGATAGTCACTGAGTATTTGGGGGATTTTTTTGTTTCAAACCTCAAGCACCAGATGCTGAAAGCAGCAGGAGACTGAAATAATGTGGCTATAAAAAAATCCATATTTAAAATCACTCATACTAAACTTAAAACTAGCACAGGTGTTTTCAAAAACCGCACACATGCCCAGTTTAAAATACCAAGTTCAGTCATTTGACATTGTAGATGATCCACCTCTCTCTTAATTCGTACAGCAATCACTAGAGATTGTGGGCTTTTGAAGAGAAACTCAGAGGTTTCAGCCTAGGACAGCTGGAATCAGCAGGCAGGCTTGAGGAGATCAGCTTTAGACCAGTAGTTCTCTTTTCTGAGACCTCTTAACAGGTCCTTGGCAGTTTAAAAGACCCAAAGCTTTAAATCATTTGGGAAAAGAATAACTTGTACTTGAAGGAGGAGGCTGAAATTCCCCAACAAAGCAAAGCACTAAGGCAGTTGGGTTGACTTAATACAGTATTTTCCCTTGTTCAGGTGGCACTGGAGATGCTTTTCACGGGTGAACCTCTCTCTGCCCAAGAAGCATTAATGCATGGGCTCGTCAGCAAGGTGGTACCAGAAGACAAGCTGGAAGAGGAGACCATGAAAATCTCTCAGAAGATATGTGAAAGCAGCAAATCCGTCCTGGCCTTGGGGAAAGCCACTTTTTACAGACAGATAACCCAGGACCTCGACACTGCCTACAAAATGACTACTAAGGTCATGGTAGATAATTTGACTTTGAGAGATGGGCAGGAAGGTATCGAAGCCTTTGTTCAGAAGCGTAAGCCTGTCTGGTCACACTCTCAGGAGAAGAAATGAGCCCTGTCTCTAAACAAACCTTAGCTGTGCTTTATGATTCTTCACGCAGTTGCCTTTGGGAACCATATTTTTTTTCTTACTGAAAGTTAAATTTTTCTCCTTGCATATGCCAGACACAATAAATTTACTCTAAGTATGTAATAAATGTTAAGAAAAATCAAAGACAATGGTTTTTCTGAGCAGTGAATTTAATCTGTGGTTTTAAAAGTAACTGCTGCAAAAATCAGTTTAAGGTGTCTCAGGTTGCATAGGGAGTCACAGGGACTGAGAGAGAGCTCAGATCACCCTGTTCAGAACCTCCCCCCTGTAGTTCTGGATAGGAATTGCTATTTATTGTTATTGATAGAGAATTGTAGGGCTTGGACACATTCCAGAGATGATGGTAGTACATATCATAATGGATGTGTTAGTTGGGAAGTCCATTCTTGTGCTCAAAACTGGGCTTTTACCAGCACTGGAGCAGTTCAGCCATGGATTTACAGACTTCACAACCTCCAACAAAAGGGATTCTGCTGCTAGGTTACAACTCTCCAGGTTAATTTTTTATTAATGTCCAATCTGAGCCTTGAAACAGCACTTTGTGGACATTACCCCTTGTTACATCATTTGGCATTGTTGAGAAAGTTTAGCTCCATTATCTAAGCAGTCACAGGCTACACTTCGACCATACTTAGACTCCTCTGTGCCAGACTGTGCATGCCCTGCTTCCTCCACCCTCCCTGTAGGTCATGTTCTCTGGGTAACCAGTTTGGTAACACTCCAGTGGACCACTTCCAGTTTCTCCATATCCCTTTTGTGGTGGTTGTGCCAAAACTGGACTGTATCCTAACCAGGGCCTCACCACAGCTGAGCAGAGAAGAGAAAGCAGCTGTCCATGTGCTGGTCTGTGAGTAGTGCTCAGTGTGTGTTTGGTCTGCTCTGTGACGAGAGTGCACTGCTGGTTTGGATTCAGCCAGGCATCCCCTGTGAGCCCATTTCCAGCAGGAAAGTGCCCTGCCAATCCACTCCTCACTGTACTGGTATCCTGTACTGGTTATTGTTCCCAGGTGAAGAAACTTGCATTTCTCCTTAGGTCGTGGTTGGTTTGGATTAAGCCAGGCCATTTGGGGTGTCAGCCATTGCCCCAGTTTTGCAGAATCTGCAGATTTGCTGAGGATTTGTTACTGATGACAATACTGGATGAAAGGAACCTTGGTATCAATCCATGGTGATCAACATGGAATGACCTCCCAGCAAACACATTTTTTCTGAAGTTCTGCATAGCCAAATCATGAGGGCTCATCCATCTCATCCTTAAATAGACACCTCAGCCAGACCACATGAATCACAGTATGGATGGGCCTTCTTTCTTTGTTGACAGTAGAAGCAGCCTAAAGTGCTTGATGCAGACTCAAATGTCTTAAGTTAGATCAAATTAATCCTACCTATGGCTACTAAAACTCCAAATGTGGAAATACCATTTATACATATACAGCCCCACAAAGCAAGACCCTTTTCCATCTACAGGCTCAAAAGAATCAAATTTTCATTTCTGCTGCAAGTTTTAATTTTAAGAATGGAAACTTAAATTCACCATTAACTATTTCCATAGAAATGTGAAAAATGTGCATCCTTGGCACTAGTTGTTTTAAAAATACAAACTTTTATTGTCACCACCAGAAAAGATAGGTAAGTCTTTTACAAACTCACATCGTTTATATATGTTAGAAACTGTTCTGAGCAATTAAGAGATGGAAGAGTTAAATCTGGAGCCCAGTAACCTTCATCGTGTCCTTTCCAATGCAGTAAGATGCTGTACTTAGCCTCTGTTCCCACACACTGCTCTAAAAGCATTAGGAAAGAGTAAATTGTTTTTAAAAATATTTATATTTAATGGCTATCTTGCAACTACTCAGCAAATCTCAACTGTCTCTTTTGTTCCAGGCTTTTAGAAATAAGTACATTATCTGATTTTTGCAGAACAGTGCCCTTTCCAGCTAACTGCAGTAATAAAATGGTTTCACTGGCCATCTAAAAGTAAGAGTGACAGTTTAGATGAGCACATTCTTTCAGATACTTAGAAATTCTTTTGCAGTTGATTGCCATCTACACAAGATAGAGTTTGGCATTATTATTAACTCTATTCAGATCTTGAAGAGAAAAAATATTTTTGTTTTAACTCAGTTTTCACAGTATTTGTACTATTTCATGGAATAAAGTAATTATGTACTTGTAGGATTATCCTAGAATCGTCTGGGTTGAAAAGGACCTTACAGACCATCTAATTCCAACCCCATGGCAGAGGCACCTTCCACTAAACCAGGTTGCTCAGAGCCCCATCCAGCCTGGCCTTAGACACTTCCAGTGATGGGGCAGGGACAGCTTCTCTGGGCAACCTGTGCCAGGGCCTCACCATCCTCAAGTTAAAGAGTTTCTTCCTAATATCCAGTCTAAACCTACCCTCTTTCAGTTTCAAACCACTCTGCCTTCTCCTGTCACTAGTGTTTTTGTAATTAGCAATCATCAGTTCTAAAAATATTGGCATCCCCAGAAACATTTCCCTCTTGCTTCAACCACTAGACAGAAAAGGTTCAGAAGGTTTTATAACATTCTCACACTGGCCTCTGAAGACTGACAAAACAACTTAATTTTTCATCTCTGTCTTGCATGGGCTTTTTATTTTTGCCCACATCTGCCGTTATTGTTTAATTTAATGGATTTACAGGCTATTCCTGGGAAACAGAGCAGTTCCAGAATTGTTAATTAAGTACTACAGCCAAGAAACAGCAAACCAAATGATGGATTGGGAACCTTACTACCATGGTTATCTGCTGCCTGAGAGAAGAGTTTGTCCCAAAATAGCAAGGAGCCTATCCCTTGTCACCTCCTCCATTCTTATTAAAGAATCTCTCTGCAGCAAAGTCTGCCAGGTAATTAGCCTAGTTTCAAGTCATCCAAACGGCATGTGGCTCTGGAAACTAAGTACAACTCCGTCTGCACACAGCCTCTAGGATGCAGCTTATCCTTGGAAATGACCAACGTTTTCTATCCATATGTACAGGAACAGCTGGAAAGGAAGCCAGTCATGATACACAAGCAAGGAATTGCCAGTTTGAATGCAATGAAGGGGACTGCCTCAGAGTCCATGGAGGACTTAGAGGAAGGGCTTTGAGCCTCTACCTGGAAATTTTAGAAAAGATACGTAAGCAAAATCTAGAGGATATGATCATATCACTTGTGATTTAGCTTCAGGTTCCCCTCATGAACAGGCCAAATGAAAAGCCAGGGAGCAGTGACAAGTAACACATGGCACAAGGTTATTCCTAATTCATGGCCCAGGCAATGACCTGCCTCACCACGTCACTTGGGGAATATGTACTGAGTTAAACAGAGGATTTGGATAATGGGCAAGGTATTTATACCCTCTGTGCTCCACAGAGCCCAAGAACAGTTTATATAAGCTTTTATATAAACTTCATGCAGTTTCCATGAGGCCACCCAACCCAGAATTCTGCAGCCTGCGTAAATTTTGGGTGGGTTTGAAGTAATCTCCTGTAGCTGTGGAGGAGAGAGCTTGAAAATACATCCTACAAAGGCCCAAAAAGCTGGACATAATTAACATTAAAAATACAGGACTACCCCATTGGCAGGAGTCAGCACCAGAGTTTTTACCATCTAGCTCATGATTTCTGAGCATTTGGATGGCAGCACTGTGTCCTTCACAAAACTGCCTCCGGGTAATTCCTGTATTGTCATTCCTGTATTGCAGATGGGGAAATTGAGGTCAAATGTGCTGTGCCTGAGGTCTCACAGTGAGCCCATGGCTCTGTAGCAGTGGCACACGGAATGCTGACACCTGCTCCTTGTATTTCTTCAGCAACAAAGTTTTCAGTAAAATCAGCAGAAATGCAGGATGATGGCATGCCCTGAAGTGACTGCAAAGGCTTCTGAACAGGAATTATGAGCTACTGCATCAAAGGCCTCTTGCTTGACATTTATTGGCTTTTTGATGAATGTTGGGATAATTCTACTGTCAACAGTTTCTCATTAGGAGCCTGGCAATGTACTTTCTGACCATTATCTTTCTCAATATCACACTGAGTTGCTACAAAGAGCAGGGATTTTATGTAAAACCCATCTATCTCTGTAGCTGCAAACTTTTCTAATAATTCTACATTTAAATAATCTCATGGAAATGCTGGCTGCCTTATCTGAGCAATAAGGAGACTAGACAAATGGTTAAATTTCCATGAAGACCTAAAGCTATAGGACAAATCTCATACTGCAACAAGTAGGATTCATTTGTCTTGATTCCACTGGCATTGCACCTCAATTATACTAATTCTGAATTTCACTGCTGAATAATGCATTCCCATCCTGCTTTACACTTGCAAAGGAAGGAGGAAATGTACCATCTCCTTGCTGCTTATGGTCAATATTAGGAATTATTTTTGTCAAAACTCTCGATTTTCTGAAAAGAAAATAGTAGAAATATACTGCTAATACCACTGTGTATTTGGAAAGGGGAAAAGAGTTCATTCAACTTTGATGTGCCCAAGTGTAGTAATTTTCATACAATGAGTTTTAAAACATTATTACTTATTTTAAATATTTGTATCCTGGAGTCATGATAGTGGAAACATCACAAGGCTATTGTGTATTTTATTGATTGTGTTTTTTATAGACAAAGAAATTAAAACAGAACCAGATGTTAAAATAGCTAATGGAATTTGTACTACTAAATTGGGTTTGATTCATGACTAATGTTCACAGCTACTTAATATGATAGACTAACATTCCCTCCTAGAGGTAGGATGGTGTTTTCAGCCTGCCAAACCAAGACTTGTAGTGCTCTGGAGTTTACTGAAAATAAACATTCTCACCAACTCTTTAACCTCACTTCCATGGCAGTGCAGATTAACCTGATAGATTGAACATGGATTTAGGTATCAATCTCTTCCACCATTTCTGCTGTGGGAACATCCCCTCCCAGGAAGGCAGCACAGGTATGGATGGCAGTGGCTGAGTCTGTCACTCAGCCCATTAGAGCCCTGTCAGGAGCTCTGAGGCCATGTCTGAGGGAGCAGAAGCAGCTCTGCTTCCTGAAGGAGTTTTTAAGGACACATTCCCTGCAATAAGGGAATGTTGACATTCAGGCTGCCTCAGCTGCTGATGACAGAGAAGGTGTGAGGCTTTCCAAAGTGGCACTCAGGTTTTATTCCAGACCTGTCCTCCTATAAACAATTACAGTGGATGAAATCATGTTTGGAAAGATGGGTGATGTTTTCCCTGTAAACTCTGCCCTGCCAGCATCAAGGATAATGTGATATATATACCTGCTTTGGTCTTCTCCACTTCCTGGCCCAAAATCATTCTCAGTGTAGACAGTGAGTGATGCTTCTGGAAAGAAACAATAAAGAATTACTAAATCATATATAGAACACAGGGGAAAGGAAAAAGGAAATGAGCACATGAAGTCATTCTCCTAATGTGGTCTTCAGTCTAGATATGAATATTTTGTTTCTTGTACTTGTTTAATGAAATACACCCTTCATGCCAATAAAACTTTATCATCTGTTGTTTAAGCAAGTTAATCTTATAACAAAAATCCCTATTCTGAGGGTTAGGGTATTGTACAAATGTAGACATGGTGAATAATTCTGAGTTAATCTCCCTTCTCTTTCAAGACCTCACTATTGTCCTTTTTCTTTTTTTGTTTGTTGATTTGGTTTTGAGACCTCAGTGTGAAGTCAGAACTCTTACTCTGGGTTTTTCTCTCCCTCATTGGAGGTTAATTTTGTTTTGATGAATGCTGAGATTCTTACATGACTAAGGTACTCATTCTTACATGAGTCCACAAATCTGAGACATAACAGATGAAAGAGCAGGGTAATGAAAGAATTTAGCTCTCTGAAAGAAGGCCCTTCAGGAGAAACACTGAGATGCTCTCCAGAGCACTCACACCAAAGACTGGAAAACTGACCTAATTTACCCCTTTGTCATTGGGAACGTGCAAGGATGATCAGCCTCTTATTCATTACCCTGAGATTATTATTAATTATCAATACTATTACTTATTTTTATAGTTGCTATAATTCATGCTATAATCTGTTTAATAAAATGACAGCACTAAAGTTCAGGAATTTAGATTTTGGTATCTCCTCCCCACAAATGGGCTTGGAAACAGGTCTGAATCACTGAAATCAGAAGCCTTTGATGCTTGAAATGGGAATAGCATTTGTCTGGCAGCAAGAGAAAACTTTATCCTTTTATAGAGCCTATGAAAAAACACTTAGTCCCTACCATGTACTCATCACAGTAAAATGGAAGTTGTCAAAGATAAAAGTCCTTTTTCTTTGCTGTGTGTGGATGTTCCTGTAAGCTTTTAGTCTTTTTCCACATGAGCATTTATTCAGAGCAAGCAGCCCAAGAATATTTCCATTGACAGCCTGAAATCTTTATGAGGTACTGGATGGTTGAAATGCAACACCAATTTATTCAGCACTCAAAACGAACTCAAACAGTGAATTTACCACAGGAAAAGTTGGTAAAGAGCTCAGTAGCAGTTCATAGGCTAAAAAAAAACCTGTTAAAATGTCCTAGACCTTTCTGTCCCATTCACTATAATATTTAAATATATTTCTATAAGTAATTTTTTAGATATTTTTTTCTGAAACATAAATAAAAGGATTAAAACAATTTAAAGCCTTGCACAAAAAACCCCAACAAAACCAACAACAATAAAGCAGACAAAACAAAACCAAAACAAATAAAAAACCCTGATTCACTTCCCGGCTTTCTCACAAAACTCCACTTTGACCTTGGGCAAACTGACAGAGGCAGAAATGTGACTGTTCAGTGCAACCTTCTGTTTATCACAGGTCATTGCTTTTGGCTGCTTTACCCCCAAACAACAGAAGAATTGCAGCTTTGGTTGAGCTAAGGAGTTAACAACCTTGTGATGAAAAAAGGTTTAAAAGAAAAAAAAAAAAAAAATATGCTAACAGTGTGATCCATTCTCCTTGCAGTCAGCACTTGTGGTTTATTTCTGCTTTGAATTAATCTGACTTCCAGGCAAGGTACCAGAGCTGCATTTTGTGGGCTCAGGCAGACCTTTCAGTATCTCAGTGACTTACAGGTAGAATGGGGCTGAGCATTGGGTTTTTTCACTATGTTTTATTTGAGTTGTCCCTGTACACCACAAGCTCTAGAGGGGAAATTTGGCTCTCACTCCCCATACATGCCATGTCTTGCTCAACAGCTTACACTGGACTTGGCATTGATGCAGAATGACTGATATGTGATTGATTGAGTGATTGATTGATTGATTGGTTGATTGACTGATGTGTAGCATCTAAATTACAAAAGTGAGAAAAGACAAAAAAATCAAGCAATAAATGCTAAAAATCTCTGTCTGAGGGGGGATCCTTCCGTTTTCTGCAGATCCTCAGAACTCCTTGTTTGCCGTGGAACAGAGAACACTCGCTTTGCAGCGAGGGCACCGTGCACCGAGCCGTCGGCAGAGGGCAATGACAGCTCACAGCTTGAAGCGGCTCCCGGGACCTGCGCCAGGCCGGGGCCGCCAGCCTTGTTTTTCTCCTGGACTGCTCCCAGGGAATGAGCTCCCGGTTTATACCGAACAGCACGTGTGAAAAAGTGCCCCTGGGACCCCGCAAGTCAGGGGTCTAAGCTTTCTTCTTCTCCTTTCCCTGCCTTTGCATCCTCACTGATTATGGTGGAGGACCAGCTGCAATCTGATTCAAGACAGACACCTCAGTACCAAATTCCAGGGAGATCTTTGGAAGCAAGAGGAGACCCTGTTCTGCTTTAAGGAATACACCTGTGAGAAATACAGCTGTGTATCAGGAGCTGGAGCATTCAGCTGAGCACAGTTTGGCTGTTCTGGCTTTCCCAGGGAGTCTTAATTTTAGATCCAGATGGGTCTGTGTAGAGTGGTAAGAGGTTCTGGAGGCAACATGTGATTCAGAAAGGCCTTCCAAGGAGGCTGTGTCAGCGAGCAAGGTAGAAGAGGTGAGTGAACTGTGACAATCATACCTTCGTGCCTCAGGTTCTCAGGAATAAGATTCAGAGGATGGGCCTCCCATCCAGAGCTCAGCCAGCCAGAATGTCAGTGCTGCCTCCTTCACCCACCTTAACAAGTGAACTAAGTGTCACCACCTCTTCTCGCCATGATTCTGTTTCCCCAGATGTAAAGGAAGTTTTAAAGTTCTGTATGATTCATTAAAAGCAGTGAATGATAAGAATTAATCAACTGTGCTACTCACTAGCTAGTTCATCATTAGTGATGAACTAATGTGCTTGTCACTGCTGGCCCAGAGTCTGCTGGGCAGAGAAAAAACTGCTGAAGGTGTTAGTCCAGATGGACTGTAAATGCCAAGGCACAGCAGGAGCTGTTGAAAAATAAAAATATTCTCTCAAGTCCTCTCCCAGCAGGAACAATATTCCAATTGTAATGCAGATACCCTACTGAGTCATTCCATCCCTCAGGCCAGGTGAGCACTCTGCGAGCATCTGTGAAGGTAATCATTACACTGTTGTAAATATGAACAAATACAAATGCCAGGTATCTCTCTCTGAGAGATACTTCTGGCTTCATGAAAACTAAGAGAGCATGACCACCTATCATGATACTTTTAGTAATTGGAATTTCAGAGAACACTGGTTATCACCTGATTCTCCCCAAATTCCTATACTGTAGAAGAAAGGGAGCACATGCACTGTTCAGAGCTGCCACAGTGAGGGAAACCTACAACTTCAAACACCAAAAGAGCCGGTAGAGTGGGCTGTGCTGGAGCAGCAGAGGAATTCAAACAAACAACATTGAACGACCAGCTCTGGAATGCAGTGAACCCAGCCAGGTCAACAAGAACACCGATAAGGTGGCAAGTGGGGTCCAGCCCAGGCCAAACCTGCAGGAGCCCTTGGCAATGGGGTACAGGTTATGCCAGCTTTGTGCCCAGCAGCTTCTGGACAACTCTCACCAGTGGACTGCGTGGAAGATGTAATTTAACTGCTTTGCCAGTTTTCACTACAAAGGCTCTGCTCAGACTAGTCAGTTGTGATTCAACACCTTTTCCACCAGACAGCCTCAGCCCTGCTGTGCAGGTGTGCTCCCATAGAGCCAGGACAGAGGTGACCTGTGCTCTTGGCTTTGTTTTCCTCTCTGCCACTTTTGAGCGTTCCCTGACTGGGAGAAGCTGGTTCAGGCAGGAGCCATTTCTGACTATGGCCACCCATAGCCACAGATACTGAACTACCACCAGTAACATCCCTAAAAGCAAACAACTGAAACTTTGGAAAAAAAAGCAAATGTTACCTCAGAGTGATAAGTAGCAACGACAACAGACCTGGTAAGACAGTATTTTAAGCCAAAAATGTGCTAAATAAATACTTCTGCAGCCTGTTTTGAATCTTTTCTTCAAAGAAGTTAAAGTGTTTGTTTTAGGAAAAAATGTACAAAACATCAGTTTTAAGCAAAGGGATTTTTTCCTTCTTAATTACAAACAAATTTTAAAAGGCTTAAATGAAAGCTTATGCAAACATTTCCATACAAATAAAAAAAAAAAAAAAAAAAAAAAAAAAAAAAAACAAAAAACCACTCTTTTATGTGGACAGAGTTCCTGTTAAAGCAGTGGTTGGTTGCATGGAGGATGCAAAAATAGCTGGTAATGTAAGTGTATATGGGATGCCATTAAGAAATCAAGTGCTAATGAGACTGCTTGGGACTGAATCACGACTGCCTGTGGCTATTCCATGACAGCTCTTCCAGGAGGTGTCTCCAGCAGCCATGAGTCAGATCACTGCCTCTGCAGGAAACTCCCTACAGAGAAGCTGCCAGGTATGTCCTTAAAGGCAAAGGAACCAGGGCCTTCCCAGGCTTTAGCTCTTCCAGCTGCAATAGGTCACAGAGGCAGCTTGGAGTGAGCATGGATAACATCAGCCTGAGAAGTCTCTGTGCACTGGCATGAACAGGAACCAGCAGCATTGCAGAGGTACAACAGATGGCTGTGAGCCAGGTGTGTTCCTGTTGGTCCTTGAATTGATGTTGGCTCTGACACTTGTGATCTTGAACACAGGCCTAGAGGACAGACTCTTCACTGCCTGAATTAAAATCTTGCCCTCAGTTACCCTAGGCAAAGTTAATGACTATAATTTATTGAAAGGTCTATAATGATTTGTTAAATGATGTTGAAAATGGTAGTTGCATGCAAACAAGTTACAAAATGTCCTGACAAACAAAACGTTTGCACTGTACTTGCTTTCAAATGGAACATAGCACTTAAAAGTCATCCATTTGTCACCTTTGGGGGGCCAAGAACAATGTATTAACTATATACATTTGCATCTGCCATACACATCCAGGTGCCCAATACTGGTTTGTTGGTACCTCAAATGCAACTGAGTGATGGTTTCCTTCCCATGATCTGCATTCCACAGACTTCACAAGAACAGCACTTACAGTGGAGTCTGCATGGTAAGCACCAGGAGAACCCACTGTGAACAACCTCTCTCATGGCTGTGTCTCTCTAGCAATGTGCTCTCAGTGAAGCAGCACCCTTCCTTGTGAGAACCAGGAAAGTGTCCATAGGCAGTACCTCCCAAGTGGCAGGGCTGGTGAGAGAGGAAGGGATTCATGCACAGGTGACCTCACCTCTTCTGTGTGTAATGATGTTATTCATAAAACACTTTCATAGCTATTAAAGAAAAACTTGGTATTACAGATCGGTGAGGTTTCTTTGGTATTTAGCATTTGCAAGGGACCCTGCATGGCTGGAACTCAAAAAAGCCTCCAACGTTCAAATTATTTTCTCCTGTTCCCAGGGTCATTCTCTCTCACTACCCTGTTGCAAATCCCCTGATATCCCGTGTCTGAAGCTCAGGTCTCCAGCCAAAAATTATATCCAAGCCCAGAGCTAATTGTCTAAGCTCCTTCTATAGTTATAAAGAGGAAGAAAAGCTTCAAAAGATCAAAACACCTGAAATGATGGGGGGTACAGAGCTGCCTGCCCACAGCTGGTAGGGAATGGATGTCTCAGAGCCCTTGACCTTCATCAGGGAACTACTCAGGAGCTGGAGCCTCACATGTTGTCCTGAGCATAGGAATATTTTCAAGAGTAAAACAGGGAGACTGATGAAATCCATAGAAGTTTTTAGAACTTTTTTTTTCATGTTATTTGCACTTATATGTATGACTTTGCACTTATTTAAGGGCCTAAATATTTATCTTATCTTGATATAAGGCTTATTTAGTTACTTCTTTTTTTCCTAGGTTGGGAAGGCCTCTCCCATTCCAGTTTGAGAGGTGCACATGGCAGCAGTGTCCTGACCTCAGAACAGACCTGTTAGTGCAAGATGTGGTACTGGTTGTCCCACTGCCTCTTCCATCTGTCTTTGCACAGCATCAAGGAGGAAGAGGGAAAAAACCCAGCAGTGACAGATGTGCTTTCATTCCTCACTTTCAAGGGTGAGATTTCCTTTTTATGGAGAGATCTCTCAAATTATTTACTATTGGAGCCTGATTTTTAATGGTACCTTCTTCCACCAAAAGAACAAGTTATTCTGTAAAAAAGCCAGTTCTTTGTCTCTGCCAGCTGCATGCAAGTACAAAATTACAAAGCACTCACTTAGATGAAGTGAATACTTCATTAAACAATTAAGCAATAAGGCAGAACAAAGGCTGTGGTTTCCAGGCCTTGTTCTGTAATTGTATCCTAGAGCATTAGGAGAACCCGTGCTCAAACACAGGGGTGCAATTTAGGCTAGGATTATCCTCTAATAGCCTTGTCCTGTGGGATTAGGGGATTGCCACAATGGGGAATTATTTATCCATCAATGGCAATATAAAATGCATGATTTGTCCCTGAAGATGTGGAGGTGAGGATTTCCATCCCTCTTTCCTCCTTTCATCTTCTTGTAATGCCTTGAGTAGAAGCTTTTATCTGTGCTTTCACTTTCTGGACCATGAAGGGTATTCCCCAGTCCAGTTTTTATGGACATACAGTCTCAGAACTCAAGTTCAGAAGTAAGTATCTCAAACACACTGTGGACACTCTGAGCTTGAGGGACGCTGAGGATGGAAAACGTGTGAGCCACTCTGCTGGACAAGGTTAAGTTGGTGCTGAAGTTTTCTGTTCACCTCATACAGCACATGCAGCCACTGGACTTCCATGGAAAACTGAGGCTCCAGAAGAGATAAGGCAGAAACGGGTTTCAATGGCTGATAAGTAGAGACTGTTTGGATTGCAGATGAAATTTAAATGTCTAAAGTCCATCTACATTCTGCTACAGAAGTCTAAACCCCTTTCCTGGTCTAGTAAAGGCCTGATTCAGCTCATAATTAAATTACTGGGATTTGTTCCACTGACTTGAAGTTGACCCTGGGCAGAGCCCACAGCCCCACTAGAACACCTTTCCAGAATATCCTGGATGACAGTGGCAAGTCCTTCTCTCAAACATGATCTACAGGGAACCCCTCCATTCTGCTCTCCTCCATAAACCACTCAGTCCTGCTGAAACAGAAAATACAGCTCAAATGCAAAATACAGCTCACTGTATCACAGGACACCCTGTCCTTGGGAACTGGAATTAAGATCATGCAGGCACATATTATGGGCCAATGGAATACCATTAGAAGAATTAACTTTCAGTTCTAAGAGAAATCAAACCAGAAATTAAAAAAAAAAGAAAATGAAAGTATAAACAAAAGAAAAAGAACAAAACACAAACCACAAAACCCCACAGCAATTTAAAAAGACAGGTTTATTTCCAACTATATGTATTATATGCTCTCTTGGAATAAATAGTTTTCTATATTTCTTTGATTCTAGTTGCACTTCTCCCCTTCAGAAATAATACAATTAATATTTAATTCAATTTGGTGACATATGTCTCCATTCACTACAGAAAATAAGTTACATTAATTTCAAACTCACTGACACTGGAAAACAACCAGTTGTTTATACTCGTTGGGACGTATGGGAGAACAAACTTATCATTAAATGCCAGAAAACATATGTGTTAAATAGCAGAAGACAAGGAAAGCTATTAAGATCAGGCTGCTTTTAACCGGACACTGCAAAACCAGTAGAAAGCTGTCCCACCCCCGCTCTAAACAAAACACAGGAAATGGGAAGTATTTGCTCTCAGAGTAGGATCTGCTGAAGGAAAAGATGAAAGATTAGATCTGATAGAGGATTTAGAAGCCAAAACTATAATTTAAATGGAAGTGAGGTACTAAGTGCCAAAAATACACCCAAGTTTCCCTTTCTCTCCCCCCAGGTGAACTGCAGACAAAGCCTGAAGGTAGCACAACTCATTAGGGAACAACTTCCTCTGCAGCCTTCCTTCTCCTAGTACCTGCAAATCTTGTCTCACCAGTGAGGTGCACTAACACCAGAAGTAAGGAGAGGAGAGAAATTAGGTCCAACTGCCTATGAGAACAGGCAAGGAAGAGGAACATGGCTTCATGGAGAGAGAAGGCAGTAGGAAACCACAAAGGCAATAGAGAGAGTTCTGGGGAACGAGGGTAGGTCCCAAGGCATGGGTGGGGTGGAGGTGATGGTGGGGGAGGCAGAAGGGATTGGGGACAGTGAGCTGGCCTCTGTAGTGCAGGGAGGAGATAAGGTACCAAAGAGGGAAAGGGCATCTGGCAATCTGGGTATCCAGGGGGCAGAAGGGAGACTGTGAAGGTTGGCTAGAGACATGTTAATAACCACAGCTCATGATGCCTCCAGCTCTGCGTCTGTACAGGGAAAGAACCACACTGCCCACAGCAGCCTCAGGGCCATTTCTCAATTAATTTATAACACAACCTGGAAATTAGATATTCTTGCTTAATCACAAACAGGACTAAATGCTACAGGTGTTCCTAAAGAGTACCAAATAAAGACTGTGTCTGCTCTCCACAGATCCTATCTCAACTATTTTTCACAGCAAGTGACAGTATCTCAAGTGCTTGTCTAGGAAGTGCCCATCTAGAAGACCCCATTGTCTCTGAACTCCCAGACTGTTTGAACTCAACACACATGTACCCTGATCACCCAGGGGAGGGATGGAAGTTGCTCTCTGCAGCTCAGAAATATTCCTGTCCCTACAGCAGTGGATCTGCTTTCAGATCAGTCTCCCTCAACCTAAAGTTTTTGTCCCACAGCAGTCCAAACCAAATGCAAAAACATCTGGGTGAAAAAAAAAAAGATACAAGCACCTCCCAAAATGACCAGTGAATCATAGAACAGCCCAGGCTGGAAGTGACCTCAAAATATCATAAAGTCCAGTCTTCCATGGAGAAGAGAGCCTTAATGAGATTATGTAGCATCCTGTCCAGTCACATCTTGAAAACCTCCAGTTCTACCTGGTTCCTTGGGGAGTTTGTTCCAGTGAGTGACTGTTCTCACCATAGAAGATGTTTGTTATATGAAGATTGAAAGCTCTCCTCATTGCCACTTGTCTTCTCCATGTGGCTCCTTGAGAAGAGAGAACCTCCATTCCCCTTGTAGTAACCCTTTAAGTGCTGGAATACTGTGATAAGGTCCCCCAAAGTCTTCTCCAAGGAGAAAAGACCTAACTCATTCTGTCATTTTTCATAAGGCCGGCTCTCTGGCATTTTGATCATCTTGGTGGCCCTTATTTGGACCCTCTCCAGTCTGACTGTGCCTTGAATTGCATAGACCAGGACCAGAGTATTCCAGGTGTGGCCTGGCCTCTAATGGATTTTGGGTTATGTTGCCCCAGGTGCAGGACCTTGCCTCTTGTCTTGTTAAATAAACCTCATACAGTTCTTGCTAGTGCACTCTTCCAGCCCATCCAGGTGTCTCTGCAAGATCGCTGTCACTTCTCACATGTCCACCTCACCACCCAGTTTAGTGTCATCAGCAAAGCTGGGGAGGGAGCTTTCAATCTTGCCCTGTTTGTTTTAAGCTGTTTCACTAGGCCAACCTGCCTGACCACAAAACAAAAGCCACAGAGTTGGCAGGAGGGCAACAGCAGTGACATCTGGGCCAGGATATCTGACTGCTACTGAGTCACAGGCAAAGCCCCAAGTTTTGGTTACTGTAAGTTTATCTCATTGCTTGGAAATGCATTCTGCCAGCTGGGCACTGAAAAGCAAGGAGTGCTGAGACTCTTAAGCCTTCCTTTGGCTCCAGCTGGAAGTGCTCTGCCAAAAAAAGGAAGTGGTCAATCACAGGGAAGAGTTGTATGAATCAGTCCTGGAACACATTTCGTGTGAGATTACTGATTGTAAACAGTAATAGTGACCTGCTGTTGGTACAGTACTTGGTACAACAAGCCATGCTCTTGTCTGGAGGTTTCCTATGGCCACTCTTTTGCAAATAACAAGTCATGATAATACCATGTTTATCACAACACTAAGTCAACCATAATGACTGTAAACGTAACCTGACCTTCACTTTGGCTAAACCCTATTTCTTTCATGGTTATCTCATATCTCAATGCATATTTATTTCCCTACTTTGTTTATCTGTTGCCTGTTCTTTTACTTTACATAGACTGCCTGGCACAAGGGACTCTGAACTTTAAATGTAGAGCTTTCTAAGCCTACTGAAATTCAAGTAAGTTACAGATAGCTTCCCATCAGTCTGTTTTCTTTCTGACTGCTCAGTTCTACCAATTCTTATCAAATTGGATTTGATATACAGAGGCCACATACAGAGAAAAAGAAAAGACAGACACAAAATGAAAACTATTTGTGAAAAAGTCCAAAAACAGGTGAATAAGATCCTCTTTGATCACAGTTGCTTAGTTCAGTGTGTCCACTCTCAGCTATTTGCAGTAGCAAATACAATAAGCACATTCTGTGAGAAGAGACATGAATTTTGGCCTGTAACACAAGGCAAAAGTCAGATTGGCAAGAGGAGTTTTATAGACATGGGCTTGTTCTCATGGCTCTGTTTTGGGCAGCATTACCAGTGTACTGACACTGACAGCTGGATGTGTCATCCTCCACTGATGCTGGAGTATGATAGAAGAAATTAGAAACGCACATAAAATACTGTTTTGCTACATTAAGTAGCAACCAGAATTGTCAGTATCACGTTAATTAATGATTAATGCTGGAGGAAGGAGATGCATACCTCACATATTTTTAAACTGGTATAACGATTTTTCACCGAGCAGAGGAGGGAAGTTCTCCATAATACGCAGTAATGGCCTGTGTACTTGGAACTGTGCTCCATAAATTTCCCCACCTTCAGGACAGAATGTGTCAACACACAGTTGGTCTCCTAGAATAAACTTGGTGCCAGGATTAGCAATCAGTAATGTTGAAGAACGAGGAAAGAGGGAAAAAACATACAAATGATGATAAAAATGACAAAAAATTCTTTCGGGCACACCTGGGGTAAAAACATTGACAGGGCACATTTTTAATGCGAGACTACGTCTGATATTACGAGGTGATGAGAGTAAATAAAGAAATAAAGAAAATAACACTGTGGAGCTGATAAAGCCCTGGAACTGTAAAATCTTCCTCAGTGTAATGTCCTACTTATTGAGAACTTTAGCTCAGACAGGTTGAATTAGCATATAATACATTGAAGTTATCCAACATTCCACCTTGATGAATCTCAAAGCACTCTCTATCTGTGTATTGATGTTCCCACACTGGAAATTGGTAAAGTACACGCTTGCATTTACTTCTTGAATTAAATGTTCCCAGAACAGAGATGCACTCCTTAGCTGGGGTGTCCATGCTATATGCAGTGGACACCACCCCCACCTTGTTCTTTGATGAAATAAGGAACTTTCCTCTCCTGTGCTGTTGTGTAACAGTTGTTACACAGGACAGGCATATGATCCTGTAGCAAGTTGTTGCCAAAGCCAAGAATAAAAGAGAAAGGTGGGATTCATTTAGCCTAACATCAGCAAGCTCTAAACTGGGCACCAGTCAAGAGAGACACATAGGAGTCTGGTCAGACTTCACCACTACAACAACTAGAGACATGTTCCCTCACAATGTAATTTATCCAACCTGTCCTAAGATGGTGGAAATTCCCTCTCTCTCTTGGCTGTAGAATGACCAAACAGATTAGATTAGGCATTAGCTTTAACATAACCAAAAATTACATAAATCTTACATAAAGATCTTCTAGGAGTCTCAATCATTTGCTTTCCTCCTGGACACTGCTTCTGTAGCTTTAGAGAACACATGAAAAAAAAGCTATAGACTGGGGATTGGCCTTACCTTGTTGACCCTCACTGACCCACCTTGCACAGCTCCCCCTTCCCTGCTCTGTTACACCATTTATTTGGGTAGGGTCACATCTTTTTGAAACATTTCTGTCTTCCATCCTTTGAGGAACTTCTTGCTTTAGGAATATTTCAGCCACCACAGCATGGGTGAAAAATAATGATTTCTGAGAGCAGCTTGAAATTTTTACAGCGTAATATAAGTCAAACTGTTAATTTGCTGGCTGCCATGGCCTTGCACAATGAAGGAGGGAGAGGACACGATCACCTGATAAATACTTGTGAGTATGACAATATATTAGTAAGAAGTAAGATTTGTTGTAATGGGGAATCCTTACAACATGTATAAGACAGCGATGGACTTGGAAGGACAGATGAAGCGATATTTTTGAAGATGTTCAGGGATGATTTTATTCCTCCAGCCGCATGGCTGGAGTTCCCAGGCAGACCCAGTCATGGGACCCTGCTCTCTTCCCGGGCACCCAAACCCAACCAGTTAGGAACAGGTGTGGGGCACAATTGACATGGGGACAGGGACACACCCGTACCCTGCAGGGTCCCTCCCTCCGGGACCTCAGGGAGAGGCACCTCCACAAATAAGAGTAAAAATAGGAAATATTTGTCATTGAGCTGTTAAATATTTGGGTGGCACAGATTAACAAGGCACACAAACCTTTACCCCACTGAGGAAGCAGACTCACACAGTTGTGACAGTAGTTTTTTTCTCTTCTTTTAGCTTCACCATTTCCCAGTAGTTTAGTGGAGGGACAAGCTCCTAAGATACCAGATTGAACATAATTTATGCCTTATAGAACGGTTTGGTTTGGAAGGAGGCCTTGAAGACCATCCAGTTCCAACTCTCTGTGACAGGCAAGGACACCTTCAACTAGACCAGGTTGCTCAGAGCCCCATCCAGCCTGGTCTTGAACACTTCCAGGGATGGGGCATTCACAACTTCCCTGGGCATTACCAGGGCAGGTTTTACCTCCAGTTTCTCTGAGGCAGTCAAAGGCGTCACTGTCCCCTCTTGCACCCAGCCCTCTGGCCTCACAGGGTGGCTGTGGAGACCCTTATCCCCAACACGGTGGAGGGACACAGAATCACAGAACCAGTCAGGTTGGAAGGGACCACAGTGGTCAAGCAGGGCCATCCCAGAGCACACAGCACAGGGTTTTGTCCAGATAGTTCTGGAATATCTCCAGTGAAGGAGACTCTGCTTCCTCTCTGGGCAAGTTCACTGCCCAAGAGAGAAATTCTTCCTCATGTTCAGGTGGAAGTTCCTGGGCATCAGTTTCTGCCTCTTGTCCTATTGGGTGGCACTACCGAGCAGAGCCTGGTCCATCCTCTGACACTCTCCCTTTAGATACTGATAGACATTGATGAGTTCCCCTCTCAGTCACCTCTTCCCAAGGCTGATGGGGCCCATCTCCCTCTTCCCTCACGAGTGAGATTTTCCAGACCCTTGACGAACTGCGTAGCTCCAACACACCGAGGTCCGCTCGTGAGGCAGAGCAGCGGCAGAGCCGGTCAGCCCCGACCGCACCACAGCCGCCCCTCGGAAGGACAACTCCCTCCCTCACGCCTTGCCTCGAACGCCGGGACAAAGGCGACGATCCCGCCCGGGCGAGGCGGAGCCGGGCTAGGCTGAGCCACCGCCCGGCCGCTTTATCCGCCCGCCGTGGGTGGCGGCCGGCGCAGTGCGCATGAGTTCGGGGCGGCTGCTCGGCAGAGCCCGCGCTGCTGCTCCGGCCACCTGCCCGCCCTTCGCTCGGGCTCGTTCCGCCCTCAGCCGGGAGAGGTGCAGCTCCCAAAGCCGGTGAGTGCCGCCACCTCCTCGGGGGCTGCTCTCGCCCTGTTCGGGCCCCCGGCCGAGGAGGTTTGGCTCCCACCCGGCTCCCGGACTCGTCTCCGCCGGGGGTCGGGTCCGCTGGCGTGAGGGGACGGGCTGGCGCCGCTCCGCCTGCCCCCGGCTCGGTGTCGCTGCGGGGAGAGGCCGCGGAGCTGCGCGCCCCTGTCAGCCCGCCACGGGAATGCTTCGGCGTTGCTCTTATTACTCACTAATGGATTTTTAATTATTCTGCTTTCCTGTTCCAAGAGCGGCGGTGGCCGGGACGGCGGGTGCTCCGTGCGCTGCGCGGGCTCTGGGCGCCGGGCGGGACCGGGGGCAGGGACCGGCACAGCCCCGCAGAACACCTTTGGGCTTGGGTTAGTTTTGGTACACAGGCGGGGAGCAGAAAAACTATCAGCAAACTGCTGCCCTGCCGTGTGTGAGGCTTGGCTTCCCACTATTGAGCTGTTAGGAGTTTTTTTTTCCCCCTGTGGATTTCTTGTTCTTCTCTATCACAGCCTAAAATTTGCTTCTGCTAATTCGCAACTTTATGAAAATATGTTTAAGTAAAGGTTTCATACCCATAAAACTTCGATATAAGCTGTTCCTGCCTGACTAAGGGTGATGGGGAACAGCTGCTTTGTGCCTCCTCTTTGCTTTCCGACTGTCTGCAATTTAAGGTTCCGTTGGAAAAGCTGTTGGTGTAAACAGTAGCAGACTCTAGTTCAGGATACTTATTTCCCCTTCTCCCGTCAGGTGCCTTTTCCATATGGAGATGATAAGCATTCGATGGCTGGTGTTTCTTAAGATCTTAATCTTATGTGGTTCTGGGAAGGTTTAGTGCGTGTAAAGAGAAAGCACAGCCTTAAAAACACTCTCGGGATTTTCAGTAATCCGGGATCTCAAGGGCATGTTGTCTGAATAGTTTTTGTTTTAGTGTGGCAGCGAGAGGCGGTTGGAAGTGGAGCTCTGTAGTGCTTGGTCCTGTGCATGGGTGTAGCAAGAGATGATTCCTGTGGTAACAAGCATGCAGATGAAATAGGAAAGAGATAAGCCAGCCTCCTCCGAATCATTCTAGGCATTTTGCAAGGATTTTAAACTATAATAAATATCAGAAAAGTAACAGTTATTTCCTTTCCCCTCCCTTTTTATGAAGGGCACACAAGGAAAGACTTCTTTCCAAACCCTAAAGCATTAAGTCTTAGCTTTAAAAGCTTTTGCAATTTCTGGCTTATGCTAATAAAAAGGTATTATTTTAAGACTTTACCACAGATCCTTGACTAATGCAGCATTGCAGATGGCCTTCCTTGTACAGGTGCTACTTTAAAGAATTATGATTGTGGCTTTTTTCGTGCCTTTGCTGGTATTGCTGTTGTATAAGGGGAGAGTTGACGTTTAAACAATAAAAAGGGGAGAAAAAAAGTTGGTTGATTGGGTCTCCAAGAAATGAAGATATTACTTATTTCTCAGAAATAGAATAGATTTTCCCAGCAGTGTCTTTCTTATCAAGGATTTGTTTGGGAGTTTTACTATAGAGAGTGAATTAGTAAAATGAAGTTTTGTGACTGGAAGTGCAAGTAATGCCTGGCATTAGAAAGGAGCAGGGAGATTCTATATTGCATCTCTGTTTTGTCAGTAGTAAAACTCTTCTCCTGTTAGACATAGCTGCTTTTTCTCTGCATGCCTCTTGGAGAAATATTAACCAAGAATGTTGGCAGACGGATTGCTGGTTGGATATCGTAACTGGAAGAACTTAACTCCCGAGCAGTTGACAAGTCTCAGGCTGACTGACCTTCTGAAATACTGGAGCATGAAAATAAATGAGCATATGAATGTGGCTTTCAAAGTCAGCCAGACAGGCTGTTACCAAGTCCTCCTTCCTCCTTTTTTTGAAATTACAAACTAAGAACAAGTAATTTTAATTTCTGGTCTAACTAATTGCTTAAATATATTCTTTTCAATTGGATGTGTATGGATTATCCCTGTACCAAGTCCAGGGCCAAGACCCTATTGCTCTATTTTCCAGTGCTGTTTTCAGCTTTGTTTACCTTGGGCAGGCAGACCTTTATGTACTTACATAGGAATGAAATGTCCATAAATAAGTTATTTTTTAAAGTAAACACCCCTGCTTTGTGCTTCAGATGTCCTCTGCTTTCTTCCCTACAGCAATCACAAAAAGAAACATAGGAAAGCAGCCTAAAATCCAGTTTTGAGACTGTGACACAGCTGTACTGGAGCTGAAAATTGTCTTGCTATCCTAAATACTCTGTAAAACAGGATTTGTCTCACCATTGCTATGACTGTAGCAGTAGTTACATAATGAAACCCTAAACCCCAGCAATGCTGCACCTGTAACAAGACAGAAGTTGACTAATTACAGAGGCGTCTGTGCCTGAAATTGTTTATGTACACTTCATGGTTCTAAAGTGTTGGCTGTCACAGATAGCACCACCCTGATGTTAACAGGGGAGATTTAAAAAGAGTAACTTGAAAAGAATGGGATGCTTTCCTTGTTGAAATTTGTGTAAGGACATTTGAAGTCAGAGAAGAGCTCAGCCATCACCAATACAGCACTGGACTGAGCAGCCCTGGGTATCACTCATAGTTCTCCCACTGAGCAGCTCTCGGTCATCAAATCTCAGCTGGAGAGCCCCACTGAGAGCCTTGTCGTTATCCTTGGGTATGGCCCTAATCTAAAGAAAAGTAACTACTTGTCACTGGTTGTAGATTTATTTTCAGTTGGGGCAGGAAGGGATTCTGTCACTGTAAACACATGGGAAATGTGAGCACTTCAGAGATCTTTGGTGGTTTAATCCATGATGTTGTGTAGGAGCCTTTCCCACTGGATTTCATTTGGGGCAACGAGATTCAGCTGATGCTGTTGCTGATGTAGTGCACTGGGAACAGAGTTTATTTGCGAGGGAAGAGGCAAAGATGTGTGGGCACATGCCTTGTCTTACCCCAGTAAATTCTGTCTTGAGGGTGGATCAATGTGCTTAGCATCATCGAAACTTGCATTGGCATTCCACTGCCTTAAAGGAAGGATCATTTCCCAAACCCTGCAGAGAGGAGTACGTATGAGTACTGATGAGCTATGCTCTTGTGTTGGCTTGGTTGTAGGTTACAAAGTGTCTAAAGTGTAAGGTCTCAAAACAGTAAAAAGGCTCTTGTTGAAAGTCTAGAAAGACCAGCTAAGAATGAAGCACACAGTATGGAATCCTCATTTTCTGGCTTGGATTAACATGGTGTGACCTTAGGCATTGTTTCTGGCCAAAGCATGATTTGGAGAATTTGGTACAGTAATTGAATTATTACTTAGGTGATGAAAATGTTGGTTTGTGATTGTTTCCTTTCTTTTTAAGTGGTTGCTACGTTTGATTTGAGGTCCAATTCACGGAACCATTTAAGCATGTGATGGAGTGTCCTGGTGAAGTTAGCCAGATTTAAGTTTTACTGAATTGGTGCCTTGCCCATCTAGTTCTTTCAGAAACATATGTACACAGGATTAGTTATTTCACTGTTGGCAGCTCTCACAAATTCTAGTGCATGTTGTATGAATGACATTCAGTGTGTTTCTTGAGGCTCCACCTTCCAGATTTAGAGGACTGAGAGAATCTTTGTTTTTAACTTTAAAACTAATGGATTTTGTAGCTCCCCCGCCTCTAGAGGAAAGTTTGAGTTGTCACAAGTGTGCCACAGAAACCAGAAAATTTAAAACAAAATATCCGGGTTACATACATTGAATTCTGTGAGTCTTGCATGATTGTTGTCACTCTATAATTAATTTGATGTAGTTGCATCACTGTGATGGGCTGCCATGAGAACCCACTGAGTTCACACTTGGCTAAACATTGTTCAGTCCTACTTGTCACCTGTTCTGAAGATCAGTATTGATGTCCAAGGAAGTGTCTATAAAAATGCTGTTGGCTTGGCTCTCATTTAGCTGACCTTACTGTCATGGATTCTGTGTCTGTGTATTTTTTTTTGTTCTTTTTCTGTTAATGGTCAGCATTTCTATTTGTCTGGCCATACTGTGGTGACAGTCCCTCTCTAAACAAGGGCAGGAACATTTCCAGGTTGCTGGATGTTAAATAGCCATGACTATTTTGAACACACAGGATTTTTCATGAGCAGATAAAGATTGTGAATCATACTAAATGTTATCATAAGCTTTTATACTTATGACGTGGAGAAAAAAAGTCAGAATTTAACCATGTTGGCCAGTTTTGGTTTACCTTGGTTCCTAAACATCAGCTATCGTCTGTTACTTCAGTTTTGTTTTGTTTCCTTCTGTAAAAACAGCTTATAAATTTACTTTCTGATTCTGTTGGGTTTTTATGTGTTCAGCAAAACCTCATCAGCTTATTCTGTGTACTCCTAGGATTAGTCAAATTGCCCGTGAGGTTTGGCCTCTGTAGGCAGTGCTGTTACTTAGGCTATTCTTCTACCAGAAACCTTCGGTGTTACTGTACATCACAGGAGAGGGTTACCCCTAAGGCTCAAGGATTTACTCAGTATTTCACATACTGAAGGCAGTTGAAGAATTCCATTGCTGATAGCCCTGTGCAGAAGGAGGAAATGTGTCCACTAACCATCAGTTTTGAGGAGTTTGGAACAGCAGTGCCTCAGTAAAGACATGTCATGGGCCAGCTGGTTTTGTTCAGCTCTGGTCTTGTACAGCTGGTTTAAAGGTATGTTGCAGGAGCACTTAATACAAGGAAAAATTCATGAGGTTATTAGACACGAATACCTGGCTTGTTTTGGGAAGCCCTGTGGTCTCCTGACCACAGCATGCAGGAATCTGAACAAATTCCTACTCTCCTTTGCCTTGTTTTACTGCTGTGCTGCCAACTGACAGAGGCTGCTAGAGATACAAGTCTCCAGTCTGCCCCTGTACCATCATTTTTATAAAACCCATCCCATAGGAACACTTCTAATGACCACAGAGCATTTCCAGATGTTTTTTCCAGATGCTTAACTCTCCAAACTCAACCACCACCATGAGTGCAAGGTGACTGACAGTGTGTGCATTGCTGTGTCTGTACACAGCTGACAGATTAAACCAACCTTGAAGTTCACTGACCACTTCTGTTTCAGTTGAATCACTGAGAAAGAACTGGTTAGGAACAAAGGCGAAGTGTGTGTGATGCTCAGTACACTCAAGGCTTAGAAATCTATCTTGAGAAATGTTTCATGCAATTAGTGTTGTAGAAATTGTATGTATAGCGGAAGGGACAGACTGACCTTGTGCCCTTTTAAAAATGTATGATAATTTTCTAAAAATTGTCAACTCACCTTAAGTATATTGTGCAGTTAATGGCCTGGTGCTGTCTGCTGACTTTTGGCTTCTGGCTTACACAGCAGTTGATTTTTAGCATTCAAATGTCTTGCACTTTTGTGGGATTGATCCTTTTGCCTATTAAGCTAGTCTTCAAACAGGATTGTTAATAAAAAATTCTTTCAATCTCCTGGTACTATAGAAACAGTCCTTTATAAATGCTAACATTGAGCTTCAATGAAGAAGTAACCTTAGTCAGCAAAACTATAAAAATCTCCTTTTTGAAACGACAGACCACACCTTATCTTTGATGGGAACTTAATACAATCTCTCTGAATTATTTGCCTCTGTCAAAGCAAAATTAAATCTTTAGAGGTGAATTCAGTGCTAACTTCAGAATCTTTCAATTTCCTCCTTCTACCATCTGAAAAACATGCATGGTATGTGACTTGTATTGTTTTAAATATCTCATGAAGGCTATCTCTAGTGTAACCAAGTGATTGCTTCAGATGATAGAATCATATCTGCCCTAGGATGCTTTTCTGGTTTAATATCTGGGATCCTCTCTGCAAATAGTACTGTTCCTGTCACACTTCTGTGCTCCTGTGCCATGGTCTGATATTTTTTTATTATTAATACCTAATGGTACAGGCACACATCTCTTAAGCCAAGCTAAAAAATACCCAGCTACAATGACTGAACAACAAATCCCATTGCAAGCAACTTTCATATTTAATGCATCTCTGAAGGTCAGGAGGAACAGCTGCCTGTTGTCCTGCTGTTCCTGCTTTTTCTGAGCTAGGTTACCTTCTTTTTGAACCCTGCTTGTTACCTTGGCAATCCTACTGAAACTGACAGTGGAGTCTGGAAACTCATTAGATTCTTGACTATTTCTATTTTAAATCTATAAAATCTTTCACTTAATAGTGATGGCATTAAAAGGGTGAAGGGACTTAAGTGTTAACTGTGGTGAGGAGGGGAATTTGTAAAACGTGCTGTACGTATTGCAGCAGTGCCAGGCAGCCTCGCATCAGCTCTAGCTGCTCTAGGCACTGTACAAAGGTGGAGGAGTTTCTCAAAGCATAAGAAACACAGTGAAGGGGAGAAGAAACAATGTATATGAATGGATTATGATTTTATTGACATGTACCTTTGATGTGTTAAAGATGATGTGAAGGATAGAAGGGGGAAAAAAGTCTTCCCCCACACCTTTTCTGCAGGCTCACAGGCTATTGCACGACTGTCAAGCTTTTCTGAAATGAGTAAAACCCCCGAAGAAGCCACAGCTTCCAACACAAGAGGAGGACCAGTGCTGTAATGTTTGATACTGGTTCTTGTGTGGGTGACTCTCTGAACCAGTCGCACTCACTGCCTTTAGTCATTGTTCAGGAGCTTTGTGTAACATCTGAACTGGAGCTCCAGAATGAGTAATGGGAACTTTCTGGGAGCAGAGTTACTTGTTGTTATTTAGAATTCATGGGTTTAATGTTTATTGCTGATGAATCTGGATATTCCTGCTGTCCTGAATGCAGATAGCCCACCATGAAACTTAGTCCTGGTTAAACTAAGATATTGCTGTTGGACAAAGCAGAACAAAACTCTTAAATACTTCTCTCTCCAAATTTGGGCCTCTTGATTGGTTTCTTGGTAGCTTGGATTAGTATCTTCTCCTGGTTAGTCTTTAAATGTGGGTCTTATTTATGTTATGTATTGTAATCTGTAGCTGTGACCTCTCAAAATATAGTCCATAAAATGTTCATAGTTTTGAGTGTAGTTCTAGAAATCTCTTACATATAGTTGTCTATAGCGTCACTGAAGGACTGAAGAAACATGATATGTTCAGTTTATATTTGGGACATCTGGATAAAAATTTGATGCTGCAACTTAAAAAGCACTGATGAGAAATAATATTTGCCTTGTATTGGATTAGTAGTAGTACTCACCTCTAGCTGGTCTCTTTTCCATCTGAACGTCAGCTAAACAGTCACAGGATGAAATCTGAAGTCAGTGGGAGTTTACTGTGAGTTTCAGAGGTGTCAAGATTTTCTCTGATAATGTTGATTTCCAAAAATTACATAGATTTTCTTGTATGAGTGTGTTTGTGTGTGGCTTTTCAGCACCACAGGGTTTGTTGTAGATGAAGCTGCTGTTGCAGGATATGTTCCATGCTTGGGCTGCTCTTTTCCTGTTTAGCTTTCTGCAGCACCCAGAGGTACAGCAGCTGCCTCAGTGTTCTTGTGTCTGCCTGTCCTGCACGTCTGAAAACCAGGACCACAAGCATGTTTCTCCCTCTGGGCATCACTTGGCCCATTACCCTGAGGATGCATGCTATCACTGATAGCTAAGGTTATTAATGGAAAAAAGGAAGAGTGTTCTTTTTGTGTAATAGCAAGGCTAAATTTGATCATTAGACCTAATGTTCGTAAGAAGGGCTATGAGATGTTTTTGTTGTGACAACCCAGTGCTCTGGATTGTGGGTGTGCTTCCAAGACTTGCTGGACTGCAGCCTAGCTACATTGTGTGGGAGCTTTCCCACAGGACACGTTGGTGCTGCGGCACAGGCAACGCACCTCTGGTAATGTCATAGCCCTCTCCTGGGAGGAGGGCTCAGCAGGATGGAATTGTTGCTCGGTATTGGCAGATGCTATCTCACTGCTATGAAACACTAATCAGCTTACCAGAAGGCTCTAGTTTCTCAGCCCTCAGCCCACAGCCATGGGGAGCAAGGAGAAGTAATCCGATTGAATTGGAAATGCAGGTTTGACTTTGCTTCTCGTGTCGCCTCTTGAACCATAATAAAGGGAGAAGCACTTGGGAAGCAGGACCATCTCATTTAATTTGTGCAGTGTCAGGGGAATGGTGTCCAGTTCCCAGCTGGTTGCATATAACATTGTACCTCAGAACCAGCTGTTTTGAGGAATGTGTCACTGCTGTTCACAGGTCACAGGCAGGGTGGGTGAAAAGATGGACTCTTAGCAAGCAAGGCAATTTCTCATTGCAAAGGGTGATTTGATGTATTGGAGTGAGAAATGAGCTAGTTCTACTTTTCACTTACCCCCATTCATGCTCTTAGTGCACAGAGATGACTTTTGTGTTTGTGTCCTTGACAATAAAAGTTCTTACAGAGTGTTTGGGTAGATGACAACAATTCAGAGAGATTTTACAGACCTGGACATTGGGAAAGCTTAAAAAACTGGGGACTTTTGCTCCAGTGAGTGCTGGTGCATACATCCGTTTCAGTAAGTGTCTCCCAAATGTACAAGTAGTGTTTCTTCATGGCTGAGTGAAATAAAAGCTCTTGAAGCTTTAAAATGTAATTTGTTATGCGCTGGTTCAAAAATGGCACTGAGTTCTGCTCATGGATCTTTCACCAGAAGCAGGGAGCATAGAGCTGCTTCAGTAACACAAGTTAACTGCAGCAGTGTTAGGAAATGAACAGGGTTCTGTTTCCCTCATGTGATCCCATAAAAAGAATTCTTGTTTAAAACCAAATAAAGGTACTTGAGCTTGGCCAGTCAATATCTCAGCCAGTGGGATTTTATTACTATTAATGATGTTTCATAATGGAAAACACAAACTGAATTTGTAGAACAAGGATTTAGGCAGGGTCCTTGCTTCTAACTGACCATAGACATCTAGTTTGGAAGCATGAGAGATGGGGTACAGAACCTTTCTGTGTTGGATTTTTAGTAATCTTTTTTAATAAAACCAGTTTTTTAAAAGGTGCCCATAAAGTGGTATATGTGTTCCAGGGCATAAAGATATGCCCTTTATTAACTTGTGTGGGATCTTTTTTTGCCATTTATTTTCCATTCCTTTCCAAGTGTTTTAACAAGCAGATTTAACCGTACCACGTTGTTCTCTGTTTCCAGACATGAAGAAAGCAAGCAGCCCCACGTAACATACTGATGGCATTCTGTGCTGCATCGGGATCAATCACTCAAGAAGGTGTGATGCCCAGGAATCTCCTGGCGGATTCTCCTGAAATGGCATCTGAAATCTCTCCAGAGCACATGTGTGGGAGCATGGAGAGGGCTGGCAGCGTGGAGAATCGTGGCAGCCAAGCTAGGTGCAGAAATCTTGCCTTGGTAAGTGTTTAATGAGCCTTGTGCTTAGTGATACAGATTACATTAATAGCTCTGTCCACATCACGCAATTTTTGTTTTATTAAGATTGATTTTTGTAATTTCTAATCCTAAGTGGTTGCTGGTGTTGTCTCGGTTGTTAAGCTCAAAGGCCAGAAATAACTTCTCAGCTTTGGTATAACAGCTTGTTATTCTGGTCTGATTGTCTCTGAGAGCTTGGAGAGTGCTACTCTGCAGCCCTTCCTCCTAGGGAACCAGGAATGGCAGTAAGGGCTGCTCTGCCCTTCTTTTTTTAAATAGCTCATGAGTGAATTTAAGGATAGTGGTTGTTCTACACACTGCTTTTTGCTTAATCTCTTTGTTGACGCTCCTGAATAAAGGTCTCAGCTTATTCCACCTTAATTAGATGAGTAACAAATATGTCACCATAAACAAAGCCATCCTCACATTAGTGAGTATGAGTGTGTGGCCATTTAAATCGTGAGTGAGTAACTGAGGGAGTAGGATGCACTTCTGCATTTTTCCCAATTAGCTGGGTGAATCAGGCAGTGAACTCAACAGTACACTTTGTACTGTGACAGACTAAGCCTAGAAAGCAGGTATGGTACCTTGCTTTTTTTTTATCATCACAACCATTTGAAAAGCATCCATTTTTAATTGAGGAAAGAGCACTCTGATAAACATGCTTGCCATAAGTGGAAATCTAAATCTCTGTCTTGCCTTCAACTTGGAATTAAGCTTTCTGTCTCTTTCTTTCTGCCCTCCCTGATAGTTTCCTTTTTAATGTGGTCGTTTTCTGTGAAAGAGTAAGTGGCAAAACCTGTATTTATCCGTATACCTCAGACATACTCATGCTTTTGTGCTACTTTCTGAGCTTTCTGACACCTGGAGGCAATTCTAAAGCTCTTTTTTTTTTGTTTCTACTGAAAATACTGTTAATGTGATGCTGTATCCTTCAGCTTGTGTTGCTAGTTAAAACACAAAACAAGTATTATGAAATTCAGTTCCTTAACTGTTTCTGATCTGTTCTAGAAAAAAGTTGTGAAGGAATTGGGAGGAGGTTAAGTACATTTGGATACAGGAAATTAGTGTATATTGTTTATTTTATGAAAGCTGCTTGAATTTTAGAGAATTACAGTGGGAGTAGTACTTCTAGAGAATTACAACTTAATTTTAAACAGAATTACAAGTTAATTTTGCTCATTACCACTAGTTTCCCAGGTTATCACAGTAGTAGTCAATCATGTCCCTTTGGTTTTTATTCTTAGCTGCAGTAGCAGGCATGAGACTAGACATTTGAGAAAAAACAGTATTGAATAACAAAGCTATATATAAATCAGTCTGTTTGTACAGTCTTATCCTGGGTCTGCTGTGTCAGAAAATGATGTAGATTCCCTTAGTCCAACTAGATCCTGCCATGTGATAACCATATGATGATGCATCAGCTAGAATTGGAATCTCTTCCTACTCTGTAATGCAATAATTTATGGATGAAATAAAAGTTGGCTGCAGGCTTAGGCAATTCCCATCAGACCTGTGAATTAGCAGTTCACAGAGCCTCCCATTTGTTTTGTTAGAGTTTGTCCATGAAGACAGCGAAGTGTGTACCAACAAGTTTTAACTGTGATGCCACAGATCCCCTTCCATGATTTTTCTTGCAGCAGTGTAGTAGGGAGTCTGTCCAATAAGGCTGGCAGCTCGTGTGTGTGGAGTAACAGGTTGGACAATGGAAACTCTCCTCAATACAGTTATAATTTCAGTTTCTGAATTTGAGAAGGAGTCTGTGTTAAACTGAAAATGAAGGAAAATCTGCCTAATTGCTAGAACATGCTCCTAGAGACTTCATCTTCTTCTTCAGTAGTTTTATTATAAAAGTTCAGAAGGTGCAGAAGCTTAGGTGGCCTAATGAGAAGAAAGGAATAGGCAACTTTGTTTAGACAAAGAATTTCTTATTATACCAATTCTGAGAAAGGAGGGCATCTATTTTCAGGCACACTGCACCTTCATAGCCCCAAAACAGAAGCAACTAAAGACTTAACTGCCTCTTCATTTCTCCCTTTCCTGGGTCTGTTCGCCTAGAGACATGGCAATGAAGTTCAAGGTTGGCTTTGATTTTTTGGGGGTTTTTGTAATGGCCTTGCAAAGGAAAGAAGTGTAACAGTGCTTCTTATGACAGGCCTGTACTGCTGCAGGTTTCTTCCTATCTGGTTGTTAAAATACAGGCTCTTAAGCTTCTCAGTGTCAAACTGCATTAGTCACTAAATATAACCTTTGTATTGCATCTGTGGAATTCAAACAAAACCAGGGTTGTGATAAAAGGGACAAACACTTGGATTGGCTTCAGCCTTCGCTGACTGCTCACAGCTGGTTTGGCTGACTTCTGGCTGGTCCTGCATCCTGTGTGTCTGTGCTAGGGAACTGGTTGTCAGTTTAGGAGTGACTAGGAGATGGACATCAATTGCCATGTACTAAAAAAGTCTTAAAATTCTGTACGTGGGATCCTTCCCAGTCAGCTGTTGTCATTTCAGTTTAATTTTGCCACATTCCTCAGCTTCTCTTACCTACACCATGGTGCTTTCAGTTAATCTTTGACAACTGTAGGCCTTCAAGTCAGATTCATTTTTTTTAATGGAAAGCAAGGTGCTGCCTTGATTTTTAGGATAATTTCCAAAGAAATTATAGATATTTAGGTCTGGATTTATGTCGCCAAATCTATCACAGCAGGTTGAGTTGAAATAGGAGGAATATCTTCATCTCAAATGAATGTTTGTAACCATAAAAACTATTACATATGCAGACATGAATTTGCACATATATTTTAGTTTCTTTGTAAAAGTAAGGTATCCACACATCTACTTGAGAAGAGTGTATTTTCTCCATGCATGGAATCAGTTGCACTTACCCAAGGATGAGAGCAAACAAAAACACTCTGTTCTTGGCAATTCTAGCTTCCAAAACCCAGTCGGGAATGACACTCCCCTGACATGTGGTGTAAGAATTAACTTCCCATGAAAAACAGTTGTGGCAGTTTAAGGACACTTAATTCACAGATAAAACTAGGTCTTGGGGTTTTTTTTTTTTGAAGCAATTTGTCTTATTCCACTGACTGAATAGGCACAGACCAGCTTTTTAAAGCCAAGCCTTCTTTCAGTGCTTCTCTCTGGTAATTGGACAGGGTATCTATTCTCAGCCATGAGTAACTGCTTTAGTTTCTATGAGTGAATAATGTGCTAGGACAATCGTGCTACCCTGTGAAAACCATGGCAGAGGTGCTGGTTGTACCTGAAGTGAGCTGTGCTAATTGGAACTGCACTGATTATAAGCTATGTCAGTGCCTTAGATCTGTTGCTATAACTTCAGTACTTTACCATCTGTATCTGGACATGTCTCAGTGATATCTTTGAGGGATAGTGAGTTCTTTTTATTCTTGGTGGATCACACTGTGGGTTTTATTTCATTTTTTTGCCTTTGTATCAGACAGATCCTTGGTTAATACCACAGTTCACCACCACTCTTTTTGGGGCATTGGTGACTCCAGAATTTGTTCAAGTGACTATTTCATTTGATCACTAATCAGATGTCTTAAATTAGAAGAGACCGTGGCTCTAAAAAAGAGATTTTGCTTGTTCTGATTGTTATTTTTTCAAACAAGCTTTCTCTCTGGCTCTAACAAGACTTGATAACCAGTCACTGAAGATGATTTGTCACTCCATGATCCCCTGTATAGTACAGGTGACCTTCTGTATGTTGGTTACATAGACATGAGGAGCAAGTATGCTCTGAGTAGTCTGAGCTGACTCAGTGTTTTGTTTCACACACTCAGCCATTTAACTCAGGGGTGACTGGGTAGTTTTGTAGTTATGGTGTGTCTTGTAGCCTAAAAATTCATTGTTATGATCCTTGTCCTTTTTGGATCAGTACAGCTAATTCAGATCCAATAGATCTGGCGTTCTAAGTGCACCATGCTAGTATCTCTTTGCCCCAACCTCTCTGATGAGAATCCACTGGGAATGCAGTGAAGATTTAGGGGTTCTGGAAAAGGACAGATCACGTGTCTGTTAGCCCACTGCCACCTTTTTTCCTCACAGTTTGAATGAGTCTTGTGATGCTGAGTTGCATTTCAGGTACATTCAAGGCAAAGTCCTGAGAAAGACTCCTTTCATAAAATTAGCGTGGTTTTTCCCCTTGACACTGATACTCCACAGGCTTTACTGTACTACAGGACCTTTCACTCTGTCCAAGGACTTTGCCAAATGACAATACACAAAAAATTAGAAGAAACTTTTACTATTTGCTTTGCATGGATACAGCTGCCTTGGGGCAGGTGGAAGCCATTCCATACAGGGTGTGGAGAGAGCTATGCTGGGCTTCATCTGCTTTAAACTGATGTTAATATGACCTGGGAGCATATGCCTTGGAAAAATAAGAGCCTGACTCCTAGCAAGGAGTGATCTTGCTGTAAAATGTGCTAGTGAGAATATAGATCCTGAAGGCAGTTTGGGCTCTATGTGCAAACTGCATCATTCTGTATCAAAGCAGGATCTGGTAGTTAGATTATTCCAGCAGGTGGGCAAGTCTGCTCTTTAAACAACACTGATAAGCATTCCTGAACTTGCAGAGTGTTTTCTTTGTGTATTCCATTACTTTTCATGGAATACTTGTATTAGAGTTTCTGTAATGTGAAAGCTAACTTCTCTTTCACCTTCAGTGCATGTAGAGAAGATTTGTTGTGATAATATGGGTGGTCAACTTCTTATATATTAAAATACACACAGGGCTGCATCTGCCCACTACCCTTTCATTCTCTCCTGTTTTAAATATAACATGCTCCATTATTTGAGCCTTCCTGTGCAGCTAAACTCACAGCACTCTGTGCATTGTTCTGGATGCTGTCCAGCTTGGCTGCATCCTTTCCAAAGTTCAGCAACTGAATCTGAACTCTGTGTTCCAAATGAGGATGTTCTGTCATGTCATCACCCTGGTTAATATATCCCAGAATGGGATCTGCATCCCTGAATAGCAGATTTTTTTTCTCTCTTTATGGCACTTAAACTGACAGAATCACAGATTGTGCAGGTACCTTGCAGTAACTTCATCTCAGCATCATTTCTTAGTTCATCTGTGAGTGCATTTTTGGGGGCCATGTCATAAAGGCTTCAACTCAAGGTATGTGACATCTTGTATTTGCACCTATTGGTCAAGTCAACAGCCCTCTCATGAGAAATGAGCTTGGTGTGAAATTACTTGATTTTTTATGAAAACTATTTAGTGGCTTTTGCCTGAAATGTATCCTCAATTTTCTCAATGTTGTTCTAACACAGTTTCTTTTTCCCTTTAATTTCTATGAGCTGATCAGCCTAATTTTGTTTATCAATGAGATGTCTTCAGGGTTTAAGTAGATATTCAGCTTACTTTCTTTAAAAGTAGGTTAGGAGTAATTTAGTCAGTTTATGACTTTAGCTCATCTAGTTTATCTTTTAAGTACTTGCAGATAATTTGTTTCATCACTTAGGACCTATTGATTATATGCTTTGCTACCTATTATGAAGCACACGGGTACAATTATGCTTGTAAACTGAAGAAAACAACACTCACTATTATAGTCTTCTTCACCAAATGAAGTGGTATTATCAAAACCATCAGATAGGGGATTGTAGAGGAAGCACTTTTTGACACAGCACACAATTACACTCTGGAACTCCCTGCCACAGAATGCTGTGAATGCCTTTAATTTCCATGGCTCAAACAATATGACAAATTCATGCTAGAAAAGCTCATTAAGGGATATTAAATACGCAGATGCATCTGGGAAGTCCTTAAGACATGTATTGCTGGGAACTGGAAGGATTTAGGGGAGAAAAAGAGAGATCCATCCAATCTACAGCAACACCCCCACAAGCTCTCTCCCTTGTCCTGTGTGTTCATAGTTGCTGAGGGCTACTGAGCTAAATGGGCTTTTTGGTCTGATCCTGTGTGGTAGTTCTGTTCTTAGCTGTAATTCACTTGCTTTCAGCTTCAGTAACACAGCAGTACAATCCATTCCATTTCCCTTTTCTGTAAATCTAGTCAGAGGTAGCACAGAAGTCGACTTCTTCTGTGCTAAAGCTTTTATACCTGTTCTGATACAGTTCCTGCATGTAGGGCTTTCCTTTTCACCCCTTCTAACAAGTAGAGCTGCCTTGTTATTAACAGACTGTGGTCCAAGTGGTGCTACAGTGGCCTTTGTACTTCATATTAGAATAGTTAGCTCCCTTCTTTTGAGAAGCATCTAGTCACTTCTCTGCCATGGAATTGTGCCTGTTAATTCTTTGTCACTGTCAACTGATTGATAAATCAGTTGAATCTGGCATTCTCCTGGTATTTTGCTAATTAAGGTTTGGTCCCTTAGCAGTTTTTAGAAGATTTTTTTTGTAAGCACTGCAGATATCTTGGGATTTCCTGTGCTGGTCTGTTTCTGTCAAAGATGTGCTGGTCTTAGGATTTTAGAGCTGGATGTGATGTTCAGAATTTCTTAAGATGCATATGAAAAACTGTGGGCCTCTGGATATTAAGTCATTGTTTTAAACAGGTGGGAAAGGAATCAAGGAATCTTTTCAATGAAACAGAGTCTATTCTTTTTTTCTTTCTCTTCTTTCTTTTTTTTTTCCCTCTTTTATACCAAACACTGTTATAACAGACTTTTTCCTGTTTGGCATAAGCAGGAAATGTTTGGCTGCATGGAGATCTAAAATATTAATGCCAGCTGAGCATAGTCAGCTATTTCAGCTGTTTGCATCCCAAATTTCTTCTGTCCAAACAGTCTTTTTGATCTTCCTAATTTAATGTGATTTTAAGCTGAGGCACAGTTACCAAGTTTCAAATTCAGGCTGTCTTTTTAGTAAGTAAAACAGTAGTTTTAAAGTTTGCAGTGTTAGGTGTATGTGAGATTTATTTTAGGGAGGTGTGTTTGTGTATCAAGAGTAGGGAGTAGATGGAAACTTTGAGGTGAATAACTCAAGTAGCTGGAAGGACTTTTCTTTGACTATTGAAAAACACAGATTCATCAAGAAGAAAGGAGGCCTGGAAAGCCAGCCTGGAAAGAATATAAACTGTTCCAGGACTTGGAATATATGGAAAATGAACTAATTGCAGGTAGACTGGGTAACTTAGTTAAAACTGGTAGCTTTTAAGTTACAAAAGTTCCTCTCATCTTTCTGAAGGCTTTACTATAATACAAGTAATACAGGTGGGAATAAAGCAAGTCACTGCTTGCTTCACATCTCTGAGCTCCTTTGGTTTGGCCAGCCTGAGTAGGTTTTTTTTCCACTGTGATTGTATGTCTAAAATGGGATCGTTTCCTTGGCTGGCAGACTGAAACATGCCTTGCCTGAGGGAGTTTCTATCCAGACTGGATGCCTTGCATCTCAGTACAGTGCCCTGACCTAACACTGCCTGTTCTCCAGAGGTATTGGTTTGGGGTTTTTTTTGTTTTTGTTTTTTTTTTCCTGATGAAATGTGACATTGATCATCATGAAGGGAAACTGCATGAGGAAACAGATCGAAGTACTAACAGAGATGAGGTTGGCTTTTCACATATTGGTATGCCATTTATAACAAATGTGTTTATGAAGGGATGATTACTCATTTTAGATCCTTCACCTAAAGGGACACTGCTCATTTCATCAAGATCCATGAGGGATGGTTAAATCAGGCAAAGCTCTCCTGCAGATCTTACCTGGCATGGAAAAATGCTCAGTCTTGCAGCACAGAAAAGGATAGAAGGAAGTGCTTCTGGAAGTCTTTGCTTCCTTGCTTTATTCTTTGCTCAGCTCTTGATTAAACAAGTTAAGCTTGGATGGAAGCAGGTTTTTTAGGTGCACAGTGTGGTGCAGTAATTCCTGTACCATGCTCTGTATTTGTTGCCACTATGAACTTCTTAAACACCTTCTTTTCCTTTGCCTGTGTAAGCCTGGCTCCTGCAATGAGCTCACCCTCTATAAAAGGTTCTTGGAGTCCTGTTCAGTTCCAGCTCAGGGCTACCTAACAAGAGTTCCTTTCCTGTCATTCTCTTGCCTACTAGACATAGCAGCCCTATGAGTATTTGGGTGGGGAAGGAAGGAGATTGCAACATCCATTAAGGAAAAAAACCCAACCAAAATACAAAAAAGGAAGGCTTGTCTGTCTCTTGCTTTTCAAGTGCAGCTGTAAAACTTTACTTGGCCTTTGAAAAATGACATGTGGTGGGTGTGAGCTGTGGAATACATCAGCCTTTGAAGTTCATCTTTTAAAGAGGCAGTGGCAAATGGCATCCAAATTTCAGCCTTTGTAGCAGTTTTTCTGGAATAATTTACTTATTCTGACAGTGCACTGTGGATAGTAAGACTAAGTTAGAAATAACCACACCTCTGTACATCTTTCCCACCCACCAAATGTTCTATTGGCCACACAGGAGAAGGCAGCTAAGAGCCCCAAAACTTTTCTGATCTGTAATGTTCTGGGTGCTTGGAGACCAGCTGCCACTGTGTACAATGCAGCACAACGTATTTCTTAATCTATAGGCATTACTTTCCTACAGAGCTACGTTGTTCTTATTTTTAATGCTGAGAATTGGGATAAAAGCTTTGTTTGTGCAAGGAGTTAACAGGTAGAGCTGCACACAGGTTTTTTTAGTCTAATCTAATGTAAGATGATCTGAACAGGCACGGTGAGTTTGAAGCAAGTTGTGCTGCCCTAGCAAGAATGTGGCTACCTCTTGGATATTTGGACTGCATACCTTTATGTATTTACCTAAATTCTCCCAGCCCTCCACTGAGAAATAGCCTTTTTACCCTGTCTGCACGTGCAATGAAGTGTCCTTGGTGCTTCTTGTTAAGTTACTGACAGCAAAATTTCCAGTATATGCTTGGCAGGGGAAAAATTCAATCCAGAAAAGGGAAAACCTCTCTTACTTTTCACCAATAGGTACTTAGAGTCCAGAACTTACGCAGTTCTCTTGGGAAATGTCTTTCCTGTATCCATTGTCTTAATGCAGTACCTTTCTTAATCATTCTTTGTCATCTCCAAGCTTCTGGAAAAATGAGTGTTTCCCAGAGTAGAGGGAAAAGAGTTAATGCGGTGCTGCCCAGCTTCTCATCGTGATAATGTGTTAATCAAGTTAATCAAGAGCAGTGACTCAGAGAAAATGAAGCCTGGATAATCCAAGGGATTATTTATCACTTCTGTGGTCTACAGGATTTTTTTCCTGCTGAAGAAAATAGCCTAAGGCGGTATACTGCTGGGGAGCATATCTTCATATTTATTCTTGGGTTTTCCTTTTTGTAACTCAAAGGTAAAATCTTCAGAAACGTGCTCCCTCCTAACTATTACTTCTTTGTAATCTGTCATGTAACCATGGATAATTTATATTTTGTGGTGGTAGAGACACTTCTCACCTCCAGCTTTGCTTTCAGAAGCCAAGTCCCACTTTGGACTAGACCAGAAAAGGAATCATCCTGTTTCTGAGACTGTCCTGAGTGCACCCTTTCCCTCCCATGTTCTTCCCCAAGCCTTGTCCCTGAATCTGATGCAGAACACAGTTTATCCCAGTTTGGAACCAGAAGAAGCCATCCTAACCCTTGCAAAGACACCAGTGGGTGCAGAGCTTTTTTTTTTTCCCTTTTTTTTTTCAGTAGTTTTTATGATCTTTTAGCAATTTGTTCTGTACAACTCAAATGAAGACTTCTTTGCTAAACTAAAAGATGTAGTACCACTTACTGCTCTTTGGATTTTTATTTTTTTTTTAATTTTTTTTTGTGCTCTTGCATTGTAATATCTAAATATATCTTTGGGAAGGTGTTCATCTTTCTGTTTTTTTTCTTTTTTCCCCACAGGATGATGAAAGTTTGAAATACTTAACTCATGAAGAACAGGATGTTCTCATGTTCTTTGAGGAAACCATAGATGCCTTAGAAGATGACTTGGAGGAGATGGCCCTACGTGACAGTGGCATTCACTGTCAGTCCCCAAGGTCGACAGAAGAAAATGTGTCCAGTCATTCAGAGACTGAAGATATCATTGATTTAGTACAGTCAACACCTGAGAGCAGTGACCATGAAGGCCCTTCCAGCAGAGATACAGAACCAGGTAGTTGTGTTTCTTGCAAGTGTGGGTTTTCCCTTTGATCAAGCCCTGACCTATTCCAGTTCTCCTTAGAAACAGCTAAAGAAATTCTGTACCTTCCTTACTACCTCAAGATAAATTTGTTACACATCAGGAGCTCTGTGGACTGTGATTCTAATTTGCCTTGGGGTTTTTGAAATTCTTGCTGCTACTGTAAGTTTTTTTTCTAATTTTTCCATGTCCCTCACAGGGGTCATGTATCTGATGAAGTTTTTGGTCTGCTCTCTCAGTCCTCTGCCTGGAGACTGACTCGTCACTGTTGTGCACAGTCATTGCAACAAGGCAGACTATTCACCAGCCTGTTCACACTCTGCTTTTCTCTAAGACTTCTTAAGATTTTCTCCAAGAGTTTTAAGATAGCAGATTGTTTTTAGTGTTACTTTGTGTGGGACTGAAAGGCAAGGCACACGATCCTATCAGTGAGTTTGTGACAAGATAGCATATGGCATGTTGTCTTTATCACCCTGTAGAGTGTGTTCTCTCTGTTTGGAGAATGAATCTATCAGCTAGTACACACAGTGGGATGTAATGTGTCCTCTCCTGGCTTTTTTAATAAAAAATAGGAACTGTTAAACTCTTACGAAAGAGCAGCCATTGAAGCACAGTGGAGCAACACGAAGACTTTGAATGAGAGGCAGAGAGAGGGCTGAGGTAGTGACACATTGTAAATGTGGTGATTGGAGCTATAGCACTGCCTATGAGATGCCATTGCTGAGAGTTCAGTTATAGTTTCTTCTAGCTATGTGGGCTGGAAGGGTAGGGAGAAGGGAGAAATGCTAAAAGAAGGTTTTGTATTCTGTTCTGTGTGAAGACATAATGACATCTCTGCTGCTTTGCCTTTTAGTATTGGATACTACGCAGAGAGCCGAGAGCCCTCAGCCAGCTGTACCTGCTGACCTTCCCCCACACCCCCCTGCACCACCACCAACGGTGTCAGAGATGCTTCCTCTTCCTCCTCCACCCCCTCCTCCAGTGCAGCACCCAAAGTTGCTCCGTTCCATCCCCACTCCTCTCGTCATGGCCCAGAAGATCTCTGAGCAGCAGGCAGAGAGCCGGGCGCGCTTCCCCGGTGCCCTCAAGGAAGGGAATTCCGAAAGGAAGAAAGCCCCGGTAGCCAACGGTGATTATTCCACAGCACCCAAGCACCCTCCTGCCCCTGCCCCCAAACTGCACCGGTTCCCAAGCAACATCAACATAACAAATGTCAGTGGCAAGGAATTCAGCGAGACCATTTCCAAAGCAGCAGTTAACGTCCAGGAGCGGCGGGCTCAGGTGCTGGCCAACATCAATGGGGGAGCTCTTCTGGCAGCTGAACTGGAGGAGAAGCTGCACAAAAACGATTTCTTGTCCCGTAACAGAAGTTCTTCTTTACGGGATCTCTCCTCGGAGCAAACACGCTATGAGGCCCTGACAAAACTCGGCCTAGTTAAGGGAAAGCCAGCTCAGGACCAAGTGGACCATGCCCCAAGCACTCAGCAGCTTGATGTGCAGCCCAAGCAGGCAGAGGCTGTTACCAATGGATATCAAAACATCCATGAGATTTTAAAAAGTGAGCCCAGCCCTTTCCTTCCTATGGGCAAAACTATAACAATCAAGCCAGAGGTGGCTCTTGCCACTAACAAAGTCAGCAGCACACAGCAGAACACAGAAAAGAGTTGTAATGATTATAAACAGCCTGGTGTAAGCCTGGACATGAGGAGGAGGTCGGGTTCGCTGCCTAGACCTTCAGGATTTCGATCCCAAGGGATAACGGTGAAGTTTTCCGGCCGTGGCTCAACTGAAGAAGCCAGGAGAGAGGCACTCCGGAAACTGGGACTGCTGAAAGAGACTGCATAACTTGGATGGGAATGTTGTAGCAGTGGGGGGAAAGTCATAGCTTGGCTTTGTGCTAGAACAGTCCCAACATGATTGGGATCAAGTGGATTGGAAGAAAAAAGGGAAAATTCTCTGCTTCAGGCAAGACAGGGTGGTACTAGACACTGTGGAATGGCCACTTATGTTTATCCCAGAAGGACTGGCACCACGTAGGGTTGTATACAGCAGTGGGTTTTGGCTCTCCTTCCTACAGAGATACTCATCTGTTGCTCTTTGTGACTTAGAGGAATTTTATTTAATTAATGCTGGACTGTAGCAGGCAGCATCTCATTAATGAAGTGTACAGTGCAGTATTGTTGTACATAGCAAACTGAATGGCAAATCTTGCTTTTGCTCTTTCTGAAGCCAAAACCAAGAGCTCCGTCTGTCCTGCCCACATGTGTCTGTCTGTCCATGGGAGCTCGAAATAATGTCACAGCTGAAATTTCTGACTGTGACACTCTTCTGTGACTTTTTGTTGTCTTTGTTATCTGGCTTGGCTTCTTTCCCTGCCAGTGGTGGGGTCTTCTGCTCCCTCACTCTGCACTTGACTCAGAACTGTGCACAGGGTGGCTTCTGCTTCGACCTTCTCCTGGACAGAGCAGCTCAGGCTTTGAATGGGTGACTGCCTCACTCTGCTGCTGCACCTGGAGTCTCCCCTCCCTTCCCAGCCACCTGCTTCTTGGTCATGCCTGAGCAGCCCACATGTCCAGGGAAAGGCACCAGGAAAGCCTTGAGGATATGCACCGAGCACCAGATTTTGCACTGACAGCCAAAGAGTCTCCTGACAATCTGTGACCCCAACTGCTCTGTCCCAGAGAGGATCTTACAGCAGAAAAGCCATAGGAAGAAGTTAACTTTGTACCAAAAGCAAGACCCCTATGTCAAAAGTCTTGTCTTTTATGTTGGGGTTCCTGGGAAGGAGGTGTTACTTTTTGAACAGTAGCTGTACTACACAAATAGTAAGTTCTGTTACTTCTGAAGCTGTCATTGGTCTTCCTGTAGTTTGACAGTCCTAATAATCCTCTGTTCACAGCCTTATTTGATTCTGCCCTGCCAATGCATAACAAAAGTTACAGCCAAAATTCTTGCAGGTTAAGTGCAGTTTCAGGAGAGCTGCATGTAAGAGCACATCACTCTTGAATGGTCCGAGTTGGTGGTGTTTTGCCTTTGTTCAATAGACAAGCTGGTAAAGATGGTCCCAAAATATATTTGTGTGTTGGTATGATTTTATTTTTTTTTTTAATATGGCAAAACTGCCCTTCCACATTGAAACTCCTTCCCTTTTTGTATTACCTGAAAACATCAAGAATAGGCACTTTGAAACCAAATGCCAAACTCCAAACTCACAATTTTTTTGTTGTTACTCCTTCATGTTTGATTTCTCGGTGTTTTGGATTTTTTCTAAAGGGAAAAACTGACTTCTAAAGCCTCGACCAACCCACTCCTTCTCCCAAGCAGCTGAGCGATAAACCTTGGAGAAGAGGAGGGGTGGCTACAGCAGAAACTGACACACCCTTTGACGAGGAGCTCTGACATAACTGTGATAAACAAGTTTGTAGTGCTTGTGATAAAGTATTTCAAACTTGCTGAGCTGTACTTGTAAATGAAGCTGTCACAAAGGAAAAACCTTTGTGTTATTCTCAACCTGCCTCATAAGTTAAGGGGTTTTTGGTTTTGTTGTTTTTGTTTTTTTTTTTTTTTTAAATTATCTGCTTGCTGCTTAAATTTTTAATAGTGTTGCTACGATATCTGGCTGGTTCTTGTATGTAGTTTTTCTTTTCAGCCTTTTCACTGAGTAAGGGATTGTGTTCCTCATTGTGATAGGCTTTCTATACATAAGCAATCAGTAATTAAAATATGTGGCCATCCCTGGGCTGGCAGAGCACTTGGGCATGCATAATCAAACGTGAGAGGTGCTGCTGAAACAAAAAAGCTGCTTGTGTGCTGCAAGTAAAGCACAGGCTTGTTCTGCTGGGCTCCGAGTCTGTAGTCCTAAATCAGAAAGACACAAGGGGTCACAAAAAATACACCCAAGCACGTGCTGCAGTGCAGGCTGGAGTGGAGGCCAACGTGTGGATGATGCATCATAATTTGTTAACATAACCTGATAAGTAAATGTAAATGTTTCATGGCCTTTGTGATTTTAAATCCTGGTAAAGCAAATTCTCCATTATGAATGTGAAGTGCATATGAAGCAATCTCCACATCTAATCATTTCTTGCCAGCTCTTCTTTGCATTGTTTACAGCTGAGAGTCCATGCTAAGCAAACAGGGCGGGGGGGAAAACCCTGACACTGTTTCATTGAAATTCACTCCAGTTCAATAACTGTAAAGTCACCCTACTTAAAAATACTCCAGATGTTTAATATCTAAAGTTGCTGTATGCTGAATTAGCTGGATCATGTTCTCTCATCGTTTGTGCAGGGCTGTGTCCTCAACTGGTGGGAAGTGAGAGTTAGATCTTCACTAGGAAAGCAGTTTCTGCCCAGGGAGGACTTGGAACGAGGTATTCATTGTGGCCCTTTGTCATAGCAGATAAATTCTTCTCTGTGCCTAAAACTGTAGTGAGTAAAGCCATGTACTAAATGAAGTTAAGTCTAGCTGCTAATAACCTGTATATAAATTTAGCTCTATTTTGTGTATCTTGTTTTGTGTGTATATGTTGCTGTGATTTTACTTTCTTCCCCTTTGTGCTAGAGGTAACTGTCTTGCACAAATCTGATAATCGTCTATTAAACTAGAATAAACCCAATGAAATGATGCCTGATGGGAGGTGCCATTGTGTTCTTTGCCACCCAGTAGTATGACTCTTTCTTGGAGGAGGGAGGTGACTTTTTCTTAATGGCTAATATTGATTTAATAACCTTTCATTTTGCAACTGTGGATATGTGTGAGCCAGAGCCCAACCCTGTCATGCCAGGTGATGGAGGAGGGACAAAAAAAAAGGTTATGTCTGACAAGATATGTGTATTCCCACTGCTGGACTTCAGCAGCTGTGATCAGGAATGAAATTCATCTTGAACAGTGTTTGAATTAGACACAAGCCCCTCTCTCACAATGTTTTGCATTATTAAAATAACCTTTCCAAGAGGAACATTTTATATGTGAAAGATGAATAACATCTTTGTTTCCATGAGTGAGGGTGGTCCTGCTGAGTGTGGAAGTCTTCCTAGCTGCACAGGGCAAAGTTCCCTGTCAGAGAACATTCCTACCCATCCCTTCTCCTCACGTGCACCTGTGTTTGCTGCTTTTCTATCTTTTGAGGAAGGATTTCTTTATAAGTATTCAGGTGTTGTTGAGCATTTGTCCAAACATCATGTGTCATAAAAGAGAGAACAGAAATCACTCTAGCAAAAAGAAGTATTTCCCATTTGCTTGAGCTACTTTTTTGTCCCTGAGGCTGGAGGTGCTGGTAGCCAAAAAGCATCAGCAGGTGCAGCAGCCTTGTCTCCAAGCTTTCTGGGGCTGCCTCAGGGCTCAGCTCCGTGTCTCAGCCAGGGCAGGGCAGGTGGCCTTTTGTAATTGTGTCCAGCTCCAGCCTGGAGCCAGAGGGAGAGAATTTAACTTGGCTCAATCTGTAATGAAACTTAAAGGAGGTTCCAGTGTCTCACCTGTGCTGGAGGTGAAACCTCACAGCTGCCCAGCACCTGCAGCCTTTCAAGTGGCTGCAGCTTGGGGATGAAGCTTTTGATGTTTTTACTCCCGTTTTATACACCCACACACGGAATTTGGTCTCTCCCTTTAGAATAGACAACTTCAGAAAGTGTTATCCATAGAGAGATCGGGGACGGCCAGAGGCTGAAGAGAGGTGGTAGTTTTAACTCAGCAACTTGGGCAGGTTTTCAGCCCTGTTTGGGCCTGAGCAGAGAGTAACTTACAGCTCTGCTGCACAAGCTCAAAGTTTTGTGTAAGTCAACCCAAAAAATCACAGCCCTTTCTTAGCTGGCAGAGTGGGAGCCAGGGAAGCACCTGCTGCATTGGAATTGCTCTGGAGGCAGCTAAAAACAAAGGGCCTTGGAGCAGGGAGGCACTGATACCTTAGGTTTTAACTTTCATATTTTTCAAATCCTGTACTGCCTAGTGTGTAACTGAAGTTTCTTGGGGCCTGTTAACTTCTGCTCTCTCATGCTGGGTGGGCAGAACAAAGCCTCTCCAGGCCTGCTCTCCAAGGACACTCTGACCATCCTAGGCTCAAAATGTAAACCAAAGCCTCCAAAAAGGAGGGGGGCGGGGATTGCAAGCTTGGGGAAACTACATTGTGAACTGATGCTTTAATTGGAGAATTAACCCTGATATGCAAAGGAACCAAACCTATAAAAGTGTGAGGAAGTTATGACCTGTCATCCATCTTGGGGTCATCTTGGCAGTAACCTCTGGCTCCCCAGGCTGTACCTTTGAAGGCCTTCAAATAAATACCTACCTTTATTCCCTTATTCTTGTTTAGTCTTTGTTTTTAGGTGGCCTCTTGAGGCAGCAGCAGCAGTGGGACAGCTCAGCCCAGGGAGAGCAGAGTAGCCCATCCTGGGCACCCCCAGCTCCCTTTCCACTGGCCACTTTTCCAGCCACTCATCCCCCAGCCTGGAGGGATCCAAGGGATTGTTGTGACCCAAGGACAGCACCTGGCACTTGGTGTTGTTGAATCTCATTCCCTTGGCCCATTGATCAAGCCTGTCCCAGTCCCCCTGCAGAGCCTTCCCGCCCTACTGCAGAACAACACTCCCACCCAGCTCCCTGGCACCAGCAAACTCCTTTGATCCCCCTGTCCAAGTCATTGATAATGACGTGTGAACCAGGGCTGGGCCCAGCACTGAGCCCTGGGGGACACCACAGGGACTGGATGCCACCTGGGTCCAGCAGCATTCTCTGTCACTCCCTGGGCCCAGCCATTTTTTTGGCTTTTACAGGAGTAGCCAGATTAAGTTCCAGTTAAGCTTCAGCCCTACAGAACCCTGGTACCTTTGTATGCCTTCTGAGTTACCTGCCCCTTCTTCCAGAGGTCATATGGTCCTTTTGCCCCTGAGTTCCAGCCAAAGCTCCCTGTTCAGCCAGGCTCATCTCCTGCCCTGCTGGCACATTTTTTGGCATGTGGGATCATCTGCTCCTGTGCCTTTAAAATTTCCTTCTTAAAGGCCCATCCAGCCTTCCTGAACTCCTTTGCCTTCCAGTTTTGCTGCCCAGGGGACTCCTGAGAACTTTTTCAATGAGAGGAGGCCTTTAATTCATCAGTCCTCCACCTGCTCTTGCTTTCAGATAATTCCTGCATCCCATAGAGGCAGAGGGAGACAAGTCTTCATCCTGGTGTTGACTCCCAAACTATAAATATCTTTTCCTCTGAGGTAAGAAGGGTCCTTAGACTGGATGGAGCCAAACCCTTCCAAGGGAACACACCCTTGGCTTGTGTGTTTTGTTTCTGTTTGGTATTTTTTTCTTCCCCCAGAACGGGGCTTCTCTTCCCATGCACGGTGACTCCTCCCCGATGAGGAAATGCCTTCCCTGCAAAGCCCTCAGTGCATCCCTGACTGCATCACCAAATGCTCAGATGTGTTCTTACCTCAAAGGAAACTGTCAGAAAAGATTATTTTCCATTGGGCCATAACTACTTTCTGCTACTTCCAACTGGCCAAAAAAAAGAACACCAGGAGTGGCTTCAGTAACTTTGGGATTAAACTGAGCAGGCACAAGGAGTGGTAGATAAACCAGCTGGCAGGCTTGAAGGTGCGACTCAGCTTCAATTTCTCTTTTGTTCATGGGTCTCTGCACCTGCCCCTGAGCTTTAATGAATGTTTCACAGAGCCCCAGGAAACACAAACTGATTCTGAGTGGTTCCTAAAGCTGCTGAGGCACTCTTACCCAGGACATTATTTTCTTCTCAGAGGGGTGTCTCTATATCACAAACAAATGCAGCTGCTACAGTCTCCTCACCTGAAGGGCAAAGTTTTTTGGGTTTAGGGGGGTTTGTCCCCATCATTTTTTAAAAAAGGTATGTTGAAGGTTTGAATTTAAAGGAAAATAAATACATAAAATCCTTTGCTTGACTGTCAGGGAGCAGCTCCAATTCCCAAAGCCTGTGCTACAGCCAGCCAGGGACTCTGCTGAGCTGCTGCTCAAAGTCTCTCAGAGATTTTGGCTTTAGTCCTCCCCTGGTGATTGCTGCACCCAGTTCAGTGTCCACATCGCTCCCACAGTGGTGTCACCCTGTCCACCCACTAAACTCACACTTCCCAGCAGCTCAGCCCCTGCCACGTGCCCCAGCAGCCACCTGAGCACTGCACTGGGCAGAAGGAAAGGGTTATCTCACCTTATCTATTGCAGAGTTCTCCTGACTTGTTTGCTGTCAGCCCCGTGTGGAGCTCAGGCACCTGGAGCAGGTGGGGGTGGGAAGTGCAGCTCAGCAGTGCCTTTCATCCCATGAACAGTGACTCTGCCTTCCCAGGACACTGCTGTAGCAGCGGAGCCAGGACATCCCTCCTCTCCCTTTCCTGTTTTGCAAATGGAAGATCACAGGAGTTACTGGAACAGCCTCTGACCGACAGACTACGAGCCCAGGGCTGGGGCTGCTGAGGGATGTTTCACCCAGACATGGAGCATGATTGGTTCAGTGGTTACTGCTGAACATCACACTTCTCTTTGTGAGGTGATGCACAAAACCATATCCCTGCTCTCCCAGAAAGTGCACACCTCCCTTCCAGTGTCTCCACTTTCCCTGCCAACACCCCACACAGACCCTTGAGAGGTCCCATATCCTTAAGCCAGGCCTTGTTCAGCCCAGGAGGGGCTCAGCAGCTCAGTGCAGCTGTGTCAGCATCCTGTGAGTGTCCTCCCTGAGCCTGGAGAGCCAGCATGGAGCTGCACAGAGCCCTGGAGCCCCCATTCCTTGCTGGGCACAGCCCAGCTCATGCCCAGGGCAGCTGTCACAGCACCCCCTTCTCACTGCTGGCTGGGGCTTCCCAAGCAAGTCCCTTCCCTCTCTGATTCAGCCTTGGAGCTCTCTGTTAGGACAGGATTGCTCATTTCCTCACGGGGTTGGGGAGGTCAACTTCACCCTCAAATGTTCATGATGTACTTTTTCCCATAATTTCAAAGGAAGCTCTTAACTCCCTGAGCTTCTGTTATTGTCAGCATCAGAGAATTGTATAATTTTTTCATCTGCTCTCTGCTTGCTTATCCATTCCCACAAGGAAGGGCAAGGGCTGCGTTTCCCAGCTAAGGAAAAAGAGCAGAGATGAGCTTGACCTTCTGTTTTCCAGGCTTATGGAGTAATCCTGAATCACCCTTCCTCTCCCACCATCATACCTGCCCCTTTGGTAGCATTTCCTTGCCAATCCAGGAGAAAATCCAGCAGCCTGGAAGCTCAGACTCATGTGCACCAGGAGTTGTTCATACTCTGATTAATGAAGATAAGTCACCCATTGTACTGATGCTCAGAGGGTGGAATGACACCAGAAGGAAAACAGTATTGCTACAAGCTGTTGTGGCAGGAGGGGAGATTATTTCTTTATACTTAAACATCTATTAAGAAACAGTTGTCAGCACATTTCTACTTCCAATATCCAGCCCTGCACAAGAGCAGAGGATCCACAGGGTCTTCAGGCTTCACGACACAAACTTCATTACCATGGAACATTTCCTGCCTCCTAAATGGATTTTAGTTTGCCTGATCAGGTTTAATTTTTATTTATGGCATGAGTTTTCCAGTGAGCTTGAGCCCAGGAAATGGGCACTGTGTGCCCAGCATGGCAATTCCTGGTGCATCCTGTAACAAATTCAGCTCTGTGCTGGCCTCTGCAGTTTGTCACCCTGCAGCAACAGTGAGGCCTTCTCTGAACCCAAAAGCTGCTCTGATTTTACATTAGCTAAGACTCACAGCCAGTAATAAACCCCTGGTTTTCATGGGTGTGGAATTTGGGACCAACCTGAATAATAAACTTGGTTTATTTACCCCTCTTGGGCGTTTCAGTAGGGAGAGTTATTCTGTGTAAGTCCTGCTGCTTTGTCCATCATTCTACTGGAAAAGAAAGTCTGCCACAGGCAGGATGAGGAACTGGTGTCTGCCTGGAACAGCTCAGCTGAATTCCCGGAGAGAAGTGGAGTGAAGCTGTGTCTTCCTCCTAGGAAAAGGCTCTTCCTGCCCTGAGCCCAAGGAGGAAGCCAGAACTCCCATCACCACTTGAAAAGCTGCTCAGAGCACAGATAAGAAGAGCCAAAGCTGCCTCTGAGCTCTCTCTCTCTACTTGGTTATCTTCACTTCCATCACTCCAGGGAGGCAACTTCCAGCAACTTGTACCAATTTAATTATGGGATTAGTACAGCAGAGAGCCCAAACCTCTCTCCAAGGGGGTTCTGAAAGCCTCACTGACACATTCAAATCTTGCTTCCCAGGAAAGAACTTCTGATTTTTAGCTCACCATGAACAGATAGATGTGTGTCAGTATGTACATAATCTATATAAATAATTAAGAATTTGAAAAAAACACCCCCAAAACAATTAAGTGGTAAACACAGCAAAATTTCAAGCTCTTGGGCTGTCAACTATGACTTGTTCCCAGCAGCAAACATCACTCCCCTTTATCCCCTGCACAACAGAAACTTCTTTCCTGCAGGTAAATGTCAAAGAACAAATAAACATTAGCAATAGCTAAATGTCTTCTTCTTTTTTGAGTGTCTCAACCATTTTTTATTTGCCTGATGGCTTGGATCCAGGCAGTGAAGGGAAGGAAGGAAGGAGGGAGGGAGGGAGGGAGAGAGGCTTTTCTACAGAACACTGTTTGCTATTTTAACAAGGATCATAAACACCAAGTGTTTTAAAGGCACAATCACAACCCGACAATAATAACTTAAAAGCAAAGTTTATGGTTCAAACAATGCAAGTAAATATTTTGACATTTGCTCATTTGTTTGATTCCTACTCAAATAGTTTCCTACTCCCAGTACACTGGGTTTTCCTTAGGAGTAGCTGGAAAAAAACACTATTTATAGTGGAGTTCTGAGAAAAGACAGCAAAGTGTCACCTCAGAGGAGCACCTTCAGCTGGGCAGAACAGTGCATGGCTGAGGAAAACCTCAGCATGGAGCAAATTAGTGATGAAGCTCAAAGAAGGGAAAAAATGAGAAAAAAATTGATGTATTTATCAAGGGGGCAACAGCAGGCTCCTGGCATAACTGATGAATTCATTTTGAAAATATTCACTCACCTGGCAAGGACATGCAGTCCTAATACTACAGCACCACTTTGGGGGACAACAGTAATTCATTTTTTAACTCACTTTTTCGTTTATCCACCTTCAATTTATCCACCAGGCAATGCAGGTCCCACATGGATCTGCCAGGCTGGGAATTCCCAGCCAGGGCTGTTCCCCACTTCTGCTCAGCTCTGCATTTTTGCTCCATGTGAAGCAGAGACAACAGCGTCAGCAAAGCGCCCCAGCCAGACACAGCAGCTCCTCACAGCTCATCCTGCTGCCCTGCCAAGCACACAGGGACTGCTCTGCCAGAACAGCCAAAGGGAAAATGCTGAGAGCTTGAGGAAAGCAGGCACCCTCCACAATAGAGGTGGTTTTCTAAGCCTGAATGTACATAAGATTGTGTGTGCTGTGGCACGTGTGCATCGATGCACTTTATATTTGTATCTACATAACAGAAACAGCCCAACAGATTTCCTTTGCTGAAGGCCTGGGAAGTTGAGTTTACAGCAAGTCTGCAAACTCAGCAATTCATGAAAAACATCTATGCTTTTTCTTTTATCACATTACATCATTGCAGGTAAAGATGCCTGATAGCACCAGCTGGAGTTCAAGGTGTTGCCTGTGAGTACTGATATTCCTGGGTCAAATTCCGGTTTCAGAATTTCCCAGCCATGCTGGTTCCACCCCAGAGCAAGGGCCAACACAGCACCTCAGCTCCAACAGGATTTCAAGTGCTGCACCATAAATCATTGAATGGTTTGGGTTGGAAGGGACCTTAAAGCTCATCCAGTTCCAACCCCTGCCATGGGCAGGGACCACTTCCACCAGACCAGGTTGCTCAGAGCCCCCTCACAGGAGCCTGGGATGGCCTCAGACCCATCTTGTTGGGTTACAGGGAGTCAGGCACATTTAGGTTCCTCAGGTGGTCACAAACCTGTCTCCTATGATAGGAAGGACTTCATTCCCCCAAGTCCCTGCCTTAAGCTTTAGAGGCTTGAGAGATGTGGGAATTTACCATCAAAAACTGAGGCCCAGTTGTTGAGTACAAACCTACAGCACATTTTGTCTGTCAGCTTGAGGAGCCTCACATCAGTGATGACAACTCTGGATGCCAGGGCCTGACTTTAGCCCAAATTCTTTCCACAAAACGAAAACAGAAATCTTTTACATAATCAGTAATCAACAAGAAACAGTTTCTCCTTCATCTACATAGGTTTTCCTAGACTTAACTCCTTCTTGTAGGTGGGGTTCCTGCTGCAGAAACGCTTTGCAAGGGCACCTTCAACAGCATCCTGTGAGAAAGGCTCCCCAGGGAACATCCTCTGCCCCCTCAGCAGTGGCACAGGTTGAATTTGGGATGACTCCCCCAGTGCCCTGCCACACCCATGGGTCACTGCACTGCAGGGAAAGAGAAGCAATAACATTAAACATAATTTCAGTAATTAAATAAACAACCTGTAATCTGGATAAAGCAGTAATATTCATAGGTAACAGACACTGACCAAACAGAGGCTATTCCTCCATTCCAGTATCAATCCCAGGCTGCTTTCCCAACAAGTTTAAACACCCTCTAAGGGAAGGCAAAGGATTCTAAAGACACGAGAGAGGGTCATGCAATCCCTGCAGCAAGAACCTGCACGTGGATCAGGTGGGGAAACTGCTGTGCAAGAAGCAGGACCAGCATCCAGCCACACCACAAGGTGTGGGGTTCAGCACAGGGGAAGGCAAAGAATAAAGAGATGCAAATTGGGGGTTTCTCTGTATACCATGGAATGGTTTGGGTCGGAATGGAAGTGACTTCTAAAAGTCACCCAGTTCAACAACCCTGCAATGAGCAGGGACAGCTCCAAATACATCAGTTTGAAATCTTGCACATTTCCAGGGATGGGGCTTCCACCACCTCTCTGGGAAATCTGTGCCAGTGTCTCATCACCCTCACTGTAAAAGTTTTCTTCCTTATATCTAATTTAAGTCTAATTTAACTCTTTTAGTTTAAAACCATCAGTCCTTGTGCTACTGCAACAGGCCCTGCTAAAAAGTTTGTCCCTGTACATTCAACCCTGATTATTTCACTCACAATGATCTTTGAGGTTTTTATTTGGTACAACACTAGAATAATTAATTTTAAGACTGAAATTCAAAAGGTTTCACTGAATTGTTTTCTGATTTCAGCCTGAAGTCAGGAAAATCTTTAGCTGACCATAAACTATTTTTAGCAAATAATTTTATAAAGACATTTCCATTGATCCCAATTCCATCCAAGGCATTGGATTGACACATACCAAACAGAGCCAATGTTTTATTTTTATGCAGTTACTCAATCTGGATAAATTAAATGCTTTTGAAACAAAGCAGCATGTTGAGAAAAGGAAGCTGACTAGCCTGAACCACAATTAGATGTCTGATTTGCTATTAGGAATTGGTAGGCATTATTCTTTGGGGCAGTGGAAATTACATCTGACCAGTGGATATGGTCACACTGGTGTAGGAGACATTCCTGGAGGAGCCTGGAGTCACAAACGTGATTAATAAACGTACCCATTAATTTCATGTGGAAAGAAAACGATCTGAAAAAATCACATAAGACTTGAATCAAAGACCTGGGATTCCTGTCCAAACTACAGCCCACAACACATCACAACTCCTTCAAAACATCATTTCCAAAGAACAAAGTGAATGTCAAGAGGCAGACACAGACTCTAAATTACAACACTTTATTGCAGCATTGGCAAAGGTCAGATTTCTGAAGCTGGTGAAGATCGGGCGGCATTTCTGTATGAAATGTTACAATTTTACAAGTCTCTCTTCCTACATGCAGAAACCAAAACCAGTGGTAAAAAGGATTTTAAAAGAGCTAGAAAAAAGAATTAGTAGTAACATACAGATGGGCTCCTTAACTCAATGAACTACCTCTATCTGAAAGCAAACAAAATCCTATGCTAATAAATAACAGATTGTCAGAAACGGACCAAGAAACCTCATTTCTACTTAGAAAAAAATAAAAATTCTACTTGTTTCCAGACTTAATTTTTTTTTTTGTTTTTTTTTAACTTTTTGTTTAAGTTTCAATAGACACAGAGGTTTATCAACCCATGAAGATCAACAATATATTTGGATCCATTCCTTGCCATCCTCCTGTTATGCTGACTGGCACGTTTTGGTTTTCAATGATACATACAATGGGCTCAACTATATCCCTGTCCTTAGGCTGGTGTCAGGCTGTTCCAAGCAGTACGAGTCAACACCCCGTGTTCATCAACTTCACTTTCTATTTTAAACCTTAACAAACATTTTACCTCCTTGGCTCTTCAGTTTTTCACCCCTCCCCACCCCCTTTCTGGCACATCTGGCAGCAAAAGGCTCTTCCTTAACCAAGAACGTCCTTGCTGAGGAGTGTTTGAGAAGTTATCCTACTCGGCAGGGTTTTCTTCTGGATTTTGCTGTTTGCTCTACGCTTTTCTACTGTAGATTTGCAGCCCCCAGAGAACATCCTTCCAACACCAAGTGCTCGAGTCGGAGACAACGTAACTTGTGGTGAGTTCAGAGCTTTGTTTCCCTGCACGCTGCCGAAGGCCTTTCCCGTTCCAGTGCCATCATCTCAACTCCAGGCTGCTCCTGGCTCTCACCGAGCTGCTCGCAGGTCAAGTTCCCCATCTCGCTCGTTTGCTTCTGCTCCTATGAGAAGATTAACCCTCAACACGGTTCCCATAACAAAAAGCTTTTTTTTGGGGGGGTGGGAAGGGAGAGGGGAGGCTGCTCTTCGTGCCCCACGGCCCCAGCCTGTCCCAGGTTTCGGTTCTGAACGCTCTAGACTGACTGACATGCTGAGATGTGTCCACTGCTCTCGTTTATTCGCTGGAGGACTCCACAACACCAGAGATACAGGACCTAATGAAATGACACTGGCAGCTGGATCAACGTCTCCTGTGGGAAGAGTAGAGAGAGGGATCAGTTCAGCCTGAGGTGCCCAGAACTCTGCAGGTGAGCAGCCCCTGAAAGCAGCTGCCACTCATTCTGATACTCTTCTACTCTCTAACAGAAAGTTACACGTGTGTTTTCTGCACAAACATTTCAAAAGGCCACATCAGACAAAAGCAGGGGGATAATCTGCAACTTATCATCCCAGAGGAGATGCTGAGCTATTGTAGCACACAGCTGAGCTGTGAATTTGTTGGAAAAAAGTTATTGTAAATAGTTTTCATCTTTCTGTGCAGTTTCATTATGCTCAGAAGTTCTGCAAAAATGTTACAAAGGCCTTTCTACAGGCAAATTATTAGTTAGAACCTTTTTTAAAGAGTTGACAGGTGCATTAAAATCTTCCACCATCCCTTGTTCATGAAACACATCCCTACCCATAAAAAGTCACATTTAATTCTCTTAAGAACAAACAAACACATTGAAGAATGACACCAGTGTATTCAACAAGACCAGGGCAATGCAGCAGTAAGGCAACCCCAGTGACACTAACTGGGCTCATTTTCAGCTGGTTTTAAGCTACAAATTAAAATTAATAAAATACAGCAAAATAAAACTTCAACGTTTACAATTCCAAGAAGCTCCAGGGCTGCACACCCAGATTTTTCACCATGTAAACACAAGAGTTGATGTTTCTTTACATCAGTGCATAAACCTTCAGTGTTTGCTGAACAGTCATTTCATCTAAACCTGGCTTTTACTGAAGATCTTGCAAGAAAAATGTTACAGATATGTTAACTGGACATAGTAACTTCTGCATCTCTTGTACCAGTTGAAGCTCTCACTCTAATTTTGTATTTGTATGTGTTGCTTTGTTCTAATGTCCAGCATTTCTTTAAAAACACTGTGTATTTTTGCTAGGAAGTCCAAGCCGATGTATCACTACAACTCACTGCAGCACTGTTTTTATGATTTAGTGTCATAAAATGTAATATTCCAATTCTCTGTGGCACACTCAGTATCAGAAGCACTGGCTATGGGTTTTCAATAGTAAGGAACTTAAATTTTTATTTATTTAGTAGACTGACATCTCACTTGTAGAATGTTAAAACCGAGGAGAGACATCACTGAATTGCAGGATGATGCATTTACCTCTCCATCTTCCCTTAAAAAATAATTATACTGCTGATGGGGAGGAAAGGAAAAAGGCTGGGACTGGCTGCATGTCTCCAAATTTGGTCAAAATGACTCTTACTCAAACCAGCAGCTACCATGGCAGGCTGGTGGCAGATCTCTGTTTCAGGGGATTACAGCAACATGCTGCTGCCAAAAATAGTAGTAGCAGTTTTTCACAAAACAGGTATTTCACACCTGTGTCCAGACCAGTACACTTGATCCAAACCTGCATTTTGCAAGGTCAAGTACACAGATCAGATTAAAACCATCTTGAGCTCCAAGTGTAAAGTGAATCAATTCTCTGCAGTCTCCTCCTACACTCTCCTTCCTGCCACTGACAGAGTCATTAATTTGTATAAAATTCATACCATCAGCTTCTCATGCCACTGCTTAACATTAACACTGCCCACCTGTGACTGGGAAATACACAGAACCTCTGCAACAAACCACAGCTGGAGTAGAAAACTGGAAGCCATGAAAACACCCAAACATCATACCACAGGCTATGAAATAATCACAGATCCACGGCATGGGTGAAGCTGGGAGAGGTCAGTCAGGAAAACAACATTACAGCTTAAACTGAGAAGTGCCCAGGAGAATATCAACAATCAACTCCTTTCTGCATGTTGCTGACATCACAAGATCACAAAAATCACTTTATTTCTTGACATGTGAGACCTCTGAAGTTGGATTTCACACTTGTCCCTAATCCCCTCATATCCTCCAATCCACAACACTCTGCATTTCTGCAGTGCTGCATTTCTTCACAAATCTCCTCACAAACTTTCTGTTCCAAACACCTCCTACCCCAACTCACTCCCTGCTTTGCTTTTCTCAACTAATCTCAGCTTCAATGCTCTTTGTTCTCTCTCTCTCCCTGAATCACTCAAAACCACGAACAAGAAACAGAAAACACCAAAGTGCCCATTAAAAACTTATCAAATCTGACTTATCACATTCCATACTGTGAACATCACAAATTCAAAAAAAACCCACAAAAGTTGGACTCACCTAAGAGAATCTTAACTTCTGCATGTTATTTTATATTCTCATCTATCCACCAAAAATAAAATGCTCTGATAAAGTGAAGTCAAAGTCAGTGTGTGCAGAGTGGGTTGGGAGCAGGAGGTGTTTTGGGGATTGGTAGTTGGTTTCCAGAGGGCCACAAAGCTGCAGGGGTTTTTGGTAGGTAGTTGTTATTATTTATATTGAAAGAACTTTTTTAAACACAGGAGTCTTTCTAATTGAGCATTGCTAACAAATACAATTTTGCCTTCCATTCCCTCTTAAACTGAACTGTGATCAGGTGTCTCTCCAACTTTGCTGTCTGGCTTAGACTCACACCCAGCTTGCAGAGCTCAACAAGCACCATTCTGCCAAGGCAAGCCCCTGACACTTCTCTTATTCTTTTTGGTTCAGCTCCAGCACAGTCCACCAGAAGCAGCAGCTGCAGGATTTGGAGCTCCCCACTCCCATATTCCTCCCTTTGCTTTCCTCCCATGAAACAGCTGAAAAAGGAGGTTGCAATTTCTTAGCTGTGTTTAAAAGGCTCATGTCAGTAAGAAGTGAATTCCAAGCCTCATAAAACAGTATTGTCAATGCATCAGCTTCATGACAGGTGATGTATGAATTATGTTGGTCCAGTAGCTGAAATGGGAAATCATGTTAAATTCGTATTTCTCCTTATTACCCAAACTCTGATTTTTCAGCATTAATGCAATACTCTTTATGATGAGAATATTTAGCTAATAAAATCCCAGCATCCTGTTATTACCGTTGTGCTTCATTTTTCTTTATTAAATGGGTTAAAGAGAAATAAAATGTAAACAGGAGACCTAAAATTACCATTTAACTTGAATATGATTTGGTTTGCCAGCCTGTACCTGTACCCCCAGGGGAACTTTGGACACAGGCAGGCCCTTCTTTACTGTACTTTCAAAACAGAAATGAATTTTGAGATTACTGCTTTTAATAAGGAGTGGTTTAACAAGATAAAATCCTTGGTACGGCCCCGCTTCTCAACAGAAGAAATAATTACAGGGAGAAACTTGACTTTCTAGATAATCAATGTTTTTAAATAGAATTTATATAATGTGGTTATTTTCATTTCACTTTTAAAACCAAGTGATCTCAATCATCTTAAACACAGGAAATCCACTTTATTTTTTAAGAAGCTGTTAATAACTGTAAAAGTCCATTTTTATGATAATCTCATCACCCAAAAAAATTACTTTAGTAAATTTCGTGTTTCCTGAAAGTAGCAGTTTAATAGCCTGAGAGCCAAAGGCCTCTCTCAACACACAAATGCTACAGAACTGGAGGCAAGAGAGAAAATTGTTTTCTTCACAGTTCTGCTGAAGCAAATCAAGGAATTGTACTTTAAATGGAGTCACAGTAAATTATCTTTAAGGCCAGTCAGCCTTAAATGTACCAGTCCCAGAAAGAATCTCCTCCTTACAGGATTAGCAGGTCTCAGAACCTGAGGCAATACAAGCAGGCAATTCCAAACAAACAGGAATAAACTCCAATTCTTGATCCAACATTTTGCACATACTAAATAATAAGAAATCTGACAATACCTGTAAATCTCACTGCATTTACTTTAGCACAGAACAAGGACATTAAGAGAGAAGTAGTGAAGTTAAATCTGCAAAAGATTTATCCTTTAAAAAAAATTCATGGAGTTCTAATTGCATAGTGATCAAGGCCAAAATAATATGGAAGAATCCAATGCTGCCTTCAATAATTTCTGAAATTAACTGTTACAATAGGTAGATTTGGATTTAACTTCCTAAAAGGTGCTTGAAACACAGTGCTTAGGGCATGTTTAGCAGCACAAAAGCAAAGGTAAAATCAACAAATCAATTTCTTTGCTCTTAACACTACCTGAAATGCAAGAAAGGCCTCATCTCCACCTCAGCTATCAGAAGCTTGTACATTACTGTGGAATCCGACAGGAGATTTGTTTGCTCAGATTATCCCTTAACTCAAGAACTTTAAAATAAAAAGCTGCATACCTTAAAGAAAGCAGCAAACTTATTTCCAGTAAGTTTGAGTTCTTTTGCAAGAAAATAACGTTTCAGTTGTGCTCACGTACAAAGAAGCAGCAACAACACAACACAGTGTACTCAAGGAAGTGAAAACATCTGTGTTGCACGTGTTGGTTCTACGAGGTAGGAATGTGAAACCTTCTCTAAACAGGTATTAAAATTAACAACTCAGTTCCTGTCTGCTCTCAGCAAGATCCTCCAGTATCCTCAGAATCCACAGGGTAATTTTTTAACAAAGCAGGAGGGGAGGTCAGGGCAGAGACTGCAGCGCAATCTTTAAAGTCAGAAGACAATTTTCAATATATCCTATAAATCAGAGGCTCTAAAAATATAGGCAAAAGACAATCTGTGGGAAGCCATTGGTAGACCCACAGTCTCCAACAAAAAAAATGGAGTTGAGAAAAGTACTATTCCCTTACTGCAGGCTGGGATGACTCAACTGATGCATGACTGCCCAGCACTGCAGTACACAACAAATAAAATACACCTGCTCAAATAAACATCCTGGTCTCTGTCCCAAGGAATTTAGGGATTAAAAGGAACAAAGAGTAAACTCCATCATACCAAACTACATCAGAACTGCAAGTGCATGGCACTTGAATAAGCAAACACTACTCAAACTGTTTGCTGGACAACATCTGACCTACTTCACAGAGAAATCCTACATGGTATTTTCCCTACAACATCTGAATCTAAAGGGTTTTCTAAAGGAAATAATTTAAAAGAAATCTACAGATATCACATCTACTGGTGTGGCTGCTGTATTTAAAGAGTAACTGCAGCATGCAGCTCACGCCTGAAAAGAACTAAAGGCTGCAGCTATTTATGAAACACTTGCAAGTATTGTGGCAATTCAGTGTAACTGAACACTTTGTGTTCCTAAAACAGCATTAGGTCACAGTGATATGAAAAAGCTAAATGGAAAGCAATGCTCATTTTATTGAGTTACATCTGGTTCATTTTTAAAAAACATTTATTTTGAACTACAATCTTTTCTAAAAAAAGATTTTTTTGTACAAGCAGTGTCTGTGTGAGGTCTCAGTGGAGTTAGTGATCATGAGGACATTATCAAATGATCATAAATATGTACCACGAAGAAGTTGGAAATGCTACTGGAACACAGAAATAGTACATTACATTAAGTTATTTGCAAAGACAGACCCATTAAGAGGTAAACTGTCCCTTCCCAGTTGCTGCTCCTATCAATCCACCTTCAAAATGAACTTGTAAACAAAGAGAAACAAGAAAGCAAGTCTGCATTTCACCCAAAACTTTGTCTATTCAAATGTGTGCTACAGGGCTAATTTAATGGTTTATTTGCCAGCTTACAGTGAGTGAGAAAAGACACATACTAAAGCCTCAGAACAACTATTAAGCAATTTGGAATGACTCTTCTCATGTTAATGCTGGTTTTGGTTCTGCACACCATAAATTGCAAGTTCTCCTCCCCTTTCCCCACTTTTGCTATATTTACTTTCCTTTCAGAGCATCAAATACAGAGGAATAGCTGTCAAATTCACCAGAGAAAGAGCACAATAAGAATTTCTGCAGATACTAAAAAAAAAAAAAAAAATCCTCTCTCCCTCATAAAGAAAAGCAGATTTGCACCTTTTCCCCTACAAAAAGAGGCTCAGATTCTGCCAGCCATTTCACAACTGAAAAATAATCTTTTGGCTTCCAAACTGTCAAGGAGGTACAGACACTGTGTTAGAAGCACAAAAAACCCATAAAAACACTGGTGGCATTTAAAGAGAATTCTTTAGAATGGAAACGACTGCCCAATGCACTCACTACAGAGATCATTATCTCTTTCAATTATGAAGGTAATTACTTGCCTAGAACCAGAATTACCACATTTAAAGGAAGATTGTCCTACCTCCCACCGGTTTTAAAGATTAGATCTGCATTAGGTGCTCCCTTTGGATGCTGGTAACGAGGCCGCCGCTCACGATTAGTATTTGCTGGAGCTGGACGCTGTGCCAGAGACTGCAGCATTTCTGGATTTCAGGCAGAAGAAAATTAAATAGAAGAAAGTTAAATACATTTTCTGTGCATAATTTTACACAGGAATTTACACAAGAACATTTCACTGCCATTTATACTCACACTTTGCTATTAGAGTTAACACTCCTCAAGATATTCCAAAAAAGTTAATTACAAAAAGTTATTAAATTGCATTGACGGCTTTGATAAACCCAAGTTACCCCACAACATGAACTTGCATTTCCAGATGCTCCTGCAGAAGGAACTTCCAGCAACGGTTTTCATCACAGATGCTCAAGAAAGGGCCTGTGACCTTTTATTTCTAAATACATCAGCCACCACTTTCTTCACCAATGATCAGGACAAAGACTCACAGCAGTATGAGGGGCCTCATACATTAAACCTCCCTGGAATAGTAACAACTGGACAATGCTGCTGCCAATTAAAGACTCAGCAAGAAACCTGTCCTAAAATTAGGCATTGCTGGTCAGGTATTTAAGTCTAATCTTGGCATAATTGGATCCTTTTCCAGGGAAGACAGGCACCTGAAGAAGGTGACTCACCTGACCTACATTGCACCAGCTGTCCCATGGATGGTGTTTTTCACTTTATCAGCAGCAGAAATAATTTGGTGGGTGCAGAAAGCAGCCCACATTACCCAGTTTAGCCCTGGACAGCCAACCTTTGGGCAATTTAAGCTAGGATAGTATTGTATTTTGACATTTGGTAGAACTTAACTTCTAAAATTTTATTTCATTTTTTTAATGTTAAAAAAATATCTCTTTACCAGGCTAAATTAATAGTTATTAAGTAGCCAATATAATTACAGATACATCACAGGGACTGCCAGGTAACCTCTGCCAATCTGTTAATTCATCTAATGGAAAGTATTCCTGACAGTCCACCCGAGCAAGGACCTACATTACTCAGCAAACAGACAGATGGGATAAATGAAGGGGAAAAGTGGAATAAGCTGTTAAACGGATTATGTTTGAAAGTCTGCTCTGTCTGGTTCTCTAATCTCTGGTAATCTCATTGGAGACACACACCCATCAGCTGCTACACACAAACTTCACTGCTCTCAGCAGGGCCAAACTAGAGACTCTAAGGAGTTTCCCACACCATTTACAAAATGCAGGTGAAGCTTTCAGTAAAGGCATCCACCCAGTCTTGGAGAAACTGGGAAACTGTGACTGAGTTAATAAACAATATGTGTGTCAACAGCCAGTGAGCCTTGCATTCATGTCCTGTACCCTCCCCAGTCAGCACCTGGCAGAGGAAGCCACTGCTCACACTGACTGTCCATGTTTGTAAACACCACCCAACATCATCCTTCCAACAATCCCATGTGCCAAGAAGGGATGTCTGGGGGCATTGAGGAGACTCAGGAGGAAAACCAGATTAGGGCACTCTGCCAACCAGGTATGAGCAGCAAGCAGTGAAGGAACATGGACATGCACATCTGCCTCTTCTGTTTTCCACACAGGAGGTGGAAGATGGGACTGGGAAGTTCAGTACTAGAAAAGGCAGCAGAAGGCAGAGATGGCAGGGGACCACAATGTGTTTTCTAGGCTGAAGGCACATCACCAAACCTCCTTGGTTTTGTAGTGAAGAAAAAAAATAATCTGCACAGAAAAGTACCACTCTAAACTAGAGGGCCATCCAAGTTCCTAATAGTTCTTTAAATTAAAAAATGTTTGTAATATAATAAGATTTGCTGAAACATTAAATCATTATCTGATACTACTTTGAAGTACATTGGTGAATTTCCATCTATTAGCTGCTCTGTGCAGATGAAAAGAACAAGAAGTACATGAGCAAAAGTTGGGACAACCCTAAGGCATTCTTCCAGAAATTGAGAATTCCTTCTCCCTTGGTAACTTCAAAGCTTGAAACAGAAATTTAAACCCAACACTTTCATTGAATGGGTAGGTACCAACTCGACACAGACAGAATGACTCTTCAAAAGAAACAATCAGCTGCACAAAATCTAAATAAAAAACTGTTCCAAAGGCAAATGTAATTTGGCCTGTTTTAATTTAGCTTGATTAAAAGGTCCTTCTTAGTTAGGTTTTACTCTGTATATTACCCAGGTTAATAAGATGCATCAATAGATGTTTTAAAATGCAATGTCAATTATGGAAAACTCTTTTTCTTTTGTGTTGACTTCCTTCCGACATTAACATTTTATACACAGCAACTAAATAAAAATCTGTGGAAAAATAACTTTTAAAAAATGCCTATTAACATTTGTCAGTTGGCATTGGTTGTCTGATTTTGTCCAACAGAAATGAATCAATATGACCCTTTTTTGCACAACTGCTCACAATAAAATCCTAGATTAAACAGGTTCATTTTGTAGATATCAACAAAGTCATACAATGGGGCATAAAACCCTATTGCCTTGACCAGTAGCAATATCAGAAGTGTCTAATGAGGAAAAACCAGCAAAAAGTCTGAGATGCCTAATTCCAGAGTCTACTCTTTGTCTTCCTTTTTCACAAGTGGGCTTTACAAGAGGAATGATTCAGAAAAGTTCCTGAGGCAATCACCATGTTTCACACTACGAATATATTGTGTTACCATTTAGAGCTCTGCAGAACTCACTTTGGAAGATACCTCTTTTTACAATTACAGGTTTAGTTCTGGTACTATCAAAGTTCTGCAAGGAGTACTGGATTCCATAGTGTTTTTCAATTAGATCTGCTTTAATTATTTCCCACTTCTTGATGAACAATGACCTTTCACTAAATACCTTAAATGAGATTTCCTACTAATTAACAACTTACACTGTAATTAGCACCAGACTACAACATCTTTACAAAAAAAAAACACAACAGAGCAAAAACTTTTGAGATGTTAAATGGAAACAGTAATACAACACATCAGTTTTATTGGGCTGGCTTTGTTTACTATATGAGTAACCAAGGGAAGTTGAATCTGAAAAAACCCCAATGGAAAACAAACCACCCAACAGCTGAACACATCAAGTGCACCTGTTTGCAGACTGTATGATCTGCTGTATTAACTGCTTCAATCTGTCCAGGTTCCCAAATGCCTGACTTGCACATCTTAAAAAACCAAATTAGTCATGTAACCTGTATGAAACCATTTTGTTAATATATGCTTATGCTCCAGATTTGAGGACTCCTAGAACATTTACAGTATGAAGCTGAGGTAATATTTTGAAATTCTCTGGTGAAGGTTACCTCAGGACTTGCAAGCCTCAGCAAGACTAATGAAGAGTCTCAACACTACTGATATCTACAACACCTATTAATAGCTTAAAAGCAGAGTTTAAATTGCAAAGAATTCACCTTGTATCAAACTCAACTGTCTTGCAGTAAATATCAGATTGATTTTGTATTACTTTAATTTTAAAAGAACAATCTCAGTTCTTCTCCTTTTCCAAAATAAACAGAAATGCTGAAATTTGAGACCCACTTGGAAACTCCCTTTCATGGAACAGCTACAAAAACTTCTTCAAGGATAAAGACCTGGGAGGAAACAATGAATGACTAGAACCAAAATATAGGTTTCCCATAAGTACTGCAAATGAATATTTAGAACTTCAGCTGCTAATCATCCCAAATAATACTTTGTGCAGATCCACAAAGGTTCCCCTGAAAATAAAAATTAAATATATGATTTTCTTACCCTGATAGTCCTCTTGTTCCTGCCGTTCATTGATATCCAAAGTGAGCTTTTTCATCCTCATTCTCTCCTCCTGTTCTGCTTGCTGTTGGTTCCAATGGTTTGCAGCAAGTTGGGAAGACATTGGTACATTTAGGATCTTAAACTGCAAATGAAAATAAGTTTGTAAGTGCCCATCAGACAAAAAGCCCCAACTCATACAAAACAGTCCGAAACAAGAAATGGTTATTTCTAGGTTATTTCAATGAGATACTTTCTACAGAAGTTTCTGTGAACTGTGTTTTTTGTTGGTTTGGGTTTAAGCTCTTTTTCACCTAAAGCAGCATGAGAAAATGTAAGACCTGCTGAAGACACAGAGAACACACAACAAAGGCTGAGGCCAACACCTAACACACACAGTGTTCATGGGAACAAAACTGACTTTCTCTAGGAAGGCATAGCCATATGCTTTACTTCCTATTTTCATACCAGCTGATATGCCCACAGAGAATTGCAGTAGTCTTGAGATAAAAGCACCACAGCTGGCTCAGAAAGCTGCATCTCCCTCTTCAGGTCTCCTCCTTCCAAAGAGATGAAGCCCCCCTCAGCAGAATTTCTACTGTTATCCCTTGTGATAACAGAGGAGAAAGATTTCAAGCATTCCAGACATTCCCTGGCATTCCTTGGCCAGTACTTTTCTTTTTAAGAATAATTCTGGCTTCCCAGTGCTTCTTGTGAGTCTGGAGACAACCATGGTGTCAGATTGACCCTTTCCTCCTCCCCCATACCCAAATGTGCCCACCACACATTCAGTCCATTATCTGATTTGCCATAAGGTACACCAGGCAAGCTTGGCACTCCTACAGAAGTACCCTCTCTCTGGAAATCCAGTTGGTATTTTCAGGAAGGTGTAAGGAAGGTGATTTCTTTTTCCCCAGACTCAAAAAATCCAAGTTGCTATAATTTTTTTTTTTTTTGAACAATTGTTCCAGAACAGATAAATAATTCTTAATCTTATCCTCAACTGAAGCAGTAGTTCTCAGAAAACCCTTAATGCTAAAGTTTGCAAACATTTAGAATAATCTCACTTCCTCCTTCAACTCCATGCCCATCAGAAATAAGTATCTCTGTGACAAAAGAAGGGTAATACATTTAAGGATAATCAATCTCAATATTCCATGAACTACTCTGAATCCTGCTGCTTGTTCACATCATGGGAGGTCTATTTCCAAAGAAATAGAAGTAAATTCCTAAGTGTTCTTTTCTGTTATACTGTCAAAAGCTGCAGAGAGAGAGAAATTATCAAAACCTCTGTTGAGAAGGTTTAGAGTAAAAGCAAAATCCTCACCACCTGCAGTTAGTATTTAATGCAATAATCCTTAAACAATCTCAAGGTATCTCAGAGAGTAGTGCCCCGCTAGCAGCAGAGTGATGAGTGTGAGAAGACTCCAAGTACTCAGACAAAGCATTTGAAAATAATGTGTTGAAACAAGACAGACTCTTGCTAAGACCCAAGAAACTGGGCACAGTAAATCCCTAAACCCTACCAAATACAAGATGGATTTTTTTGTGGCTGGGAGTGAGAGTAAAAGCGTATTATATTGAATATAAATATGAGCTTGTTATTAAGGTGTGCAGGGAAGAATAAAAATGAAAGCTGAAATTCCAAGAGCAAAGTAAGCTCTGGTTACTTGTTGCTGAGCAGGCTGTGCGTGTTCCCAGATATCATCAAATGAACTTTATGTAAACTACACAAATAACTAATCCATTAGCAGCATTTCATGATAAAAATCATTCCTAAGTTTCACCATTAAGCTCCTCATCCATTTTAATATGCCCTTTATATTTTCTCTGTTCTATGGATTTATCAGCTAAATGGGATTGGTGTTCTCAGACAGGATGCTTGAAGTAGAAAAGGAGAACTGAACTATAGAAGGGTGTAAATGAGAGAAACAGATAAACAACAGCCTGGCAATTAACAAACCACCACTGAGTCACTATCTCAAGGCAATCAGCTGCCACCTGAAATCAAGTCACTGATGACAATTACTACAGGATATGATGATTACTGAGCAACTGAAACATTTCCGATTTGCAAATAGTGAAGAGGTGTATCAAAAACCTCTTATTAAATCTGTGAGATGGGGGCAGGACAGGGAATTTCACTTAAAAGGTGTCAAACTGAAGGAAGATCAAAAATGATTGTTCAGAAGTCTACACTACATATTTTATAAAAATGCCATGAGATAAAGATATGAAAATATAAACAAGATAAAGAATTTCACATTCGGGGAGAGATTTGACAATTCCATGGATATTCACATTCTTTTATGGAGCCTTGCTAAAAATCTTTCATAGGGAAGGAAATCTTTTGTCTTAGGTAGAAACCAAATTTCTTGACTTTCTTTTTACTGTCTATACCTCATTTTAGTTCACACCTATCTGGCATAAAACTTCTTGGTTCAGAAACACCAAATGGTATTACACAGAGAACAGCTCTGATCCCTTATGATGACAACATTATTTTCCCCTTGATCTCTCATGACTTATGGAAAAATCACAACACCATCATCTTAATTTCAAATAATCATATTAGGTTCTACTGCTACTAATTTTCTAAGTTTTCAGGATAAAATATGGTGTCCTTGTCACTATCAGCCTGCAATAACCATTAATCTGGGTATATGCAGCTGGTAAATACCACTTAGTTGTTCTTGTATTACTTCAAAAAAACTACTTGTCAATGCTGCACACTAAAATCTGGGTGGACACTGACACATGAATGGAGTTTTTGGCAACTGGACCTCCACTATCAAATGTTACCCTCGGGAAGGAAGCACAGCATGATCCATTTTCCTAACACTGCTTGTTTCAGCAGCACCACTGACAGAGAACACAGAGACCAAAACCATTACTAGCAGAACAAGCAATTAGGCTGATGTCATTTATCACTCTGGTGACTATGCAGATGAATTTACTTACAGCCTCCCAGGCCACTGCAAACTTCTTTTGGCTGTTTTTAAGCAGAAAACTTACAGCTGTACCTTAGCAGGGAAGTATGCATGCAGCACTTCAAAACTGTGCACATTCTGCTCATGCAGATTTAAAATAAAGCACCGTAAGAAGAAATAATTAATTTCTTTTCAACTCCACCTCTTCTTTCCTGCTTATTTTTCTATTAAAACTCTGTACTAAAACACACTTTCTTTCTGAATACCGAACTATGGACAAAGAAGCCTTTCATTAACTCAAGAGCTGAAGAAGTCTATAAAGCAACTGTTTTCTACATTTCTAGAAACACTGAGAGGAGTTTTGGCAGGAAGAGCCTCCTCCCAAAACCAAATATTGGAGGAGGAGCAGGGAAAACTCCTGAACAAGTTCTGCTTTCTTTTCAAGTCACATGTTTGCAATATTTTCCCCTTTACATGGAATATGAAGATCCCAAAATTCCTTGTAACTACAGATACTCCAAGTAAATTATCCTGAAAAGGCTAAACAACATTTTTTTTTTAATTGAGTTCTCTTAAACCCCTCCTCAGACCAACAACCACAGTTAAAAACCTCCCACTCAAAGCTTTTGTAGAACCTTGTATACCACATTCAAATTCCAGGAAAACAGAAAAACCACCTCCTACATGGATTTTTGAAATGTGCTTCATATGAAAGAAGAGAAAGAGCCTGTTTCAGGTTTATACACCTCAACTACTACACTACTGTCACAATTTAGGTAACAAATGTAAAAATCAAGTAGTGACATGGATCTAAACTCCTGAAAGGCTCAGATGCATGGCACGAAACAATTCCTTGGGTATGCCTTCCACATAAATTCAGAGTAATTTATTTTCATCATCAAATTATACAACCAGAATGAAAAGGTTTCTTTAAAAGACCTAAACCACGACGAGAAATACATGTGGAATGTGTTAGGTAAAGATTTGTGTACTATGGATTTGCTGAGCTAGGAAAATTCAATCATACACTGGAGAAAAGAGCCAAGATTAACATAAAGCTTAGCTGCATGAGGCAAGGAGTTAGTTTGTTTTATCAACCTGATTTCCATTTAAGTTTCTGCAAGAGATTCACTCAGTGCATTCTGGACATTCTGGAATAGTCCCCTACAAGTGTCTTCAGAGATAATGAGGTTTTTTTTTTTTTTGCAAGTTGAATAAATTCAGCCAAGTGGCAGTTACTTAGGAAATGGAATTTAGCAATGACCATATATCTTGATTTGAAGCTGAAAGTGTTTTCAGAAAAACATGAAGAATCTTAAAGATTCTGGAATATTCGTTTTTCTTTCTACTCCTTTCAGTGTTCAGTGGCAGTTCACCAACCACATCTCTTCATCTTCCATAACTATATTTAAAATACATGCAACACATACCACTGTCCTACTGGTATAATCACCAAATGTAAATAGTAATGGTATAATCTGACCACAGAATTTTTCTGCAAGAATTTTCTACCAAGAATTCCAAGAAATTATATATGCTATTTTCTATTTGTCAAAATAAAGCTGTCTGTATCAGATTTTGAGAAATGAAAGAATAAAAATTTCTGTGTTACTTTTTTTGAAGTGAAAGGCCTTTATTTTTTTAAACAGTATCTATACCTTACATAAACTCTTACCTGCTGTTTGTTGCCTTTTCTTGTTAACATGACAAATGGCATTGTGTCCCCAGATTCTGACTCTCCTTCCCCACCTCCAAGTGGGGGGCCCTTCTTCAGCTGACTTTTGAGATGCAGAGGAATAGCAACATCCAACTGATGCACTTTAACAGATTCACCACTCCGTTGCTATTAAAGAAAAGTGAATTCTATAAACAATCAGATGCTGACACAGTCAGTCAGGCTGGCAACAACCAGATTTTCCTGACTGAGAAAAGGTTTAACCTTCCAGGAAAATGAAGCAACATATAAATACATTTATTAGGCTTTATTATATTTTCCTTTGGTTTTCCTTGCTTGTGAAAAAGAATGTTACAGGGCAATGTCTTAGGCAAAGAAATCTAGAGACCTGATGAGACACACTGTGGAATGTCCATTCTTAGTTCACAATTTTTTTGCTACATCTTATTAATATATTCATGATACAGGGCTTGCTGTACTCAATACTTAAATATTTACCAGATGTGACTACAAAAAAGGCACTAAAAGGTTATATGAATGTAAATGTGTCTGCATTTTAAGCCTATTAAAGCCTAAGATAAAGTCAGAAGTGTTGCACAGTATCTGCTGCAGGTATTACTCATTCTGTAAGATATGGCAGTATTTCATATATTCACTGGACAAACAATACAATTAACAGCTATTTTACTAAAAGCCAAACGTCAGCTGCAGAGAAGAGGTCACAACAAAGAAAAAAAAAATCTTCATTCTTTCAGTATGGTAAGCTAAGCATTAATCACTTATTTAAGAAAAAAATCACCCACAGTTAGCTGTACATCAAATTAAGAAAATAACTATTTATACCTGAAGATTTTCCAGCATCATTTTATCCAAGGCCTGAATGAAGTCCTCATCCTCTGCACAAGGGACATGCTTCAGTCCTCCTCCTTTAATCATTACTTCCTATTGCAATGGGGAGAAAATAGTCCATTACGTAAGTTTCAGAAATATTAATATTCAGTCTAGAAATAAGTGGCAAATACCCTTATTGCTTCTGTATCATACATAATCAAAAGGTTTATAAAATCAAATTGTTCAAGAAAGAAGTTTTCAGCCTTGATTATTTTCCTGAAAGGCATATTTCCCAATTTATGGTCACTCATAATATGGTCACACACTCCTCTGTGTGTGTGTGTGTGTGTGTGCAGGTGCATGGACACATTCAAGATGTGGCAAGAATACAAATAAAAGTCTCTGTCCTTAACACACCTATTTTAACTGGATTTTCCACTAAGTCCATAAAATTAGATGGTATTTTCAAGACAAAGACTACTGTATTTGGAAAGCACAACATGACAACAAAACTGTCTGAAGTCAGTACTCCACATATTGTTCTATTATGCTCATCATTTCCTTACTGTGCAACACAATTCAGGGTCAACCAGATGAGTTCTTTAGTTGCAAATGCTGCAATTTGTCAATCCTACACTCGTATTTTAGGACTTTTGCACTTTTTAGCTTGTATCTTTTTCTGTTTTGAGAGCCACAGGATGGTAATTAGTTTGTCTTTTGGTATAGTATCAGTCTGCTACTATTGCTGGCATTGCAAAACCATAATTTACATAGTATTTTCCAGTCTAGCTACCTGTGAAAGCTCACAGTCTTGTGAAAACATGTAGAAAAGATGACATCATAAATATTTTCAAAAGGTAATACCCAAAGTTTGCAAACATGAAAATAAGCCATAAAATGTATTTGAAAGAATAACAGGAAGTGTCCTTGCTGTATTTTCCCAGATATGTTATGAGCAGTATTGGCAAAAACCATTCAGTAAAGAAAACCAAAGATGCAAATTCAATTCACTTATCTCCAGCTCAATACATACTGTATTCTCCTCATCAGTTTCATTTTCCTTATTTGAGTCTGTGAGATAATCTGTGTTTTCTTCCTCCTCTTCTTCACCCTCTTCTTCCTCATTGTCAGAGCCCTCCTGAAATATTCAATTTATAACTGCTGACTATTTTAAAACAAGAAGGACAGTTGGTTTCTCAAACATTTTCTGCACCTTTTCTAAACTCTTCCCACCCAAACTTGTTCAGTCTTGGTAAATTCGTTTGTTATGGTTTTTATTTAATGTTTCAGTCTGAACTCGCTCAGCTTTACCTGCTAATTTCAGGAAAGTACAGCAGAAAATGGAGTAGTGGCTGATACACCAGATGGTTGTGCTGCCACTCAGAGGGAACTCCACAAGCTGGTAAGAATTCATGAAGTTCAAAGAAGGGAAATACAAAGATCTCCAGAGGTACCCTCTCCATCCCCCAACTGTTTATGATTCTATTGGTACTAATTTATGGGTGAAGGCACAAATTCAGCCAAACTTCAGGATCTTTAGTGCTCAGAGACATATATTGAAAGAAAGTTTATTAGTAAATCAACCAAGCTAAGTATATGGAAAAAACCTATCCTCTATTTCCTTGATGAACTCATTTTCTTGTAACAATACCACTACCATGTCAACTTTGCTGTGTCACAGTGACAAGTCAGAATTTCTATGTACTTGTGGTTTTTTTATTGGCTCCACCATTTTTGATTCAAAACTATTATTAGTACAGTAAACAAGGAAGGTTTTTATGCTCCATAAATCTTTTATTTATTCATATTGCACAGGCATACTCTGAACACCTGTTATTTTTCCTAATGACTGCCTTGACATTTAGTCAATACTTTTGCTTCTACAAAAGATAGTAATCTGAAAATGGGGGTTTTTTTTCATGCCAAGAGCTGAAGGCATCTTTTTGTTGAGAAGCAGCACATACCTTGAGCAAAGTTATCAGGTACAAGTTTCTGCCAAAATAAGGAATAAGCCTCAGACACTCAGTTTTCCACACACACAGAACTGGGATGGGAATATCCTCACCGTACTGACTGGGTTGTGCACACCCACATTTCACCCACTAACTCTGTGACTCAGAAGGGCTTCAGAAAGTAACAAGCAATCAAAATCACTTCTTTTACACAAGTCAAGGTAAATGATTAAGTTCACCTCTTCTTCTGGCTCATTTACTTCACTTTCATTTCCAGATTGTTCCTCTGTCTCTGCTCCACCTTCCTCCTCTTCTTCATCCTCTTCCAGATTCTCTCCTTCCGTAATGGAATCTTTGGAATCTTTGTCATTCACAATTCCTGAAATTTGGAAGAAGAGAAAGATTTAGAACATCAGAAAACATACAACCACTCAAGTTACACATGGAAGATCACTTCAGAAGTCCACTGCCACTGAAACTTCCCATTGGTCATAATATTTGAGTTCTGAATGAAACATTTCCTATATAGTTAACTTAGTCATAATGGGTAATAATGTCCTGTCAGAAAAGGAGGAAAACATTAGAGAGAATGTTTAAAATCTCCCAGACAACAAAAGAAGCTGAGCAAACTGCCTCAGAACATCCTCAAATGGAATGTGGACCCTACTGAAACACTAAGTCTCAACTACAGAGACTTTACAAAACCAGCAGAACTCAGAGACATGAAGCCCCTGCAGTTTTTTCTGCAGTACTTCCCACTACTGTCAACTAATAGTTTTGAAGTAACAATTATCTCAGCCTGTAATAAACCTTTATGATTCTCTCCTAATGCTCTGAGGCTGCACTTGAACCCTGTGAGGATGCAGGTGCCTTTATGAAGTCTCTGGGAAAGCAAAGCCTCTTCTGAAAGCATTACACAGTGTGCTCATCCTCCTTGCTGACAGGATTGACAATTTTTACACCGTGTTTTTAGTTCATCTTGCAGTTTCTCTTCCTGACCTGCTTGTCTTCTGCCCCCCAAGGAGTTTTAGTTTACTCTGTGTGTAAAATATCAAACACAAGTATCTCCTTTCTTTCAGTAAGGCATCCTTCAAGGTATATTTGTACCATTTCCACAGAAGTGAGAAATAAGTCTTAGCTTTTTTTTCAGTGTTTCAGTGTCCAGTCTTATATATAGATTTCAATCAGAATGTTTTTAAGAACAGAGCGTGGTTCTGATTCAGGAAAAAAATTAAGATCTGTTTTTAGAGAAGGACTATTGCAATATTTAAGTCATCCAATGCAAAAGCCTCAAACTTCCAGCATACATTATTGTTCTCATACATTCTTTTTTTCCTTTCATTAATTTACAGAGCCACTTAATCCTCCAGAGGGATTGCTGATGTCAGCCTTCTAAGCCACTAATTTTTCTAGGAATTTACTGAGGAGTCAACACAGTTACTGTACAGCTTGTCATTCCTTTTTTGACATTAAACCAACTGCACTTAAGGTCAGCCATTCGTGTAAAGTTTTGTGAAGCTCCTTTTATTAGTAGGAAGTGCTGAGTACCTTTCAAAAGAATATTACAGCTTATATAACTACTTGTATATTTCTTCCTGGTTATCATTTTGAGAGCATGAAAGCCATGAATTTAGATCATACCATAGGGGAATTCTAATCTGCTTTTCAGTTACTACAAAGGGAATTTCAAGGCATGTCAATTAAATAAAGAGCATATTAAAAAAAAGTTCCTCCTAAAGCTGAAGTTGCAACATTTTATGTGGCTATGAAACATATTCATCCCACTGAATTAAATGATTATTCTTAAAAATTGAATTTGTCCAAGTAGAGGAAGTGCTATTAATGCTCTAATTAACACTTAATAAGTCTAAAATTTATATATAAAATCTTTTAATGAACAAGCTTGTTTTCAAATAAAAATGGCAGATTAAAAAACAATTCCATTTAACAAGTAACAAGCATGGTAGCACCCAATATTTTCTAAGAACGGATATGTACAAGAAGTTTAAAGGTTAATATGATGATAACAGTTTTAGATACTCACTAATCAGTATATTTTCAACTGAGCTGTGCTGCCAGCCCAACTGTTTTCTCCTGAAATTAGTGTGCTTCCTATATTTTTCTGATTAAATTAATAGTTTTCTTCCTCATCATTTGCACCATGTGACTCCATAAATTAATACACATACATTCACGCTTCTGCTCTCCAGGTACTACTATATTAAGAGTATTCATATTGACTATTTTTTATAACATCCAGTACTTCAGAGTTATGGAGATTCTGCGTGATATCCATGGTGATTAGAAACATGCAAAGAAGTTACAAAAATATTTCTATCAAGAGAATAAAATTATTGTAACAATAACAATACTTACCTGCTACCATCATAAAGAGACTATTTTAAGAACTACAGGGACTGCAAAAAATACCTAACTTCCCTTGCACATTTTCTTACCCAATTTTATTAAGAATTCTCGTTCCAAATCTTGCACCTGTCTGACAGCTTCTTCCAGAGAATTGCAGAGTTTTATCTTTGGTCTCAGCAGTTCCAGTGTATCACTGATCATATAGTCTATGTCTATAGGAAAAGGGTGGTCTTTTGTCCAAACATCCAGACTTTTTTTCCACCACACATACCGCTAAAATACAAAATATCCAAGTCAGATGTTTATACACCATTTAAGTCATGAAGTTAAAAATATCACTTTTGTACAGCAGAAAATGCAAAAGATTCCACATCACTCATCCCCTATTTCATGCAGCTAATTAAATGTTCTTGTATCACTAAAAACTGTTTGATAACTCTGGATATCACAAACATTTGCTCCTTCTATCCTAACTACTGTTGTAAGTATGAAGGCTGAACAAAAAAGCCCTGACAAGAAAGCACCTTCTCAGGGTAAACTCTTTCTCCAAAGATGAGCACTTAACAAAAAGACAGCTTCCAATTCTCTCCCTCATGTATTTTCAAGCACATTAATTCTTCTGAAGGCATATGATGGGGAAAAGGGGGACAAGTGACTTATCCAGTTTGCCTTATAAAAAATTCACATATACCTCTTACAGTAACATTGTAAAAAATAAATGCTGATTTTAAGCGAACCTAACAGTAGAACTCTGAGAACTAAGGGGCTGCAAAAACTGCATCTGCAAATGAAGTATGAGGACAGAATCTTACTGAAAAGGTGACATGCCCAAGAGGAAGGCCTGCTGAACTTACTAGGTGTAACACAAATATAATGATGTCTTCCCCAAAACATTTAATTTTTCATTTAGAGTAAACAACCTGGTCAAGTGGGAGGTGTCCCTGCCCATGGCAGGGGGTTTGAACAAGGTGATTCTTGAGGTCCCTTAGAACCCAAACCATTCTGAGACACTATACTTCAAAACATCATTTTCCATCTTGTATACACAAGGTATTTGATTCCTTAAAGTTTGAAGTAAGTTATCACCTTAATTTTTATTTTTTAATCCCTTTGTTTTAGTATAAATTATAGAGAAAAGTAGAAAGAAAAAGAAATTAAATCAACAAGTTTTAGCATGAATTCCACAGTCTGGAATTCCTCATTTCAGTGTTTAAACACTCATTATGAAATCTTTTTGCCATTTCATTACATCTATTGAATCAGAACATTCTTTGCTTCAACTTGTGCCCATTACCTCTCATCCTTCCACTGTGCATCCCTGAGATGTATCTGACTCCTCTTTCTCTACAAAAACTGTTATCTGAGGAGAGCAACCTAAATAATCTTCTCCAGCTGAGCAAACTAGCAATGTGAGCACTGAGAGGCTCCTGATCACTTTGGTATAACTCCATATACACACCACTTGAAAATAAAACTGCTACCAGACAGACAAGATTCGTAAAATTAAAGTGCTAGAGAACAACAAGAGAAAATATGTACCAGACTGACTTACATTAGCTTGCAAAAGAATTCTACAGAACTGTATAAGATTTAGAATACCTGAAAATATACAAGGAAGCAATCAAGTTTTCGTTTGCTGGATCCTCTGTCAAAATACTGTCCACAGGTATCGAGGATAGTACAGACAAGTCTGATCCTGAAAAGATGTTCTGGAGGGTCCAGTGGACTAGGACTGCCATCAGGGTTCACACCAAACGAGGTGAAGGAATACAGAGTTCTAAATATTACAGCTGACTCCACCATTCGATAATTGTAAAGCTCCCCCAAAAACTTAGCACTGCTGATCCGCCGTTGGTTAAACTTTGGTTGATTAACCTTTATCAAAAAAGAACAAGAAATTTCACTCTTATCATGCAGACACAATAGAACACTAGAAGACTCAAACCCAACAAACCTTTTACAAAGAAAAAAGGTGCATTAAAAAATGGATAGAATTTCTTATAATAAAAGATGGTTATTTATGGCTACATACATTACACGAAAGTAAACATTAAAAGTTAGTTTATGAAAGCTGGTTAACTAATACTTAAGTTCCAACACATTTAGCATACACTCCAACTTAAACTTATGATGACTTTTCATCACTCAGAGAATTAGTGCAATTATAGTATCTATTAAAATATGGACTGGTCTCCAAAGTTATTTTAAGTTGTGTAGATCTGTCTAGACTGTGAAAGAATAAACTCTATGCCCTCACTGTGATAACAGAGGCAAAACAATTGTCTTAAGTAACGTTAGTTTGGTTTTGTTGGGGTTTTTTTTTGTAGGGTTATTTAAATAAACCTATACAAAGCAAATAACTGAGGTAGAAGGTAATCATAAAAAAAAAAGAGAACCCAAGGATTCCTTTCTTTAAGCAAGATCCCTTTAGTTTTCCTTTCAACATAAGTAGATGAATATAGCTTAGCAAGAATACTGGTTGTTTACCTCCATTCCTAGTCGAATATCCTCTAACACTCCATCCACAACATGAATTCCAACGTCTTCCTGGTAAAGGACCAACCCTGCTAAGAGGTTGGCTACACAGTGAATACTATTATATTTCACATTCCAGATGTTGATCATACAGCATATAACATAGTCCTTAACTTCTGCATCCTGCCAAGGCAGCTTGCGCATCTGTCTCAGGACCTAAATCAAATTTTAAGACAAGCTTCACATTTTAGCAGGTAAAATATCAAGATGTTCCCGGTCATCCCACAGCTCTCCTGGTTGGGATGAAATCCCTGTAAGCACCTGCAAACAACCTCGTTCTCCCTTCCAGGCATCCTCCAGACCTGCAGTGGCTATGGAAGACTTTATGTACATAACCCAACTGCTGTCCTCAAGCTACTATCACAAGGCTGTTCCATAATTTCCTTGCTCTTCCTTCAGTATTTAACTGAAGTCTTTTTTCTCTTATTCTCCCATCACAATGTACAAAACACCATGATTTTCATCTCATTTTCCCTTCATTCAGCACATGATGGTGTTGAGAACACAGGTCCACAACTGGAGCTTCTACATCTTCCAATAATAGAGATGAAACCATCTTAATCATGGATACAAAAATGATCCCTCTTCCTTGCAACTGAAAAAACCATAACCCTCCCCAAACCTTTTCCAAAGTTACTACTACACCACTTTCTACAGTACAAACTGTATTAAAGATTTTGAAAGGATTTACCTTCTCTGTGGTGACCTTGGAGAGATCCTTGTAAAGAAGCTTACGGATATATTCCTGCAAGGGAGGACGTTTTTTCTTCACAGTTTTTTCAGCTGGAGGGGGATTACAGTAGTAATAAGCATTTTCTACCATTGTAACATAGCGTGCATCAAGATGCATTGCTTGTTTTTTCCTCATCATTTGTTCCTGGAAACAAATGCAAATTACTAGTTAGAGATGCTGACATACCACACTTTCAAGCCAAAGGTTTTAGAGTTACATTTGGGATACAGTAAATAAGAAAGGTTGCAGAAAAGTACATTAAAGGCTTAGATAGAGGAAAGAAAAGGACAAAGTACATATATATGGTTCTGTGTTGCTCTTTCCATGGTCATTTTTCTTTATGATCCCTATTTTTATAATGGTTCACCTGTGGTAAAAAAGGTTTCACAAAAGTATTTAAAATTTAACTCTAAATCTTAATGCCACAGTTCAGATAAATGGTTGATAAGATTAGTAGCAACTCTGTTTAAAACATTATTTAAGTAGAGTTTACAAAGTCGCTGAAGTACTGATGTCTTGGCACAAACACAGTGAATCATCATAAGACTGGCAATCTACTTTTTACATCAGCATGTAACTTTAGAGAGGTTTTAATGGCTTTGTATGAATTTCCAAAGTTTGAGACAACAGAATTTCCCTTATTCCATGCTCCATTGCTGCTGTTTACCCAAGCAGAATCAACTGCAAGATACAGTATCTACCATAAATTAATGTTTCAGGAAAAATCAGACAAGTCAATATTAATTACTGTGCTTAATTGTCAGGACTGTCCTGCTTTTCCTTACTTAATACAATCTTATCTCCACACTTCATTTTAGATATTTAAGCTAAGGTTTATTTTGTGGGGTTTAAAAATGTCTTTCATCTAAAAATCCTGTACGAGAACTAAAATAGCAGTTCTAAGCTGCTGATTGTCACAGCTGAGGATGAGCTTAATTCCATTATTAAATACTTTTTAACATGCAATTGTGTATTTATAGGTATATAAGTGTATTTCTGTAAGTTGCATTAAATTTTTATGCACATCATGATCCTATCCTCAATCACTCTGGTGGTTCATCAGGAAACTGCACCTGTTTAAACATTATTATTTACTAGAGATTGGCTACACAGTAATTACAACTTCAAACAGATAAACAAAATTAACATGTAAGTACCGTTTCATCCCCCCTCCCCATGTTAGTATATCCATTCCTGCAGTCCAGTAAACTAACCAAGAGTTTAAACCTTTCATTATTGGTGAGGAAGCAGTATTTTTCATGCTGGTGGCATTTCCACTAAACTTGAATAATTTAAAATTTCTTTTACAAGGCAGTGATTCAATTCAACTGAAATGTCAATGTACTCAAACAGCTCCTTAACCTCGAATCTGAGCTGCTAATTCAATGGGGAAGAGTAGCCTTGTGTAACATAGTAACCCAACAAATAATGTCATTTTCTTCCTGGCTTTCAGTCATCTATCACCAGGAAGGTCTCCATCTGACACCAACCGTAAGGCATTTCATTCTTAACCTTTTCCACAACACAAATGGTCTTTCCTTTGATTCCTTGAGACTGTTCCTTTCCAAATGGGAAATTTCTGTCAGTAGCAGTACATTTTCCTACAGGCACCTAACAGATGCACAGCACTTAACAACTGAGTACACAAATTGTTTTATGTGGGGAAAAACCACTTAGAGTAGAAAATTCCAAAACCTTCCCATGACATATAAGTTAATGTTACCTTTGAAAATTTTTCACCTTTTCTAGATAGATCAGGAGAAAATACACTTTGCTACCTTAAAGACATTTATGATGCTGTACTGAAAAATTAAGTGGGTCGAAGTGAAGCAGAACAGAGAAAATGGCAGAAAGGCTTGTAAATAACATTTGAAAACCCTAAACCTACATAATTTGTATATTTTCCTGTTATAAACAGTTGTCCATTATACTGTAAATAATAGTTTAGAATTGTTTCTTCCCAGAAGAAACAATATGCACTACCTGAAGTCTCAACATCAATGCAATTTACCAGGTTTTGAGCAGTCTCGAGCATGTATTCTAACTGTAAGTGGATTGTATTAGTCTTAATCTCTAGTATATTAAAAATCCTCAGCATTTCAAGAAACTGTTTCAGTCCTTTTTCAGTTAAGGCATGAGATGGACAGGCAGGAAAGAGAAATCATAACACCCCATTGTTCGTAGTAACAAAAGCCTCGTCACAATTCAGAAGAAAAAGAGCAAAACCTGAAGTCTAAAGTCTTTTAAGATCATCAACTACTTTGGGTCTTCATTTTACTAGGCTAAAATGAAGAACTACACAGGTAAAGCATTACATTTGAAGATTAGGTTTCCATTTTTCCTTTAATAAAAACAGACCACAAACAACATTAAAGTATCCAGGTTACAATAATAAAACTGGGTTGAGTAACTGTTTGAGTGACAAAATCTCTCTGCGTGTAACATGTACTGCAGAATAATTTCAAAAGAAAATCTGGTGATTAAGGAAAAAAAAAAAAGAAGTAAGTAATTAATCAAAACCTAAGCATCATGAAAACTCCAATTTAGGAAAGCATTTCAGCATGACTGACATTTAAACATCAGATTATAGTGAGATACTGAAACTGTTCAGCTCCTCCTTCCCTTCACTACCTGCAGTGCTTTGCCTTGCTACTCATTCCAACAGTTCAAAATGAAAATTTTTAATTTCCTGAAGCACATTATTGCTATAGTGAATTAACAAAGTTCTACATGAACTTTGTTTACTTTGCCACAGCTTCTGCCTGTACAAACAACATCTCCCACAGTTTCAACACCACCTGTAAAAGGAGTCACACCAAAAAGGAAGGCACTGTGCTGCTTAAGTTCTGTATATTTACCAACACAAGTGATCTGGCCCTAAAGCTTAAGACAATTGTCTAAGTTAAATGGTTAAAAATGCATCAGGAGGCTTTTAATACTAAAATTTCAAGTATTCTTTTAGCAAGATCACAAAAGCATAATGCAAGAATTTTACATTTTAACATGATAGTATTATACAAACATAGATTAGGATGAAGCTGATCTTCCTTTCAAAGCTCCAATTCAAATAATTCAATTCAAATAATTCATTTATCAACAGACCAACCCTAAAGTCAATCTAGTTTTACATTAGTATTTCAAATTGCATAAAGGACACTGAATTTAAAAGATTTGCCCAGAAGACAATTACCAGAAGTAAACACTGTCCTCATAAAAGGAGAATCTCTAAATAATTTGCAAAACATGAAGTAGTTCCACAAAATCAGGATATGATCACTAAATGTTTCTCCAGAAAAAGTTACTCAGTGCCACTAAATTTGTGATGCTCTTACAGAACCCTTGGCTTCTCAATAATTAATTTTCTCTTAATTACTTTTAAAATCCATTCTTAACTATGACTTTCTTCCACACCAGGACAAAGCAACATTGTCTTTAATACAAACATGCAGCTGTTTGGAATCTTATTACAAAACACATCATCAGCAGTAAAGATTAAGACCAATAATTATTTAGAGGATCAACAGGCCTTAATTCTACCCATAAGAGCCACTGAGTAGATCAGCTTTACAAATGCTTAGATTTTTACCACAAGATTGTAATCAGCTTGCTTTGGGAGTAATCTTTTCCACAGTTCACACCAACCTGTACCCTAAGATTACGATTCAATTTGTATAAGACTATTTAAGTCAGAATTAATCTCTGTAGGTTTTTAGGGGAATGTTAGAAAATGCAGCTATTAAGATGGAGGCAGAATATAAACCTATTTAGCCTACTTTACATCTTAGTAAATAGATATTCTGAACTTATCTGCCATCTTCCCCCTTGTGTTAGTTCCTCAATGCATTAGAAAAGTCTACTTATCCAAAACCTTGTGAGGCTTTAAGCCTCAGTAATTGAAACAGCGTTTGGTTTGTCTTACACTTCACAGTTAAGCCATGTTTAGCATTCATGCAGCAGATTCCAGAAATCCAGCTAACAATCAGCATTTTTGTAGTGCATAACACTAAAAGCAGTCAGTTATAAAAAACAGCTATGGTAAAAGTATTTAATTTTTCCTGATTTCCAAAATTTCTATTAACTACCAAAAAGCGATTGCAATGAGTAAAATGTCTTTTAAACATAATGAAACAGTGTTTTTAGGGGAAAAATACTTAGTTATGGAAAGAAATATATTTCACAATACAACAGATCAGCTGGCAAACCTTTAGAAAATTGAGATTCAAACCTTTCAAGATACAAAGTACACTGCTACAAAAAACAAGAGTTAAGGAACTGGCAGTTAATTTGCCTATCTCTTTCCTTTCATGATCGTACCACCTCATCAAATGTCCTGACAGTCAAAGAAGTTCAGAAAAAACAAGTATTTTGTGGAAAAGAAATTGTACAACAATACACCCAAGTATGCAACTGCTTCTCCATTAACTATAGCGAGTAGAGACACTGCTGGTTTAAGAGAAAGTGAACCTATCTTTGAAGTTCTTCAACTATGTCTGACTTGGTCTCTTACCTTGGACAAAGAGTTCTGGGGTTGTCTCTCAAGTCAGTAAATAAATTATTCAGTTCTTGTTATTTTCAAGCCTTTGCCAGTACTTCCCCAGATTTACAGATCTCAATTCTAATCCTACCTTAATTCCCAATTTCTGTTTCTAAAACTGCTTCTCTTAGTGTCATCATAAACCTTTTCCTCACATTTAGAATCCCAGATTATACAGGGCATAGAAACCACCTCTTGCACAAATGTCTTCACCTCCAGTTGAAATCATGTCTGGCTCCACTCACTACTGTTTTTCCCCTCAAACAGTATTTCAGGCATGTTCAGGTACAGCTACAATATTCTTTCAACCTCATCCTGTGGTTTGCCCTATCTCTGAATTACTAGTAGTTCAAAAACAAGAGCTTTTTACTTCAGAAATTTAATTCCTTTTTTTACATATTCTTTCAAGGCATAAAGAGATTTTTAAGGTCAACTGGAGTTCTCGAGAACAGTTTCAAAAAGAAGTAATTGCTTTAAGTCAGGATATGACATCCTCCCCCATAAGACAACAAGTTTTCTCTTACCAAAAGAACACTAGTTCTTAAGTGAGATTCTGGTGATCTGAAGAGGAATCTTCCACAGGTTTCCAGCAAGGTACACGCCATCTCAATATGGTGATGAGAGAAGTCTGACAGAAGCATCTGGTATGTATTTATATAAAAGCAAAGCTTGTTAAACATCTTTTTCAGCTGCAGAAAACATTAAATAATATCTACCAGACTGGACAGTATAATGGTGTTCTAAATTCTTTACAGAATAAATGCAAATGGATTTCACTGATCAGATGTTAAGATTGGGGAGGCCCTGGCACAGGTTGACAAAAGAAATTGTGGATGTCCCATCCCTGGAAGTGTTCAAGGCCGGGTTGGATGGAGCTCTGAGCAATCAGGTCTAGGAGGAAGGTGTCCCAGCCTAAGGCAGGGGGTTGGAGCCAGATGATCTTTAAGGTCGTATCCAGCCCAAACCATTCTACAAACATTCAAAAGATTAATCTCGTTTTAAAATTCTCATAAGAACAGTCTATGGACCCAAATTCAGGCTTCAGAAGAACAGGATGCTTTGAAAGACTGGCATAAAAACCTCACCCAAACTACCCAATAAAACTGCACAAGGGCACAGCAACCTCAGAGCACACCCAACTGCATTGTTTTAAGTTAAGCAAGAACTATAATTAATACAGCTTTGCATTTTACAGCATTTTATACACAAGAGAAGTGAAATTGTGAGTGATTATGATTTTTTTAGGAATTCAGCTTCGATATCTAACAAGTCAATGAATAGAAACTTTTCACACAGAATGTGATCTTAAGCTGTGAGTCTCAAGCACCCTTTATTAAAGGCACTTCTATTTTTTAAAGCTTATTTTTAATTTGCAACTTGACAACAAAGTTTGAATGCTTATCATGCAGGCAAAGTGAAATGATGTGCCTAGAGATTAATGCTTTCAAAAGATGTTTTGTTCCTCAATAAACAAAAGCACCTGCTAAAATGGCATAAAAGCCTCTCCTTGCATCACTGAAATGCTTTTTGCCTCCAGTCCCTTTCCCTTATTGTTATTTTCTCCACAAAAATGTTAACTGAAATCAACATAATGAAAGTTCTGCGATGTACAGCAGATTAATAAGTAGCAATGTCTGCCATATTAACAAAGAAAATTATTAGCAGTTTGGTTATGTCCAAATGTAGAAGTTTATTTTAATATATTCCTCCCATTAGAAGAGGTAAAACATTCTATCTTCTACAGCAGCTATAAAAGCCTCCTCATACACAGTAGCCACAGACACCAGGGTTTAAAACACCCCATGTCATGAATTCAGACAACATCAGCAGCAAGTAAGTGAAGGGGAATAGGATGGGGATATATTATCAGCACACACAGGAGTACAGGACTATCACAACACCAACCTTCAAACAGTGGAGGGTATCATTTTTGGAGAACATCTTAAACTTGGTAAGCTCACCAATAAATCTTACAGTTTTATTCTTTGTTTCAATGTTGATCTGGTCCTTTTTTCTTACCTAAAAAACAACCAAAAAAATTGATTGTAGGTCCTCAAAAATACCCACTTCTTCTAAATCACTTTAATCTGAACATGCACAAAATACACTTGGGAATTTAGCAGTGCTTGGTATCAGTATGGTTCCTCAAGCTCCACCTTCTCACTGAGTTTCCTAAAACTCTCCCTATAACCTTGTTTCTTCAGAAGACTTTGAATTCTTTTCCCCATATCCCCACTCCCCAAAGCAGTTAATTCCTGTAATATACCTACAGCCATAGATCCTCCTCCCTTGCCACAGTGAAGCAGTGATGAAGTATTCTAGATTCTGTATTTTCAGAAGCAGTAAGAACTCTTTGTGGGAATAGGGCCACTCGTACTGTCCTCAAGGAAATATTAAACACTGATGGCTTTTCAAGTCGGATTTAGTAATGTGCAGACTTTTTTCTTTTAAAATTACTGACATTCAGCACAAATTTAGGGATGAAACACAAATATATATCTATGTCCAAACATAATCCACAAAATAGAAAATTGTATTTCCTCAGCAGAATGAGGTTCTTCTGAGAAAGTTAACCTCACATAGTTAAGATTCAAGTAAGTCTGAGCAAATTATATACATTTTTAATGTTAATATTAGAAAAAAAAATTCAAATCTGTGCCACAGAACTCAGAAAATGGTGAAGAAATCATCGATGTGCACCATAAAAAGTATGATTACAACACTTAAAAAAAAAGTGAAGAAAACAACACCAAAAAATACATTTGTGTGGAAAATTTTGATAGATGAAAATGGTAAAATCTAATTTGAATTAAATACTATATGATAATAGTAATCACTACAATAGTAGCCTTCTAGTGGGAAATATTGAAACAGGTCAAGTCTCATTTTAAAAGCAAGTTATAAAATTACAGAAAATTCTTAACACAGATGGAACAGCTTCTAATTTTTGAAACTTGTTGTTGTAACTGTTGTACAGTTCATTTATATAAATATACAAGCATATATGGAAAGTTGCAAAAAATTCTCTTTTACAAAGACTTAAAAAGTTACAAAAACTTATTTTTTCTAGAGCTGCTGAGCTGAGAAAAAAACATTCACTGAATTTTAGAAGTATTATCTACACAACAAAAAACGTTATTTTTTTCCCCAAAGGATAACTTATGAGATTGGTTAACCTGAATGTAAAATCTAAACCACCAGAACATACATGGAATCTGAAATCTCCTCTCAGCATGGAACAGAGATCCTCTGCTACATCAGACATACAGGGATGCAATGTGGCAACCAGTCTTGCATAAAATGGCAGCAAATCCAATCTGCAAAGGAGAGGATAAAATAGACAATTTATAGATAAAAATGTATTTACGTGTACAAATACCAGTACCATTTTACTTGTGAAAAGAATCAATACACTGACAGAACTACACACATGCAATTTTTTTGGCCCACTTCAGACAGCAATATAATTTAAAAATAATACAAGAATACAATACAAAAAATATAAATACAATATAAAAAACCATATCCTGTTGGAATACTTCATAGATAATTTCCTTTTTAACTACTGCCATGGGTAAAATGCCAAATACCACCAACTATAGAATCTGACCTTCAATAAATTACCAAACAGAAAGAAAATTAAGATCCATCTCAACATGCGAAAAAAAGGTTCTTACAGACAAGGTCATGGGTTATTGTAAGGTACTAATATTTTTTCTGAAAAGCAGCAGACATAACTAGGGAGGTAGAATATATCTTTACTTTTAAGGTGGGAAACTTCTAAATGAATGTAGTAGTTATTACACAAAACAAAGCTGAGGAGATGTGATATGGCCAACCTTCTCCCCAAAACTCTGCTAGTACTCCCACAAATGGTAATATTTCCAAGTTTGCTATAGAATTTCCTTAGTTCCTTTTCTCTGTCCTTAATTACATGCCTTCACACCCATGTCCTTCACACAGTTATGCAAACCAGCTGTGTATGTATCAGTTTTAAATGCAGAGAAACCAATTGCACTCTGAGGCCTCATAATACCATTTAACAAGCTGAAGGAAGTATTTTCGGTTTATTTTCAGAATGTGAAGTTAATGCAGTAAACAGATGAAATCTAGAACAAGCCAAAGTTCTTAAGTGGAGAGAAACATCCTAAATTTGCATGCTTCTACTGAGAAATTGCCTGTAAGGGAAAAATTTATCTTGAGTTTATGAAGGATTAAGGTTTTCCCTACTGCTCAGAAAAGGAAAAGACAAAAAATGCTGACAAAAAAAATCCAAAAGCACAGAGCTTTTCCTGGCATAAAGCATTAAGATGAAAACCCCAAACAAAGCATCCACAACTGCCTCCTTTCTTCTTTCTGCTTCTATGTCACTGGAGCCCATTTCCAAGATATTTAATACCTACTTACAGAAAAAGAGACAATTATGTATTGAAATTGTGGATTAGAAGCATCAGAATATACTCCCCCCAAAAGGCATAACTAGGCAGCCTCCTGACAACACACAAGACTCCTGGTAAAACATTGTGGGTGTCTCAGTTACCTATTTAACAGCTTTTATCTCTTTTGTTAATCAATAACTAAAGCAGTATTTACATTTTTCAAGCTTCTTGGAACATACAGTCAAGGCTGACTACCCACAGCAAATTACTACCATGTTATTAAGCATTCAGCCATTAACTTTGAGAGAAGTGAAATTCTCACTACTTCACACATACCCGCAAAAGCTAAACTAAGAGAGGACTGTGGCTGAACTAAGAGGGTGTATTCAACTGAGGGAATTTCTGTATGGCAACTCTTTTAAGACAAATACCAGAAAGCTTTATTCTGGTCTCAACAAGTAGCTGCCTGCAGAAAGCTAATAATTTCATCTCTGTAAACTGAGCACGCCTGGGGGAAAATTAAAGTCTTAGAGCACATTGTTTTTATTCTCTTGCAGGACACAAAAGGTTTCTTCATGGGGAAGCATACTAAGACTGGGTATTTCTAAATAGGTGAAATATAATAAGGAAAAACCTTGGGTTAATTACGCTGAAATTGGCAGTCAGAGATTGAGTTAGTTCCCTCTCAGGGGACACAAAAATTCTTGTTCAGCAGTGGAGACATTCCAGCATCAGTGGCACCACCTACTGGTACCTGCAGTGCTTTGTTTCCTTGAAAAGCCTTTATTTCTCTCGAGAAGAGGGGAAGAACTTAACTAAACCCCCACAAACCTCACAGTATTGCTTCCTTTTCCTGCTCTTTTGCATTATGAAGCAAGATATGGCATCTGGGATGAGCCAGTCACTCTGTGAAGTCCATGTTAAGCACACTGAATATATACCACCACAGTAAAAAGCACCACTTCTGACCACTGCCACTTAGACCACATACCATGGACGGAAGTCTAGTCAGCTCTGGATCTCAGGGTCACCTGAGATATCTAAGAGCATATCTTTTTTCTACCATTACAGATGTGAAGTTATTAAAAAAAAAAAAAAGCCCAAACAAACAAAAACAATCACAAATCAACCTACACAAAAACTTTTCTCGAAGTCCTAATTGCAATCTCTATAAAATGGATGCATCTGAAATTTTATGGCCAGGAAGAGTGAAGGGGCATTTTGTGCATTTCCTAATTTCTGTGATTCTACATGAAAGACACCTTAAAGAATGAAGCAATGGAGCCAGAATTCTTGCCTCCCAAGCATAACAACAATGGATAAAAAGCAGTGCATTTGCAGGGCCTGAACAGGTACTAAGTGCCACCCACACTGCTCAGTGGGAAGAGAAGGATGCTGTAGAATTGGAATGTTGACAGGGAAGCACTTTTGTCTTTTATTTCTTTGCCAGGACATAAAACTCCCTGATCTCAAGCATATCCCTCAGTTTTATACTCAACTGAAACAGGCCACTGAAACAGTGGTAAGTCAAGATCAATAGAACAAAAAAGGACCTTGCTACAGAGAAGTTTCAGGATGAACAGCTGACAGTAAATAACAGGAGGCTTGCAGCTTTTGAGTTAAAATGTGCACAACTATTTAACATTTAAGAAGCAGCTAACTTCTGAATAAAGAACCAATAATAACACTAAAAGCTTCTATATGAACAACTGATCTTACTGCATGTAAACTTGCAACTTCAGAGATCACCACAGATAGCAACATTAAAAAATATCAGAAGCCACAACAGCCCCTATATACTGGTTAACATTTGTCTAGAATTGTTTACAACTTAAAGCCCAAGATAAGATTTCAGACTTCTCATATTGAAGTAAAAAAAAAAAAAATAAAAAAAAATCCAGAATTGCAGATTTCTGGCAAACCTAAAATATTCTGTGTACAGGAAGATAATGTAGTTAGACATCAAAGAACCCCATAAAAGTCCTAAAGCTGTGAGCAGTATGGGTTAAATCACTGTCTACAGCTCTGGATTAAAAGGCTAATATTTAGTTTTAAATCAATCCTCCAATGCAAATGCGAAAGCCACTCATATACTGGCATTGAAAAATCTTTTTAAAAGGCCTTCTGTTCTGTTGGGTTGGAGGTTCAAATCACAGCTGAAAATGTAAATGCGATCCATTCATCAGTATTCAACAGAGCAGGGCAAAGATGTTGTATTCTAACACTGATCTACAGTGAGTTGAGGAGGAAACGGCCTTTTTTGTCAAATTAAGTTTTCTGTCTTGAAGAATCCTAATTTGTCCCAATCTATGCAACCCTAGTGGTAGCAATAAAGCTCCCTGGCAACACTACATAATGACTTTGATTTCACAGTGTCTGTGTTATGCTTCAAACACAAGACCAATTTTATACTTTCTTGGTAAAAATGTCGTGCCTGCACATTTCACAAAACTGATCTCAGGAAAAGAGACAGAACTTATTCTCTTCTTGAAATACCTCATTATGGCTGCAAAGAAAGCGGCTAAACATAGGCAGCATTAGCTGATACCCTTGGAGACTAAATGCTTTTGGAAAACATACTGCTTTATCTGCATCCTCAAGGACACTGTTCCTCTGAAGCTTTCACAAAAAAAACCCCTCAGAAACATAACCATAACAAGCTTTCTTCTCCTACAATATCCCGGAGAGATACTGCAAAAATTCCTGGATTAGGAAAAACAAGTATGGAACAACAATAATGGAAGGTAAAGCCATATCATTATGGCTCAGTGCAGAGATACACAGACCAAAATCATCATTAATGCACAGTACCCAAAGCCTTGAAGCACTGTGTTATAGAAGAGAGAGAATTTTCCAAATCAGAAAGGATTACAAATGTTGATTTGAAGACACACAGCAGAATTACTCTTTTACAGTAATATAGTTTACTTAAATATTGGGATAGGCTGCCCTTTCAAAACTGTCTGCATCTATGGGCAGTTCAGCTGGTATTTACATTCCAACTGCTTGTGCTCAGACCAAGTAGCTCAGTCAACATCCTGATTGTCCAGCTGAGCAGCCCAGAGATAGGGTCACCAATGCAGGCAAATAAACACAACTGAACTTCAGATCTTAAAAGAATCAAGGTAGCTTGAGTATTCATTAGTCCCAGAGCAGGAAAAGGAATTAAAAAATACTTGTACATCAAATCTAATAATTCTTAATGTTAGGAATAATTCATATTTATAATTAAAGATCAACAGTGAGAAGATCAGCTGAGCCATTCACTTCAGTGTTAGTTCCAACTACGGGAGACCAGAAACATCACAAAAGTAGCAGCTCCTTGAGGCAACCCCACCATCTATCCTGCTCTATTGAGTTCTATGAGAGAAGTTAATATTTTTTAAATTATTACTTTAAATACAAGTCTGCAGGGCAATGGAATTACCACTGGGAAGAATAAATCAATGTCAATGTGGAAACTCTATACATTTCTAAGAGTTTCTTAACTGTGTTCATAATACTGCCTGGTCTGAGATACTAATTTTTTGATAGTGCAGTACATTAGCAATGTAACTTTTGCTTTCATGCCATCCATGAAATCAAACTGCTGAATTTACAAGCTGTTCTGTTTCAAAGTACCTCCTTTTGCTGTGCACATTTTCAAGTTCCTCAGGAGCATTGTCATCTACCCCAATTTAGCAGATTATGCAAAGAGAATAATGGATTTTCAAAGAGGTTCCTCCTTCCAAACTATACTGTGTTCTAACTGTCCACGGGCCCTAACACAAAAAAGTGCAACTTGTTCTGAATGAAATAAATCCCTCCTTTTTGGTATTAGGTAGGTTTTGCTGTTGTTTTCAGAGTTAAAAAAAAGTAATGAAAAGAGATCTGCTATAAGCACCAAGTACCAGAAAAAAAAATAAATTCCTTATTAAAACCCTTAATTTTTGGCAAAATATCATGGTGTGGATCATTGATCCTAAATATTTCTTTGGTGCTTCAGTATAAGCCACTCCAGAAGTGCACATCAGGAATAAACAAAAGCAACTTGGAATATAAATTGGTTTTAAAAAATACATGCAGATGCTAAATTAAGTAACAAATGGGTGGATCCAGCTTGTTCCCCTTCAGGTCTTACCTTTGTCTAGGAACTATGAAAAGTGCTCGTACCAGTTTTCTTCTGTTGGCTTTCGTATTCATATTCATGCAAAAATCCATTGCTGCCTATAAAGAGGAAAGTTAATGCAATGCTTCCCTTTAATAGAGTGGATTTTAATTAAAGCAACAGAAATGGTTTTTAAACATGGCTTTTACAGAGCTATTTCTACTACATGTAGCTGCTTTAAAAATAACCATAAGGAAGAATCTTCAGTTTTGGCTGGAACTGACATTGTTAGAAAACATGTCCACTGAGAGGAATACAGACTGATTAAAAATTAATTCAGCTACTGCTAGTCTCCAAAGCTTCAAATCTTTATTTCTTACCTATCTGATCTTGCTTTATGGCTTTTAAGAGTGGAAAAAACTAAAACTATGACTGTACCTTGTCTATGAGATCTCTGTTGACACAATTTGGAAGCTGCTGAAGAAAAGCATCTACTATGAGTTTTAAATGAGATCCAGTACTGGCTTCTTCATCCTCTTGTTCTAACAGAGAGAAATCAACAAGCAGCACACATCTTTAAGCTATAAGATATAATAATTTATTAACATATTCCCCAAAAAGTGCATTTGTAATGTTTAGTTTTGTTAACTATTCACCCACATTATAATAAAAACGAATATAAAATTCTGATTTCCTGACATCAACTACGAAGATCTCACCAGACCAATGCACCTACTGTTATCTTCTAATTGCAAAACTTGTGGTATGCTTCAGAAATTTTCCAGACTCTCCTCTATGAATTTGGAACTTAACACCTGATTTTGCTTTTTCCACTATTCAGTACCACTAAAAGAAACCTCTGAATTCTTAAGAAAAATTCTTAAGAAACACAGTGCTACTGTTTCCCCTAGTGAAACTAACACAGCTCCATTTTTAGAGGTGCCAAGGTGCCATCTGCAGCCCTTTATACATAATTAGAGGTTAGAATTGCTAAATCATGCTGTGTAAAGCCATAACATAAGAAAAGTCTCTACCAATTCAAAAGACAGAGATGAATCTTCGATTTCAAGGAAAGTTAAAAACAGAAAATATTTTATTAGCACCCTAACCACATTTGATGAGAAAAGTAACTTATGCACTTAAGTTTACATTCCTCTTTGTAGTCACTTTTCAGGCAATTGCCTTTGCATTTGCTTACTTTTAAAAACTGTGTGAAGGAATCAGTAACTTTCACTACATAAACAGCTTTAAAATAATTTTCACTTGTATCTGTATGACTTGTTACAAAAACATTCATCACAATCCTAGCAGCTTCTAGCATCTAGTTTCATAAATAAATCAAGTCCTCTGAATGCACTCAACAACCTACAAACTAAAACAATCAAGTTCAAAAAAACAAATTAGGAAGAAAAAGAATTCTTAAAACCAATTCTTTTTACCTTGCTCATCAAGAAGCTTCTTTGTAAGATCTTCTGCCTCATCTCCACAGTCCAACTCCAGTGCATCATCATTAATATCCAGGTTCTCCAGCTCCAATTCCAGATCCTCATTCCCACCTGCTTCCTTATTATCTTTGGCATCTTTTGAATCTGTTTACAAGTTTAGTAGAAACACCAAATAAATACTAATAAATTGTTAAAGATACACAGTCATGATTACACTACAGGAAGATTAATGCTGCTAAGCCTACATCTCTCTAGCATCTTAATGGAAAATCTTTTACACAGATGAAGGAAAAAAAGGAAGAAGCAGAACAGGAGGAATGTGGTAATGAAATAACATGCTATATATAAGGTCAAATAAAAATTATTGGTTTCCTTGAATATAGTACCTGAATCCGATGAAGATTCAGAAAAGAACAGTTAGTATTTTCCTTGGACCAGGACACTGGTCCAACACTGAGCATTTTTCCAAGAGATTACTATCTACATAATTTTACTGTTCTTTCAGGCCTTCTTCCAATCACATTTGCAGACAATGCTTCATTCAAAAAAAAAAAAATTTCAAGGCAGATAACCTTACTAAAATTGTGAAATTTTTCAAAGCAGAGTGTGACAACTTCTAAACAGCACATACATTATATGGAAATACAGACTAACTTCTAAACAGCACACACATTATATGGAAATACAGACTCAGAAAGAAGTAACATATTTAGAAACACAGACAAAATTAATCTGGAATGGACTTTGGTGATATCTCCAGTTCAAGCTTTTGGTCAAAGTGGATGAACACTATTCACACCACATTTCTCAGGAATTTTTTTTTTTGTTTTAAAATATTAACACAGAGTTTCCAGTCTCTCTGGGCAAGCTGCTACAATATCTAAAAATCTTTACAGGGAAATTTCAGAATTATCCAAACATCTGTCTTCTCTTACACTTTGGTGACTTTTCATCACATTGTTCCTAAAGTCCACACATGCCTGGCTGTGAATTGAAGGCTGTGTCAGAAGTGAGGAACCACCCAGGTCTGTTAAGCTAGTGAAATTTTATGTTGTGAAAGTCATCTACCATTAACAACTTAGAAAGAAAATAACAATGGAAAAAACCCCAAACACTAACACCTGCAAAAAAGGGAAAACTTCCAGTTTCTCACAGAAAAGTTTGCTTTTACTCACACTAGTTAACTTCCAATTACTTGAAATTTAAAATTCAACAGTATTAAAATGCATTTACTTTTTCTTTTCCTTAATAACCAGATATAATCCCTACCCCATGTAGTTTATTGCCTAAAAATTCATCCAAACTGGTCCACTGTCCTGATTACCGCAAATTATTTCATTAGAGACTCATTACTTTCATCAAGTTTGTTTATCTGTTGGACAAGATATGTTAAAGAAAATACTCATCTAAGCATCCTACCTCTTGATTCATCTTTGCTGGAATCCTTGTTCTGGGAATATTTTTCATTATCTTTAAACAAAATTGCTGGCACAAAAGCCTTCAAGTCAATGAGATTCTCATAGAAGTTTCTAGCATCTTCATCTTCCCAGATACCCCCCTCCAGGTCATATTCTCCAGGCTTTCCTGGTGTGAAAATATCAATACCAGGTCCATGTTCTGCAAAAACAGTGAAACCATAAGAAAATTATTTACACAAATTTACAATCTTCTATGGGGAAGCACCTTAGAGATTAAGAGTCCTTTAGTGTTAAACTATTTATTACTACCTCTGTTTTTACTTAAAATACTGCAATGCATACTTTAAAGTGTTTTTAACAATACAATCCTAGTATTAGATATATCAAGAAATTATCTTAAAATTGTAAATTTCATTTTGATTGAAAATACAGACAGAATCAGAGAGGAAGTCAAATCAAGTAGAACTAAGCAGCACATTATGTGGTATTAGAAAGAAAAGTTATAACAGACTTTAATAACATCAGCATTAAAAGTAATCACTTCGAATATGATGAACTTTACCCCACTGTTTTAAGAATAAAGTTTAAAAAGAACAATTTAAAATTTAGAGGCACTCAAGAAAAACAGCTTTTTAAAGTTCAATATCATTTAAAGCAAAAGATACTCATGATTTCAATAACATCTCAACGAATCTCAAAGTTTAGATTTAAAGGCATTGAAAGCTGCACTTCTGCTCAGGTGGCCAGACAGCCACACCTACTGATTTATTTGGCTTAACAGTATGTTCCTGCCCATGACATCATGACCCAAAATGGACTTCAAACATATTTTTTAACAGTATTGGCTTTTAAAACTCTAACACTTTTTAAATACTAAAAACTGGATAACATTAAATAGGAAGGATCAGGGTAAAAACATTTTTAATTTTCCATTTTTTACTCTATTCCCAGAAACAAACCTAAATACATATTACTTAGGTTACCATAACTACACAGAATATATAATAGTTATGGTTACTTATAATTACTTTAATTTAAAAAAATATATGTGTTATTCATTAGCTGATATCCTTCAGGGAGAAAGGCTGAATGAAATGAAACCAGCAGAAAGAACACGTTGTAAGAGGGTTTCATTTGTTTTCCCACCACATCCAAGCCAAGCCAGGGTTCTGTTGTCTTGCTTCAGAATCTGGCTTACCCTCAGGTGTTGGTTTCTCTTGGGGGAGGTCAGGCATGTTCTCATCCAAAAGATCAGCCAGAGACTGAGAATTGGCCAACAGCTTCTGATACGACATTGCAAATTCCTCATATTGCTTGTGTCGATCTTCGCTCAGCTCTCCTTTGGAGTGGAGAATGCGTCTACAAAAATCAAACTTACAGTAAGACCACCTTTTTCCTTAAAATATACTTGAGCTATGCTGAACCATTATGAATTTCTCTGAGCAAAGCTAACCTGCCCTCTTTGAGGGAACTGTAAGAATTCTAGTTTAGACCGCAATAGCAAAGATTTAAGTGACACTATTATTTTTCCAAACCACACTGAATTTCCAACTTCAATCCCACTGAAGACAGTACGGTCACAGAAGCTCCAGCTTCCATGTCCAAAGAGAAAGACCCACTTACTCTTTGCCATGATTAGGCTGTAACAGTACTAAAAAGACTTGAATAGTAAAATAAAACATTCAACTTAGAGGAAAGCTGGATAAAAGTTGCTTTGTACCTGTAACAATCCATTTTCACATTGTTTAAATGATTACATGAGCTATTATCACCAGGAGGGTCAAAAAACTTGCAAGCAGCCTACTACTTTCCAACAAATCAAGTTATTCTAAGGTTATTGGTCCAAATAATGAACAGTTGAATTTGTTTCTTCAGCTGCTCTATATTTTCTTTTACAAAACTATTCATACTTGTTTTAAATAACAATTTTTAAAATTGAAGTCTGTTATCAAAAATAACTTGCATTTGAAGGAACCTAAACACTGCTTACAAGTGCTGGAACTACTGACCAGGCACCCTGCACTGAGATGAAAGCATCAGAAGTCTGAAAAAAGGTGCAAATGCCACAATTTCTAAAACAAGTTGTATTTTTACATTATCATCTGTACGATTCCATTACCATTAAGCTTTCATTATGCAATAGGCATACAGTCACAGTCTTGCCAAAAGACACAAGCATTTTGTGGCATAAGAATTCTGAAAGAGTTTAGGCAGTGTAAGTTGAGGGATATCAGTCTTCCTGTTCCAGGTTAACTGCAAAACAAGTCATCTCTGTACACGTTTACATGGTGAGCAACAAGATCCCTTATGCCTGCTCAGAACCAGAAGTGGACACAGGTGTCTGGCTAGAAGGCAAGAAGCACTAATGCTGGCATAAGTTCTATTTCTCTGATAAAACACACTTATTTAACATGTATTGCTGGCTCCTGCAAAGTACAGCAAAGAAGAATTAACAAATTAAATAACCACTGACAATTTGTGAAGCACAATAGTTCAGTGTGGATTCAGGAAACACATTAAGTGTAAATTCATAGCTTTTCCATGGAGACCACTGTCCACTGCATACATATTTTAAACTTAAAATATCCCAGCAGCTTTATAAACATGAGCATTGAAACTTTGTGCTATTATCAAAAAACAAAAAATGCAAAGTGCTGTAACAATAGTACAAGACTTTCAGTTCTCAATTTCAGTTCCAAGAAGACAAGTGACAATTTAGCAAATCCAAAGAAGTTAAGAAAGTGAAGCAAACTTTAAAAAGCACTGTTCACCTCTGAGTACAAGTACAGCACACAGTACTTGTCTTACTTGATGTCGCTTCAAAGCACCACGAGGCAAGTTCAGCACATCTTTAGACAAAAGAAGTTTCTTCTAAAGGTAACACACATTTTTGAAAACTCTCTTTAGAATTTGGGAATCAAGTTGTTACCTTCCAATGACACAGCCTGATAAGTTCTGTAGTACCCTCAGCTGTGTAACCAAATGACCACCAGGTTCTATGCTATGTCTATATTAAAGTCACAGCATAACTCAAGGTACTTTTCCTAATTATCCACTTAACCAGCAACACTTGAGTCTAATTTTACCAAAGTGATTCCACAGGTAACATAGCACTAAAGTACTAATTTAGCATAGTAATTTTCAATTAATTCAACAAATTTGTAAGGCTTGAATCACTTCACAGTCGCTCTCCTGACACAGATAAATTGATGACTTATTTACCTGACAAAAATCATAACCTAAACATATGACACAGTTGATGCACAAAAGGGAACAGTTCATTCCCTATTCACTTCAATGATTCTGAAATAACAGTGTGAATAAAAACTACAGCAAAATGGATCATATTTTTAATACACAGAGAACTGTTTTAACCAATAGAATAATTTGTTGTTTTTTAAAACAAGCAAACAAACAAAAAAAAACAAAACACAAAACAAACCAACCAAACAAAAACACCCAAAAAACCTGCTACCCACACTAAAAAAAAAAAAAAAAGCAAAATCAAAAAAGGAACCAACTGTACAATCACCTTCCCAAAATCCACAGCTGAGGAAGATTTCTATAGTAGCCAAACTTCTTACTAAGCAAATTTCTGTCTTGCCCTCCTCATGCTTTACACTTCCATAGCAGGCAAATGCCAAGCATTTGTTATAGATGTTGTAAACAAATAAAATTTGGTAGGGAAGTTTTTTGATGTCTTATTTAACAGAACTTATTCCTCAACTTTTATTAAGGAGTTAAAATAAGCACCCTGAAGTTCAGAGAGAGAAATAAAGAAATTAAGTTCTCTTAATCTACAGTTCTTCACATTCCTTCCCCAAAACAAAGCTTTGCACCCAGGTTCACAGGGATAATTCAGATGAGGTGCTCCAAGAGGTCCCTCATTGCCCTTGTCTGATGTACTCAAAGCAGGCTCAGTGATGAGGCTGGACCAGGCAGCTCAGGCTCTGTCCAGTCATTTTTATCCAGTTGTACAAGGAAATATTAAAGTATATTTCTCTCTCCCAGATCACTTACATTCTTTCTTCTTCTTGGTTTCCTACCATATTTTATACCTCTCAGAAACCTTTTTCACTTTATTTTCTATCATATCATTAGGCTTTGTAACACCTACTCATTGAAACATCAGCCAGAACCAATGTGCCCAGAACCAGTGATAACTGTGAAAGTATAGAGGTCCATATTCACTCATTTTGAAAGAATTACACCAAAGTTGTAACACACTTTAAACTAGTGAGGTACTTGCAGAAATAACAGTACCTTAAAAGTCAGTTTAGGATCCTGTGAAATTCAACACTTGGCTGAGACCAGATAGGACTGCAGCACAAAACCCATCAGCACAATGGATCCTTGCTTCGGAAACATAAAAATTTAATGCATTCCAAGCATACATTTGGCTCTGGATGGATGTCCAACCTTTTAGCTGAAATATGTGCTTATATACAGTAATGTGTTCATTTCTATGTGACTGGAATGCTTCCAGAAGGAATTAAAAATGACTCTTTTAAGACCAGCATTTGTGTTTAGGCTGGCTCCAATAATGAGAATTCAGGATGCTTTAAAGCCAATGATTATTAAACTATGTTAACATGGCAGAAATAAAATTATTCAGATCTCAAGGTCTGCATATTTATACACTACAATATTAGTACTACATACAGATATTTAAGAGGACTCTTATCAAATTGTCTACACCCTCCAACATTTTAATACATTTACTTAATATATATTTGTCCACCTTGGAGTATAACAGATACCTTGTTAACTTAACCTATTTTTTCCTTCATGCTGGCACACTAAAAAAAGGAAACAAGCCAAAGCAATTGCGGCATATGCTTCGTTAGATACATGTGGGTGGAAAGGGAGAAATCAGATTGTGCCAACTGGAAAAAGACAGTACCAGCTGGGAAAGCAGCATTGCTCTCATGCTGATAAGGAAATGGCACCAAAGAGAGTAAAGAGAATTACAGCTAAAGGTTAACCTCCCCTTTCTTTAAAAGATATTCAAAGAGTCTGTTTGGTCTCTGCTTTTTAAGTATTCAGAACAAATTTAGAACTTTTTTTAGAGACACTGCAGAACACACATATTCTACACACTGCTAACAGACTTTGTTTATAAATACTGCAACAAATCTAGGCATTTCATAAATAAACTATTTTTTTATTCATAAGGAAAAAACAACATTCAATTGTCACCTGTTTTGTCTTTCAATATTTTGTAGCTCCCTGTGGTCCCTTTTCAGGTGTTTGGTCAAAGATGTAAAGTATTCCTTCAACAAATTCTGGAAGGGCTGTTGTTTCTCTGGGCTAATTATCTCACTAGGAGGAAAGCTCAAGTTAAACTTCTCTGCAACAGTTTTTACTTTCCTTGGTACCAAACCAGCAATGTCATCTCCACAGTGCCGACAAAAGCTGATCACCACAGAAACATGAGTGTGGGATTCCCGATCAGCATTAATAATATTTTTAAGCTGCTCATAGATTAAAGACAAACCTTCCTTGTCAGTGAAAATCCCAACTATTGTCAGTTCTGCAATGAAACGCAAATCAGTTCTTAACTTGGTGATGTTGGGTGTCTTCTCTTCTTTCCTTGCTTCAAAATGTTTTTTCCAGGCCTGCAGCAATGAAGGAGCAAAATCAGCATATCGCTGGTGAAAGAGGGAACACAAGTGCACAGCGCAGTTCACATCCGATATTTTCAGTTTGGCCTCCACAATAGAAGCTACTGCTTCTGCAATGTATTTGCTTAAATTCAGGCTATTAAAGTCATGAGACAAGGAGTCCCTTTGTTGCTCTGTAATGGTTTTTAGCTTCTTAACAAAAGCTGTGTTCTTCTTCAGACTGGAGTCCAGTCTGCTGAAGAAGTTTTCCTCGGGACGACTCTCCGGTGCATTCTGGTTTTTGCTGCGGAGCTCTTTTCTTGCCTGATGGCGCTCCCAAGCCTCCTGATGGAGCTGATGTGCTTCCTCTTTCTCCCTGTGAGACACAAAAATTAGTCATTTTTGTTACAGAGCCTTACTCTCAGGGTATCAGTTCAAAGGAAAAAAGGTCACAGTTGGAAAACCTTCAGCAGTTCTAACACAATTTCCCCTTACTCTTTTCTTAAATATTTACCAAGCTAATCCTAGAAAGCTAAAGCATCTGCTTCAGAAACTCTGTTCAATTTTTGTGCTGCAAAGGTCAAGCACTACTTGTTACAAAACAAAATTTCTCAAATATTTCTACGCAGAACATATTAATTCCAACACACTTTGAAAATATAAACATAAAACTCCATTTACTACAGATGGAGATTAAATTCTTACAGATGAGAACAGCCTTTCAACAGGTTACTATATTCCACAGTTATGGAAAATATTTTATTGCCAGGTTACTGAAATTACACAGAAAATTTTGAATAGGTGAAATATATCTGTACTAGCTAGAATTTGGCTATGACATTGTTTTGATCTTAAAAGGGAAATATTTCAGACCTAAGGATGGCCAGAATCTTACCTTTATTGGTCTAAAAATGCCACCTTAACACTGTAATACTTTTGGATAACCTACTAAGAAACATAGTCTTGGCAATATCATATATTAAACTGCCAGGTTACCTTCTGAGTTTGCCATCAGGTATCAATTGTCTGTGATTGATTATAGAAATGACAGTCATTTCTCACAGCAGATTTGCTCCTGTTATGGTCTGTAGACCTGTTACAAATCTGTATTCCAAATTTTTTGACACTAACACTTCATCTTAAATGCACCTGTGCTTTCTTATTGTTCTGGTTTGGGCTGGGACAGAGTTAATTTTCTTCAGAGTATCCTGTGTGGGGCTGTGTTTTGGATTTTTGCTGGAATCAATGCTGATAACAAAAGGGTATTTTCATTATTACTGGGCTGGGCTTACAAAAGGTTAAGGCCTTTTCTGCTCCTCACCCCACCTCACCAGCAAGGAGTCTGGGGGTGCACAAGGAGGGGGGAGGGAACACAGACAGGACAGCTGACCCCAGCTGACCCAAGGGATACTCCATATCATATGACATCATGGTAAACATACAAATCTGGGGGAAGAGGAAAGAGAGGGATTGTAAGAGTGATGGCATTTGTCTTCCCAAGTCATCGTTACATTTGACAGAGCCCTGCTGTCCTGGGGATTGCTGGGGAAGCAGGGCATGAATTCCTTGTTTTGGTTTGCTTGCCTGCACAGCTTTTGCTTTACCCACCAGACCGTCTTTTTGTCAACCCCTGAGTTTTCTTACTTTTACTCTTCTGATTCTCCTCCCTATCCTGTTGAGGGGAGGGAGTGGCTGTGTGAGGCTGATGCTGGCTGAGGTTAAATCACAACATTTACTCAAGCATAACTGTGCTCTCCATGGTCATCACATGCAGAACACTATCAAACTCCCACAACAGAGACCACAGTAACAGAGGTTACGAGTGAAAACACAGAACTTCTGAGAAGTCATAAAGCACAATCAGCCACATAAAATTGATAACACTACACACAACTTAGTAAAAGTAGTTCAAAATGGTTCATCTTTTGTAACTCTGACCACAATCCCGATAGTAGAACTCCAGCATTTGGCACAATTAAACCTTTAAAAGACAACTTACTTCAGTTGAGCAGCTTCTTCTTCTTGTTTCTTTTTTTCTTCCTCCTCTTGTTTCTTTTTCTCCTCTTCTTCGAGTTTCTTTTTTTCTTCTTCTTCTTTCTTCTTTTGCTCCTCTTCTGCCTTTACTTTATCCTCTTCTTTTTTCTTCCGCTCCTTGTCTTCCTTCTTTCTTTTATCCTCTTCCATTTTTTTCTTTTTATCTTCTGGAACCTTTAAAGTCTCTCTCTTCATGCCAACCTTGACATCTTCTTTTGGCTTCTCCCTGGTGCTCACTGGTCGCCTTTCACTAAATTCTTTTTCCTTACTATTTATCTGAGATTCTTTTTCTTCCATATTTGCTGGCTTTTTGCGCTCAGCTGGCATTGTGTTACCCAGGCAAACCTGTAGAACGACAAGAAAATAAATACTTTTAAATTGCTGTTGATATTTTAGCCATTTTTCACAGCCCACCCATATTCACTTAACTCACAAATGTGTGACTCATCAAAATAAAGGTTTAAGTTTTCTTGAACTAAGGAATGGACCTGTCAGGTAAAAACGAATCATTTTGTAAGCATGTTGTTCTGCAAAGCTGTCTTCAGCATGAATTGTGAAATAAAAGCATCTTGAAGTTTCTACAACCCAAAGAATATAAGATCTTGAACATAAACAAGTCCATCTGAAAAAAAAAAAAATTCGAGACTGATGAAAATGAAGTACCCCCAACTCAAAAATAAGTACATGCTTGATACATCAGCATGCACTTGCATCTCACTGACTTTCTACACATCTCCTTACATTCTCCTATTAAGATCTCAGGAGAATGCAGGTTAGATGGGACCTCAAGTAATTCAACCTCCTGCTCAAAGCAGGGTCAGCAATGAGTTCAGACAAGATTGCTCCAGGTTCCTGTCTCGAAAAGTGTCAAGGAAAGAAACTGCACAACCCGTTTGGCCAACCTGCTCCAATGTCTGGTTATCCTCACTGTGAAAAGGCATCAACTCCCTTCTTTCCTCATCTCCCCAGATTTCCCTAGCATCTCAGCACCCAGCACAAGTAGCAGCTAAAGAGCAAGCAGTGCTGACTAAGCTGTATGCACAAACCTCCCTGCCAGCAGAGCAAACGGAAATAATATCAGAAAGACTGCAATTACCAAGACTTAACAAAGAGTCGAATTCCTCTCTCCTTCTACAGAACCAACAATTCCTAGGAGCTTTAACCTCTTTGGGGTTTCCAGCACCCTAAGCTTTGGCATCATTTGGCTAATGACACAAAAGGTAACACATATTGAACACAAAAGGGTAAAATCACAGGACAATTTTGATTAGGAGGAAACTATGATGAGCACTTAGTTCAGCCCCCTGCTCCAAGCAGATCCAATTAGATCAGAGACTTGGCTAAGGCTTTAGTAACTCCAAGAACAGAGAAGCAATGGTCCCTTCCAGGTACACTTAGAAAAAGTTTTTTCCTAATACCAACCTGGAAATTGCCATGCCCATACTGTGTGTGTTTCTTTTCATCCTATCCCTGTATAGCTTTGAGAAGAAACCAGCTTCATCTTCTCTATGCTCTCCCATTATGTTAAGATTTCCCTCTCTTTTTTGCAGATCAAGAACCCAGTTCTCACTGTTTTTCTTCATGTATCATGCTCTCCAGCCTCCCTGCAGTCTTGGTGATCTTCCAATACTTATTTCAGTTTGTGAATGCCTTTCTTGGGAAGAGAAAATCCACATCTGATGTGGGAAATACTGAACAAAGGGAGAAGACTCACCTTCTTCAGCCTTATGGCTAACTCCTGATACTACAGTCCAGAATGCAAGGGCATTCTGCTGACTCATGTCAGGGTCAAATGGGCCAGTCAAGACCACAAGAGGCAGTTAAAACCACCTGGTTTTATTTACTTCAGGCTAAATTAATTTCTTAAAACCATAAGTAATTTTCACATATTAACATGCTTCAAGTTAAATGCACACATAGGTGGGACTGATAGGACACCACTGCATGTGATGCCTTCTGAAGAGCCATCACTTAGTATTTATTAGAAACACCAGTTTGATTCCCAGTAGCCATCCCTACTTTTGCCTTTCTAACATTTTACTCTGGATGATGGAAACATGCTAGATTCACTAATTCCCTGCATTTACTCAGAGTGGATAATGAGACACTTGCATTCTAATCTAATGTAGAAGGCTTCTGGTATTAACTATTTTGAAATATGTTTATAAATAAGACTTCACAATAAAGAAGACATGTTTTTTAATAAGCATTGCACAGTCCCTCTGCCATCTCCCAAACAATAAAATGACAGATTCATATACTGTTTATCCCACCCAGATGAAACTCTGTATTACAATATTTAAGGCGCTTGTCCAGGGCTTCTGAAGAAAAAATGGTTCGCAGAAATTTACAGTATCAGTACTCACGGATGTGCAATGACAACTTAACAAGGGGGAACCTATTCAGGACTTGGCCTCAGGCAGCAACTGGCAACAGCAACAACAGAGAAATGTCTCTGACACTACTGATTTACAGAAATCATATCAGCATTGCTTAAACAAGCAGTACCAAATTTGGCTCCCTAATGCATGTCCACAGCTATAAGATTTTGGATCTCAGTATCTCAGAACTACCTGAATTACAAAAACACTGATCTTAAAATAATATTATTATGAAATTCGTACTTAACCAAAGAGGGAAGAGGTTGCCTGTGTTTAAAGAAATGCTGGAACAGCAAGTCACTATTCCAATACTCTGAAAAAAATACCCAGCTACACATGTAACTTTTAACAACGTGGTCATTTACCACAATCATTGTGGCACTTGAACTCTTACTCAATTTAAGAACTCAGAATTTTGTTTTAAAGACATGTCTGATGTTTGCTTGTATAAAAGAAAACCAGACAAGATGGGATACAAAGAAAAGGGATGAAGCATAAATGGGCACATCATGGTTTTGACCACAAGGCAGTATTATCCACTTTTTCCCAATGAATACTGGTGATCAAAAAACCCCCAAAATCTCCTTTCACAATAGGTTTTTGCTCTGTATGCCAGAACAGGTATGTCACAATACTCCTCACTACCTGCTACGTGTACAGCTCCTTATCTCCCAAACCTTTCCGATGGCTCTGCCAGCTCGTTTGTGCCGACATCAAACGCCCTAGGGCAGGAGGAGGCGGTGCGGCCACTGCCTCCAAGCTACACCCGGGCTGATCCAGCGTGGAGCTACTCAAGGGCTGAGCTCTCAGCCGGCACAGAGCTTCTGTGACAGGCAGAGTAGAACTGCCCCAAAAACAACTTTCCCAAAAGTTCTGGGAAGCAGGGAAAAATGAGGACACGCAGCTGGCTCGCCTGGGTCTCATTTCCATAGGAAACAAGAAAATGGTATGGAAACATTAAGAAAAACTTAAAAGATTAAGAGACCTTCAATTTAATACCTCACATTTACATGAATGTACTGATGAAAACGCATAACAATGACATGAATTCTATAAGCCAACAGATAGGACAAACCAGCACACTCACCTGAAAATTAGGAAAGACAGAGAAAACAGAGACAAGACAAACATCCCTATGCCTTTGGACTCTTGGCAATCCATTTCTGTGGCAACCCTTACATGCTTTAACATTCCTTAGTTTCAGCACCTACACATAATATTTTTTCAGAGGGAACTATTTCTCCTAATTTTTCAATATTTGACATACCTCGACTCATTTGCAGATAAGACAAATTTTATTGTACTTAAGTTTCTACTTTTTTTTTCATAACAATTTTGGAATTTGAAAGAATGGGACTGGGTTCATGATACTCTGAGCTCAGAAACTTAAGAAATAGCCTTGAAATACAGAAGTAATGTTTAAAAAAAAAATCTATGTATTTACTCTTGAAGAAAGTAGGGAGAAATATAAGGTATTCCGCATCACAAATCTACTCGCAATTCAGAGTAAAAGAATAAACATCAACACCTCGGCCCTCAAAGCAATCCTCTCAAGCCAATAAAAACTGCCTATTCTCAAAGCCTCTAGTAATATGATCAAGAATCCCCAACTTGCAAACACAAGTATGAGGGAAAGAAATACGGTTCTACTAAACTAAACACATAGAGATTTTTCGCTAGAAATTAAGTGGATCCTTTTTGTAGCTACTCAATTACAAAAGAGATATGGGAGATAAAGAATGCAGGCAAGATGTCCCACCTCTGACTGGCTGAAAAATCTCCAAGAGCAACAAACTTCTCCACCACTAGTTATCACACCACTAGAAGGTTGTAAGTTTCAAGAACTGAAATGCAGTTAAAGTTCTCTTAATGCAGAGGGAAGGTGGATAAGAAAAATACCCAGGCCAGGGAGGAGAACTCAGCCACAGGTTTTGGGAGACACATTACACAGAAAAAAAAATAGTGCAGAGAGAGAGGAGTCCCCCCCACAGTTGCAGGGAAGGTTCGCAGAATTGCAGAATATCCTGACTTAGAAGGAACCTACAAGGATCATCAAAGTCCAACTCCTGGCCCTGCACAGGACATCTCAAGAGTCACACCATGTACCTGAGAGCATTGTCCAAACACTTCTTGAGTTCGGACAGGCTCGGTGCGATGACCACGTCCCTGGGGAGCCTGTTCTAGTGCCCAACCACCCTGTGGGTGAAGAACCTTTTCCTGATATCCTACCTAAACCCGACACAACTTCAGGCCACTGACACATCTTCTGGCCAGCCTGCCGAACAGCCGGGCACTTTTACTTTCGCTTCTGTACCTCTTGGGACAATGTTTTGCTGCCAGACTTGAAGGAACGCGCTTTCCACCGTGAAACAGAGGCCTATAGACAAGGCACTAAATACAGAAAGACTCCTTCGCTACCACGCCAATCCTCGCTCGCAGCTCTCCTGCAGCCCAGGCCCTTTTCCGGATAGAACCAGCAGCTCAGGAACAGCAGCTTCCTGTCCTCTCCTCTCCCAGTGCCCTCAGGCACCGCCACCCGAGCCTTCCCTGCTCCGAGCCCCACGGCCCCTCTGCCTCCGGAACCCTCCTCCCCGTGCCCCTCCCAGGCCTCTGTGCCCTCCTCCGGCCCTCCCCGAGACCCCTTCCTCACACACGCCCCAACACCGCCCTCCCGTCCCAGCGGTGCCCGCGGTACCTGTGCCCGGTGCCGACATGGGCCCGCCCGGCGCCGCCGCCACCGCCTCCTCCTCCTCCGCCCCTCCGAGGCCCCCGAGCGCTTCTTCCCTCACGGCCGCCGGGCCGCCACTGCGCTGCCTGACCCACGGCGCCGCCCCGACCGAGCCCGATGCACCCGCCTCGCCACGCCCGGGCGCGAAGGGAGGAGCGGCGCCGCTTCACGGCGGCAGAGCCGCAGGTGCGGGCGGCGCGGAGCGGCGCTTCCCGAGGCGCAGGGGTCAGGCAGCGCCGAGGGCAGCCCCGCGCGGGGCCCTGGCGGCGGACGGGTTACCGGGAGTGCGGAGGCGGAAGGGGAAGAGGAACGGGAATGAAAACGGGAATGGAAGAGGAAAAGCGTTCAGCCCCGCGTCCCTCACGGCGGCGAGGGAGGGGGAAGTAGGCTCTGAATTTCACTTCCTTGGTGGCCCCAGCGCACGACTGGGCTGGTGGGCTGCGTGACGTCACTGCAGTGACGTGTCCGTGCCCGCCAGGCGTCACGCCAGCCGTCCTGTCGCGGGTGAGGCCCTCAGCCGTCACCGTGATAAAACACTGCGGGTGACAGCGGCTGAACACCAAATTACTGCCTAAGTGGTGGTTTAAGGGGCGTCCGTTACTGTGCCCTGTTCTGAGCTCCTCAGTGCAAGGGAGACAAGGAGCTGAGCAGAGGGTCCAGCGGAGGCCACAGAGGTGGGGAGGGCTCTGGAGCACCTCTCGAATGAGGAGACGCTGTGGGAGCTGGGCCTGTTCAGTCTGGAGAAGACTGAGACGATTTCATGAATGCATCTCAGTATCTCCAAGGCGGGTGCCAAGAGGATGGTGCCGGGCTGTTTGCAGTGGTGCTGAGCAACGGAACAATGGCCATAAAATAAAACGTAGGAGATTTCACTTCAAATGAGGAAGAACTTCTTTACATTGAGGGTGGCAAAGCACTGGAACAGGCTGCTCATGGGGTCTCCCTCTTTGGAGACGTTCCAAACCCACCTGGATGTGTTCCTGTGTCACCTGCTCCAGGTGACCCTGCCTTGGCAGGGACAGTTGGACTGGATGATCTCAGAGTTCCCTTCCAAACCCACTCATTCTGTGAATCTGTCATTGGGTGTGTTTTCTGGTCTAAATTTGGTCTCTCTGCCCTCCTGCCCAGTCACTGTTCCCACGTGGACATTGAGGATATTTTACAGTGGTGAATTTAGTGGCACAAAACTCCCTGATTTGTTGGAAACACTCCCTGCCTGTGTGTCTGGGCACGGCATCACCTCTTGGGCAACTCTAAAGCTGCTTAAGCTGGAAAAAGCTGGCACAGCCCAGAGCTGCAGAGTGAATCTGGTGTTTATTTTACATTTCAAATCCAGGTTCTGACAAGCTTTTTCTTTGGGTTGGGAATGCCTTTACACTCCTCTAGGCTTAGAACAAGCCTTCAGCAATATTGGACTGTGACAGCAGGCGCAGGCCTGGGTGTGCATAATGAGATTATTCAGCTGTTAAAGTTGCTTTTTATTCAGAGGCAAGAGTTGGCCCCAACAGAAGACACTGTTTACTGATGCAGAGTTTTAGGTGGGCTCTGCCAACTTGTACAGGACTAGACAGAGTTTTGGGTTTTTTTCCAGGGAAGAGCTCTCCTCCCTGCTATTTAACTTCATTGCTGATTTTGCAGACATCTCTAAAAATCTCTTCCTGGACAAGTTTGTAAGGATGAAGTCATGCTTGTTATTGACACAGATCATCCACATGTCCCTGCTCACAAAGATGTCATATGCTTGCCAAAATATCTTAAACTACCAAGCTGATTAAACTGATTCACTGGACTGGAGAAGATCCATGGCGGAGCATAGTAAAAAGAGGGAGAGAAAATCCATGTTAGTGTTGGCACTTTATTTTCCAAAGACACCAATCCTTTGGCCCGTCAATGGGTGGCTTTGGATTACTCTTTTCAGGGGAGATTGGGTTATACTTGGGTTAAGTATCAGTGGCACTGGCATTACATCAAGAGATGTTAGCTTGTTTTCTTTTGAAGCACAATGTTGCTGCCCTTTCTAACATGGATAGCATGATCACTATGGCTTTGAAAGGAAAGCAAAAGCTCCTTCTGTGTTTATGCCACATTCCCATATCTACAACTATGTCGGAGCTCTCTTGTAAAGGCCGTGCAAGCAAATCTTATTTTACCTTTGATAGGTCAGGAAACTTTTCCTCCTTAAGTACCTGTTTCAATTTTGCACATACTAATCAAGCTTTTGTACTGATTTACCAAAATCAAAACTGGGTAGATGTCGTTTCCTGAATCTCAGACATGAAGCATGCCCTTTTTTTTAATTCCTGAAGCTCTTCTTCCCAAGTTTTTTGGTAGGTTTTCTCAATTACTGGCACTAGGTTTTCACACAGTATCCAAATTGTGCCAAATACTGGCCTAATGTAGAGTCTGTCCTCTATATATCCTTGTAGCCAAATCCAGCAAATTATCTTCTTTGCCAAGTGAGCAGATATTCACAAAAATTTTTTAGACCCGTCTAGTTTTTTCTCATGATTTTTGGAGATTATTTATAGCCACTGTTTCCTGGAAAGGAGCTACATTTTAGTGCACATACTCTTTCAAGCTTTCACCTCATCCTGTTAAAATAAATCGTGTTTGCTTATCTCAATCTTGGCATTCAGCTTCAACCTCCAGCTGACAAACTTCATCAGCACTCAAGGTGTGGGCAGTTTTTGGGGGTTGATCTAACTACTAAAGTGGCAAGTGGTGTCATTCCTTTAGAAATACTCCCAGTGCTTCCCTTCTGCCCGGTAGTCAGACACTATTTACTAGTTTTGGAGCATTTCAAGATTTTTAGCAAGAGCAGCGTGTAGTACTGAGTCAACCTCACACAGCAGCCTTCCCTAGGACAGGCTTTGTGCCAGAAGAGTCAGGCTGGGAGAGTCCTTTTGCATACGCCCTCAGCAGTGATGTTTCTGCTGGCACAGGTATCACCTTCTCACATTTAGACATGAACCAAAGTCAACAAAACCTTTCCTTGACCTAGATTTAGCCACAACAACGCTTTTGTCACGTGTTATCATGTCCTACACAAGATCTTTATTAACTGGCTTTTGATTCACATAAAAACCTCAACAAGTTGACTCGATGAGATATATATTTCATAAACACCTGCTTAGACTTTATTAAACCCTTATTAAGTGAATTTATATATCCAAATATTCAATTAGTTCTCTGAGATCCACCTGGTATGACTGAAACATCTTATTGGAGAAACTAGAAAATTTTTAATGTTCAAACCTATTCCTATCAATGCTAATTGGGAAATATTCAACTAAGTGCCTATTTGATTCAAAGCAAAACCATATTGATATCTGCTGTTTGACTGGTATTTGATTAAGAACTGTGGAAAAGTATTTCATCATCTTGGGATCTGCTTGAAAAATTTGTCTTTTTCCCCAACCACTTAATGGAAATATTTAACTGTATCAACCTTTTCTCCCTCTCTACAGTCAGTCTCAAAAAAAATCACTAATCTTGCAGCATTATTTTTAAGGTTCCTTCATTCTAATTGAAAAAAATATTAATATGCACAGCTACATTTTTACTATACTTTACTGTGTTGGCCACATGTCCACTGTCCTTCTGTAGCTGTATCCTTTTGCCTTCCTTGCAGCATTAGAGGTCATTTATTTTTATTTTTTTCTCCCAAACTGGGTTTTACAAATATGTATAAACCAAACCATATAGGCCTCAAGGAACACAAGTGACTTCTCTGCAAAAACTCTGAAAATCATAAAATCCCAGACCAACTAGGGTGTCAGAATTGATTCAGTTCTGAAATCCAGTTCTACTTGTTCCAAAGGCAAACACCATGATTTGATTTGGACAAAACATACTCTTTGATTTCCTCATTGTGAAGGCAGCATGAGCAAAACCAAGCCCACAGAAAAGGAACCTGCCAGTACCTCAGGCCTGCATTCACACAAAGTTTACAGAATCACAGAAAAGTTGAGGTTGGAAGGGACCCTTAAAGATCATCTGGTTCTAATCCCCTGCTACAGGCAGGAACACCTTCCACTATTCCAATCTGCTTAGAGTTCCATCCAACCTGTCCTTGGACACCTCCACAGATGGGGCACCCACAACTTCCTTGGGCAACCTGTTCTGGTACCTTACCATGCTCACAGCAAAGAACATCCTCCTAACATCTAATCTAAACCTATATTGTCTTGGTTTGAAGCCATTCCTCCTTGTCCTGTCACTACATGCTCTTGTAAAAAATCCCTCTCCCTCTTTTCTTGCTGACTCTTTTCAGGTACTGGAGGGGTACAATTAAGTAACCCCAAAGCCTTCTCTTCTGCAGGCTGAACAATCCCAGTTCTCTCAGCCTTTCCTCATAGGAATAGTGCTTCATTTCTCTAATCATCTTGGGGGCCTCCTCTGGATTCACTCTAACAGGTCCATGTCCCTCCTATGATGAAGGCCCCAGAGCTGGAGGCAGCACAGCAGGTGAGGTCTGTAGGGTTGGAAGGGACCTCTGGAGATCACCCAGTCCAACCCCCTGCCAAGGCAGGGTCACCTGGAGCAGGTGACACAGGGACAGATCCAGGTGAGTTTGGAATGTCTCCAGAGAGGGACACTGCACAACATCCCTTGAGCAGACTGTCCCCAGTGCCATGCCACTCTCAACAAAAAGTTCTTCCTCATGTTGAGATGGAACTTCTTGGGTTTTATTTTATAGCCCTTGTTCGTGGTCCTGTTGCCGGGCACAACTGAAAAGAATCTGGCACCAATTTCTCGGCACCCACCCCTGAGACACTTATATGCATTCATGAAGTCTCCCCCCAGTCTTCTCCAGACTGAACAAGCCCAGCTCCCTCAGTGTCTCCTCACACGGGAGGTGCTTCAGAGCCCTCCTCATCTCTGGCTTCCGCTGGACCCTCTGCACAGCTCCTTGTCTCCCTCCACTGAGGAGCCCAGAACTGGGCACAGCACTCCAGATGCGCCTCGCTCGCAGTCTCGAACATTATCTGCCTTCCCGTTGCGTTCGTCACTGCAGGAGCCCCTGAGGGGCCCCGCTGCGGGCGCCGCCCCCGGGGCTCGGGGCGGGTCCGGGGGCGGTGGCGGCGGCGGGGGCAGCGCGGCCATGGCCATGGCGGCCCTGGCGGGGGCTCGGGCTGTGCGCTGCGCGCTCTCCCGGGATGGCCCGAGGCGCTGGTACCGCACCGAGCGCGGCGTCTATGGCTACAAACCGCGGAAGGAGGCGGGCGGGCGGGCGGCGGAGCAGCGCGGCGCCGGCAGAGCAGGTCGGACACCGCCGGGGCTGCGCCGGGCGGAGGGAGCGCGGCGGGGGCTGCCCCGGAATGGGGCCCGGGCACGGAGCGGGCGCTCTGAGGTGTTGAGTGTGTTGTTCCCGGCGGGGCAGAGCGCAGAGCTGACCCGCTCCGAGAGCTCTTGGCTGTGGTTTCTGGAAGCCTGGCCCCGCTCCACGGGCTGAAGTGGCTGTGAGAGTATCTACCGACTGCTGAAGTTTCCTCAGCGATGGGCTCTGAGAGTTCTGCTCATAGAAGTACCTCTGCCACCTGCCTGTCATTTTCCTTTTATATCATGGTGCTTGAACTAGCTAAACTGAGGGTGGTGAGACACTGAACAGGTTGCCCAGGGAGGCTGAGGATGCCACAGCCCTGACGGTGTTCAAAGCCAGACTGGATAAAGCTTTGAGCAGCCTGGTTTAGCGGGAGGTGTCCCTGCCCATGGCAGGGGGGTTGGGACTGGATGGTCTTTAAGGTCCTGTCCGGCTTCTTCACGTTCTATGATTCCATTATTAAATTCAGGTAACTCTCTCCTGTAGCAATAACTGTGTTGCTTTCAGCTCAGTTTTATAGCGCAGAAATGTGATTTCAAGCGGAAAACTTTCCAAGCTAGGAGTGTGGTCCTTGCGTTACCTTTACTCTGGAGTCTCTGGTAGGAATTAAACCCTTTGCCCAGAAGCAGGAGTGAAACAAGTGACTCCTGGACACTGAGACCCATCGCAAAGTAGCCTCTTTGTTAATGATTAACATATATTTATGTAACATTTTAAAAACTGCTTTTAAATGGCATCCCTGAGAGCGCTGTGGGTGACATCAGCCTTACGTGTGGATTATGTCCCTCTGTTGTAGAACCCAGTAGAGAAAAGGGCCTTCTTTGAATGGACCGACTGTGTGATTGTAATGGCTGGAGCAGAGTGTCAGCAATAGAAATACAAATGTCAGAGAAATAACTTTGTGATGTGGTCTGAGAATTGAATTAGTTTGGAAAACAAAAGCCTTCAGACCTGACTACTGTCAGTGCTATGTTTTTACCAGGATGAAAAACCCCTCCACATTAGGAATGCTTTATAAACTGGTTTGTATAATTAATTTGTAGCAGATTGTACTTGCAGTATGTTTTATTGTTTGCAGTTTAGCAGTCTGGTCTGTGCCTGTGCTCAGTGACAGTAACGTGTGTGACCTCTCAGCTGGTCAAATTCTGCCTTTCTTGATAATTTTTGCAACATTTGGCTCAGCACATGCCCTTGGCTCCTGCAGACAGACTTTTGGTTTTTTGAAGTCATGGGACCTGAATTATTGTTAAGACCCAATCCTCCTGTCATTCTAGCATGGAACAAGGAAGCATAAGTGATAGGATTGAGTTGGCTTAGGAAATAAGGCTTTATACACTAGTAGTGTGCTGTTCTTGACTTGGATATACTTGTTGTGAAGAGATTCGAAGCAAAATTAAATATCTTTGCATATGTATACAGGAGACTAATTTATGAGGGGAGCTGTGGGGGAAATCTAGAGTGTACTTGCTTAAAAATTGGATGAGGGAGCAGATGTAGAAGTTTGCTGTGGGAGTTGTTGTGGGTTAATAAGGTGGAAATAACTGCATAGGAAAGCTCTTTTTTCAGCTAGAACCTTGATGCTTGCCAGTGGACAAAACATTCCTGTGTTGGTGCTGTAAGTGGATTTAATCTGAACATGTGTGTGATACTTTTCTGCTTTCTTTTTGGTTTTAGTTGACCATGCTCTTGCTCGTTTAATAACTGCCTATGCTGAACATGGCCACAAAGCAGCCAAAATAAACCCACTGTTTGCTGGCCAAGCTGTTATGAACATGGTACCTGAAATCCAAGAGCTGGCTGAAGTTCTTCAGGGTCCTCTCATTACTACAGGTGAGTCCACAGCCTTATCACAGCAAATGCTGTTCATGATTGATTTATTGAGGGGCTGTGGCCTTTGTGGAAGAGTCAGATATTGAGTTGTGACTCAATCAGTAATGAAAACTGTTGGACAGAAAATTGTCGACTTCAGCCTACCTGTCTGTTGCAGAAATCATAGTGCAGTAAGAGGCAGCTTTCTAGAATCCTTGGAAACCACGAAAATTTGTACTTGTTCCTACAACTACTGAGGTTAAATATTAATTTCTTGTGTTACTGTAACATTCTATGATTTACCATAATACCTAACACAGTAGTGAAGATTTGAATGTACAAGGGCAGAAGTCAAGAATTGTCTTTTCTTGGCTCTCTTAGAGTCTTGCTGTGGCCTTAAACAAAGGAAGGGGTTCTCTCTCAATGCTTTATTTTCTCTAAAACAGGCCTTAGTGCTTCCCCCTCCTCCCCCAAAATGACAAATAACATTTATTTCCCACCAGGACTTATAAACATGGGAAAAGAGGAGGCTTCTGTAGAGGATGTGATGGCTTACCTGGACCATATATACTGTGGGCATATTTCCATAGAAACAAGCCAGCTTCCAACTTTGGAGGAGAGAGAATGGTTTTCTAAAAGGTTTGAAGAGCTAAAGCAAGAAGCATTTACACCTGAAGAGAAAAAGCACTTGTGCAAACTGATGCTGGAGTCCCAGGTACTTTGTTCCTGGTTATTGGATTGTAATAATCATGGGGTCTGTGATGGATCCTTTACTGTTCTGGACATGATTCATGCAGGAAAAGAGCAATCACTGTCCTGAAAGTCTTTGACAGTGTGCAAGAGGAAGAAGTACAAGGTTTTGCCTGAAGCAGTGCAGTGCAGGAATCTCATTGGAGTTTGTTGCTGAATTTACTTACCAGCCATTACTGAAATAATGATGCTATAAACCTGTGAATAATCAGTCCTCAAAAGTGAGATCCTTGTAGATGAATGATCTGACAGCTCATATTAAATGTTACTGATGGGAAGGTTGAGCAGAGCTCTCTGAAGTCTTGTGCTCTGGCTTAGCTGTTCTGCTTTTTCCTCTCACCCTCATGCTGATCTGTATTACTGTCCTTAAAATATGCTGCCCCTCAAGGTTTTGGAAGAACAAATCAGAGTTGGACTGAGGTGTTATCATATAGCACTGGCAAATATGGTGCTTTTCAGGAAGGAACCTTTGCTCAATACCTTCTGTAAGGAAGTGAAATATTTATGCACTTTTGAAATGTATAGAGAAAATTTATTCCAATAGTTCTGTACTGTGAAAAGTTTTATTTTTTTCCCTTTTCTTCCCATGTTATCCAGAAGGATTGAAAGGTAGAAGAGCAGGATCTGTGAAAGTGTCCCTGTTTCCAGTTTTCCAAGTAGAAGGAGTGTTAAATGTAATATTTACCAATGACTAAACAGAAGTACATGGCCCACTTTCTTTTTTTGTTGCCTCTTTGGCAGTTAGAGGAATTTGATGGTGACACAGGAGGTTGATATTGGGACCCTGATGTGACCTACTTTGATTTTAGTATGAACACAACTATACTAAGACTGTATCATTTAACCCTGACAGAAAAAAACTGCTTTTATATGTGATTAGTTTTGTGTACATTATTCCTTAGAACTGAATACTGCTCAACTAGCAGTTGGCTCAGATCTTTGGGTGGGGCTTAGTCTTCCCTTCTCAGTTACAGACTTCATTGAGTTTCTGTCTTCAGTTGCCAAAACTAAAGAAATTTCCAGTGCTTCCAAAACTTGGTCACTTATTAGAGCTTTCTGGGAGGAGGTGAATGGAATGAGGTGAGAAGAAAATGAAGTAAATACAGATTCGCTTTTTTTCCTTCTCTCAAGCATTCTACCTATTAGCATTCTACCTACATTAGGACTGTGCCTAATGTAAATCAAAATTAAACACTGCTTTGCTAGCAGTTTGTATCTCAAGATAGTTATGGGCTATATTGTAAAAGAATACCATTCCTTAATTTCCACCTGAAACAGGTAAACTACAAAGGAATTTGTAAATTAGTCTGGTATTACAGTTCTTCTTCCGTGTCAGACAGCGAAAGTTTGGTCCTCAATCCAACATTTTTCTGCTTAGGAGGAGATAAGAGCTGATTTTTCATAGTCTTTATGGCTTCTGGTCTCAGACTGTGTGGGTGGGGAGTGAGCTGAGATTTCCAGGGGTATGTTTAGATTTGTATGTCTCAAGGGTATAAACATAAATTATATTTCAATTTTATAAACAGAAGGCTGCTACTTAAAAGAGCCTAATACTGAAGTTCTCCTGTTTTTAATAGGAGTTTGATCACTTCTTGGCCACCAAGTTTGCCACAGTGAAGCGATATGGTGGTGAAGGAGCAGAGAGCATGATGGGCTTCTTCCATGAGCTGTTCAAGATGTGTGCATACAGCGGGGTCACAGATATCATCATTGGAATGCCTCACCGGGGAAGGCTTAATCTGCTCGCTGGCTTACTTCAGCTTCCTCCTGAGGTAAGAGATTTATGATCTCACAGGCAGTTGCCTGGTTTGTTTGCAGTACAATAAACCCCTGGAGGTTTACCATATTGTAAATGCTGGAACAATAAAATGTTACCTGTGTGAGAGTGTTCTCCCTTCCAATCAACCCTTCAGTGAACTGTCTCCCTGCAGGAGACTGTTGAAAGAACTCTAATGAAGGGTTTTATGTGCTGTTACTTAGAAGCATCCTTGCAATTTCAGGAGTAGGAGAGTTTTTCTTTCAACATGTCAATGAATCAGAAAAGGGTTTTAATCAAATCTGTTTCCATGCAGCTCATGTTCCGCAAGATGCGTGGTTTGAGTGAGTTTCCAGAGAATTCAGCAGCCATTGGGGATGTTCTCTCCCACCTAACATCTTCTGTAGATCTTGACTTCGGTTCCCACAGACCCGTGCACGTCACCTTGCTCCCCAACCCCTCACACTTAGAAGCCATCAACCCAGTGGCTGTGGGCAAGACACGAGCAAGGCAACAGACTCTGCTCGATGGAGATTACTCCCCAGAGACCTCTGCACAGCCTGGGGACAAAGTTATTTGCCTGCAGGTATTTTGCTTAAATTTGTAATTGATCTTTGTAAGACTTACAGGACTAGAATGCCAATAGGAATGTATAGAGAAATATCAAGGAAAACTGAATTAATGTATGATGTCAAGAACTGGGATCCTCTTTATAGGGAAAGAGGAGGGCAAGGAAGAGTCCCAGGTGATTTATCTGATGATGCTGTCATTTAAATAATTGCACCTCTAAGATTTCTGAATAACTGATTCTGATAACTCCCTTTATTTTAATAATATTCTGCATTGAGAGCCATGTGTGCCTTTCCTCACTTTTGTATTTAAACCACCACTGGAAGCCTTTCAAATTAATGGGTTTGGAGAAGAGCTGTCAACAAGGCTGCAAAATGTTCAGGAAGATTCTGAATATTGTCATTTTGTCATGGTACTGTTGAAGATTCTGCTGGAATTAGTTTTTACTCCTTGAACTGACTTGCGTAGCTGTAGAAGCAATCCTACATAGTTACTTGATAAATTTGCCTCTCTTGCATTGAATTCAACTTGAAAAAACAAGTGAGTCGAACTCTTAACGTTTTAAAGCTGGGAGTAAAAACAAGTTGGGCAGAAATGTTCTGTAAAGTGTAACAAACATGGAGGAAGTTACACGTAGGAGTGAAAATGTATTTCAGTTGAAAAAATGTTCTGCTTTCTTCTAGAAGGGTGTGGATATTGTGAAAAAGCAGAAATGAGAATACAAAATAGTCTGGGCAAATTTGGGTTCCTAATTTTTTATTAAAAGTAAGGCTTTAGAGCATGCAGTTGCAGGCAACTTTTGCTGCCCAGTGTGTCTTCAACTTTCAGTTTTGTCTTAGTTTGAGAAGATACTATTATTTCTTTCTTATAATGTTAGATCTTCACCATGTAGTAATGAAAGTACTATGACTCTTTAAACAAAGATTCTTCAGGATAAACGAACCCTCTCTGTCCAAGAAGTGTCTAACTTTTTAGTGTTCGTGGGGGTAAGTGGTTGGGAGGATTGCATCGCAGAGAAGGAAAGAGAAGCATTTGATTCTGAGCTAAACACCTTCATGTCAGTAAACTAATTCAAAGTATTCCTAAAAGGAAGAAAATGCGTCATGGAACATGAGTGTTATTACTTGTGATTGTGTCTTCAAGAGATACAAGAGTTAGATTGAAAACAGGCAAATTTTTAGTTGGAACTATTAACTGCTCTCACTCAGCTAACTGAGAAAAGAGATGAAAGCAGGCACCTTGTGTTTCAGAATCTTGTTTGTTTATCTTTGGAGTTTCTGTTTTTACAGTGCTTTCCCTTGAGAAGTATAATACTCTGAACTCTGAACTGAGAGGGGAGAGTTAAGTAAAGATCAGTTAAGATACCATTGTTGGTGGTGAGCTTCATTGTCCAGGGTCTGAAGGTGTTCTTTTCTGGAACTTCAGTGTGCTCAGAATTTATAAGGATTAGAAAACCCTTCTTGGTTAACTGCCCATGGACGCCTCTGCAGAGTTTAATTGTCCATCTCTGCTGGAGAGTGGTTTATTTTTCACCTTCTCACATACCTTAACTCCACTTCCTGGATATCAGGCAACTACAGATGTTTATGATTTGAAATGAAATCTGAGAGTAATATCTCCCAGAAACAAATTCCACTCTCAGAGTCACTGTTGAGTGAATTAAAGTTGATGATGACTTTTCTTTTAGCTTTTTGCTAATGCAGCCCAGAGAAAAACATGCCCTAGCAAAATCTGTCTCCATCTTTTTGGTAGAATGGGAAAAATCCTACCTGCACCACAGGAATTGAATCCTCTGGGATTTGAGATGCATGTGAAGAGTCTTGTGTAGTTGAATAGTCACGCTGTCTGTAGGCTTTAATGCTTTGGGATGTGCTAAAGGCCATAAAGTTTTCTCAGATGTTTTAGGGTCTTCACTCAAATGCTATCACCAAGATATGTAGCCTTCTTAGGCAGCAGAAGAGACCAGGAGGGAAAAGCGCAAACCCAACACTTCAGGAGCAAGTGTAGCATGGTAAGGGATAGAGTGGGGACTCTGGCTTGTCTCTCTTGCAGTAGTTACGTTTTTTTTACTGTGATACCTCTTACAAATCTATATTGGAATGGTATAAATCCCAGTGCTGCTGTTTCAGTGGTTGGTTACACCTGTTAACCTTGGTGTACATGCAGAAGGCTTGAAACCACTATTCCATGGCTAGGAAGTAGAACTGTCATCTGGTTTCAATAAGAAAGTACACCAGTCTGCATAGTGACTTTGATCTGCACATTATTGAATCTGCATTCTGAGGAAGCTGTGATCATATTCATCAAGGGAGAACTGTATCCAATTTCAAAACATTGAAATGCTAGATGATATTCACTCCAGTATCTCTAGCCTTTTTTGGGAACCTGGGTTGGATATCACAGTATTCTTCCTTCCCCTTCCAAACTATTTTTTTTTATTTGCAACATTTATTTGTTATTGCTATTTTGAAATGTAACTAAGAACTTAGGTTTTATTTCCTTCTGAAAGTTTTTCTTTGGTTTTGAATGCTTCCATTTGGTTAATTTTCCACTTGTTTTTCTGTTCTTGTCTGTTTGGTAAGGTGGAAATGGGCATCAGTCACAATTCACCAGCATTTAACTTCAGCAAAGGTGTAGTGAATGCTGTGGCTCCCTTTGTTCAGGGGTCAGTGGCTTGCCTCTGACTGCTGCAGCTTTGCCATAGCCAGGAAACTTGCAGTCACCTGGACACTGGTGGGTCAGTTTTAAGATATTGTAGTCAGTTCCAGGTAGGGATTACGTCAGGCAGTTATGTACATTTGTTGGCTGCTATCACCTTGTGTTAGTGATAAGGATATATAATCTCTCACGTTATGGAAACAGTATTCCAAGAGGGATTAAGAAGTGGGTCCAGCTGAAACTGTATCTGTTCCAGGTACTCAATTTAGAAGGTCTTTCTTAATGAGTTATGGTTTTGATTTTGATGTTCCTCCAGTGTTTCCTAATGAGACTTTTCCATCTTCTTCCCTGATGTAGGTTCATGGTGACGCTGCTTTCTCTGGACAAGGAATTGTTCCTGAAACACTGACCCTCTCTAATCTACCACATTTCAGAGTTGGTGGGAGCATCCATTTGATTGTTAATAACCAGCTGGGATATACCACTCCTCCAGAGCGAGGAAGGTCGTCTCTGTACTCCAGTGACATTGGTACGTAGGACTGAGTCACAGGCAATTGCCTGTTGTGTCAGAAAATGTAAGCTGTGCAATGAACTTTTTATAGCAACTGCCTGTCAGCTCTAGGGAGAGACTAATATAACTCCAGTTTCATGGTAGAGTAGAAATTAAAATTATTATCGATTTATTCCCCCCCTACTAGCAACAAATCAGATGCTAAAAATATGCCCTCCCCTATCTGCTTTATGACAAAGACTAAATATCAAGGGGAAATCTTGTCACATTTTTACAGGATGTGACAAAATAATTGCAAGATTTCTGTGAAGTCTTTATAACTCATTTAGTTTCTGTCATATTATTGACAGCTTTTGAAAAGGTATTGCAATGGAGTATGTAACAGATTTATTTTAAATATATCTTGTTAAATTTCATAAAGACCATCCCAGTGTGTTTTCTGAGCAAGATTTACAGGTCAGATACTCCTCCATTTTTGCTGTTTTGTTTGTTGTCGTGTGAGCCTGTTGAGCTTTCAATTTAAAGATGAAGCTCAAGACCTTTCTATGCCTGAACTAGAAGCTTTGTTTTGGACTGATCTTTCTTGGTGATAAACAGATGTATTATCAGTAAGATCAGAGACATAGTAGTTAGTTATCTTATATACATCTCCTATAAGTAAAAATACACTTTTGTATGCTTTTGACCAAACATCAAGTGTTTGTCTTATGGTTTCATCAAACCAAATAAGTAGATTCATTAAATCTGATAAGGTAGATAGCATATCTTATTACTGTTTTCCCTGGGCTGATTTGGTGTTATGGATTGGTTTTGTTTGGGTTTGGTTTTTTGCCTCCTTCCTTAGTTTTCCTTTCATCTTACTGGTCAGTGAGGAGGGGCTGTTATGTAGCTGAGCTTTAGTATTTTGCTAGAGAGGGAAACTTGACATGAACCAGGAATGGCTGAAGTATCTTAGTTTCTCAGAATTTGGACAGGTAAAGTACAAAAGGAGCACTATTGCTTGCAGCTAAATTGTCATACAGGAGAGGGTGTTAAGGTATTGAAATTTTAGAGTGTTCTCTTTAGTGAAGAGATTTCTCTGCCTGGAGGAGCAGTGGACAGAATGATATTCCCTATTAATAAGGGAGAAAGTTGCTTTTGGCCTGTATGAATTCATAGTAGTGATAGCTTAGGATAAGAAGGAAATAAAACTCCATTTCTGTTTGAAAGAAAAGCAATCAAGTGGTTCTCTCTCAATCCCTGTATACTACCAGATTAATATGATGCAGGAACTGTGTCTGAGAAGTCCTCTGGGAACAAAATGCTTGTAAAGAAGTTGTGCTCAAACTGACAAATACAACACGTTGGGCTAATTGCACTTCCTCTCAGGCAAGACTCCTCTCCTTACCCCAGCTCTCATCACAAAGAGCATATTTTTTTTGATTTTTATTATATTTACTTCATATGCGTTGTCTGTAGTTTCAGCAGAACAGGTGTGTGTCTGTTTTCTTTGGAAGGGGTTGGGTGTGATTCCTGTTGTGTTTTGAATCCCTGGGCAGGTAAAATTGTCGGATGTGCAGTTATCCATGTGAATGGGGATGATCCTGAGGAAGTTGTCCGTGCCACTCGACTGGCTGTGGAGTACCAGCGCCAGTTCCGCCGGGATGTGATCGTGGACTTGCTGTGCTACAGACAGTGGGGCCACAATGAGCTTGATGAGCCCTTCTTCACCAACCCCAGCATGTACAAAATCATCAGGTAAGGGGTGCACTGCTAAAATATGTCTGTACCACCTCAGTCTTGCTGCTGCAATGGAAGTCTCTGTGTGAGATCCTTTGACATATCCACAGGTCTTTATGTAAATGCAGCTACACTGTCAGCAGCCCTTCACTCCAGTGTGAGTCTGATAATGAGATGTTAATGAGGGAAATCACTACTGTTGGCTCTTGAATGTGTGGCTTGGTGCTTTTTGGAGAACAATCTTGGACATAGCTCTTGGATTTCAAATTTGTGACCACTGGTAATCAGAGGGCAAAGTTGCCTTCTGTGTGCCATGGAGAAGCATGAATAATGTGAGAGAATGGGCAGGAAGCCAGCATGATATTTGTCTTGTCTTTTCCTGGTCCTGCTGCATGCAGTGGGGACTCATCTTTATAAGCATTTAAATGCATCCAGATTCCGTCCTTACCCCCAAAGAAAAACACACAAAAATTCACTTGCCAGTGAATTCTGGTATTTTAAGTGAAGCATTTATGGAATGGTTGCCTTGATTCTCTCCAGTGCAGAAATCTGACTGTGAATTTCGCTGAAGAAAATATGCATGGTAGCGCGGGGGGGGTTTTGACTTGTTTTTACTTTTAACTGCCAATTTTAGCACTTTTTTTTTAACTTTTTTTAAAAAAGGTCTATAAAACACATATCTAAGACAAGTGTTATCTTTCTGAAAAGCCAGGAAAGTGAACTTCATGAAAATAAGTATAATAGACCAGGACACTGTTTATATGAGTTTTTCGTGGTACCTGACTGTAGTAAGATGGTATTTCCTCGTTCTCCTGTGACATTGTTTTTAAGCTTAATATCTATGGGGTTTGATTCCCTCCCCGGCAGATCCCGTAAGAGTATCCCAGACACATATGCAGAACACCTCACGGCTGCTGGGCTCATGACTGAGGCTGAAGTGTCTGAGATAAAGACCACGTACTATTCCAAGCTGAACGATCACCTTGCCAACATGACTTCGTACAGTCCACCTCCTACCAACCTGCAGGCTCACTGGAAGGGCTTTGTCGAGCCTTCTGCCAAAATCACCACCTGGGACACGGGGATGCCTGTGCCACTCCTGCAGTTCATTGGAGTCAAGTCAGTGGAGGTGCCCGAAGAGGTCCAGATGCACAGCCATCTCCTGAAGACCTATGCACAGGTGAGTAGAGCATCAGGATACTTCTGATCCCATGGCTCAAACCTGTTACAGGGAAAAGTCTAAACACAGCAGGGTTGCCAGTTAAAGAAAAACAGCTCACTCTGTTTCAAGGCTGAGATGATGCCGTTTTTCCTCCCGTGTTGAAGAAGATGTATCCTCTCCCCCAGGTCTGACCATATACTTTAGTTTGTTATTTCAACAATATTTTATTGCAATGAAGAAAAAAGCTCATAGAATATACAGTTTATTTTTATGACAAATAGAAAGAAACCATTATGATAACTTACCAACATTTATATAGTTGGTAATTAGAATGAGTACTTTGTGAGGGAAGGACTCAGGAACCTGCCAATAGTGTACACAGTTTCTAAAGCCAGTAGTGAGTGTTTTATTACTTATATATATAAACATAAGACAACACGTGGCCAAGTTTGACAGTCAGGGTTTGATAGCTCCTAAGTTTGTGTTTGGTTTGGGTTGGTTTTGGGTTTGTGAAAGTTTCCCTTTGATGGATGATGAGTGTATGCAGGTGTCTGGTTGGCAGCCACAGAGAGGATGTGAGTTGAGTATTTCAAAAGACTGATGTTTTTGTCTTCCCAGCCCAAAGCAAGAACTCCACAGCTCAATGTGATAATTTGTCTGCAGTTCTGCAGGCCAGAATAGGGAGGAGTTCTGGAGACTGAAATACTTATACTTGGTATCATTCATCACTGCTAACCAGACAGACCAGAAGTCTGTTAACACTACACTTTGCACTGTGCTATGATTTTTCATATTTTCAGACGAGGATGAATTCATCGGTCCACAGTTTGTTGACTGGGAGATAAACACATGGATCATCCATGGCCCTCAAGCAACCTTCTTCAGGATGTGCTGAAATAAGACTCTGTATTCAAATTCAACCTAAGCTGGCTAAAGGAATATAGCATTTCTCTCCATAGTGTGTAGTGATTTTCCTAGCTTCTAATATTAGTCTGTGCCACCAAAACAGCTACAGATGGGAAAAGACAAAATAGTAATTTTTTTCTTGTTCTTTACTTGTTTAGTCAAGAGTTCAAAAAATAGAGGAAGGAAAAAAGCTGGACTGGGCAACAGCTGAAACTTTAGCATTCGGTTCTCTGCTGAGCCAAGGTAAGAGGCAGTTAGCAGACAGTAAAATATTTTTGCTTTAATGTCAGTAAAGGATAACACTAGATTTCTTAGGTGTTTCTAAGTAAAAAGATTGATATGATGTATAAATATGACAATTTGCATGGTCTAAGAGAAGGTAAATATGAATTCTGTATGTCACTAATTTGTAGACTAAGTCTGAAATATCTTCAAAGAACTGTAGCTCCCTCCCACTCCCCAAAAACACTTGTGCATAGAAATGAGCATGTGAGCAGTGCAGATGATATCAGTGGGGCTCCCAAGTACTTTGTGTGCTTTATGCTACCATTTCTTCTCCCTCCTTTCTAGCCTGAATTCAAATCTCCATTTACATATGATACAGAATGCACATTTTTTGCAGTTTGCTTCAGTAAATTGAACCATTTAACCCAAAATAATGTCAGAGCATCTGTGTGCTTGTGACTTGGAGCTGTTGCTGGTTAAGAATTTCATCTCAGATTTGATGCTGCTGATGAGGGGAAATCCAGGAAGAGATATAACAAGAGACAGAATTATTTCCTGCATGTTTTCTTTTTACATGACTTGCTGATTTGGTGTTTTGTTTGTTGCTTGGCAAGGGTTTAATATCAGACTAAGTGGACAAGATGTTGGCAGAGGAACCTTTAGCCAACGACACGCGATGTTGGTTTGCCAAGAGACAGATGATACCTACATTCCTCTGAATCACATGTCCCCAGACCAGAAGGGTTTCCTAGAGGTAGGTTCTGTGGCCCACAAGACCTGATTCTTCAAGTTGTGCTGAAACAATCCATTTTTTAAAGCAGCTGAGACATATGTAGGCAGTCTGTACGTTCTGGCAAACTGCATATACAGGGACATAAAAACTGTCAGGGCATCCCTATTCTTTGTTGTTACAAATTGCAGCTTTAACAATCTCTCCTTGAGAGATCAGGTATTATTATTTTTCCCCCAGTGCCTTCATTCAAAAGCAGAAAATCAGCAAAAAAATCAGACTCTCAGTTGCCTTTAGGAGTTCATGTCTTCAGCATGCCCAGCAATGATTGCCTGATTCAAAGGGTTCTTAACTCTTGGTTGTTTTCATCCTCACCCACCCCTCCCAACAATTTCCTTTTGTTAGGTGAGTAACAGTCCCTTGTCTGAAGAAGCTGTGCTTGGTTTTGAATATGGAATGAGTATTGAGAGCCCTAAGTTACTGCCAATTTGGGAAGCTCAATTTGGAGACTTCTTTAATGGAGCCCAGATAATATTTGACACTTTCATTTCTGGAGGTGAGTGTACAAGGAATTAATTAATATATTTAAGAATCAATCATTTGTATTATGCTCTTTTTTAGAAGATCCTTCCTCTCTCAAGTAAAAGGGCAATATGTTGTGCAAAGAATTCTGTTTTCTCAAGGAGTTCTGTGAGCTTGCCTGTGAGGTCCTGACTTCTGTGCAGCTTTTCTCTAAAGACAGTACATTGAAAATTAAGGACTCTTGGCAGAGTACAGTCATTACAAAAGTACAATTAGTTATACTAATGGCCTTTCTTCCTCCACATTTATTTTACTGTGTGTATATATGGTTGATAGCTTTACAGACCGTACCTTTCCTTTATGAAACATCTGAAAAATTCCTGAAGCAATAGAGAAGGAAAATAGTGATTATTTAAAACAAACAAATGAAAAACTCACAACATCTTACTAACTTTGACTCTAACAGGTTTTCTGAGTGCTCAGATATACAACCTCTGTAGTCATAGATGGAAATTCAGAGGCTCTCTTATCCTACCCACATGTATTTGAAGCTGGGATGAATTACCTTCTGGATTTGACTGTAATCTCTTATATTGTGCAGGAGTTTGGCAGAGCTCAGGGGAATGAGCACTGCTGTGTTAGCCAGGACTGGCTCACAGGATGCTGCTGGGATCACACGTGTAGAAATGAAGTTTTAAAATTTCCCTGTGTCATGTGCTCCATGTGGAGACATAAGTCTTCTGGGAGCCCAGAACTACATGATGATTTCAGAAACTTCAGTTCACCTAATGTGTGTTGTTTCACTGTAGTGACCCTCAGGGAAAAATGCCAGCAGCATGTTTCAGGCTTGTATTTAATGATGTGGAAATCAGCTCTTCTTTTTCCTGAGTAGTTTGTACAAAGTAATGTGTTCTGTGGAAATCATCCTTTCCTTCCTCCTCATTCTGTGTTTCTAGGTGAGGCCAAGTGGCTTCTGCAGAGTGGGATAGTAATTCTTCTTCCCCATGGCTATGATGGTGCAGGCCCTGAGCACTCATCCTGCCGGATGGAACGGTTCTTGCAGGTACCCACCACACCTCAGGGTCACATATCCCCAGCACAGCAAGGGCAGTCAGTGCTCTGGGAGCTGTGCTGCAAAAATACAAAATGGGGATTCCTGGTGCCCTTGTTGCAATGTGCTTGAAGGAGGCAGTTCAGATGTAATCTTGCCAGTTAAATGCTAAACCCATTTCTTCTCTGAAGTCGTTCCTCTCTTGCAATCAATGTCTGAATTTACTGTTCCTATATGGGTCAGTGTGCCTCTTGTGCCTGGATTCTTTCTTCCATATTGGTCTCATTGCTGGCTTTTAACAAGGTATTGCTGTGTATCCCTGTACAGATGTGTGACAGCGCAGAAGAGGGGGTTGATGGTGACCAGGTCAACATGTCAGTTGTGCACCCCACCACCCCAGCACAGTATTTCCATTTACTCCGGCGGCAAATGGTCCGAAACTTCAGGAAACCGCTTATTGTTGCTTCTCCCAAAGTGTTACTCAGGCTTCCAGTAAGCTGAAAAATGTCCTTCCTCTTTCTTTTATTTTCTCCTCTTTATTCTCTTTTGTGTTCCCTCCCCCCTGTTCTTCTTCCTCTGTGTTCTCTGATTGCTGTTTTGGGGTCAAATCAGTGGGATTTTGCGTGTTTGGGGTGAAATAGGTTCAGGATTAAAGCTGGGTGGAAGTGAGCTAGAAGTAGGGTTCATTCCTGATCTGATTGTGTCCTTGGGAACCTTATCATCCCACTTTTCACTGGGAATGGGAAGGAAAGGGAAGACAATGTATTTTGTACTTCCAAAACCATAACTGTCTCAGTATTCTTTCTGACTCTGGTCTGAGGGAAAAGCAGCAAGATTTGGTAACTTCCAACTCTTCCCTCGTGTAGGCTGCTGTATCAAGTTTTGAAGAAATGGCTCCAGGGACAACATTCAAGCCTGTCATTGGTGACTCCTCAGTAGATCCTAAAAGGTAGCTCTGCTTTCTTAGAGAAGAAGCTCAAAAGATATGTCCTGTCCCTTTCTCCTACCCAACAGCTCAAATTTGAGGTGATATGAAAGAGGTGACTTTGAGGGGAATATGTTTCATGGCGGGTGACTGGTTAGTTTTACTTCCCCTCCTTTTCTTCTGGTAATTGTTAGGAGTTACCACATCTGTCTGCAAAACAGTGAAGTGTTCAGGCTGTCAGCCCTTGGCCTCACAGGGAGTTTGTGACTGTAGTTGCCAACCTAGTGGGTCCTGTTCCAAACCATGTCCATTAGCTGACAGTCAGTGGGAGCAGCTGTGACATGAATCATAGAATCATAGATTTGTTTAGGTTGGAAAAGACCCTTAAGATCATCAAGTCCAATCTTAGCCCAGCACTGCCAAGCCCACTGCTAAACCATGTCCCAAATGTCACATCTAGACATTTAAATACCTCCAGGATGGTGACTCCACCACTGCCCTGGGAGGCCTGTTCAAGTGCTTGACCATTTCAGTGAAGAAATTTTTTCTAAATCCATCTGAACCTCCCCTGATGCAACTTGAGGCTGTTTCCTCTTGTCCTATTGTGCGTTACTTGAGAGAAGAGACCAACTCCCACCTGGCTATGACCTGTCAGGGAGATGTAGAGAGTGATAAGGTCCCCCCTGAGCCCCATTTTCCCCAGGCTGAGCCCCCCCAGCTCCCTCAGCTTCTCCCCATAGAACTTGTGCTCCCAACACTTCCCCAGCTCCATTCCGTTCTCTGGACAGCCTTCAGCACCTCAATATCTTTCTTGTCATGAAGGAGCCAAAACTGAACTCAGAATTTTTGTTCTGGGGATGGAATGACTGAGCTGATGAGGTGGGGCAATAATAAAGTGTTTGTATATCTCTATCTCTCTCCCTTCAGAGGTTACAGTAAATCCTGTTCACAATGACCAATTTAGCCTTAACTTTTTTTTTCCCTTATCTGCTCCTTGCCCCAGTAGTAGCCAAGTCTGAACCTTTCCTATTTGCTTCCTGACCCCCAATCAAAAGGGGGTACCTTAGCATCTTGGGTTTTTTAAGTGGGATGGTGAGGCACAAAGGGTGCAGTTTATCTCGTTGCTTTGTCCAGTAAGATTAGGCAGCCAAGACCTCTGTGACTGCGGGAGGATGTAGTGTCTCTCCAGCAGGCAGTCCTGCTTTGGCATAGCAGAGAATTGTCCTCTGGATGGACTTCTCTCCCTCTGGTTTGTTTTGCATAGAGAGTGCAGAGATGACTAGCTTTGACTGGGTGTTTAATTTTTAGATAGCCAGAGCTAAGAGAGATGAATCCCATTGTAAGGTAACTTTCCCAGAATTACTGAAGAAACAGTACCTCTGAGCTCTGGCATACTGTGCCCAAAGGTTAGTTTGCCAACTGTTGGAGGGGAGTGGGAGAGATGAGAAAGCAAAGAAGAGAAAAGATGGTCTAAGGGAAACAATTTAGCTTTATAAAGTTGCCTTTGAAGTTTGGTTGTTTTGGTTGGAAGTGTGAAGCTGTTCTGCATCAAGTTTCTGTAAAACACTAAACTTGGAAACAATCTTTTTTTTTTTTTAGTGTCACCCGGGTGGTGCTGTGTTCTGGAAAGCATTACTATGCTCTGGTGAAGCAAAGAGAAACACTGGGAGAGAAGCAGCACAGCACAGCTATTCTGAGACTTGAAGAGCTCTGTCCTTTCCCCCTGGAAGCTCTACAGCAAGAGTTGGGCAAATACAGCCATGCAAAAGGTCTGCCAGGCTTCTACCTTTGTTTTTCTAGTCTCTTTGAAGTTCTGAACTAAATCTGTTGCCTGCCTTTTAAGATGAGGAGCTGTAGTGGCTTTTCCTCTTTGTTCTCCCCCTCACACATCCAAGTGTTTCTGGAGTGGGATGTTCCAGAAATGTTTATCACTTGTGCTAAAAGAACTTGTTTCTCTGCTATTGTTAGCTTCCAAGAGGCAGCACTGAAAATTAGAGTGAACCATTTGAGATTTTTTTTGCATTGGTCTTTGCAGTCCAGTCCTTTTAGTAGCTTTTGAAAACAGTTATAGAAAAGCAGAATATACACACAGTATACCCTAATGGTGAACATACTTTGGGTTTGAATTCAGCTGTGACTTTCAAGGGAATTGAGTGTGGCATGCCTTCATTTCAAAGGTAGTGGCAAGACAGAAAAACAGAGGTGCTACAAAACCAAAAAAACTGTTTTTCCTTCTTTGCTGGAAAGATAAATATGTATGTTTGTTATGTACCCTTATCCTTCCTTTAGTCTTCATCTGGAGTCAGGAAGAACCACAGAACATGGGTCCATGGTCCTTTGTGTCTCCACGGTTTGAAAAGCAGCTGGGGCTTAAGGTAAGATGTCCCTCAGGTGTCTTCAAAATGAAGTTTGAACTTCTCCTTGAATGCAAAATTCTATGGTGCTTACAAGATAAACCTAATTCTGATGCCTAAACCAAATACATGTTCTAATTTCAGCTACTTCTGCTCTTTATAGCACCATTAGTGAAGAGCAGGACTGGAGCTTTATTTTACATGGTGTTCAGTCAAAGTAGACAGGATAATGAAAGATCCCAGGTAGGGGAATAGGAGAACAATGCAAAGGTGCCATTTGCTCTGGGATATCATGCACTATAATGTCCTTGGAGCTATGGTCTTTGGGAGATGGGGGATAACTTCCTGCATTACCTCCAGCTGGGACTGCCCAATATCACCGTGGCATCAGGACCTCGAGATGTGATTCTGTCCTTCATTAATAATTTCCTCACAACTCAAATTTCAGCTCCGTCTTGTGAGCAGACCTCCTCTACCAGCCCCAGCAGTTGGCATTGGAACTCTGCACAATCAGCAGCAGGAAGATGTTCTGACCCATACATTTATCTAAGTTTTCAATGGACAGATTGTTCCTGATGTCAGTCATTGCCTCCTCCTGTGAAGAAGAATAAAAGCCAGATCCTTAAGACTCTTAATTCTCCAAAATGGAAAAAAAAACAAAGATGGAATAAGTTTGGTAATGATTAAACAATTTTTTCATGTTGGGGAATGCCTAACAATGAGAAGTGCCTGTTACACCTGATACTTCTTGTTCTCTTACACAATTTTCTACAAAATGTCTTTGTAAAGTTAAAAATCCAGTCCAGGGGACAGACTGGTGAGGTGACTGTAGCATACCTTATCATGCTGCTTATTTGCACTTGAGAGTTTCCTGGGATGGTGCATGTGTGGAAACAGGTTCTGTTTCCTCTGTTTCCACAGAAGTGTTAGTGCTGCTTGATCAAATAAATGCTTCCCTATGCCTGGGAACGAGCCATTTCTACAGCAGAATGTTGTGGATTCTCTCTTTTTTCTTTCCTTGAGGGCCAGGAATGCAATCTGTTGTGGCTGTTGGTGCTCTTCTCAGTAGTTGAGTTGTTAAAGCAGGATTCCCATTGCAGGGACCTTGCAGGATGGCTCCTGAAGGCTTCAGGCACCACTGTTTTTCTCACCCAGAATGTGAGAAATCCCAAGGGATGGTTTGAGCATAGCTGTCATCTGCAGAAAGGAAAGAAATCAGTCTTAATTGGGAAACAAATGATAAAGGACCAAAACATTGAGGTTAAGTGGGAGAATAATGAAGCCAAATGGAAGATGGGCATCCCAGGCTGGCCCCAGAGTTGACTGCCCTAGAGCAGCATTCCCGCCACTACAGGATTTTTCCCAGCGTTTTTCCTTTCCTGGTTTCAGGGTGAAGTTGGCACCTCCTTGCTCTTCTCAGTTACCTAGGCAAGCAATGCTTAAGTAATCCAGACTCACTGTGAGCCAGAGACATTCTGAAAGGAAACAAGTGGAGTTTAACCAGATCCAGCACTTGCAGATGGAAAGTCATGGTAGGAGAGAAAGGGCAGATCACAGGCAAGGTGTGCATTCACTTGGGGAGACAGCTCCCAAAATCATGGCTGAAGCCTGCTTTAGTATTTCATCCTAGTTAATTCACATATTTATTCACTCACTCCATATGACCCAGAAGTAACCTCTATAACCTCAGTTCTGTGATGTTTCACATCACTGCTTTAACACATCCATCACAGCAACATGAAATCATGTTTCTCCCACTTTGCTCTAGCAAACTGCACAACCTCTTGCACATCCTGAATAGCTTTATCTAATCAAAGCATATTCTGCTTTAAATTTCTGCTGATAACTAGAAAAAGGAGGCTGAAGAGTAACGTTACTTTGGCTGCAGCTGTAGCCAAGGAAGTTGTAGAGTGCAATCACCAGCCTTGACTGCACACTGATGATTACATAAGCCCACAGCTTTCACTCTGACGGTGCACACAAGGGAAGAACAGACCCCGTGCTTTGCGTTTCACGTGGCCCAGACCTGACCTTATTACCCACCATTCCCCCATGGTCTGTGCAGGTCTGGTTACCCAACCAAGTAAAGGATGATCAAGTGTTCCAACCCTGTTTGATCCTCCTGGTGGGAAATCCTCCTGGTGGGAAACAGCTTTTTCTGTAGTGCTGCTCAGCTCAATGCCCCCAGCCCCATTGGTGTGCCATGGAGCTCCCCAGGGATACTGGGGTAGGAAGGGAGAGATTGAGCACAGCTTTCCTCAGTCAGCTGATGCAGACTGCCTGCAGAACACTGCTCTTGCATGATGGCTTACAGCTCCCAGGAGCAAGGCAAAGCACTTGCTGACTCGGGGGCTAAGTCTGTTTCTCCCACCAATTTGGGATGCACACAAGGCTGTTTTCCATCTGTGTGCCTTGCTATTCTCTGCATGCAGGCTGGAACATCCTTGCACAGTGCTGAATTGTTTTTGCTTTGGGAAAAAGAGAGGCAGAAATTAGAATCATAGAACCATAGAATATTCTGAGTTGGAAGGGACTCACAAGGATGATTGAGTCCAGCTCCTGGCCCTGCACAGGACACTCCAAGAGTCACACCAGGTGCCTGAGATGCTACACAAGTTGGGTGGGTGGGTAACAGAGCAGGTCTCAATCCTTGGACAGGAAATTCTGTGAGTCATTAACACAAGGAGAAGCAAACCCTGATGTGCTGTTAGATAGCAAGGAGCTAACTAGGAAGAGAGAGAGAGTTACAGCATTTGTGCATTGTGGTGTGTCAGTATTTCCAGAAGTGCAAAATTAGGAAGAAAAAAAGTAAAGACGTTGAAGGAATGAGCTGTTAGGTTGAGCAGTTCATTAAAGGCAGCAGAAACTCTCAATGACAGAAAGAAAATACACCAGGAAAACAAATATATTAAAAGAAGTATTTTAGTAACAGTGGAGTTAGTTTAGATTTAAAAACTATGGTCTGAACTTTGAAGATTAAAAGTTCTGAACACAGTAGTATTTTGAATAAGCAAAGAAAACAATACTGCATTTTGACTTTTTTGGTTCTGTCAGTGAGAACCCACTCATGGGTGACATAGAAACATTTATTCAGCACACCTGAAGAGATGCATCTGTATCAGTATGGACTGAAGATACCTCCTGGACTTTTTACCAAACACCAAAACAGAGGCCAGTGACTTAGAGACAGGAAGGTTTGCTAACAAAATCTGTAATTTAATGAACTTCTAAGATAATTATGGTTAAAAATCTGCACAAAAGGTGATTACAAGAAACTTCCTGAATCTTAGCTACTAACCTAGCTATTATTTGGAGATTATAATCTACAAGTAAACTGCCAGGCCCATAAATTAGGGGTATTTGTCAGACTGTACAAGAACTCTAGGTGAAAGTAATTGCTATGGAGTTGCTCATTAGTAGTTGTAAAATTATGACTATATAAAACTGGAAGAAAAAACTTTTCTAAGTGATTTCAGATAATGAAAGCTATTGAGCAAAGTTGTTTAGGTATTATAGCAAGGTCTTAGTTAAGAGGATTACTTAGGGAATGCAGAGTGCAATCCAAAATACAGATTCAAAATTTTGGAGGAGCCTTAATGCTTCACGCATTTTGTGTTCTCTCTTGGTAACTTAGACTAATGCAGGAAGAATTCAAGCTTGTACTTGAAAAAGATGAATTACTCAGAAAGAATAAATACTATTTTAAATTGTCATATCTAAATCTTGCAGTAATTCTGATAATCCTAATTTTATAGACCACTGGCTGTTGTAACAGAGCTCTGTAGGTGTGATGCCTGTTTTGGTGATTATGAGATGATCTTGGAATGGGTTTTCAGGTTTACTTCACAGAATCACAAAATCAGTTAGGTTGGAATAGACCTCAAAAACCGTTGAGTCCAACCTATGACCAAACACCACCCTATCAACCAGACCACATCACTGAGTGCCACATCCAGGTTTCCTTAAACACCCACAGGGATGGTCACTCCACCAACTTCCTGGGCAGCCCATTCCTGTGTCTAATCACCCTTTCTGCGAAGTAATTCTTCCTAGTGTTCAGTATAAACCTCCCCTGGTGCAGCTGGAGGCCATGTCCTCTCATCCTGCCACTGGTTTGCCAGGAGCAGAGCCCGACCCCCACCTGGCTGCACCCTCCTGTCAGGGAGCTGTAGAGAGTGAGAAGGTCACCCCTGAGCCTCCTTTTCTCCAGGATGAACAATCCCAGCTCCCTCAGCTGCTCCTCATGGGATTTGTGCTTCAGACTCTTTTCCAGCTGGGTTGCAGTTCAAACTTTGGACATGCTCCAATGTCCCAATGTCCTTTCATCCTGTGAAATTATCACATCCATCTGTCAACACGGGTGGGTTGGGCTGTTATTAAAACACTTTGGTACCAAACGGCTTTGCCTGCGCTTTTCACCCGGTACTGCTGTACCAACAACATCACCGAAACGTCAAAACCGCCGAGGCCCGAGTGAGCGACCGCGGGGAGTTTCCCGAGCTCGGGCAGGGCTGAGGTGTGGCGGAGGGGCCGTGCCCGCCCCTCGCGGCGCGCGGAGCACTCCGGGAGCGCGGTCCTTCGCCGCGGCGGCTGCCCGCCCTCAGCCTGATCGCGGTGGCTGCCGCTCCCCGCCGATCCCGCCGATCCGGTTCCCCTCGCCTGGGGAAGGGCGCGGGGGGCGCTCCGTGAGGGCGGTACCGCCGTGTCCCCCCGGGCGGGGAGGGACGGCCCGTCCGCAGCGCGCGTCACGTGACGGCGGCGACAGCAGCGGTGACAGCGCTGGGACCGCGGCCGGGCCGCCACCGCCATGGGCAGTGAGTGCCGACAGAGCCGGGAGGGAGCGGGCCGGGACCCGGGGTAGGGGACAGCGGTCCCGGGCAGCGCGGGGAGGACGTGGCCGGTGGCCCGTGGCCGGTGAGGGGGCGCCGTGTCTCGGGTGCCGCCGCAGGCAGGGCCGGGGGTGCTGAGCACTCGCTCCCCTCACAGGGTCGGTGCTGCCGGGCAAAGCGTGAGGCCGTGCAGTGCTTCGTGGTGGGATGTCCTCTTCCACTCCAGCCCTACTATATATGTACACACTCTATACGCTATATATACATATGTAGTATATATACCCTATATGCACATATATGTGTGTATAAGTGTCTAAAGGGAGGGTTTCAAGAGGATGGACCAGGCTCTTCTCCGTGGTGCCACCCAATAGGACAAGAGGCAGTGGGCAGAAACTGATGCACAGGAAGTTCCACCTGAACATGAGGAAGAACTTCTGTCTTGTGCAGTGACCGAGCACTGAAAGAGATTGTCCAGAGAGGGTGTGGAGTCTCCCTCACTGGAGATATTCCAGAGCTGTCTGGACACAACCCTGTGCCATGCGCTCTGGGATGGCCCTGCTTGAGCAGGGAGGTTGGATCAGATGAGCTACTATGATCCCTTCCAACCTGACCCATTCCAAGATGCTCTGGTACCTTGTTCATGTCAGAGCTGTGCCACCCTCCATGGGGCGAGGTGCACCTTCCAATGAGCTGTCTGAGGCCTTGGGATAAATAGAGGAGACGTATGTCACATCAGAGTGTAAATGTAAACATGGCACTACAACCAAAATGTTACTTACAGTGTAATAAATGTATTCTGCAGTGTAATAAATGCATTGTCTCTGAAAAGGAGCCCATGGTGGTTTTTTATGTCTGTCCCAGTGTGTCATGGCTGAGAATAATGTTCAAGTTTTGGAGGGCAAATTGCTCAAAATGCTTTGATTTTTTTTTTTAACTGATTTCATTTTTTTTCCCCAGGAAAAGTGCTCACACTGCTGAGCTTTTCTGTGTTTTTAAAGGGGAAACTGTGAAGAGAGATCTATTAAAAGCTAAAATAAAATCCTCTTAAGTTCCAACCAGAATAAGTGTTCCACTGATTTAAATAACAATTTCTTAGCGTATCTTAGTGGCTGAATTATTTTTTCAGCTAAATACTTCAGTAAACACAAGATTCTAATCTCTACATGGGTACCTTTTGATGTCAGTATTGTTCTGTGTTTAACTAGCACAGATACTAGGTCATTTATTTTTAGATAGAATACAATTCAGTTCACAATTGGTGATACATACAGTACCACTTCTCTAAAATTATTCCAGCTGTGGGAAAAAGAATGGGCCAAATCTGGTTAGAACAAGAATTCTATTTCACAATTTTGCCTTGTTTTCAGCTGTTTTAAAAAGAGGGTATTAGTTTTCAGACAGTTTTGGAAGCTAAACAAAGTTCTGTGAAGTTTTATAAATTCATAAATGTTCATTAATATATTTTTTCTGTCTTCTTTTGTGTTTGTGTGTTTGTTTTTCTGGAACAGTAAAATTTTTAGAAGTTATTAAGCCATTCTGTGCAGTGTTACCTGAAATCCAGAAACCGGAAAGAAAAGTGAGTGCCACGTTATGTTCTTACATTTATGAGTTCACGGAAGATGGAATATTGTGATATTCTAGTCCAGGCTCCAGTATAGATCCTGACAGTGGGCCCTAAAGTAGAACATATTCTTTGGAGCAGGGGAAGCCCATGTTAAGGTAAAACATTACTGTGATGATGAATTCTGAGCATCCTTCTGGTAAGTCATTCCATTTAGTAATTATGCTAACTCTTTTTTTTTTTTTAGATCTCAATTCGAGATTAAGTTTATTTATTTTCAGCTCCGTGTGATGTATTTTAATATACCAGAGCAGAGTCTTCAAGCTTTATTTTTCTGTGGATCTCACTGTTGGCTTTGGGCTGGCTTGTATATTAGCTGGAAGAGGATTGTTCTATAGATCAGGAAACACAAATTTAACTCTTCCCACAAAGTATTTCCTACACCCATAGCTGTGATTCACCTTGCTGAAGGGGGAAAGTGATCTGTGGTACAGTTCAGGTAATTGCTCCCTGTTCACCTACTGGATGTGATGTTTCTCTCTGATCTGAAATCAATGAACTCAGATCATTTACAGCTGATCTCTCTAGTCCTCTAGCCCTTGAAACTCGTTCCATTTCTTGGCACATTTTCTAGATTAAAAATAGGTGATTTCTACAGATAGGAAGAGACCTGCCTTGTCCAAAAAAAACGCCAACCAAACACCATTTTTCACTTTCAAAACTCAAGCAAGCACATATTGCCCAGGTGACAATCTAAACAGAGTAACAAATTGACTTAGTATTGTCATGACTTCCATGAAAATTCCCTAAGAACTAAATGTTGGGGTTTTATGTTCTTAAAATGAAATGCTGAACTGGGAACATGACACTATCCCAGAGGATCCTCCCTGGTTAATGAGAGGCTCCCAAAGGTTAGGACTGGATTCAGAGGTGTTTGTGCCAGTGACCATAGCTGAGCCTGATGGATTAAATGGAGAAGATACAGTAAAACTGATTATTATGGCCCTCTGAAACTGATTTTTTAAAAAGACTGGGATTTACCCCCTGGTGCTTTGATCCATCTGTCTTACCTAGTTGCTTTCCAGCATCTTTCAGTCTTGGGACAGATTTCTAAACAAATTACTTAGGTCAGACAAAGGTATTTTCAGAGCAGGAATCTCCAGAGCCAGACCTGCATGCTGAGGCTTGGATGCCCCAGGTCTGGGTGGCAGGAGCCCATCTTTGCTTCTGCAGTGGGGAACCTTGGTGCAATCTTTTGGTGCTGATTTATGGTGCATCTGTGACTAGCTGGTTACAGCCAGCCCATTTTTGTTTTGTGAGATGAACGAGAAGAGAAAGCTGACACAAACCTACAGATACTGGAGTTTCTGTAAAACTCACTGGCAGGTGTTAACTTGCCAGAGAGGAATAGGGGCTTGATCTGTCCTTGTTGTCCATCAGCAGATGAAGGATGCTCAGAGAGGTGCCAAGATTTCTGTCCTGTCTATTTGGGTCACTTTGTCTTTACTGCTATTTAGGTTGCTGTCTAGACAATGGCTGCAAGTTGCCAGCTTTGTACAAATTTAAAGTAAAAATATAATTTGGAACATCTTTCCTAGGCTGAAGAGCCCTTTGACCATTTTCAGTCATGTTCCTTGCTTCTCTGTAGTTTGTCTAGTGATTTAGGTCATTCCATGTAACTCTTATTCTCTGTAATTTATTGTTTTCTTGCAAGCTGTCATGGGCAGATATGACCAGTAATGGTTTTAGTGGAATGGTTTAAGGCCAGAAAAAGAAATTTAGATAACCAAATAGAAAAAGAGATTAATTTTCATTAATTTTCATTAAATATGTATTGATTGTTAAGTGAAGATGATGTTTTGATTCAGTTGGGCTCTCACTGAATCATTTTGCCATTATTGTTGATGAGGGAAGTGGTTTCTTCTGTCTCTAGGGAGTGTTGCTTTAGTATTTTGGCCAACTTGATTAGCAAAAGTGATTGCTACTTTTGTAGTTAGTAGAATAGGCTCCTGTTTCCCTCATGCACAGCTTTTCTAAGTAGAACACACTGTTCAGAGCATTAAGATGATAATGCTCAAGTCCCTTCATTTTCACATGATTTAAGAAAAATGTCAAAGGAAGAAAATGTCCAATTGCATCAGATCAGATGGTGAAATTTACTGTCCCTGTGCTTGTTAGCATTTATGGCTAGAATATTTTGGTACCACTCAGTATTTTGCCATTCCTGACATATGGATTTGGATTACTCCTTTTTCTTTTTTGTCTTCTTTACTCATAGAGACTGTTTTCCTTGTAAACAACTGTGATTTGGGTGATGCAGAATTCCTCTAATGCTCATATTCACCGCAGTTACAAGGAGAACCAGAGCAGTTTTAGATTTTCACTGATGTCTCTTAAGCCAATCTTAACTGGGAGGCTGTAGAGATAATTTGGTTAAGCATTTTTGATTTTAGAAGTCAGTGCTTAAAATCTGAATTGTGGAGTTCAGACTTGGCAAAGTGGGTCAGCACTATACAGTCTAACACAACGAATTGTTTGGATTTATTTCCTGCTGTCACTATTTTTCTTTTTATAACTCTGTGCTGTAAGTATTTTTAGCATGTGTCCTCTTTTAAGAGTGAGGCAGTTGGAAGAAATAAATTAAATTACTTGAATTATTTTGCTTCTAAGTGCATGGTTTCACTTATAAAGATGTAGACTACATTCTGAATTTTCATTTGCTTGAGCACCTGTGCTGCTGCTGCATTGATTCGTTGTTGCTCATTTGTGAGTGTTCAGTACCTATCAGACCAGGCACTAATCCTTTTTCTTGTTACTTCTCCACAGGCAGATTCAGTGGTTGGAGGCAGAGGGCTCCAACCATTTCTGCTGTACCTCTCTTATGTGTTAGTTCATGTCATGTTTTTAGTAGCTGCTCTACACTTGTCTGCAGCGAACACACTTAACCCTCAGATTTACAGTCCCTGGAGGAGAGGTGGGAACTTGAACATAGCCCTGCATCTCAGCTCTCTCTGCTCTCTTCAAGTGCATTTCTTTCTGTCTCATGCTTTGAGGAATCCTCTGGCTCAAACTTAAATCTTGTGATTCTTCTCCTCTTGCACCTGGCACTAATTACAGGTGCCTCAAATGTTGTGACCCTGAGATTCTCTTCAATTAAATGATGACTAGTGATCATTGGTCTGGCATTCTTTTTAAAGTAATATATAACCTACATCAATAAAAATATTTTGGAGGAAAACAAAGAATCTTTAAAAATCACTTTGTGGTTAATGTCCATGAACATAATGATGAATTTAAAGCTTCTTCTAAGACCCTTTGAAGAACTTAATTCTAAATATTCTGAATTGCTGTTGAAAACTAGTTTTTATCACTTCTCTTCACAACAGTTCAGTTCCTCTAAAAACTTTATAGTGCTTTAGTTTAGTAACTTCCAGCCTTACAAAACTGCTGTTGAAGCCTAGAGCACTAAGGACTGAGGATAAGTTTTTTGCATTAATCTTTCATGTTTGCTCTGGTAAGTCCATGATTTTAGCCATGCTATTGCTCTTCTGTAAATACCCACTGTAACAGAATACTGTAGATAAAATATAGTCTAGTGACTGAATGTCTGCCAGTCCCATATAAGTTACCTTTGTGTCTCTCTCTCTAAAATCTGAAATCATATTAAAAATAAGTTCCAATGAGGAGTGATGCTTTCTGGTTCGATATCTTTGCATTGAATTCTGAATGATAACAGCATTTAGTACTGTTGTGAGAGTGCAGTGGAAGTTCCATATACAGTGAACACATTTCTGTCTCCACTCTGTCCTGTAGATCCAGTTCAGAGAGAAGGTACTATGGACAGCCATCACACTCTTCATTTTCTTAGTGTGCTGCCAGGTAGGTATTGATGTTGTCTGTGGTCAGAAGATGTTCTTTATGTAAGAAGTATACTGAAAGCATGAGGTGTTTCATGTTGACCTACCAGTTTCAGGTTTTATTTTTATGTTAAAGTATTTAAAGTTCAGTTCAGAAAGCCTGGTTCTCTGAAATCTCTATGAGCGTAGATGTTTTTAGAAACTAATGCTTTTTATTTAGTCAGAAATCCATAATTTTTTTTCTCATTACAAAGGTCCTGTCAGATGATGATGATGGCTGCAGGGTAAACAGCCAAGATAATTATTTCTCGAGCAGCATAAACAAACTGAGCAATTCAATGCATTGTTTACCCTCTGTTCATAGCTACATTTAAATTTTAGCACTCACAAGTGTGAAAACTGAATCAAAGCGACTTTTTACTAAATTCCTTTTCCACAAGCTGATGGATTGTAAAGATTGCAAGTAAATGTTTTTGTGAAGTATTTAAGTTGACATTTAGAACTTGTTTTTTGTGAATGTCCTGGTAAAGCTAAAACCCCTCCAAAATGCCTGTCTTTGTAAACATTTATGTGATCCTTATTACTCATCGCTGTAGGCGTTCCTAGAGCCTGTGCTTGGGTTGTAAACAGTGGAGGGTGTTTTTGTTTTTCTTTAAAGAATACCTGGATACTGAAGAAAATGAGAATCCATATATTACTTGATATACATTTTTAGAACTTGTAGATCTCTTGGAAGATTTAAAACTAACTGTACATTTGAGAATCAGGGTTTTTAGCTTATGTTTATTAATGCAGCCATTGCAGACTGCAGAGTAATGGTTTAATAGTTTTTGATTTCAGCTCCAAAGGACTGTTTAAAGGCTAAACCCCAGCTCTCGTACCTATTTTTTTTTTTGAAAGGAGGAAGTGGGAATGATACTAGAGCTAGAAAATAATGTTTATCTGTGTTTACATAATTATGCTGTATGTATGCATAATTAGAGTATTGAATCTGTATGAGAGATTATAGTAGTTGTATAAGGAAAACAGATGGTGCAGACTAGAGTTTTCAGAAATTGATCTCTAAGAGTGTTTTGATGTTAGAGTGTTACTCTACTGTTTTGATGATTAGGAAGCTCTTTTTATTGAAAAGCTCAAAATCCCTCAATATTGACATACATATTGGAAGTTTTTGATGAACTTGTCTAGCATTGACAGTTCTGTGTGGGATATTTCAAAACATATTTCTGTCTCTAGAATTTCAGTATTTAAACTTTTTCTTACTAGGGGTTTCTGTCTTTTCCTGTAGAAGGGTCTTAGTTTAGTCCTCTGAGTTATACCCCTGTTGGAGGATTAAAAGAGATGGTGTCAGTGCCTCTAGTTTAAATAAAAAAAAATTAAAGAGTGTAATAGTTGAATCATAACGTGCTAAGATTTTTGTATCAATGCATGCTAATTGTGTGTATCTGTTTAATGCTGTTGTGCACTTTGACAGATCCCTTTGTTTGGAATCATGTCATCAGATTCTGCAGACCCCTTCTATTGGATGCGAGTCATTCTTGCATCGAACAGAGGTTGGTACTTACTCCTTCTTCTGTTTCCTATCAGGATAAACAGACCAGGAGAAAAACAATTGTCTGTTAAATTCCACACACCCAGACATCAGGCTGGAACACTTTGTAAAGTTCTTAACACAGATGTAATAAAAATCAGTACTTGAGGTGTGTTTCATCTTAGGAACAGGATTTCTTTGAGAGGCAGATGAGATTAATATTGATTGACAAGTTTTGGGATGATTGCATTCAGGATTTTAGAGCAGTCTTTTTCTAACTAATATATGGAACAGGGAATCTTCTGGCTTTCCATTTTGAAACTGCACTAATGTGCAGTATGAGGGTGTTGATTAGGAAATGCCTCATCTGTGCAAGTCAGTTACACTTCATAATAGTTTGGCAGTGTTATGGATGAGTAATTTTCTAGGTGGAAAAGCTAAAGGCAGAGATGATTAGGCGTAATGTTTAGCAAAACCAAACTAACTTATTTTAGAAGAGTAAAGTGGAACTCAACCAAATGTATAAGAAAATTCAAGCTAATGCTACAAGTCTGAAACTTAAGATGGGCGACCAGTCATGCCTGACTCTAAATGAGGACACTGATCTCATCTGGAGCTTGGAAAATTGGCTGGAAGTAAGAAAATCACTGGAACCCTTTTATGTGAAGGTACTCCTTACTTAGGAATAGCAAATTTGGTCACATCAGTGAGGATAGTAAGGTAAAGAAGTTCTCTGCTTCAAACTCTACTTCAGATTTTGCAGAATTTGGTGCATCCCTAGCGGTGTATAATAATAAATATGCTGTCCACTACCCAAACAGAATGGTAACAGTGGCCAAGAAAAGGCTAGAGAGACTGAAAACAATAAAAAGCAGGAGTGGGAAAGTGAATTTTCATTTAAGTCAACTGACTAGAAGTCTTTGGAGGTTGTGAGATGAAGGCTAAAATTTTGACATCCTAATTTTCTAGCTGCTGGAGGAATAGAGATTTCCGTGAGAGGTGATGTAATATTTAACATGTAAGCTCCAGGACAGAAGTATGAAAGAACCAAATTATAATAATTACTTTAATGCTTTCCCTCTTTGAATTGCATACATTTGGAAGTTGATACCTTGGTGACACTGTGCCAGTGAGTTGTCAGAGTAAGAGCATATTAATGACAGTCTTTGTTTTGTTAAGAACTAATTTAATCCTGAACTCTTGACTAGAGTCAGTGATTCTGAGGGCAGTGTTCTCAGAAACTGTGTATCTGCATCATATTTTTGTGGTCTGCAAAATTAAACTTTTGGAAAACGTGACATTGAAACACTAACAGAATAAACAACCAGGGGCAAGATGCTGTCCAGTGAAAGGTTCCTTGAGGATATGTCAAAAAAGCTGAGTTCAGTGTGCATTTGCCTTCAGTGTTAGCAATGTTCCATAAAAATATTTGTAATTAAAAGCTACATAGGTTTTCCATGCTGCCTTCAAAATTTTAACACAGGAGCCTTGTGTGTCTTTGTCATATCTGTACAGCAATGTACATATTGGAAACATTATTAAAAATAATCTTTATAGTTCAGAAACCTTTCAAGAAACCAAATGCTTTAGGAGGGGTGCTTCAATGGCAATTGTATTAATTTTTCTTCTTTTTTAGGTACTTTGATGGAATTAGGTATCTCACCCATTGTGACATCAGGTTTGATCATGCAGCTGCTGGCAGGAGCAAAGATCATTGAAGTTGGTGATACTCCAAAAGACAGAGCCTTGTTCAATGGAGCTCAGAAATGTAAGCAGTGTTACAATTAAAATTACTGAGTGTGTTCTTATTCTTGGGAAAGCAGCCTGCCTAAGTGATACTAGATATGAGATTTCTTTGGTAGGTGACTTCAGATTTTTTTTAAGGATTTGCTTTCTCTCTTGTTTTAGTATTTGGGATGATTATTACCATTGGGCAAGCCATTGTGTATGTAATGACTGGAATGTATGGAGATCCTGCTGAAATGGGTGCTGGAATTTGTCTTCTTATTATAATTCAGGTTTGTAATGAGCTATTTTTTATGTAACTGAGACTGATTAGAGACAGTATAGCTGGAAGGAAAAATCTTTCTCTGTCTGGGTGACTTCAATTTATTTATTTTTAATGCTGTAAAGCATCATCATTGTATCTGTCTAGATATGAGAAATTCTAAACATTGCATAAAGGAGGAGAGTGGTGGGGGTAGTTACTATCAAAAGTATTTCAGGTAGGAGTGGCTGCTTAATTGAAAATACAGGAATTGGGGGACTTAGGAAACAGTGGCTGCTGTTTGGTGATGTGGAGGAATTCTCACTAATGGCACAGCTGCAGCTTTGACACATTCTCCTGTAGAACAAAGCAGTAAATGCAAACTTAAACATTGTTTTAGTAAAAAATTTCTTACTGAGTAATCTGTTTGCTGTGTTTGCCTTGAAAAAAGGCACAGAGCTCATTGCCAGGTGAGATGTGCAGGCCTTGGTATGTGAGAGGGCAGAAACACAGCATGAATGACATTTAGATGAAACACTTAATGATCACTCTCCGACATGAGGAAAATACTGAAGGAGGGAATTAATACACAGCTCTTGACTTGATTTATTCTTGTTTCTGCTCAGTTTTGTTTCTTTTCTCACAGCTGTTTGTGGCTGGTTTGATTGTGTTGCTGCTAGATGAGTTGCTACAGAAAGGTTATGGATTGGGGTCTGGTATTTCCCTGTTTATTGCTACCAATATCTGTGAAACCATTGTCTGGAAAGCTTTCAGTCCCACTACCATCAACACTGGCAGAGGTATGTGTGCTGTTACAGTCAGTCACAACATGTTTCAGTGGGTGCCTACTACACATAAACTATCAGAAGTTTATTGGATGACATTTAAAAAAAAAAGTTTTAGTGTGGTGATTGGCTTCTGAAGTCAGTTGTCCAATTAACATTGAAGATGAAAATGTCTGACTTACATGGAGATTAGTACAAGTTTGCCTTTGCTGATTTGAAGTGCAGCAGTTAAAATGGGACCTGAAGTCCTTTGAATGAAAATTTTTGGATTTCCAAACTGAAATAGTCTTGTTTTAGCATCACTTACTCCATGGAAATAGAGAAGATAGGAAATACTGTACATTCAGAGGAGTTGTTTGTGATCCAGCTGTTGTTTGTGGCTATAGGATACTTTTGTAGTTGGTGCCTCTGAGTTACTTTAAGCTGGTTTGATTCTTCAGAGACTGCAGTCTCTTCATTACTCAGCCAGTCTTTGACAACATCAGGTTATTCTGAGACCCCTGAGGTACCACTTTAAGATACAGCATCAAGGAATTAAGTAGTTTACTGCATTCATTAGAAATCCTGAGCCATGTTTTTAGTTTGCTTTCATTTGAACCTAATTATTAGTAGTTCTGTTGCATTTTTTATTACTGTTCTTCTAAAAGCTGTTTTTCACCTTGTTTATTATTTCTTCCTTCCAAACATCCTCCTGCTCCCAGAAAAGGAAGGAAGAGAGCATTCTTCCATGTGTGTGACTTTGATGGGGGTTTTTGGTTTTTCTAACCAGGAATAATGGTTTTTTTAGATCATTCTACATTCCACAAGCTTAAAAAAGAGTCCTGTATTGTGACATAGTTGTTTTAGCAGGATCCATGTCCTATCACATCATATTTTCTGTTTGTCATACTTAAAATTTCCAAAAGAAAGGTACTTCTTTCAATGTGTTTTTAATTTGGAGGTTAACCTTTCTTTCACTTTTTTTGCTTCATGCAGGAACAGAGTTTGAGGGTGCTGTGATTGCATTATTCCATCTCCTGGCCACACGAACTGACAAAGTCCGGGCTTTGCGGGAGGCTTTTTACCGACAGAATCTGCCCAATCTCATGAACCTGATTGCTACAGTGTTTGTGTTTGCTGTAGTCATCTATTTCCAGGTAAAACTCCTCAGAGCAGCTCTGCAGAGGTGGAAGTGCACATGGACCCTGGACACTGCAGTCATTGGGGAAAGATGGGAAGGTTTAAGCCAGAGTAACTGAAGTAACTTAGCTTTGAGTAACAAACTCATTTTATTCCAGTGATATTATTTCAGTAACAATTACTTCTGTGACTGTAAAGTTGTTAAATTTTACCATCAGGCCTACTTGCACTCAGTGTGTAATCTCACATTCCATTAAATGCCATACACATTATGAGAATATATTTAATAAAATGGATTCTGGTACTGCAATGGTTGCATCAAACCAATAATATTCTTAATATTCATCATTGACTTAAAAGAATACTTCTGGACAGAGCTGAAGAACTTTGCTCCTTTGGGGTGTGTATGACAGATTAATTCTAGAAGACTGCATAGCTGACCAGTTTTTCCCTAATTTTCTTGAAACATTTAATAATTTCTTTGTAAATCTAAGTATTTACTAAAATGGACACTAAAGGAAGATTCATATGAAGATTTTGGTGGGGGGGTTAAAATGGGATTTTTAGATTTTTTTTTAAGTTGTTGAGTTTGAGTGCTGGCAATTAAAAAAAAAAAAAAAAAAGAAGAAATATCAGGTTTTCAAGTCCATGTGTTTTTTCTTGGGTGTACTCAGGAAGGATTCTGCCCCAGAAAACAGAAAACTGGGCTTACTACACAAGAGCCTGCTGGTAACCAGCTACTTCAGTTAGAAGCCATGACAGGCTTTTATCAACCCCTATTCTATGAAATACATTTTACAGGACTACCAGTTAGCAGATGAGAAACCATGTTTATGCAAAAAGAATGTAATACAACCAACCAGTAACACTTTAAAGTCCGTAAAATCTGTAATCCAGACTGTAGCAGAAAGCCTTTGGGCTCTACTATCTCAGACCTTGCACTCCATGTTTGTCCAGCGAGAACTGCATGGTCAGGAACAGCTTTGGGGCACAGTGGGAATTCCGTGTGTCTCGGAAGTTAACCCTGGTGCATTTGTGTTCTCTGCCACAGGGATTCCGAGTGGATTTACCCATCAAGTCTGCACGATACCGTGGGCAGTACAGCAGCTATCCCATCAAGCTGTTCTATACCTCCAACATTCCCATCATTCTGCAGTCTGCCTTAGTGTCAAACCTCTACGTCATTTCCCAGATGTTGTCTGTTCGTTTTAGTGGCAACTTCTTGGTGAACTTACTGGGACAGTGGGCAGTAAGTATTTTATCTCATTTTAGCTGCATAAAATGATTTACATTTTTACTTCAATGTGAAACCTTGGTATTTAACCAGTTGGAATACTTACTTTTTCGCATTTGTAATATAAAAACTGTTATAAACATTTAACAGGAATTCCTTTATAAATACAAGACAGGAATATGGGAAGTCTGTGAGAAAACTAACTGCCTTTTTCTTCCCCCCTCAGGACGTCAGTGGAGGTGGCCCTGCTCGCTCTTACCCTGTTGGTGGCCTGTGCTACTACTTGTCCCCTCCAGAATCCATGGGTGCAATATTTGAGGATCCTGTCCATGTAATAGTTTATATTATATTTATGTTGGGATCCTGTGCATTCTTCTCCAAGACTTGGATTGAGGTGTCTGGCTCATCAGCAAAAGATGTAGGTGTTCTGCCTTAATTGTTTTCAAACAGTGCTTCTGGTTTAGAACTGACCAGCTACTGACTGATGGTTGTTATCCCAGTAAACATCAGGTGACTGTGAAACACTGCAGCAGTTTCATAAAATAATGTTTTCTGCAGGTTGCCAAGCAACTCAAAGAACAGCAAATGGTGATGAGAGGCCACAGGGACACTTCAATGGTTCATGAGCTTAACAGGTAAGGAAATGCTGACTTCCAGGTGGGTGGTGAAGAGTGCTGGGGAAGCATCAACCAGAGCAGGGATTCTTGGAAAAATCTGATACCTGTTTCCACTGCAAAAGGAAAGATGATTCCCATTCAGCTGTTGTCTTTTCCTAATTATGCAAAAGAAGTTATGGCAGCAGATTAGATTAACCTGTAGTGCCTTTTTTTTTAAAGTGGTATAATGAGAGAATTTGAATTGAATCTCTTCCATATTTCTAAAAGATAGATAGCTTGATTTTTATGTTTCTCTTTCGTGTTTTTTCCTTTTTTTACAGATACATCCCTACAGCAGCTGCATTTGGTGGTTTGTGCATCGGTGCCCTTTCGGTACTGGCTGACTTTCTAGGAGCCATTGGCTCCGGCACTGGCATTCTGCTTGCAGTCACTATTATTTATCAGTATTTTGAAATATTTGTAAAAGAACAGGCTGAAGTTGGAGGAGTAGGTGCATTATTTTTCTAGATGTCCAAATATTTCATGGTTCATGTGAAAGGGAAGGTATTTTGACAACATGCGTCATTTAGTCCAATTATGCTATTTTCTTTCTACTTGTTTTCAAGTGCTACGTGTCCCATTACTGTAATGGGCATTGAGTGATGCCTATGTGCAGCATTAGTACCAGCTGCCTTAAGAATAAAGTTTACATTATCTTGTTTAAGTATTATTATCTAGTGTTGCCTGTAATGCTGGAAACAATTCATCTACCTTGCTGTTCAGACACTACTACAGTGAGATGGTAAAATGTATCAGTTTGAGAGTGGTAAATGTCTTTGCACACTGCAGTAAAATGTTAAATTAATTTCCCTGTCCCTAATAGGAAAAACAAAAAACCTGAGTTCAGATTGCCACGTGCCAGTATTCCTGACAAAATTTATTTGTATCTGTATTTTACATTAATTTTTTATACTTTTTTAACTCGCATTTCCCCACCACTGAACTCCGCAGTCCTTATTCCTTTGCGGTGCCTCCACCAAGGCACCTTTCTCTGAGCTCTGAGGGTGGGCAAGCAAACCTTTTACTGGCGGCTGATACTCATCTCACCTGGGAACTGGTTCTGTGGTGGAGCTGCTGCGGCCGGGGCAGTCGGGTGCTTGCCCCAGGCCTCCTGTGGGGCAGCCCAGCAGTTCTGTTCAACCATGTACTTGTGAAAACTGTGCCACTGAAACTTCATGTCCACTTTGCTTTTGTGAGTCTAAAGAACAAGGCCTGGTTCCTAAAGCAGTTCGTAGGAGGGAGAAGGGGGAACGGGGAGTTCCTGCTGAAAATTTGTCGCACTTTACAGCGGCAATGTAACAACTGTAAGCGTTAGACAATAAACTTATTTAATTAAACTCTCTCCTGTGTCTTATCTGTGCCAGATGTAATGCATGTGGAGTCTTTGATAATTTCTAACAAGCCTGTATAGGGAGGTAGGTCTAGAAGGCTCCCCTTTTTCATCTTTATTTTTTTCTTTCTAGAATATAATTCTGATTAATTTTTAGAAGCCTCAATTAAAAAAATCTCAAGATTCCTCCCCTTAGAGTAATTGAGTTTTACTCTGCTGTAATAAATTATTCTTTTCCCCTTGATGTCACATTTCTTCTGTCTTCTCTGACACTTAACTTGAAAGTAACTTGTTGTTTGTGAAGGTAAGAAAATCTTAAGCAGTTTTCTGTTTCAGAAAGTGTCCCTAATTATGCACGCTCATCCTCATCTGTTTCAGAGGCAAAACTGATTTTGGCATGTGTTTATTAAAACTCTTGGATCCTGACCTTTCAGCAGTGGTGGCTGTTTACATAATTAGTAGCAGCCCACTGTGTGCAGATGAACTGAGGGTTGGTTTGGGTTAAGATGAACCTAGCAGTGATTTGACCAAGTGAAGGTGCAGCCTGGGTACATGGACGTGTTCTCGGGAGAGGGAAAACTGCAAGGCTGTGCCCTCTCCTTATACTTTCAGCAGGATGCCCTGGCTGGGCCTACACAGTTCCAGTTTGCACCAGTGGAAGGTGTTGTCATAGCCATTATCTTAGGCCAAATAAACCAGTTGTCTCTTTTTGCATAGTTTAGTTAGGGCTGGGAGAAGCAAACAGCATCTTCATGTCTAAATCATAATAGGAAGTTCTTAAAGTTGCCATTTCAGACAATGGAGCCAGAGCATGCACACAGTGTTCTGTGCTGCTGTCCTGCTCCTGTCACAGAAAATTACTACCTAATAGATATTCTACAATTCTATGATTTTTGAGTTGGGAGGGACCCACAAGACTCATTGAGCCCAACTCCTGGCCCTGTGCAGGACATCCCAAGGGTCACGCCATGCACCTGAGAGCAATGTCCAAACACTTCTTGAACTCTGTCAGGCTCAGTGATGCGACCACGTCCCTGGGGAGCCTGTTCTAGTGCCCAAGCACCCTGTGGGTGAACAACCTTTTCCTTAAACTGTCCCTGACACAACTTCAGGCCATTCCTGCAGGTCCTATCACTGGTCACCAGAGAGAAGAGATCAGTGCTAGCCCATCTGCTCCCCATCATGAGGAAGCAGACCACCATGAGCCCTCCACTCTGCAGGTGTTTGGAATTTGAGTGCTGTGTGAGCGAGAGAAACCTGTGCTTGTTCTGCCATCTGCCTCCTTAAAAACAAGCCATTCTGAAAATTAAACAGTATTTTTATTATGGATAGTCTGTCAAGGCTTGATAGAGCAGTTAGAAGAAATGCTTTTTGTCAGTTACATAATTCCAAATAAAAAGATCAGAATCATTCCACAAATGCTTTTTTGTGCTCTACAAGTAAAGCAAAGGACCTTGATTACAAGAACAGTTGTACTTCTAAGCCACCTGACTTGGGCAGTTCTCAACTGAATTTTGTCCAGTTCTAGAACTTCATGAAAGGAACTTGGAGCGGTTTTTCTGCTGCACGCTTCAGAGCCAATGCGTAAGTATAAACCCTGGCATCTACTGCCAGATGTTCCTCTGCTACTAGTTCTGAAAATAAAAGAAAAAAATATGAGATGCTGTTAAAACCTCACCTTTACAGAAATGTAAGTCCTTGCTGAAATGAAGATATGTAGCGTTCTAGACACTGCAAACACCTACTGCTATGACTAACTCTCATACCTGGCCAGGTCTCTCAAGGCTTTCTGCTTAACATACAGTATTCTAGGATGAGAAATACCACGAAGAGCCTTGAGAAGAAAAGGGATTCTTGAAGCTCAAGATAGTGCATTTAATGTGTCAGAAAAGCTCTTACCATCAATCCTTTGAAGCAGGTCATTCTTTGGGAGTGAAACAACTTCCACAAACTCTAGGAGAGAAGAAAAAGATTTACATACCCTTAAATTAGTGAACAGTAGAGAAATTCACCTCTGTGTTCCATTTCTTGCATTTCAGAAGGGGAAAGAGACTACTTAAGGCTCATCACCATTCAAAAGGTGTCAGCCTTATCGAAAAAAGGTCAATTAAATCGAGGAAGGCAGTGACTGGGTTAATTAAAAAATGTGTTTGGCAGAAAGAAGCTGGGAAATAGTTGAGAAAAAAGTAGCTGACAGCTACGAAGGATAAGAATACTAAAAGGAGAAACCTCCCTTTTGAGAATGGAAAATACACTGTTGAAGGAGACTTTTGTTTAGCTTCTCTTGGTACAGGAATGGATTGGAGACACATTTCAAGACCAAACCATCTCAAACACAAAGGGTTTGTTCATGATGAATTCATTTTGGCCTACCCCTCCCCTGCCTTTCTGAATTACTTGTCTTTGGGGCTTGACCTATAGCAGTTGGGGGATCATTAATTTGAATTTCCTGTAACACTGGTGCTATAGGTGCAATACTTGGAAAGATAATTGACGCAATCATGCCCCACAGGAATTTGCATCTTGGCCAAAGTCAACCTCAGGCACGTTTGATTAAGGTCAGGAGATTACCCAAGCACAAATAAAAACCAGTTTTAACTGACTTTTTCTAAGTAAAACTTGCCATACGAAGATCACACTTGACCTTACTGTCAATGGGAGCACAGTCACATTACATACCTCCATCATCTGCAAGTGAAAAAAGAATAAGTTAAGGGATTGAAATACACTAGAATTTACAATTAAAAAGCATTTGATGGCTGAGTGACTGTGATTGACACTAATTACTTCCAGAGTGAAGCTACAACTGAGAGCAGTATCTAGGTTCACAAGTGCTTATGGCCCTCACTGAAGTTTGGCCCTGAAATGTTTTATTCTGAGTGTGCCACAACTGACACTTCACATCTGGGATTCTCCAGTGAATTCAGCAGAGACTCACTCTGCTCACCTAGACTGCAGGATGTGATTGGAAGGACGTGCACCATCCAAATCAGGACAGAAGAGATGCAGTGGTGGCGTTAATTGTTTTAAACCCATTGTTTTGTTATCTTCTCAAAATTTTCAAATAAATGGTACAAAACTCACCAAGGTTTTGCTTAGGTCTCGTGTTCTCAGCCTCATCTCCATTAATGATGACACTCACTATGTGTGTTGTGCTGTTTGACATGCCTGGATCCAAGCACAGAGCTGCCAACAAGCACATTTGAGAGAGGAGAGGTTCATTTTCAAAGCAGGAGTCAGGCACATTGAGATTTTATCAAAAGTTTTCATAGAAATGTATCTGATACAATAGAAGAACATATATTTGGCAGACATTCATGCTGTAAGAGCAGCAAAAACTTTGTTTTCACATGTTCTTAGAAGTAATGTGTCTGTAACTCTGAGCTTTTTTACAGATCCCTGGTAAGATTTGTCTTCAGCAGCCAAGTTTACTTTCTATTCCACAGACTCAAGATTTACTGTAAACTATTCCTTACAGACTTCCTTAGTCTGTTGAGGTCTAATTTTGCCATCACCTGTCTCCAGCCTCTCTCAATCCCCAGCATGCAGTTATACCCAGTAACTGAGAGACAAGTCTCAACTGCAATGACATTTCTTTGAAATCCTACCTAAGTTGCCTCACCTACCTTCTCAAGTTTGATTTATGATCCTCATTTTGCGTTCATTTTATCTTATGTAGGAAGAATGAGATTGGAACAATCATGTTCCAAAGGATCTCTGAATTTACTCCAATTACCCTCCTTTCTTCTTTCTAGCTGGAGAACCTGAGCACTGTCACCTCCCCACAAATACTGTCACCTCCCCACAGCTGACAGGAGGGGAACCTCTGCATCAGGCAGCTGTTTTTTAATAAGTTCAAAGATACTGTTCATGGAAGTCCAGCAATTTAGACCTTCACACTAAAATGCCAAATCACAGCTTGAATAATTGGGCTTTGTGTAAAGGACCTTAATTAATGGCAATTTCTTCCCTACAGACATCAAACTTTTACTTCAGACAGAAGTTCAGCAACTGACACACATCAAGGACCGAAGTTTCACTTTTACAGCCATGAGATGCTACCCTGCTAAGCTGCATAGGCTTTGCTGCTTGGATTTTCCCTTCTGTTTAGAGCATTTTAGACATTTAGAGTAGCCATCAAGACAGAATTAGCTTTGGTGGGAAAAAAATAAATAAAAGCAAAAGACCTGGAGTACACTCAATAACTTCCCCTTTGTACCCAGTTTCTTCCTTCAGCTCTCGAAGTGCAGCACTTTCTGCTGTCTCGTTTTCCTCAATAAGGCCTGGGAGATACATAATACACAAAAACAATTAAAAACCTCTCACTTAATTACAATACCCAGCCCAAGACCTAATCAAGTTTTTTGGAAGAGGGGAAACATCCTCACTACTCTGTCTTTACAGAGGGATAAATGTTAGGAAAGATTCCAGTCCCTGGATTCATTATACTGCTGCCCACATCCTTAACTGATTATCTACACAATCATGCTGCCTTCCCCAAAAATGGCATTAATATTCTCATGAGAGAAAGAAGCCAAATGCTTTGATTCTTAAAGAAAGAAGAAGTGGAGGGAAGTTTCTCCAATCTTCTAAAAAAAGCTTATTTTGGCTTTTTCCTTATCAAATATTCCTATTTTGGAAAAGCACACGGAGCTCAGCACAGTTTTCCAGCTAGAGCTTCATTAAAATCACAGAACCAACTAGGTTGGAAAAGACCCTGGAGATCATCAAGTCTAACCTGTAAAATATATAAAGATTGACACTCCAAGCACATTTAAACACACTGAACCATATGTGAGTCATCTCAGTGTTTCAGCCACGTACCTGCAGGAAATTCCAAGCAGTAGCCATTGATTGGGGGCCTGAACTGTTTCACCAGGACAATGCAGTCATAGTGCAGGGTTCTCTGTAGCACTGCTATCACTGCTACACCTACAACAGCCATGGCAGACACAAGGACATGGAATGTGAGGGTACTGGAAAGTGAGATTTTAGTGCCAGATCTGGAAAGGAACCCATACACTGCTACTCTGAGCAATGTTTAGATGTCTGCTCCAGAATCCTGAATGATGAATTTAAGCTCTTTATATCATGCAGATATAAAGTGAGAGATCTTCAAAACTCCTCAGCATGTGAGAGGCACACATACCAAGCAAGACCAAGCCTCAGGCAAGAGCTCTCCTGCCTGCACAGACTGTTTGGAAGCCTCTGTAGGGAACTCTCCACTATATTCCTTTCATGTGTAAATCACGTCCCAAAGACCCCTTGACCCCTAACAGGAGACCCCATGACCAGTTTGTGAGCTACTCCATGTCAGGGTACCCATGATATCTTTGGAAGTGCTCCATCCTTTTAAAGTGAACACAATGATCTTGGGAAAGCACTCCCACCAGTAAGGTTCTGATTCTTCAGCACTTAAGTTAGCATTTCATTAGCTCAGGGCTATAGCCAGCTCTGCCAAGCCACCTGTTCTACAGCCTCCTTCATTCAGGAACAGATCAGCTCTAAATCTGAATTGTCAGCTTATCAGAAGCGCTTTTAGAGGGCAAAAATGCAAACAAAAAATGCCACAAGTCTTACCATCAGCTGTAACTCCTTTTTTGTTGCCAGTACGCTTTACAGTTTCCCAAGTTCTGTTTTAACAGAGAAAAGAACAAATGAATACATAAATCATCTTCTACCCTTGCTACTTTCATTAAAAGCAAAATGTACCATCACACAGTGAGGTCTTGTAAGAAGTAACCAGCCTTAGGCAGGACCTGTCACACACTGGCACTATAAAATGTCTACAGCATAATTTCCTTTTGCCTACTTAAGGAGGGAGAGAAAATAGTTAATTTTAGTTACACAAAAGATCCAATCTTGCTAATTGTAAGAGGATACTTTGCTGATGAACTGGGAGGCACTAGAGAAAACAATCAGTACAGAATCTAACACATTAAGGGGAAGGAATTAAAGCCATTCACATAAACCTACACAAACACAGCAGAACTAAAGAGTACAAAAGAATAGGACAGAAATGTTAACACACAAGAGGACATTAATTTGTCAATAATATGCACGATCCAGCATCACCAACAGGGAACAAAGAGCCCTTAATGAAGAACCAGAAAAGCCACAGGATGGACTCTCTGATTGTCACAGAGCAGCTGCACAGCTAGAACTTCCTTCTGTGTAGCATCTTTCCAAAGAACTGGAAAAGAAACACAGTCCAGGGTCCAACATGCCCAAGAGGATTTAGGAGCCAAATTCAATCCCAATGCTTGCACATCTGCTGGAGTAAATTTCTTTCCCCTGAACAGCAGGAACTCTAAAGGAACCTCACAATGAATAGCTCTCATCTTGTGTGGAGTGATGGGTTTGTAATGCTCATGTTCTCCAGCCTGGGGCCAGCCTGTACAACTGGGAATGTAGAACACCAGAGAGGCAATTACCTGGTTTTCCCAAAGGGATCCGTATAAGTTGTTTCTGCAAGCTTCAACCATTGTCTTTCTATGATTACCTAAAATAAAGAACTCTTTGTTAAATACGTTATAAAATTAATCCCAAAGACCTGGGACAAACAACACAACTATTTTTAGATTCTTTTGAAGACAAAATTTCAGCATCACAACACATCAGGAATGTGCAACAGCATTCCTGTTGCTAATACAGAAAAAAACATTTACTCTAAATTCTTGTATATGAATAAAAAATAACCCCAAGACAGTAACTTTTCTTACCATGAGTTTAATAACTAAGTTTTGATGAATTCAGTAGGATTTTATGTACTGGAAAGTCTTCACTTTCTAAGTAGGATTTTGCAAGGGTAATATATCAGCTCCAAAAGGGTGTCTGGGCTGCACAGACTTTTAACTGCACTGGTGCTCACGAGTGCCCCCTTAGCAGAGAGGACAGCCCAAGGCTGAGCATGCAAGACTGAAAACCAAACCACCCTGAAACTTTTCTTGCCCTGAGCTCAGACTGTGGCCTTGTGTAACTGCTGTTTTCTGCAGCTGTGAGAGTGATACATACCTGCCCCTTCAGGATTCTGAGAGCTGCTGAGAGAGTGCTTGGCATTAACATTATGCCCAAATCTCTTTTCTAGGCTAAATGAGTTTCTTTTCCCTATTATGTTTCCTCATCTTTTATGTAATTCATTTAAAAGAGAAAAATCCCTAGCTATTAGCCCTACAGTTTGCTTCTTTTATTGTAACTTGTTTTAAAATGAGTTATTTTTGTTATTATTTTGATGGGTAAAGAACATCTGCTTACAACAGTCTGAATGTGCCTTCCCAGAAAAAGGAAGAATCAAGTAAGATCAGCTCCCACTTTCATGGAAGACATTCTAGCACCAGACCACACAGTTACTGCAGTTACAGAACCACTTGTGATACAAGAGCCACTGGCACAGAGAGGGTAAATACTTCTCTGTATTAAGCCCACAAAATGATTGAAAAAAATAAATAGCTTAAAATACGTAAGATCTAATTATAAACTTCCAGTGATACCAAAGAGTACATTGCTTTAAAAGAGAATAACTAAGAAACATTACAAAAAAAAACCCAAACAACAACAAACCAAACAAACAAACCCATAAATATTCAAACAAAATCAAGCAAAAAAGAGGATAAAATGAAAATGCTGACTGCAAAAATCCCCACTCTTAATAGAAAACCCCAAAAATTACAAAAATTAATCCTTCATGCTTGTGAAATATTCGTATTTTAAAAATACCCACAATAAAAGATATAAATGTAATCCAAACAAATGTCTTCTTTCCTTCTGCCTTGAAACTGGAAGAAATTACAAGACTGTGTTCACTCCATGAAGAACAAATAAAAGAAACCACATTTGTGTTATAACAAGAGTGAGACACTGCCAAACATGCCTCAACACCAAAGATTAACTATTAAGAATTCACTTAAAAGGGAACAGAAACAAACATAGGCAGTTTAGGGTGAAAGTGCTTCTAATAAGAATGAATTAGCTCCAGAAGGCTTCCTTAGGACTGATATTATTCCTACTACTTTCTTACTGGTGTCTTTGAAATGGTGATTATCTACATTAAAACCCTTCCAGAAAACATAAAATGTGGTACAATCCTAAATGTTAGAGAAACCCTTAGTGGTTCACCATCTTAAAGAAACAGAAAACTTTGAAATAGAAAACTGTTGCTGAGTTTCATAACTCCCCAATTTGTAAAGTCTCTCAGAGATACCAGCATTATTTCTGAACATTGAAAAACCTCCTAAACAGACAATAAAAGAAACATGAAAAATCTGAAAAAAGAGAAGCAGCTTAAAATAATGTAGCCCTGTAGATTTCTTTCTCCTCATTGACAATTTGTATAATTATTTCAATAAAGAGGAATGTCACACCTTTTACACTCTGACAATCAAGAAGAAATGTTTTGTCTGTTGAGCAGGTTTTTATGAACATACAGCCTCTATAGCATTTGGAACTCTGCACTCACAAACTCACAAATAATTGTTACTTAACAACAAAATGTGTCAAACCCAAGCTTGCTGTACCTCTTCCTTAAGGACGAATTGTTTAGCTGTTTTTGTAACTTCTGTGGATGTCTCAGCTGCCATTTTCAGGAATGTCAGGCTCTTCCCCTCCTGTGCAAAGTCCAGATATATATGAAACACAATCAATATTTGCTTTCAGTGTAAAGTTAAAAGGTTCACTTCTGCACTGTAAATTAACAAATATAGCTTGTTGGAGAAAGTCAGGGACTTGTGATGGCAAGTTCAATTCATGTTTTCAGCTCCACCCAGTGATTTCAGAGTCAAATAATTCAAAGGAGAAATGTAAATTTGGGTCAAATCCCTGACTCGCATGGTTTTAATAGTCCTATCAGCTATCAAGTAGCTGTGTTGGCTGAAGACACTTTTCTCAACAGAAGATTCAAGTATCAAACACACATACAGACAATTCATCCATTTCAGTCAAATTGTTTCATTCTGATCTGGGTGAAATGCTCTGTCAACAGCATCTGGATAACAGGACTATGCACTTCACTGTGAAAGTTGGAAAAAACCTTATACCAAGAGAACTTCTATGGTAAAATCTGTCTGCTATTACAACCAGAATCTACCTCCACCTTACATCACAAATAAACATGTAAATGACTCAATCCTTCCCCTAAAAAACAAGGTCAAAAAGCTACACGTGTGTTGCAAGCCTATGCAGCACATGTGGCTGGTGTGACCACAGCATGTCAGTCTCTTACTGGGAATGAAGTGCCCAACACCATGCAAAAGGAAGCATTTTCAGTAAAATACGCCCAAAACAAGGCTCTGCACCTGCAGCCCAGTGCCTCAGCCTGCATCTCCAGAAAGGTGAGATTATTCATTCCCTCCATCCAGTTCCAGCCTAAAGGCACAGCAGGCAGCAGAAAAAAAAAAAATGTATTAGAGACTGACCCTGTGTCACTGTGGAACCATGGGGCACCTTCAGCACAGAAACTTATACCAGGGAAATCATCTCCAATATTAACTTAATCCTGAAGTCCTGAAAATCACCATGAATCATAAGCAAAAAGAAACAAACCAATTTAAACACCAGGAGAGATGAGATGAGATAATCTTAAAGATCTCAATCATCCATAGCATTGATGGTCATAAACTTTCCATAAAATCAAAAGGAATCTTTCCATGACTTCAACTATGGATTAATAAGGCTCTGTGTGGTCTCTAGCAATGAACAGTACCAAAGTGTGTAAAGACATTCTCAGTCAAGCCAAATTTCAGCATTTTCATTTTTTACTTCATCTTTATCCTTTTACGGTAACATCTGCTGCACATTTGTGAAACACAAAAGAGCAACAATCAACTTTCTTACATACTGGATTGACAGTTATTTCCACTAAGTAGTTAAAAGGAACAGGTAGGATGAAATGTTTCTGTTTATCAGCAGGAGTAAAACTAAAGTACATGAAACCATTTCCTTGGTCTGTATACAGGGCAGGCTCTTTCTTAAGTACTAAGTAAGTGGTTTTGGATGGAGTAGATCATAGAGGTCAAATGTGCAGATCATTTTAATGTAACATAAGTCTTGAAAAGAAACCCTGACCTGTTAAACCAAATTCTGTTCCTTCAAAAATATGTTCTATAATATTCTCTTAAAGCAATGAAGCTCCTTTTCAAAACTACATAGGTTTATTATCTACCTTATTGCTATTTGTATGAAAAATTGCTCAGGAACCTCACTTGCTTATGTTCCAGTTTCTATCCCACTTCACTCCAGTCAGCTGTTCCCCAGTGTTTGGAACTCCCTTCTCTTAGGATTTGAGAGTTTTATGTGGACAGTGGCCACGGTCTCATGCTGTGACACTCAAATACAGGATCAAGCTTTCCACCAAACATGCAAAAGAAGCACATCCCAGGAGAAATAGTCACAGGAGGCTCTGTGTGATGTCTTTGAAAACACTAAAACCTTACATACCCAGCTACAACAAATTGACCTCCTACATTTGGAAAGAATTATAGACTTCTGCATTATCAATATAAATATATCAAAGGAGTAGAAAGTGAACCACAGCCTTGTTAAAGTTTTTTTGGATTGGGCTAAATCTTCTTCTTTTACTCTCCCTTCATAGGAAATCCTGTTCCACTGATCACACGAATCCTTCTGCACAACTATCAGTGTATCCTTCTCAAACGTGGATGACCACATTTGTACTGTGAAAAAAACATACTAGAACTTCATGTCATAGGAGAAGCTGTTTTCACCACAGCTTGCTCTCTTCTGAGAGATTAAGGGGTAACTTGCTACTTAAAATAACCAAAAAAAATACAGTTTTAGTGTTTTAAATTATCACTAAAACCTAAAACCTCGAAGAGAGAGGAACACTGATCTAGCCCAGCTTCTGTAGTTTGGCTCTCTTCCACAAGGGGGTGCAGGAACTCTACATTTAGTGACATTTTTTAAAGTTCCACTAAAACAGCATTTTTGTCCAGATTCAGCTGGCTCTACAGAAGTGAGAATTTCTGCTGTTAGAAAGCTGAAATACCATTTGGTTAAATGAAGGCTGCAATTCTGGCATCTCACGTTAGTCATGCTGTCAAGGATGGCAACATCTTTTGTTCATAAACAAAATTAGCTGCAATGAAAATTAAATTTAACACTAAAATGTTAGGTTTCTACAGGCCTATTTAGCTTTCAGAACATGACTTGTCTTGTATTCCTCTAACAGAAGGGTTCTTCTATCTCATAAAATTCCATCTGCATATAAATATGAGTTCATTTGAGTTAAAAAATCAATGCAGCTAATACAGCAGCCTGGGAACCTGGCTACCTGACTTAGAATTACTTAAGTTCTTAAGAACAGACATTTTTAATAATTATAAATGCAATCTTAAGAATATGTCAAAGTGCCCACATTTATCAGCTGCCTTAACACAAATCAACAGCACTCAAACTACCAATTATGAGGAAAAATAAATCTACTTTCTACTTTGACAGTTTTTGTGCCCAGTATTACAGGGTGCTGCTGGCACATCATGCTACTTCTACCATTTATTTCATACTGGGGTCAAATTCTGTCCTGAAAAAGCCATGCCATTTATGAAACATGTAACTTTATTCCCATTGTTTATTCCTTTATTGAGTGGTTTCCTTTCAAGCCATTCTACAGTTTCCAAATTATCCTTCCCAGGAGTTAAAATTTTAACCCAACTGAGGTCTGTGAACCAGCTCAAGAGAGAAGCCAAGATATCAGAACTATACTTTAATAGTAATACTTAGATAGATTAGCTTTTCTAAATCACTTTTCAGAAGACATTCTCTGATCCAAACTCACATTCCAGCTGACAGCAAACAGATTTAATGGAAGCTCAGCAACAGGGTCTCATGGCAAGCTCAAGGTCAAAAAACCCACGAGTTTTCTCATAAAGAATGTGCAAAAGAGACACTAGCAACATTTTAAGCACGATTTAACCAACAGCACTCTGAGATAGGTACACTGAAGATAAACATCATTAAAAACTCCTAAAGCACTTTAAACATGTTACTTGCACTTTAGTGCTATGATTCTAGAAACAGTATCAATTACTTAGCAATTAAGTTGATGGGAATGAGAAAAGTAGGTGGAAAACGTTTCATTTTTATCATAGCATTTGGAGGCACGGATGAGCCACTCAGTGCTTGCCAAATAAAATCTGAATAACTGCAGAGCTAACAACAACAAGGATTATCTCGCATAAGCAGAAGAGGGTTAGAGGCAGCTCCATGTTGTTATCAAAGCTCCCAACAGCTGAGGTGTCACAAGGCTGGGGGAGACATCCCCAAACTACGGATGTGAGAGTACACAAGGAAACATCGTATGGAAACAACACCATGCAAGGGACACGCAGCCACAGACACAACAGCTTAAAAAAACACCCACGCTACTCTGTTAACGCTTGACTTGGGACTAAACAAAATGAAAGAGTGGTTGATGGAAAACTTAACACAAGCTGACAATGTGCGCTCACAGCCCAGAAAGCCAAAGGGGTCCTGGGCGCTGCATGCAAAGATTGTGCCCCTCTCCCCTGCCCTGGTGAGAGCCCGCCCGGAGCACCGTGCGCAGTTCCGTGTCCCCAACATAACCAGGACATGGAACTGCTGGAGCTCGTCCAGAGGAGGCCACCAAGCTGCCAAGGGGATTGGAGCACCTCCCCTACAAAGACAGGCTGAGAAAACTGGAGAAAGTTGCATGGAGACCTCCGAGCACCTTCCAGTAAATGAAGGGGCTACAGGGAAGCTGGAGAGGGACTGTTCATCAGAACTGTAGTGATAGAACAAGGAGTAATGGCTCAAATTGAAAAGAGGGGAAATTTAGGTTAGATATTAGGAAGAAATTCTTTACTGTGAGGGTGGTGAGACACTAGAACAGGTTGCCCAGGGAGCTGTGGATGCCCCAACCCTGGCAGTGTTCAAAGCCAGGCTGGATAAAGCCTTGAGCGACCTGGTCTCGTGGGAGGTGCCCCTTCCCCTGGCGGGGGGTGATGGAAACTGGATGATCTTTAAGGTCCCTTCCAACCCCTAAACATTCTATGAGTCTATGAAACAGCCCCATGCAGGGGACATGCAGGCACAAGGAGGACAGCAGAACCTGAAAGGAGAACACGTTACTCAGTTATTCCTTGGCTCGGGGCGGGGCAGAGCGAAGGCAGCACTGCTGGAGGCTCCGGGCCGCTGCCGCCGAGCGCGGCTGGCACCGGGCAGCGCTGAGGCGGCGGGGGCGGAGCGCGGCGGGGGCGGGGCCGGGCCCTGTGCGCCGGCGATGGCGCCGGGCGGCGCCGGGAGCTGCGCGGGAGGTTCCGGGCGGAGCGGGAGCTTCCGGGAGCGGCCGCACTGAGGAGGAGGAGGAAGAGGATGAAGAAGGAGCAGGTGGCGCACTGCCAGTTCTCCGTGTGGTACCCGCTCTTCAAGGCCGTCACCATCCGCAGGTGAGGGCGGCGAGGCGCGCCGGGGGGCTTTGAGAGGCGGTGCGGGCTGTAGGGGAGCGGTGTGGGGTGAGGAGGAGTGTGGGGCCGGGTGGGAGGAGTGTGGGGTGAGGGAGGTGGTCCTGCCCCTCCACTCCGCCTTGGTGAGGCTCACCTGGGGTGCTGTGTCCGGTTCTGGGCTCCTCAGAGCAGGAGGGATGTGGAGCTCCTGCAGCATGTCCAGTGCAGGGCTACGTGGATGATTAAGGGACTGGAAAAGCTGAGGCAACTGGGCCTGTTCAGCCTCGGGAATCAAGGAATGGTTTGGATTAGGAGGGACCTTAAAAATCATCTGGTCCCTGTCCCCTTCCTCTAGACCAGGTTGCTCCAAGCCTCGTCCAGCCTGGCCTCGAACACTTCCAGGGATGGGGCAGCCACAGCTTCTCTGGGCAACCTGTGCCAGGGCCTCACCACCCTCCCAGGAAAGAATTTCTTATTAATAGTATCCCATCTAAACCGACTCTCAATTTGAACCCATTCCCTCGTATGCTGAGACTACAAGCTCTTGTAAATAGTCTTGCTCTATTTTTCCTGGAAGTTTCCTTTAGGTACTGGGAAGAAAAAAGGGAAGACTGAGAGGTAACTTAATTAATGCATATAAATATCTAAAGAGGGGGTGCCAAAGGGTGAACCAGGCTCTGCTTGGTGGCACCCAGCAATAGAAGGCAGAGGGAAGAAACTGATGCACAGGAAGTTCCACCTGAGCATGAGGAAGAGCTTCAGTCCTGGGCAGTGGCCGAGCACTGAAACAGATTGTCCAGAGAGGATGTGGAGATATTCCAGCACTGTCTGGATGCAATCCTGTGCCATGTGCTCTGGGATGGCCCTGCTTGAGCAGGGAGGTTGGATGAGATGATCCATTGTGGTCCCTTCAAACCTGACACATCCTGGGATTCTGTGGGGCTGGACTGGGTTGGAAATTAGCTTGTGGTGGGGCAGGGTTGGGTGAGATAGAGGGGACCTGTGTGGGGCAGAGCTGGGGTGGAGAGGGTGAAGGATTGAGTGAGCCATCAACTGCAGTCTCAGGAGCTGGGGTCTGCCTCTACATCCTGAGAGGGTGTTTTGGGAAGCCCTAGGGCAGGCCAGGTATCCCTGTGCTCCCTGCTCTTCTGGTGTGACTCCATGTTGAGCATTAGAAGATATCCACACTGTTCCTACTACCCACACTGCTGTTCCTACTTGCTTGCTTTAAAAAAACCTGGCTGAATAGATCTAAACCAAGTGGCTGACTTGGTATTTCTGTGTATTTCTGGAAGGCATAGAAAATTCTTCAGGTCCTAAGGTGCTGCTACAGGTCACGAGATAGTTACAAGAACTACCAGTAACTCAGGAAAGTCAGGACAGTTACCCTGTTGTATCAAAAAGTGCTGACATCACACTTTTAGTTATCAAAACATTTGATCTTTTATGTTTTTTAGTGTTTAACATAGGCTTATTTTTGGTACATTTAGTGATAGTCCTGAATTTTTTGAACATTAGGATGGTATAGGCAAATTTTGGTTTGGATTTCAGAAGGGAAACCTTTAGTTTGAGCAACTTGTTGTCTCCTTCTCACAGGCTGCCTGCAATTTTACTTGGAATTTCTTAGACCTTTGAAGCAGTGGAGTTTTTTTATGTATTTAATTTAAAATTTTTGTCCTATACTACCCTGGAGGGAAAATGGGCATTGCTTTTTTGGGTGTGGAATAAGACAGGAGAAACACTATGGAAGAACAGTTCTCTTAGAGGATAAAACATAGTTTTATTGAAGTATGTTCTATTAAAAACCCTAATTATTTTATTCAACTAGGTTTTTATTATAACAAGTAATAATAAGGTATTAAAGAGATTTTCATATTTCTTCCAGTGTTATACTTCCCCTGCCAGAAAATGTGAAAGAATATTTGCTGGATGATGGAACACTTGTGGTTTCTGGAAGGTAAAGTCTGTTTTGTCCCCAGCTTCCAAGTATTAATGACGTTTTATATTCACAGCACCATTTTGTATATTCATATTGTATTGTGCATAATGAGTTTTTGAGTTTGACCAGTGTGACTGCAGTAAACCTCATACTGTGTGAGCATGTGAATGGGCTGACTGTTGTTAGTACAGCTTGATTTGCTGCTGCCTGAAGCAGATCCTAAAATCCATGAACTACAATTCATTCTAGACCATTTCATTTTTTCTGTGCTTTTCCTTGTGGAGTGTACCAAGCTCTGGAATGCTCAGCTGCTGGTTTGTGTTTGGTTCCTTGGATCTGGTTAGGTCCAATTCACAGGCTTGACCTGTCCCATGCCAGTCCAGGGGTGAAGTGACATTACCTAAGTTTAATTCTCAATAAAATAAGCTATATACAAACTCAGTAATTAGTAACATTTTATATAATCATTTGCATATGTGTAATCCATGCACATTGCAAAGCTGAATGTCCTGTAGGTACACCCGTGCCAGGATTTTGGATGGAGAAGAATGAGGTGGATAGATAGCAGGAACAGTTGGTAAGAACCCAGCCTTGCTCTCTGTGTCCTGCTTGGGATCTCACTATGTGATCTCCTTGGGAAATGGCTGCTGCATACATCTTGTTAATAATGAAACTCAGAAATCAGTGATTCCATAATTCCCTAACTGGTAGTTTGCCCCTTGCAGAGCAACCAGTGAGGCTGTGAGGGACAGGGAGCTTTGTCTGATTTGTCAGTTATCAATTTATGTAAAAATCAAAGCTGTTTAAATGCCTTGTAAAGATGAAAGGGTTTATTTTTTAATTTAATTTTTAGTTTCTATTCTTTTCTTTCTAATTTCATTCTAAATTCTTTTTCTTATTAAAGGGTATCCAGAAAATTAGAATTGTTTTTTAAACTATTTTGGCTCAGAAGTAGTATTGTCACCTGCTTTGGCAGAATTGTGCAATTTATTTAGCAGCAGCAGTTTATTTTAATAAGCCTTCAGAAAAGCTGAATTTGAGGGTTTGACTTAACAGCTGTGTTCTACAATTTTTCTGCCTTCCATGGAGTAATGGACAGCTGTATGATTGTCTTAAATTACATTTTTAAGATGTTTGCAGTTAATATCCCTTTTAGAAACCATTTTTTTTCTGAGTTGAACTTTCTTAGCTAGAACTGAATGTGATGTCCTTGCAGTCAAGGCCAAGATTGCTTCTAACCTTCAGTGCACCCCTGTCTGACCTCTAGATCTCACAAACTGGATTGATGGTTTAATTGCTATGGAAGTGCATTGAGTGACTGCAGAGACTCAGCTTGTCTACGAACTGACTTTTGGCAGGGATGTACATTTGATCTTGCCCTGTGTGCTATGCTGTCCACTTTCCATAGGCTCTTCTTTTGTCTGTGTGCTGAGTGTGAGGACATTTTCTTTTCAGAGCCAGAAATTCACAGGTCAGCATTGGAAACTCAAGGTTTATTAATTTTTACTTGGGAGTATGGAGGCAAAACATAATTAACTTAGGAAAAAAAAAGTTCAATTTGTATTTGTCTTAGAGTACTGTAAAGTTGGAAAAGAATCATTAATTGTTTGTTGAAAAGCTTCAGTTGCAGTGTTTTAGATCAAAAACTGATCTGCTAATTTGAAAGAAGCAAGAGTGTTCAGGGTACAGCATAGGCCTCATGCCAGGGTATTTGGTCTTTAGTTTTCAGTACTAGCTTGCTCTGATTTTTCTCTGCCAGGGTTTTGAAGTTTAATCTTCTTATGGAAATGTTTTGAGATCAACAGCTGGAAATACTGTGGAAATATAATGGATATGGTCAAGTCAAACTCCAGTGCTTAATATTTTTTTCCTGTTAATTTTTTGTTTCAGAGAAGATCCGCCAAGTCACGCTCAGGAGGGGAGTGATGATGCAGAGGAGATACAGGTCAGTGTAAAAGGCAAATTATTGTCAAATCTCTTAAGAAAAATAGGAATGTATAACCTTTCCTTCATTATTTGTAGGTGAGAGTCTTTCACAGAAATAATTATCACATGGTAGTTGCAATGAAAAAGACAGAAACACTTTTATGTTTCTATGCTTATTATTTATGCTCAGACATCATGGAAAGTTTAAAATATTTCTATGATCTTTCACAGAAGACTTTTTTAATTTCTATTTCTTGATAATTGCATTTGTAGTAATGAGTGGGGAATGTTGAAATTGAAAATTAGGAGTACATTTGGAATAGCTACTTCAAGAAACAGTGAAAGCTTCTGAGTCCATAATAACTCAGAAGGCCATTCTAGAAGAAAACCACTGAAAAATGGTGTAAGTACAAGGTGACAGAAGGTACAACAAGGAGATGAAAAAGAAATAAAAGTGAAACTAATGGATCATGGGTCTAAGGATGGAAGTGCTGGAACTGGAGACAAGCTCTAGATAGGGAAGACAGTTCTGAAATGTCTATCTTCCTGATATAAATCACAATTGAAATATACAGGTATCTTTTTATCAGTACTTTAGAGTAGTACTTCTGCTGAATGTACACTATTTTTCCTGTCTTACTTTACAGCCAAAATAATTGCAGGATGGTGATGTTGTACTGTCTGGGGCAATGACTTGATCTACATATTGTAGGAGGTTGTATGAATTCTGATGTTCTCATAAATTATACAGGATGTATCAGGAAACTGGTAACCTTTGATTTGTTTTTATTTTTAACAGTGGTCAGATGATGAAAACACTACAACGCTTAAGGTAAGATCCTGTAAAGGCCCAGTGTGGGTTTGTCAGCAGTTTCCTTTCTTCAGCCTTGTGATACAAACTTACTGCTGGCTAGAGATATCTCTTGCTGTAATTAACATTTTTCAGACCATTTTAGATGAATGGCAGTGTAGATGTCTGTAACTTCAAAAAAGTTTTGCTGGCTTAATTTTATTTAACTAAAAATAAAACACTTTTCTTCATTCCTAACAATCACACACACTTGTTAGACTGTAGGAAATGAACTGAAGTACAGCTCTAAATATAGCTGTCTTTCATTTTCACCACTTCGAGTATCTCCAAATTATTTAATCAGACTGGATGCAGAAGAAACTAAGCCCCTGCAGCTCAATCTTCACAGCTCTTTTCTTAATATGCCATTATTTCTTCCTAAGTACATCTCTTTCTATATTTTTTTTTCCTTTTTCTGTGTTTATGGTCTCCTTGTACTGTGCCTGGTGTGGAATGAGGGTTATAATGGATGCAAACCAGGCTTTCTTGATCTTTTTTGCATGTTTTTTTGAAATTTGCTGTTGCCCTGTCACAGTGAAAATACTCATGGCACTTGTCTGCCATTGATAGTGTGACTTCAGTCCTTCAACTCCCAAATGTTCATCATGGTGTGCAATTGCTCATGTTGGATTAAGTGCCATATAATCACAGCCCTGCTTTGAGTGCACTTCTGCTAGCACAGAATTTGTAGCCCAGAGTTTAAAACTAATACATTTCAAATTTGTGCACACTGATTAATCTTCAGTTCACTAAATTCCTTTAATTGTAAATTATTTAAAACAAGGATTTGGGGATCCATCTTATCATTTGCAAAACTCATGATAATGATGCTAAAAAAAGTTTTGAATCAGGTTCTGTTATACTATGGAACACAATAAAGAAATACATAAATAAGGGATATTTAACCTGTCAGAAGAACACAGGTCAAATGGCTCTACTGTATCTAGATAAGCCTACAGCTTCCTCATGAAGGAAATGGAGGGGCAGAAAATTCTGTTTTTAAAATAACTTACATTAATATTGATGGTTACAAAGTAAAGCATTCAAAATTCAGAAAGTTATGGAGTCTAGCTTGTTTATGTAGTTTTAGAACTTTCCTCTTGTGTGTATATTTATCCCTTGTGTTAATCAAGTGACACATTGGTAACATTTTCCCAAAGAGGTTTAGTATGTGCTGGTATTACATATATAGTAGGACTCCTGATTCCTGTCAAAACAAGAGGAGCTTGGATCAGAATGCAGTGGATGAAGAGTTTTACTTCTTGCAGGAACAGTTTCTAGAATCGACTGAAAGTCTAAAAATAAAATAAGAGAAGTGGTTTTTTCAGTATTCCAAGTGTAGTTTTCCATGGAGACTAGGTAATGTATGAAGGGAAGGTTCAGAATGTTTGAGGTTCAGTCTAGGCCACTGCACTAAAATGTGAGAAGGTTTTTTTTAAGTGTTTGCATTTGGGGAAGCTGCTGTGAGGAGATGCCAGAATGTATGAGGGGTTTTTTATTCACTTGTATGGCTATGAGGGCTTTGTTGTTTAAGAAGCATCAATTAGCTTCAGCCTAGAAGTTACCTTTGAATTGAGTTTATAAATAGGCAGAAATAGTGTTCTTAAATACTTCTTGCTATAAATCCTGTTTCATGAAAAATCTTTGACATATGCTTGAAATCCTTTCATATTATTTTAAAGGTCAGCAACCTGTTTTTTATCTACAGCACCACATTCAGGGTAGAGTTTGGAGCAACCTGAAGAGCTGTGTTGTTTTTTTTTTTTACCTCAATCTTACATTTTCAGTGTTCTTTACAAGGCAGGGTTTTCTAGTCCAACCTTTGCAGTGTGTCCTCTATTTTGAATTAATATATTGTTAAGCAGCTACTTTAAGACCTAATTTAAGAGCTGATGTGTTAAAATATTACTAACATTTTATAAAACCAGAGCTCAAAGGAAGAGCTGTTATTCAAATTGGTTACGAGATGCTAAATTCCAAAATTGATCTTTTAAAAGTTTAGATATTACTGGGTCTTATTTGTACACAATAATCTACCACAAGTATAAACCAATAGGTAAGGATTTAAGGTTTGGTTATTTGACTTGTATTTTTGCCAGCTGTTGCAGATTTCATGATGAATGTTATGAAGTTTTGGGTTTTCTCCTGAGGTTCATGGTACTTGCTAGTAGTGAGAGTGAGAACTGGAAGCAATTTTAGTTTTCTCTGATTGAAAGAATGACAGATTTGATTAAGTGATTTTATTATACACTTTGTTTCTGGGGTTCATACTGATTTTGGACATATTTCTTTTGGAGTATGGATCTCTAGTAGTCTTCAGAAGGTGGCTACACTTCACTGTTAAATGTATTGAAAGTGATATTTTTGCTGTTGTTCTTCATTCAGGCACCAGAATTTCCTGAGTTCACAGCTAAAGTTCAGGAAGCAATAAGTTCCTTGGGTGGCAGTGTTTTTCCTAAACTCAACTGGAGTGCTCCAAGGGTAAGAATGCTGACTCCCAAAACTTGTAACAGATGTTGTCATACAGAATGGTTTGTGTTTGCTTTCTCTGAATGCATTGGATGGAGGAAGAGACTAGTGGTTCTGATGAAGGAAGAAGTGATGCACAAGATATCAGTGAAGTGGTGGGTTCTTTAATCAACCACTTCACTGATTCCTTGTCTATCACTAGATGGTGATGGTACATGTTTGGGGAGGCTGATGCAAGGCAGCACTGACTTTGTTATCTAAAACCCTCTATTCTGGTCACAGATGGTTGTGCAATGGTCAGGCTCTTCTTGTTTAGGATACTAGTTGAAAACTTTGCCTGGGATAAAGATGAAAAGCCCCACAATTTAAAAAAGAGCAATAAACTTTCCTCTATTTTTTAGGTACTCTTAACTATACCATAAGGATGGGTGCACCAAAATATTGGTGTTCTGTGTTCTCAAGAGACGCTATGTTCAATCAAGCATTCTGAGGAAGTTCCTGGAAGCAGTAACTCAAAAACTTAGTTTTGCAAATTGATTTGCACTGCTTTCATCAGAGTATTCATAAGAAAAACAGTAACTACTGTATTTCTTTTAACCATTTGTGAAGTTCTCCTCGATATAAAAAAATAATTTTGTGTGTATTTGAAATGTTGCATAATATTTAGATAGATCTGCAGCCTGCATTCCTTCCTGCTAGTAAAGGTATATTTGTGGATAATCTTGTTTCTTTAGGATGCCTACTGGATAGCAATGAACAGCTCTCTGAAATGTAAAGCTCTCAGTGACATCTTCCTCCTCTTCAAGAGTTCAGACTTCATAACTCGTGACCTCACTCAGCCGTAAGTAGATTTCCAGCAGACAATCTTAGTTAAACACAGCCAGCAAAACCGAGAAGCAAACCAGAAAGAGATTAAGGCAGCACATGCAGCCAGTGTGCTATGGCACTGTGGACTAGGACCGTTTTTTTTAGTAGCTTTCCAGAGCAAGTCATGTTGTATTCTTGGGATTTTTTGCCTTCCCAGCCCTCTTGGTTTTTACTTGGTGCTATTGTCCGTATTGGTGTCACTTCTTATGGTAATACAGTGTGACTTTACTACGTCCTTCTCACATTTTAAAGTTGTTGAGGTTTGTGTGACTGTCTGGAACATGCCTGAGATTTCTGGTAATGTATTTCTAGAGCTCATTCTGAACCTAAGTTCTTGTAGCTCTTGGAACAAATACATTCCAGGTGACTAAGGATAGCAATTACAGATAAAATTAAAAATATTATGTGCTTGGGGTACTTAATTGTATAGGAACAGTTTCTTCCTGTAGTACTTACATCTCATTGATTGATGTCACTCATTTCTAAAATACAGCATTTTTCTGAAAGAAAATGAAATTATTAGAATTGATACTTTTGTTACTGTGGTTACTTTCGTTTTTCCGACAGACAAGCAAAATTTCAAAGAAAAGGGACAATCCATGGCTTGATATCTGAGAGATTGTTTTCCAGTAATTATTCAATGCTTATTTACATTACTGAATTATTTAGGAGACTCAGTCAAATGCAGAGCTGTTGTTCTAGGTGCCTTATAGGGGGTTAACAGGTATAAGTTTCATGTCAAGTGGCTTATGTCTTGATAAAAATTTTCTTTTTAAAGTGTGAAACCAGTTGCATTAATACTGTGCAACTGGCTTCTTTTTTGTTCCTGCAACTCTAATGAGACTCTCTTCCCCCAGTTTTTTTGGTACATGGAAAAAAAAAGGGGCTGTTGACAGCAAGGATGTCAGTCCTGTTCTGCTACTGGATTTTCCATCGTGCCTAGCCTGCAATGTCATGAGGTGCTGGGGAAGAGACTGAGGAGAAGGGGAGAAGACACTGGAGTGATAAAACAGTTTGAAAAATACATTGGGCTTGGGAAGCAATTGAGAGCATTGAGAATTCATGATTCTAGTATCACAGAGAATGAAAGGGATGGGGGAGATGAGAAATCTGTAGTTTACATTTCAGAGGTGAGTGAATTCTCAGAAGCCTCTGGTACCTTAGCAAGGAACTGCTTTTCATGGTTTCCCCTAATGCGAGGTGGGATGTCTGGAGGATGGCTTGCTCGGAGGGTTGAGCAGTAAAATTTAATGTCTCCTGTGTTGCAATGGCTTTCAGGACTGATTCTTGTAGGTCTGAAAAGAGCTGCACACTTTGCATCATCCCTTTGTGAATGTTAAAGAATATGGGGTTTGTATTTACTGCCCCCATGTATAAAGAAGTCCAGCAAAAAGTACCCAGAGCTCCTTGCAGAATTCCTGTTTGGTTAACGTGACTCTGGGAGAGGAGCAAGTGTTCAGCAAGTGCCACTTGATTTATATGTGGCAACTCTTTGTATGTTGGAATGAATTGTTTCAACCACCTTCACTGATGGTGAAATCAGTGCGTTTTCTGTCCGGTTTAATCTTGGATCAGTGGCAGTCAGTGCCTCAGCTCTTCGCCCCCTGCGGTCAGCGCTGGCTTGGTGGGAGGGGCAGCGAGACATTCTCGTTGCTGTGGTGTGAGGTTTCACGGCATCGCCGTTGCCTGGAGCCATCAGTGATTTCACCTTAAGTTCACACAAGAACAGAAGTGGCTGAGCAGGCACACTCCCTTCTCCCGATCCTGCTGTGGGAGAATAACTTCTTGCACAAAGGCATCACCTCCAAATCCACTGCTCCAGTCCATTTAGCTTCCTTCCCTTCCCTATGTGAGAAAACCACCAGATAGCACAGCTCAGCTAAGGTGGTAAATAAGTAAAGCTTATGACAGGATTGTGGGAAATCACATTGGTCTCTCTGTATCTTGTAATTTATGAATATGTCATACTTGATTTAAGCATATATCATTGTCCAGTCGCTGCTTGGTATTTTTAAATTACAAAGTTATTTGTACAGAATGTCCCCAAGCAGGGCAGTGATTACTGCTAAATCGGAACAGTGGTCGTCCTTAATTATACTATTGATTAGCTGCCAGTTCACTAGTCCTTAGTAAGCAGAAATTAAAAATGTTGCTGGCATAAGAACCTGAAGTGATGAACAAATGAAAATTACATACATAATGCATCCAAATCCCTTGGAAGGACTACTTGGATGGAGGATAAATGCACTATATTTCTACTTCATCAGTAATACTCAGTATGGTCTGAAGGTTTCTTGCCCTGCATAAATAACAGCTCAAATGCTGAATACCCTTTTTTTGTTGTTGGTTTGTTTCCTGTTCAGTTGTATGAACTTAAATATCCACTTCATGCATCATAATATGGTGAACATGCTGCAATGGAATTTTGTAGATCTATGTTTTAATTTAGAAATTTAAACCAGTGATGCAAGACTTAAGGCAAACCACTTTCTTTGCCTTTTTCTTCCTCTCCCATTTCCTATCTGCCTCTAAACATTGTTCAGGTCAGGGAATGCCCTTGTTGTAATTCTCAACTGTCTCAAGTTCCAAGAAAACTTCAACCATCTAATACTTCAATGCAAACTATTAAAAAATAGGCACTTAGTGCAGATATACTGAGCATGATTAAATTGCTTTGACTGTTTTAAAAGTTTGGGTTCTGTTGTAATGTTGACACTTTGGTTGAAAAGTTCAGACTAATGAATTAACTTCCCTGTGTGTTAATTTTATATAAATTAACAAAGACTTCAGAGTGATGTACTCATTAGTGCAGTTGATGTTGTTTCTGCTTCAAAGTCAGCATTGTATTTTTACTTAGCTGAGTTCACAAAAAATCTTGTGGGTGGTGTGATCTTAACTTTTTAGGCATTAATGTAGGCTTTCAGAAACTTTTTGTTGTGTATATGTCATAAAAAAATCCCTTTCTGACTGAGATTTCTGTTAGGTGATTACAACTCCTCTTTTGAACAATAAGCTCTGTATAACCCTGGTGGATATATTGGTATAGAACACAGTTTTCTGCCTTATTGTTAGAATGGGAGGACTGTGTTTGTTAAAACACGATTGACTGCCCACCTTGAGACTGGTAGAAATATTAGCAGTACTTCTAATGATGTGATAATGCCCCTGCATTCTGACAACATTTCTGACGCCAGACATAGTGCTTTTAATATTAAATTCCAAATCGTAGGGAAATGTCAAAGTTTTTCTGAGATGTGAAGGAATAGCAGGCTGTGTTCTCCTAACAGAACATAGGAGGCAGTGTTGGATCACAAAGAATGTGCCTTGGCACTTCAATATCTTTTTTCAGGAACAGGAGCTGTTAGTTTAGGCTTTAATATAAGCTGTTTCAAGGTAGGCAGTTCCACATGAGAGGATGTGGAAAATGAGGCCTTTGATGATGATTTTTTTTCCTCAGGGTTTTACTCTTGCCCCATTTTTCCTAGCAATTTGCAGTTTAGTAAAAGATTCTCTTTTGAGTGGTGCATGAATTTTAGTCCTCAAAGTTCCAGCAAGGTTCAATATTCAAGGAATAAAGATACAGTTCAAAGGCTGTTAAAAGCTTCTCCTTATATTTTTTTAATAAGGTATTAAAATAAACAGATAATAGCTGGGAAGTATCAGGTACAGAATAAATTTTACAATTCTGATTATATTCATAATAGTTCCTAATTATTTCAATGATTTGCAGATGAGTTCATGGCTTTCTTAGCAGGGTAGGTACTGGAGAAAATTGCAAACCTCCTTAAATTGCTTTTCTCAGTGTTGATGACTGACCTGCATAATGGCTTTGTGTAGCATGTCAAGTGGTCAAGTATTTGCATTTGGAGTTTGACATAGAGCTGCCACATATAAAGAGATCTTGATCCTTCTGGTCTTGTTGTCTGTGTATAACTTTGTAAAAAAGCTGTTGACCACAACACAGCAAAAGAGTTTCCCTTTACCCATAGCATTCAAAGTTACAGTTTTCAGAGGCTTCAGAAAATACAGCCCAAGCATGTCTCAATTTGGGCTTCCTGAAATCTTTCTGATTGTTCTTTCAAGTACGTCCAAACCTGAATAGGATGTGGGTTGAAGACCCCCCACTTAGGGTTGTGCCTCTGGTGATCAAAAGGCCATCTGAAATAGACAAGTTTACATGGGCCTCAACAATTAATGTTAAGATAAGCTGATAAAAAATATAAAATTGCAGCCTCAAGTTGCCCAAAATTTACCCATAAATAGAAGTGATCTTTTGTCGATGAAAACTCATAATATTAAGAAAGAAAATTAGATTACAGACACTCAGTCCTCTGGCATTAAGGCTGAAGAAAAATACCCTTACTGTGACTTGCAGTATTTTTCCTGTATTTGTCATTTTGCCTGTTTTCTTGATTTGGCAGCAATACCTGCACAGTCTGTGGGGCTTGGGATGGCACGTGATTTCATTTTCTAACTTCAAAGAGGAACCATCATTCCCCACATAGCTCTTACCCAAAATATTTGAGGGTCAAGTTAGGGAATAATTTTGATTATAAGGCTGGAGTTTTTTGACTGCTGGAAAAGACTGTGTGTTATTGGAATGAAGCAGATTGCAGGTACCCTGATCTCAGATATAGAATCTGTGAGAGGTAATACAGGTCCTCGGGTGCAGGGACTGTAAAACTCCATGTGCTGGACTTCAGCTGCCTTTATAGATACAGTTTATTATTGGCTTTATGTGTGTGTGGGATATTTTCTTCAGCATGATAGGCATATACTCTAGTAAGGGAGGAATTTTGAGTCTAGCAAAACTGTGAGCTCTCATGGGTTTGTTTCTGTTGCCTTGACAGATCTTAAATTGCGGGGAATCCAAACTGTAGTTGAAGGATGTTTTCTATTTACACAGGCTTACAGATATAAATATGATGTGTTTGATCACTGTGCTTTTGGAAAGCCTGCCTGTATTGCCCTACTTTTCTGTGTGTTGTGGATATTAAAGTCTAAACTAAAATGTGTGAAATTTATTTCTGCTGGCAGCATACAGAATGAACTCTTATGATAGCTCTTCAAACGGAAGGCTGGGCAGCCATGTCTTACAAATGAAATGTTTATGTGAGACTTTTGAGTTGCTGAAAAAAGTTCACTGCCACAAGGAGACTCTATAAATATTGCATTTAGGACTATTGCTCAGCAGTAGCCTTTAATACAGTCCTGTGCTTCCAAGTAGTTTGTTGCCCCTAAGGTCAGGGAGTAGAATTCAAAGGAAAACACATGTTCTTTTGTGAATTCCTTCTGAAAGTTACAGAATCCATTGCAAAGTTTACTGTAAAATGACAAAAAGGTACATTGAAGTTGACTTGGCTTATAACTGCTTCCCTTCTTGCTAGTTCCTGAAAGGAGACCCACAGAGTCAGCTACTCACAAGGGACAAAACCTTGACATCTGCTTGCAGTTATGGAAATAATTTTGTTTATTCCCACTCTCAAGAGATTTGGAAGAGTATTTCTTAAGGCTCTTAATTTAGAAAGATCCCATGCTATGGAATCAGAAGTGCCAAGCAGCATTGCTGTTTTGCATCCTTTATTCATAGAAATGAACTGCTGTAAGGCATGATGATGTGTCTCTATTTTGTGGTTTGGGAAGTTAAACATTAAAAGTACTTGGAAAAAAACATGTTGCAGTGAAACTGGATTAGATTGCTCAAGTTTGTTGGGTTTTTTTGAGAATTCAGTTATGCCAACATAACTATACAAGGGGAAAGGAGCAGCAGTGTTGATTCAAACAGAAATAAATCAACAGTGAGTAAATAGTCATCTTTTGGACAAGTCCCTGTCCAGAGTTAAGTGCTTCCAAGTTGCACTAGAAGAGAGCAGGTGATTTTTTTTCCCCAATGATTATTAAAAGGAGGGTTGTTGTTGATGTATTACCTTTACTTGTTTTGTACATATTGGAAATAATTTAACAGAAATTTTTATATTTTACCATTTGGGGTTATTTTTTTCTCACTATGGCTTTTCTTTATGGCTAAAATCTTACATGTAAAGCAGATTTTGAAGCCTGTGCCTTACTTTTCTAGATTTATTCACTGTACTGATGATTCCCCCGATCCTTCCTTGAACTACGAGGTAGGATTCCTTGCATGATTTCTAAGTAATTTAAAAGAATTGCTCACAGTCTGGGTGACATTTGTGCTTGGGTTTGTGTCCATAAAATGTGTTATATTTGTTTTATTCATGTTGCTTTGGATATGAGGGGAAGTCTGGTTCAGCACTGCAGGTCATAAGAAGTTCATTTAGTTGCAGATCAGGTGAGTTAAAGTGCAGACTTGAGAAGCTTCCTCGCAATGTCCTCTCATGTCTGTCAGGTTTTGACAGGAAGGACAAGTTCAGTAGATCAAAGTCGCATATTCTTGATGGTGAGCTGCTTGTGAACATCACACTGAGGTTACCAAGGGTGAGGCTTGCTGCAGTGCCTGGGGACATCCTGAACTGATCTGTCACATCGTGTTTCCTATGTTTGTTACCAGATCAAAATGTTCAGCTAGAGATGCTTTAAACTGTTAATGTGGAGCTGCTTCTCTTATGGTAACATCTAGTCATCTCTCTAATAATAGTTTTTATGTAAATATAACATTTGTCATCATGCTGTGGGCTTAAAGGGCTTTTGAAAAAGTGAATGAACCTTGTTTTATTTTAAAGCACTATCAAGTGTGCTTTAAAGATACAGGACATCTAGAAGTTGGAACAAAGAGTTTCATGCTTACACTGTAGTTAGGAATGTCATCTCTGGTTACTGAAGCTTTCTGCTGCAGTTTAAAGGTGTTGGGAGTTTCCAGCACCCAGTAGCAGTAAATGGGGCCCTCAAAAACATGGATACTTCTGAATATTTCAGCTTAGGAAATGCAGAAACTTGAGAAAGTGCCAGAGAGATGCTTTAAATCCCAGGCAGTGTGTCCTATTGACTATAATAGTTTGCTTTCTATTTCTATCCCGTGTCCTTATTTAACTGGTTTGCGCCTTCAAAGGCGTCACAGGATTCTGCTTGGGTGTGTACCAGAATAGATGTTGATTTGGATAAATTTAATTCTGCTCATCAGCTCCTTTGACTAGGGAGCAACTTTCTGCCAATTCCATGACAGATTTGTTGTGTTGTACAGCAGGGTTTTTTATTTTCCATGCTTTATCATTAATGTAACTTGGAAGTTGTTTCATAAATGATTTCACAGTTATAAATACTGTACAAAGTGGAAGAGCATAAGATAATTAAGGTGGGAAGGAGCCTTGGGAGGTATTTAGTCCATCCTCATGCTCAAAGCTGGGTAAAGAATGAGCTCACACTGTCTTGCATGGCAATTTATAAAATCTGGTGTGAAAACCTCAGTGGGTGGAGGCTGCATAACCTGTGTAAGGGAGCTCTTCCAATGCTTGACAGTCCTCATGGTTTCTTATGTCCAATTGAAACCTTTCTGCTTCAAGCTAGTTTAGACTGTCTGGTCTTTAGAGATGCCATCCAACTGAAGGCATTCTGATTCTCTGAAATGAATATTAAATCTAATTGCTTTGAAATATTTGCAAAGATGATTATGTGAACTGCAACTTAAGATTGTTTTGTTTTCTAGTATCAGTGGTCATTTTTCATTATAGGAAAACTGTAGCTCTACAAGGCAGACCTGTTGACTAAAGGATGCTGTTACTTTTCTGAAACAATACTTTGTCATTTGTTTTTTCTCCACAGCTTGTTCTTCGCAAATGGTGTGAACTAATCCCTGGTGCAGAATTCAGGTGCTTTGTTAAGGAAAACAAGCTTTTAGGTAAGGAATTTCTTGAAACAGAATTATTGGATGAAGTTTTGAGGAGCTTCTCTGCTTTATTGAATGCGAAAGTTCTTTTCACACCTCATTTCTGAAATTAATGGTTTATTCTTTCTGTAATTTAAAATGTGGTTTGCCACATCTCACTTTTGACTGTATTTGAAAGCCTGATAGCACAGCATGCTCACAATTACAGTGGGAATATTCTTAATTTCATTGTTAATTCAGAAACTTCACCCAAAGGCAGTTTTGTGAGTGATTCTTTTATATTCAGGAGCAAATTACATCATCTCCAACTTGCAGAATGAATACAGAGGCAGTTGTGTGTTGTGCTGCAAATACATGACCGCACGTGGATATTACATGCAGAAAGCTGGGGAGGTCAGAACATCTTCATGGGTCTGGGAAATGTCTTGAGTTTATATTAAATTCACTGTAGCTTAGTTAGAACCTCGTGTTCTGTTACTCACATGCAGAATCCAAATATCCAACATTTCAAATGGCACTGATGAGCCAGGCTATCCATCTACAGCATGCACAGAGCTGGTGGGTGCATTGGGAAACCTCTGGCAGCTGGAGAACAGGCAGATTGTGCTAGAGCATGTGTTGTAGGCAGCTGAGTAGGGTAAATTTAGGGTAATTTATGGTAAATTTAGCTCTTTTTACTCCTCTGGTTGTGTTGACTATTCCCTGCTGACTATAGCAAGAAATGAGATACCCAGTGCACATACAGGTGCTTGAATTGAGGGGTTTAATTTCAGGCTAAGTACTACTCTGGAGTTTGGTTTTGGTTTGGTCTACCATGTAATATTTAGAGATGAATAGAAACTCAAATAGCACAGGATTAGTGCACATTTGTTCTTAACAAGGTTGAATCATTCTGCCTGAACTCTTCTAACAAGGAAATGTTTTAGCAGTGATGGAGCAAATCCAGACTTTACAGGAAGGAAGGTGATTTTTTTTTTTTTTGCTTTAAATTAAAACCAAGTTTGATCACTTTTCCTCTCTCATTCCTACAAATTCACATGCACCAAGCTCCCTATCTACAAGTGGTGTGTTCAGGGTTCCCTGTGATGATATGGAAGGCCAGGGATATTGGCTATGTAGTTCTGATTGTTTCTCCTGTCTTCTCAGCATGTGACTGCGAACTTGTTTTGGCTGTGCCTTTTTGTACCTGTTGGGAGCTGTCAGCAATTTGTTGCTGCATCCAGTCTGTGAACCTTTAGGAGCACATTCCCCATTCCTTGTTTCCTGATCTGGGTTTCCTATGGAGCTGCACAAAGATGTTTTGAGCTGTGCTAATCCAGGTGCTGTCAACACACACCGTTCTCCTTAGCCCTTTTATTTGGCTGTTCCTTCTGGTGTTCCTGTGCTCATCTTCCTATTTTCTCTCCATTTATGCCAGTTGCAAGTGTATTATAACTCTCTGTAACAGAGTTTATCTTCCTAACAGCAGAGGTCTCCCATTAAGTCAATATTGCTTAATGGCTCCTGACAGAGCTTTTTGAAGGGAAAAGACCTGAATCCTATCCTGTTCTGTGGTGGAACACCACACCTGCCAGAGATACACATTGCTGTAATAACCTCTAAAACATTTGAATGTAGATTTAGTATTGAATATATATATATAAAGAAAAATATTAACTTTCAAATAAAAAGCATTTGTACACTTTCTAATTAAGCACTGTGCATTTCATGACTAGGTTTTGAAACCTAGTAGATCTGCCAATATGGGATTTTTTTTTTTAGCTAGTGCTCCAGCTGCATTTCTGAAGGTAGTTCCAAGATTTTTCACAATGTGCTCCCAGTTCCCATGCTCTTAAAATTAATAAGCCTGTCAGTCAAACTAAGGAGTGATACTTGCAGTGTAGTGAATGATTTTCCAGTTACACATCTGCATCGCCTGAGATGCCATCATCTCTTGCGTTGTTTTTTAGGCTCAAGTTAAGTTTTGCAGTGGTATTAAAAATTCAGAGTTCCACTGACATCATTAAGTTTTTATATGAACTTTTTAAAAAAGAACACATCTTTGGAGGTAGTCAGCACTGTCTTATAGTAAAACTCTGTGTTTTGTATATGGTTAAAACAGCAAACTAACGTCACTGATACATCTTCCCTGGGGAATTCTGTCTCTTTTTGTATGTAAATAGCCTGAATTACTCATTCTGCAGTAATGGGTCAGGTCTTGGATTTGACATTTGTCAAGCAGAGTATTGCAATATTTTATGTTGACACATCCTGTGTGAGAACTCTTGTCACTCAAGATGCATGCAAGTGTATAATCCTGTTGATGTCATTTTAAACCATTGTCTTGTCGACAAATGTGTGAAATTAGGAACTTGTAGGAGGGATGGTTTGTGTAGTGTCACATAGGCAAGACAGCCCTTGAGGGAGCAAATGGGAGCACTAAGGTACTGGCCTGCATGCCATCTCACTGATTTTGGGGTTTAAGGTTTCACCTGTAGTGCCTCATCAAACAGGCACGTGTTGTTCTGTGCTTAAAAAGTCAGTTAAGTGAGAATCTGTGGTATCCAAGGATCTATCATCTTTGCTAATGTGCAAGCTTAGCTTCCACCCCTGGCATTTCAAAGTTCCAGATTGTAGTCCCTACATGTGATGTGCAGAACAAGGTTTTTGACCATAGTAACCAAAGGGAATAAAACTGAAAGGAAAAGACAGGAGCTGGAAACTTAAACACAGGCAAAGATTCCTCCTGAAATTCACTTTAAAATAGTGAAAGCATGTACATAGAAACTGATGTTCACAAACTGTAGAACAGAACTGTTCAAGGAAGAGATTCCTAATGGAAGTACTTCAAGCATAACAGAATAAAGCCAAACAGTAAGTCACTGATAATGGTAAAAACTTGGGAAAACCCCATCTTCTGTGTCTAATAAATGTATTTTTCTGGTTGGGTTTTTTTGCATGCCTAGAGCTCTTCAAAGTTATAATTAACTGAAATTATTAACAGGAATATCCCAGAGGGACTACACCCAGTACTACGATCATATCTCTAAGCAACACGAGGAGATCTGTAGATCCATACAGGAGTTTTTCAAGAAACACATACAGTATAAATTCTTGGATGAAGACTGTAAGTATCTTGATGGTACCCATGGGTATGCATCCCTGTCTTTGTAACTGTTGCTTTCACAGGGCTCAGTTCTCTTTAACTTGGGCAGTCTGAAAGCTCTCATGGCTACAGCATGTGGAGCAGCAAAGGTTTGGAATTACATTGGCAACAAAAAAACCCTGAATGAATAGGCTGGAGCTCTTCAAGAAAACACAAATGAGTGAAAGATCCCTTCAGAAGGCATAATAATTTTTTTTTTAAGGTTTTTTCCCCTTATACTTGAAAATAATTCTTATACCAGAAAAGCGAGGTAGGAGATCCTTGACAAAAGGCATTTAGTAAGAATACTTGTTTATAAAGATGTTGTCAGATGTTTGCTGCTGAATTATTGATGTATTCCTTGAATAAAGGATTTTTGAGTTTCTTTTCAAGAAGTTTTAATTATTTCTCCTAGAATATCAATGCACACCAGGTTAGGTGCTGAAACCTTTGAAAAAAGGCCACAGTATTTGATACATCTAATCAGCCCAAGTAAATTGTCTTGTTCTTTAAATGTGAAGTCCTTTGCAAATTTGATTTGAAATAGTTTTCTAACATGGTTTAGTGAGAATTGAATGGTGTTGCATTGTGATGGGTGATCAATAGTGGTGAAAAACATGATGAAGAAATTTAAATCAGGTCTGGCGTGGACCAAGCCTCAGTTTAGTAAAATCCATAAGCATAAGAACTTTCTGGCAGTTTTATTGTCATCTCTAAAGCTTTGAAAATTTAACCTGTAGGTGAATTTTTAACATTATTTATTGTTTTGTTGAGCCACCAGTTCAGTCAAATAGATCAGACCTCTCTGACTGTCTGAAGAAGGTACCTGCAAGTGCCAATCTCTGTTATATTGAAATTCTTAATGATTTGATTCTGCAGAGCTTCTTTATTTTGGTCCAGAAGGGTTGTGATGGACTGCTGCTTGGAGAAGACTGGTGGAATCAGTATACTAATTTAATAAGTCCATAGCCTTACATTGTGAAGTAAGATCAGTCATACAGATCTGGCTTTCTGATTACTGCCTTTTAATTTTCCTCTGTGTTCCAGTGTAATTTTAGCTGGCATGCAGTCAACTGATAGAGAAGAATTCAGGGCACTATTTTTGGAAATTGATGCCTAGATTTAGGCCCTGAAATGGCTGTCTGGTCAACTGAAAGGTCTGAAATGTCATCTTATATAAAGGATGCCATCTGAGTTGCCTTGAGGAAAAAGGATGTTTCAGGGCAACCTTCTGGGATGAAGGCTTGTTAACCTTTTATTCTTAGGCACTAAATGCTAGTCCACTTGCAGAGAAATGCCACGCAGCAAATGTTTTCTGGGTTTTTGTGGGTGGGTTTTTTTTATCACATTTCATTTATTCCCCCATCATCTCCCTTGATCCACTGCCTGGTAGCATATGTGTTGTTAACAATAAAAATCTGGGTTTTCTTGTTTGCTTGCTTTTAAAAGGAAAGGTATTACAGCTTTTTTCCTGACTTCTTGTTTTGTTGGGGATTTTGATGCTGTTTGCTCTGCTTTTTCCAGTTGGTCTGGTAGCATCTCCAGATGGAAGAGTTGAGTCAGAGCAGCTGAAGCATTGCAGAGTCAGAGCAGTAGGATAACAGATGGGTGAATGCTTTATAAATGCTTCTAAATTATGTTAGAACCTTCTCAATATCTTTGATAAGAGCCCAGTAAGAGCAGTGCTCTGGAGGTGTTGATACTGCAGAGCTGGACTTTGGCTTCCCCTCTGTTTTGAGCAGTTTCTGGTGAAGTTTCAATACAGTCTCACTGGCACAGGACACTCCTGCTCTGAGGTGATCCATAAGGAGAGGGAACAGTTCAAGTTTTCTTCTCATTCAGTGTTTGTGAGTGTCCTGAACCAGTCATCAGTGTGCAGCTGGTGAATCCCAGTAAATACCTCTAGCCTCAGTGGTTGGCATGGGCTTGCTTTAAGCTGACAGGCCTCACTATAGAAACCCTCAGATGCAAGGGATATCTTTGGGATATAACTAGTGACAGGATGTGGTACAGGCATTAAGTTCAGTGGAACAGCTGGAGAAGAAATCCTGAGGTTCCTGTTGTCCCCTTTGCATTGATGACTGGCTTAGCCACTGAGGGCTTGTCTTTCTGGGAAAATGGAGCACTTAATCCTGGAGTGACTTTTACATTGATGCAACCAAGCTTGTGCAAAAGCTGTGTGGATTTTTAGGCTGCATGGTAAAAACCAGCTACGTGCCTGGCTTTGGCTTTTGGAGTTGTGGTTTGCCCTTAGCTCAGCCAGCTTCACATGAAATGTCAGATTAAGCTTTACATGCATGGATGTGATCGGTCAACATCCCTGTTCCTGACAGGCAGCTTCCTGAGACTCAAGTGTTCTGCAGTCATATCCTGAGTTTAGTTTATCCACATGTATTGGGAAATCTCTTAGCTGAAATATTCCCTTATTAGTGAAGGAAGTAACAATACAGCATTTGTCTGAAGCTTTTCTAAATATTTTTTTTTCCTCCCATTCTTCTTGCTAAGCTGGTACAGCTTTTGCATGGTGCCATGCCTGAACGCTTGCCTGTTGAATCCCTAGCTCAATAGAAAGACAACTCAAAGGTTTGTTTAACCATACAGAATAGAAGCTGATGGAAAGCTGCATATAGAGAGTCATGTTTAACTAAGCCAAGGGGAGGAACAACAGTGGAGCTAGGCAAGGCAGCTTTGAGTCAATCACTGAGTGGCAACGGGGTAGTTTGAAGGAGTTGTTGATATTAAGTAGGTGTGCTGTGTCTGCTGTGGGTGACATCAGACATGGCCATTTCACTGTACCAACCCCTTTGTTCCTACAATTTTGTTTGTTTTGTTAGCTGCTGAAATCTTAATGTCTGTGGAGCAGGAACTTTCTCTTATTAAATGTTTGTACAAAGTCCAACACAATGGAGTCTTGATCCTTCCCTGAAATGTCTCTGTTCTGCTGTAAACAAAACAGGGGTAATGTCAAAGATAAGCTCTCTGGGCTAAGAGTTTATCAAGAATTCTTCATTGGGGGAAAAATCAACAGAAGAAACCAGCATTAAATGGAAAAACCCAGCAGCTGATTTCCCAGTGCATTAACAGTAGTTCTTGAAACATTTCAGCTCCCTCTTAGAAATGTACCAAATTCTGTCTTGCAGTTCTTCAGATGTACTGACTTTGCAGATTGTGCTGTGTACACAAGTATCTATTCAGATTTAGACATCTTCTGTGAAATTATATATCTTTTACAAGATAACTTTTTTTTTTCTCCTTTTCAGTTGTTTTTGATGTGTACAGAGACAGCAGGGTAAGTGAACAATATGTAGTATATAATTATTTCTTCTGTGAAAGCATGAAATGCTACAAAGATAAAGGAAGTAATAGCTTCGTCTTCATAGAAGTGATCCTGGGAAAAAAAAAAAAAACCAAAAACCAAAAAACAACCAACCAACCAAATAAAAAAATCCCACCAAAGCAAAAACTCTCACCAAGCAAAAAAACACCAAGCAAAATCTTAAAACCAACTTGATGTTATTCTGTTCCACAGGTCTTTTTCTATGTTAAACACTGTCTACAGTGGGAGAATAATAGGATTAGGGCTGTAAATATGTCTGTGCCAGTGATGTGTTATTTAGTTAGTATCTTCCAGAGAAGTTGTCTCTTCTAAAGCACAGAATTTTGGGTTCATCTGCAATTTTGTCAGTTCTGTGAATGTACAAAAAGCAACTTAGTTTTTGTTATGACAAAAAACTTTTGTTATGGAGAGTCCTTGCTGCAGTGATTTAGAATAGAATAGACTATTTCAGTTGGAAGGAACCTGCAATGGTCATCAGGTCCTACTGCTTGACCAATTCAGGGCTGACCAAAAATTAACACATGTAGTTATGGGTGGTATTCTCAGGCACATGGGGGGATTCTTGGGGCTGTCCTTTGCTGGGATCAGGAGTTGGACTCTGTGGCCTTGTGGGTCCCTTCCAATTCAGGATATTTTATGACTCTTTGATTAAGGGCATTGTACAAATGTCTCTTAAACACAAACAGGTTTGGGGCATTTTCTTTTCAGACAGATATTTCCTTGGGCTTTATTTTTTTCCCCCTGTGTGTTTTTTCACTGCAGCATTTGAACTCATCAAAACTTATTCTTAGTATTTCTTCAGATTATCCTTATGGGATGGGAAAATGGTTTGTATATGGAAGTCTAGGGTAGGAAGGGATAATGGTCTAAAGAGGGTATGAATGTGGTGTGCCTTGTTTTGAGACAGATGGAAGCCATTTTTTTTCTTTTCAAGCTGCTCCAGCTGTGGTTCTGAGAGTTGGACAGATCTGAACCCTCAACATCCAGATAGTGATGGAGTTAGGGAGAAACATCCCACCTCAGGTATTTGAAAGACATGGAGATGTAGTACTTAGGGGTGTGGTTTAGTGGTGAACATAGAGGTGCTGGTCTAAGAGTTGGACTTGATGATCTTAGAGAATTTTTCCAGCATAAACAATTCTATGAACTTCACGTGCCAATATTAGTTAGTAACCTTGACTTAGAGTGTGAACAGAGTACTTGGTCAGATGAATTGTGCTTGAAAGGCTCACATGTGTTGTTTTAAAAGCAACCACAACCAAAAATGCATTATGTATCCTTAAATCTCAAAACCTGATTTAGGGAATCATAACCTGATTTTGAGAGTCACATTACTGCATAAGAAGTGTTTAGATTATGGGGTTTTTTTCCAAATCCTAAACCAGAAATGCAAAACAATGTGTTACATACTTCCGTTATATATGTTTGAGTCTCATTGTTTGACTTGTTTATAGTTATGGGATTGGAGAAAGTATTACAGTTGAGTTGGGTGTACTGAGAGTTAGTCCTGATTCTCATTTTGAATGTTGCTGAACTATTTTATAATTTGTGTAATAGTAAATCATGCCCTAGTTTACAAAACAGGAATGTGTCACAGTGGAAAGCAGTGACTGTACTGTTTCTCAGCCCAGCTTTTAATGTAGGTACCTAAAATGAGGCTGTGGGCTAGAGCAGCCGTGCTGTAATGGAAATTACCTGCCCAGGCTCAGAACGACAGACGTGAGGTTGCTGTCAGGGGAAATGAGGAGCAGCATGAGCATTGAACCAGATTCTGCCGTTGGGTGCTCTGCCTCATAGCTGAGGCATGAAGACAGATTATTTAAGTAAAAGGTTTCAGCCTGTGGGATCTCAAATGAGCAGTGTTTCTTCATCTGTCAAGATAAAATATATCTGTTTGTAGATTTCTCTCGGTGCCTTCTACCCTCAGGTCTTGTAAACTGCCAGATAGCCCTTTGTGTGTCAGATGCTCCTCCTTTCACACATACTATTGTGGTTTGCAACTGTGTTATTCATCGCTCCCCTGGCGTGTGAGTTACAGGCACCAAAAGAATATTGTGAGTATGATTAATTTCCAGAGCCCGTGCTCCTCATCAGGCTGGTTGCACAGCAACCTCACCTACAGAAAGAGAGAAATGTTCACTATCTGCTTGTTTTAATTCCTTTAAACTCTAAATATTCAGCTTGGAGAAGCAGGTTGTTGTTTGACAAGGTTGTGAATGACAGCAGCCCCCTTCCCATCCTCACTTTAGTTGCTTTAGAGACTATTGAGAGTTGGCTGCCACAGGTCCTGCTCGCTGAGTTGGAAGTGGGAATTCACAAAAGCCTGAGAGTCGGCTCTGCTGTTGCTCTTTGCTGTCTCCCAGGTGTGAACAACAAACCAAGTTCAAGACGAGTCACTGTGGTAAGGCAGCAATGCAGGGAGTGGCTCCATACCGCGGCTGGCTCACAGCTCTTGTTAACGAGCAGAGCAGTGCTTGTGTCTGTGCCTTGTGAGCATTGTCACTGTGCAAGAAGGTGCAGCTGGAGTTAGGGAGATGAAACAGTTCAGTCTGGGAGATGTAACAGTTCACTTTGCATTTTATCTGTCCTTTAAACAACAGGCTTTGTCATGGGCACTTCCTTTCAGTGCCCTGCTGCTTAATGCCTTAGTAAAACGAAGCATGGAGCTGACAGGGTGTGGTACATCTATTGATTCCTTCTTTTAGGATGAGAAAAAAACACCATATAGTACAAGTTGGGGGATTTTGTTCCCTCCACTTACGTACAACTTTTTTTTCCTGACTTTTGCCTTTCTGTGTTCCCGTATGACAAAGATTACTAATAGCAGGCAGAAGATAGCAGATAAATAGCCTTATTACTGCTTTTTAGATACACAGTGCAGGTCATCTGAAACTGTGTTTAAATCATGACTTTGCATGTAAGACTTGATAGAGCATTTAATCATAAGAAAAGGCAGTTTGGTTACTGATCCAGGGTTGCATACACTCCTTTTATTAAGCCCTGAAAAGAGATAGTTTGTTTTGCCACTTCTCATCATTTTCAGCTACCAAAGCCCAGTGCAGATTTAAGACCATCTCACAGAAACAGCTGTTGCTGTAGATGGTGCACTGCTGTCTGCAGGGGTGAAGAAACACTGCTGGGTGCTCACAAAAAACGTGTCGCTTTCAGTACTCTCAAAATCAATTTTCAATTTTTTCCAGGGTACATTTATTCTCTAGAGAAATGATCTTAATGTTCCTGTGAAAAAGCTGAGCTGGATGTATTTGGGATGAAGAGGAATTTCTGTGAAAACCTTTCACAGGGAAATATTAGGTATAAATGTTTCTGATCTGAGGAAAGATTCTCTGAACTGCTGAATGAACTTCGCCAACCATTGCTGCTGTCTGTGGTTAAATTGGTTCATTAGATTGTTTTTCTGGAGTGATAGAATGAATCTAAACCCACAGATTCCTCCTCGTGCTGCCTTGGAGCTAACAAGACACCCCCATTAGCAAAAGATTGCTTATAATGAGAATTTGTGACAGCTTTTTGAGGAGGACCAGAGATGGGAAATGACAGCATAACTTGCCCCAGTGGTGCTCTGCACTGATGGTGCCAGTATTAGTGCAGAGATGTTGCAACTCAGCCATGCAGATCTGGGCTTGCTCACTCTTCCAAAACAATTAAGAAACCACTCAGCTCTGTGTCCTCCAGTTTGCAGGCTTTTTTGTAGCTGTCTGGTTTCAGTACTGTTGTTTCTGTAGTTTGGCTTCTTAAAATGTTCTCTATGAGAGCTGTACCCCTTGGACCTGCCCTGAGACAGACAGACACCTGTGAAAGCCTGTGTGCAACCACACACTCCCTGCTGGGCTGCTGGCCCAGCTCCAGTTTGCAAGTCATAACCACTGGTTTCATCTCTGCTGGGACTCCCCACACCTGCACGAGGAGCTCGGTGTGGATGGTAACAGAGCCACCAGAGCATTTATGCTCTCTATCTCACAGGTCTCCATCATTTCCAGTTCCACAGTGTGTTAATGCCTGTGGGATAGCTCAGGTCGTGTGGATGGGAGAGGCAGTCTCCATTTTACTCTCTGCTGACGCTTCAGAAGCATCTTTGTGAGTTAGAAACCAGATGGCTGTAGTGTAAATAATTGAATGTATTTTCTGTTTGTATCAAGATAGGTAAGATCTTTTAAAGAAAGAATATCCTTCAGAGATGAAGGAAAGGAGGAGAAAGCAAAATGAGTGTTTAGTAGCTATGTGGACTTCAGGTTTGTTTTCCAGTTCCAGTTGATCTTTTATTATAAACACAATAAAACTCTTCAGCCCTGCTTATGTTACTGCAGCCTTTCCTTTCCCTGTTTGATAGAACTGATTTCTTCCAAATTTAAGACTTATTGTGCAGATTTTTACTAGCATCTGTAGTCATAGTTCCTTATAATTTATTACAATGTTTTGTTTAACTAGAATGGTTGATACTTTGTTGGGCAAGAGAAGATAGGCCCGTGCTGGGGGTTGTATCTCAAGGTGACTCAACACAAGCTATTTCTTCATCCACCACACATCTCTCTTTCTTCTAGTATGTCTTACTCTCTGCTTTCATTTTTCAGTTGTAAAGTAGTTGTGCTGTTGTACACACTACCACAACTGTTTGGAACATAGATATGTTAAAGATGAGGTAGAATCTGGTGTGGACTACTAGTAATGGCTGTTTTAAAAGTGCCTTTAAGTTATTCTTTATTTATCTATATCTGTACAGCATATTTAAGCTTTCATGAGCTTCACTAACCTTTTGCAGACCCTGCTGTCTGTTTTTAGGGTCCCTTCTAAGGCCAAGAACAGCAATTTCTCTAGACTGCTGGATGGTACAGCATTGCTGAGGTGGTTTTTAATGGAAAGCAAAATCTCTTTTTGGGTGGTTTGGGTTTTTTTGCTTGTGTTTGGGGTTTTTTGTTTGGTTTTTGGTTGGTGCTCTCCCCTATTCTTTGTTCATTCTCTCTGGGGATCTTGGTGGATCATGGGGATTAACCAGAACCTTCTGTGGGCTCATCTGAAAGTACCTGGCACAGAAATACATTGAGTTTATTTGAGCTCAGTCTGATCTTCTGTTCAAAAAAAGTTAATTAGTACATCATAGCTTGCTGTGATGTAAAACTGTATAAGGTAAAGGATGTTAGAGTATTTTAAGTGCTTAAAACCAAGTAGTTTCAATTTTGACATCTTTTTATCTAAAGACCAAGCTTACTACAATAATCCAAGTATATATGTATTCTGATTTTTTGTTTTGTTTTGTTTTAATTCTATGGTTTGCTTTAATTCTTCTGTGGTTCCTTTGCAGGGTAAGATTTGGTTAATAGATTTTAACCCATTTGGTGAAGTAACAGACTCTCTGCTCTTTACATGGGAAGAACTCACCTCTGGGAAAAACTTGAAAGGAGACCAGAGTGAAGGGGAAGCAACAGAACAGGTGAGGGATGCTGGATAACATCCAACAGGATTTATGGCCTTATTTTTTTTCTTTCTTTTGCTGTTATAATTAAATTATTATGCAAATCCCATTGAAGTAAATGGAGCTCCTTAATTTATGTAATGTAGACTTTTTTGTAAGTAGACTCTACCTTATAAGTAATCTCAACATGTATCACCTGCTTGTTTTAGGGGCCTGCAAGGGAATTTTTAGTTCTGTCTTGGTTTGAAAGACAGATGTCTGCTAAGGAAGGCAGGAGTCTCCCTTGAAATGAAAGATGCAACCCCCTTCTCTCTGAATTATTATAATTTTGAAATTAAGGGGCTTTCAGGCAAAGATATAAAGAATAGGAATAACAGTTCTTTACTGAAATACAGATATCTAAACAGGCAAACAAACAACAGTAACTACAGTGGTGACAACAAACAGAACCACAAACCCAGCACAGCCTCTCTCCGCTGTCAGGCCCTTTCCCCTCTGGTGCAGTTCCAGTCACAGCCGGCAGGGGCGCTGGCGGCTCCTGGTGAGCAGGGCAGGTGCGATGGTTCCCCCACGGCTGCAGGGGGCGCTCCGGAGCGAGCTCGGGGAGCACGCAGTGATGGCGGCCTGGGATCCGGGAAGGGATGGAAGAAAGGCTTCCCAAACCTCCCTGGGCAGCTGATCCTGGGGTCTGTCCGGGCTCGCCTGTCCAGGCAGGCTGGAGCAGCAGTAGGAGCACAAATTCCGAGTGGCAGGCGAGATGTATCGAGCTGCGGAGCTGTGGTGGGAACCCCGGAGGTCTCGGCAGGCAGGGCTGGCAGGGCTGCAGAGCAGCGAAGGCTGAGGCAGCAGGGTCTGCAGCTCAGCTCCCAGCGAGGCAGGGAAGGACGGGTTTTGGATCCCGGGGTTTCTCCAGCAGAGAGGAAAAATGGCAGGAAAACCCACAGTGCTGACGAGAGTGGTATCCCATCTCCACACCAAGTCCTGGGCACACCCAGGTGAGGACAGTAGCCCAAAATGGGCTCCTCCTCTCCATGGCCAGTTCTTTTGTTTCTCCCAAGTACCCAGCAATTTGTTGCCTCCTTAACATATATGGGAGAAAATTCCTCAAGGATTCCTTGAGAGAAAGGGAGCTCCCAAAACCCAACAAGTTCTAACAGTACAAGCCCATATTGCAGCTTTGACCCCATTGCAAAGAGAGGCCCTGAAACTTGCTTTTACACCATTTTGATGCACTCCTTTCAGTTTTTCTTTAAATCTGTTACTTTTCTATATAATCACTTAAATTTCTGCTTGGTTCTTGATATCTGTCATGCAATTTCCCACATCTCCAGTTTTATCCTTGAGGGCACACAAGCAGAAGCTTAACTTCTGTCTCTTCTTCATCTGGAATACCCTCAGGGGAGCCTTGTCCTCTGGTTGAACTCACTGGACTTGCAGAGCAGGGCTTTTCCATCCCTCTTCCAAGCAGCATTTCCTCTGTAAAAATAAGTAACTTCCTGTTAATACAGAGAGGGAGGGATAGTCTTCATTTTTTGTATTCCAGCTTTTTTTTTTTTTCACTGCATCTTGAGACAGAGTCCTCACATCTTTATGAGTCCTTGGACAGCTTGATAAGAGATAAAATGGTGTGTTAGTGGATCTTGGGAAACACTTGGTTGTTTTCTGAAGAGAGACGGCTGGTCAGTGTGGGCTTTTCTTTATTTCCTTCCTGTTGAGCTGCATTAGAGGTCACTGAAATGACAAGCTTCATTGAGCTGATTTTAACATCTGAGAGTTTCTTTAGTCCTGTGGCCCTTTCTATAACACATTGACAGGGAAACACCACTCCAGGCTGTCATTCAGGCCATTGTCTCTGTCTTGTGAGGCTGTTGCTGTTAGGAAAACCCATTCCATGAAACCTTCTCCTAAAATCTGTGTCTGCTTTGTTAAAACACACTCCTAATTCTTGAGCTGTCTGTGGGACACATGAATGTTTTTGGGGGATTTCTTTTTCTCAGTGCCAGATGCTTTGCACAGTTTTCTGTCGGGCAAGCCTGGATAAAAAGTAGAATAAGTTGTCTTCATGTTTCATCTTACATCCAGTCACAGAATCTGGTGTGAAGTTACTGATTTCCCTTTAAAATGAAGCTGCTTATTGCTGCACAGCTGGCAATTGCATGGCATGTCAATGTGTTGAACTGAAAATTGTATTATTTCCCAAAAACTGTTGCTACAGTTGAGCATTAGAGATACTTTTGGCCTTTTAATAGAAGTATTTTTTCCTTCAGTAAGTAAATAGGCTGGAAAGCTTAGATTATAATTTCAGTAAGGTTATAGTTGCAAATGTGTTTAAACAGGGAACATGTTTCAGATTCTATCAAAAAGATTTTTCTCTAGCTAGATACATAGATACTATTGCCCAAAGTTCCTTATAGCTCCATTATTCCAGCACCATCATAAGCATGAGTTTATTAAATACATTAATAACTGATACATTGTCGAAACTTTAAAGTGAGCTAATGAAAGCCATTAGTTGACTGTTTAACGTGTTTGACATTTTAAATTGCTCCTAAGTGGGCAGAGATTTTATAAGAAAGCTACAATTTTTAGAAAGCACAAATTGAGTTGAATGAGTGCCAAATAAACTCATTGGCAACGTGACTCAGTCTCACGGAGGAGTTCCAGAAACATTTCTAGCTTTATTCATGTCCACTGCTCGTGTCTTATCTCTGGTGTTTTTTCCAAAGGATTATCCAGTGTTCCGGTGTACCAACAGCAAAGTCACCGTCCAGCCCAGTCCCTACCTGAGCTACCGACTGCCCAAGGACTTTGTGGACCTTTCCACAGGAGAGGACGTTCACAAATTGATTGACTTTCTTAAACTGGTAAGGAGTAGCAGAAAAAAATCTCTGACCTTCTGCCTTTGTCAGATGGAAACACCAAAGTCCCTGGAACTGTACTTTTGTAACTAACAAAGAGTACATAATTATAGAAAAAGCAATGTATGAAGCAATCACACAATGTATTGTTGGGTTATTTGTTTCTAAAGTGATGAAGAGCAAGCTTTCATACTGTTCTCACTTTGGTTAATTAATTTTATTTTTATGGGAAGCAATGAATGTAGTTTGACAAATGTTACTGAAGGATTGAGCTGTTTCCTTTCTTATTGAAATGTAAATATGAATGTAGTATGAATGGAAATGTGCTTTTGAAACACCTGGAGTGAATGCTTTTAACTTTCAATGTTTTTAACTTTTTTCTTTAAAAGTGAAAAGACAAATATGTTAGGGAAAACCATGAAAGAGTTGTTCTTTTTTCAATCCACTTTCTTTGTTTTTTTGATGCACAGTGACATGATAACATGACATCTTTGTAAGGTAGGGGAAGGGAGGACACTTTACCTGCATCTGGATCACTGACTCTTGCCAGCACCATTATGTTTTCTGGTTCTTGTATATTCCATTACTTAATGGGCAAGGCAAATCTTGTTCTTCACTGGAAATAAAATCCTATAGTTTGGGATGAGAGAGAGGGTTGATATTACTCTCTTCCATTTGCTGGAAACATTATCTCTTACTGTTCCAAAGAATGGCTTAGAAATGCAGTCACTGTCTAATCTATTGTGTCTGGAAACATTTGTCATGATTTATTAGTGCTCTTACTTCAGATAACTGTCTCCTAACATTATGAACTCTTCTGTTCTGTTGACAGAAAAGAAATCAGCAAGATGATGACTGAGGTACCCAGAAGCATTACATTGAATTACAAGCAAGAAATGTGGCAAAAGCTGTATTTAGCATAACTATTAAACTGTTGATTTAAAGAAAACCTGCTTTTTATAGTCAATGAAAGGACTGAAGAGCTGTTTGTCCTCGGTGTCTGTTGGTTTGTACAAAAGTGTAGAAAAGCTTTTTCATGGAAACACAAAAGGTCAGGGTGAGTTCTCACTGGATTCCAGGTGCAAAGAAGCAACAACCTGAGTGCAGCTTTCCCATCTCATAATGTGAAGATTGATGCCACTGAGCTACACCTTTGGACTCTCCAAAGTCCAGAGTGTAAATATGACAACATGTAATGCTTGTCCAGTAAAAACATGGAGTATTCTCTGAATTTAGGCACAGTCTTAAGATGTCTTGCTTAAAATGTAGTCACAAAGAAAAAGGAATGTACATTTCTATCTGTAGTAGCCTTTTAAATTGTAAATGGGTTTTGTTTTGGGAGCACTTCTCATCCTTTATGTAAAAAAAAAAAAAATTAAAAATGGAGAAGGGATTTTTTTATTTGTTACAAGGGCTAATATTTCATTTCAGATAACAGCTATAGCTATAGCAGACTATTTAAGGTTTGAAAATTTTACATATTGGGAATTTGAAATTCTGAATGCATTTCAAGTAAAGTAATACTGTCACAGTCGCTAAAGCGACAAAATTCTTTTAACTTCACCAAATATCATTTTCATAGTAAAGCTTTCTTGAAACATGATTTTTTTAACATGATAACATACTAGACATCATCTGTGACTTTAATATATGTAGTTAACAACAACCTATAATTCTATATATAGACTCAGTCTTGTTTCTTTTGTGTCACATCTCTGAGTTTCTTAAGAAAGCAATTACTCTTTCAGCTCTTAAAATTCTGTATTCATTTGATACTTAATGTTTTTTGTATAAAGGGAAGCTTGGATAAATCTGGGGAAACAGAAGCTCTTGTTACCAATTGCTGGTGTTTGGGAGGTGGGGGAGGACAGTTTTAGGTGAATCACCAGCTGACTTTTGGATATAGGTGTTTGTGTGGCATCAATAATTTATTAATAGTGTGCAGAGTTCCCATTGATAAAAAGGACATTTGGAGGTTCATAACCCCTGGAAATTGGTTCCTATTTCAAACCAGTTATGTGATCTCTGTGTGTGTATAAAGCTGTTGGTGTTTCTTTGCCTTGCTTTTGCTGTCAGATTGGAATGGTGCTTGGTTACACTGTTCTTGGATGTTAAATCTGAGCTAAGATGTTAAATTATTACTTACTGTCTTTATTTAGCTTCACTTTTGAATGAAAACTTACTTGAGTTAAAGATTATGCAGATTAAGAATCATGTTCTACAACACACATTGGTGAAATATCACAGATTATAGCTCCTGGAGTCAGAACAGATCTGCCCCATCTTTGAAGCATTGGAACCTGCTTCTCAATAGCTTTTTGTATGCAGATTAGATGATCATTAATTGAGGGTTGGGCTGTACCTAATCCTGCCATGCTGCAGGACTTTAGATGAGTGTTTCTCAAATTTGAGTTTGATGTCTCTAAATCGAGTAGGAACTTCAAGGTGTAAAAAATTAACAAAACTTTCCTCTTAAAGTTTCTAGCCATAACTTAAACTGTTATGATGATCTCACCACATTTCCTTTACAAATATGATGCCTTGGAACTTCCAACAGATTCATCAATGCTTCTGAACTAGAGAGTATTGACTTTAAAAGCACAGTCCTAGTTTAAAGCTGGAAGATAGTCTCCCACCTCTTCCATGTGGGCTTCAAAAATTAATTTACCGTTTTCTCAGCTGTCTTTGCTGAATGTTCACCAGAACATATTTGGTGATGGGACCCTGTGTACTCTGGAGTGTCCCTTCAGGTAGGTAGGCTGGAGTTTTTCTCTTCTGTGAAATGCTGACAGATGCCCAGTCTGAATTTATGGGCTGCTCAACCAAGCTATCCAACACTGATAATGAACTGTAGTTTAGAGTTGCAGGAACTTGTCCTGCTTCCTCTGGGCTTAGTCTTAGTGAAGAACCATAAAAGACAGCAGAGCAAAAATACTGGTCCCATGTTCAGGCCGTGGTACAGAAACAATGCCCAATATAACAATAAGATCTACTTTATCCGGTCCCCAAAAATACCATATCCTTACAGTTTAAATACATACTTTAGATGTGCTTTGCTTTTTTCCCTAACTTCATGTGAAGTGAATTTTGTTTGTCTATAAATAGATTCCTCTTCTAAAAGAATTTTCACTCCATGTGTCCTTTTGATCTCCTAGGATAATTGACAAACATAGTCATTTTGGGGAGCTGAGGGAGCTAATGCTGGTAGATTAAAAATGCTTCAGATCAATTTTACACTGAATAGTATATGACACTCTTTTCTATTTAATCATAAAAGCAGTTTATGCCTCTAGCCATCATATACAGAAATTTGAAAATACAAAATTCCAACTGATCAGGTCCTTGTTCATGGACTTCAATTATATCATCACTAGTTGATGAGTAAGGGCCAACTACATACTATATATTCTTAATTATATGCTTAAAGCACAGTGTAAGGATGCTTGCAGTCTCATCTAGATGACAAACAGAAGCTTTAGAGGGAGGTAACATGCAGTCATTTTATACAGATCCTGTGCCTGCCAAACCCTGCAGAAGTCTGGCTGTGTCTGATGGCTCCAGCAGTGAGATTCAGTTCTTGAGCTGCAGCTCTGCCAAGGAAAAGTCCTCATTGTTTCACAGCCAGTACTTGTGCTGTTTAATCTCCCAGATGATAGTTGGGGATTGGGATTCCTGTAACCCCCTAAGTAGCAGCTCTTAACGTGTCCCAGCTTAGTTCAGGGTTTGGAATAACGCTCCTGTCCTTCTGGGCTTCAGACTCTCCTTTCTGTTTGTTCTCTTCTGACTTTCTCTGGTGGTGTCCATGTCTTTCCTCACCCCCTGGCCTCTTATTTGGATAAATGTTAAGATCAGAATTGGCAGTAGCAGCAGCACAGGTAATACTGATCTGAACTTTAAAACCTTTCCCTATCCACTTTTCCCTTCCTCTTACAAAGACCTGGTTTTGAGTGGCGCTCTATAATACCTAAAAAACCCCCTAAACCCTAAAAGTAGAGGTGTAGTCTCCAGGTCCGAGTAAAATCAGTAGCACTTGTTGGATTCTGATCCCAACTTGTCAAAATCCCCATAACTGCATCTGACACCCTTAGCTGGAAATCTCATGTATCTCACTGTTATTTACTCACCTATTGCTCATGTCCAGGATGCAGAAAAAAGATACTTGGAGGTGCAGTTCAGGTGCTCATTTGGGCAACAGAGACTCTGAAACACTCCTGGTTTCAGGCTTTCAGGTGAGCATTGCCAGGTGAAAGGACCTCAAAACAAATCAGTGGCAGGGTGGAGATGGGTAATAGCATGACACAAACTATGTAAAAACCGTTCTGTACCTTTGTGCATGGCTGAGTTCAGCTTTCACAGGCTGTCCCAAATTTGAAGTGTCAAATAGTCAGAGAGGAGCACAGGGTGTTTGTCAGTGAGCATAAATAGGCAAATCAGCTTGGCAACTGGCAACTGATTTCAACCTTAGAGGCCAAAAGTATGAATTCTAGTTGTGTTTGGACATTAGTTCAAGAAATAATATTGAACTAAAATACATAATTTTGACCCAGAGAAGGTGGACCTAAAGTGTAACACAGAAACAGACCATAGTGCTTTTCATTCATGAAGGACACTTGGTAACACTGATGTTTTGAGGCCTAATAAATCTACCTTAGCAAAAGCTTGTCTGGACGTTGAATTAACAGTGTCTTCTATCTGAATTTGATGACCTGTGTAAAGAGAAAATCTCACACTTGTGGTCATCCTGAAATTATATAGAGCTAAAATAAGACTTGTTGCCATAACTGGTGTATTTTGTGGAGACTTGGAGCTTTCTCAAAGATACAGAGCCCTTAAGCAGTTACATGTGATTACAGGATTTTGTAGTAGTAATGACATTGGCACTGCAGTGCGTGTGGTTTGGGGTTTTTTGTTCTTCTTTTGGGGAGGGCAGACTGGGGGAGGCAAGTACCTGCTCTATTTCTTCATGTGAACTATTGCAGCAATGTACTACCTGGGTATCAATAGTGCTTTGGTTGCTTGAAGGTCTTAACAACTGGCCAGGCTTCTTCCAAGGACGTGTTTTGGCAGCTTGTAGGGAAAGGTTGGTTGGCTGGTTGGTCATAAACACTGGCTGCTCAGAACCTTCTTTAGGGAAGGGTGCTAGTTACAGCTGAACTTGCAGGAGAGACTTGTGGCACCTAAACAGCATTACCATCCAAAAGAAAAGAGAATAATCAATACTTGTTGTTTCTAGTCTTTAGGGCTCAAATCTAGCAGATGGAGGGGCTTGAAATTTTGGGTTCTGTCTTGGCTTCTGCTATGATACTGTGTCCTGACAGACTGTAGCACTTCATTGATGTAAATGAATTATTCATCAGAGCTGGAACTGTTAAGATCCAGGAGAGAGAATGAACAACATGTGAAGCTAAAATGTCTGTACACCAGAATGTGGAATACACAGGAGGAGCTCAGTGTCAGGATGTGTCAGGAATGATTGATGTGCATTGCAGTGACTTTGGGGGATAAATGGCAGTGCTGGATCACAGGCCTGTCGCTCAGGAAAGGCTGGAGGCACTGTGCTGAACACCAACAGTGTATTTCCAAAGCTTGGGAATGACAGAATGGTTTGGTTTGGAAAGGACTGTTAAAAGTCCTCTAGTCCTCAAACACTTCCAGGAATGGGGCAACCATCACTTCTCTGGGCACCCTGTTCCTGTGTCTAAACAACTTCATACAGAAAAAATTCTTCCTTAATGTCAGTCTAAACTGACCCTCTTTCAGTTTAAAGCTACTGCCCTTTGTCCTGTCACTACAGCCCCTGGTAAGTCTCTGTTTATGTTTCCTACAAGCCCCTTTTAAGTACTGAAAGGCTGCAATATGGTTGACTCAGAACTTTCCCCAGCTTTCCCCATCTCCCTCAGCCTTTCCTCAAAGGAAAGGTGTTCCAGCCCTGGGATCCTTTTTGTGCCTTCCTCTGAACTTGCTCCAACAGGTCCATGTCTTTCCTGTACTGGGGGCACCAGAGCTGGATCCAGCACTGCAGGTGGGGTCTCACCAGAGCAGAGGGGCAGAACCCCTTGCCTTGATCTGCTGCTCATGGTGCTGGGGATGCAGCCCAGGACATGTTTGGCTTTCCAGGCTGTGAGAGCCCATGTCCAGCTTGTGCCCAACTTTTCATCCACCAGTATTTCCAAATACTACTTGAGAATCTGTGGGGAAAGTGCTGAACATGGGAAGACTTGAAAAGATAGAGAGTTAATAGAATTTTTTCCAGAGGGCAGTTTGTATTTCAGAAGGTACAGGCTGTTATTTTAGAGCTGACTGTTCTGAGTTGCAGTCAGGCTTATTTGAAGTGGTTAAAACTTTAAAAGTCAGAAGTAATTCAGGTGAAAGTGGCCGTGGAGTTGATATTTAGTGCTCTGGAGAAAGCAGGGAGATGAGAGAAGCAGAATAAGGACCTGAAAAGGCAATTTTGGCGTGGGTGTCAATGCCTGGGTCCATTTGGGAGAGGTGGGTGGGATAACTGAAGAGAGGAGCTTTTTTAATGGCCCGTCAGGAGTGTCCTAATGTGAAGGGAAAATGGCACAGCAAGGGCTTGTAAGGATCAATCAAAATGAAAACTGCCGAAATCTGAAGGAAAGGCACATGATTAAGTGTGAAAAAATGAGTGGATGGGGAAAAAATGATGGATGATTCAGAGAAAACTGATGCTGTTAATGTTTTCTTTGCCTCATTATATTCTTCTTCCATTTTTTCAAGGAAAAGAAGAAATGAAGTAAATTAACACAATTTAGCAGAAAGACTGCACTTGGAATGGCTATTGCTATGAGGCCAGAGAGGGCATTATGAGACCACTATACATTTTATTTCAGGGTCTGTATTTTTCCATAGCTTTGTTAATGGCTGGAGCGGTGAAATAAATAGCCTGTATAAAAATCTGTGGTTGGCAGTGACTTGAGAATACACTCAGGCACTTTGGAGGTTTGTATCAGAATTTAAAATGGCCATAATACACAGGAAAAATGGCCTGATATAACAAGAAGGAATTTGATAAAGGCGAGTGCAAAGAGCAGTAGTTAGGAGAAGAAATCAGACATTTGAGTATAAATGGGTGAGAGCTGGCACAGCAGCAGTGCAGTGGGAGTGGATAAGTTACAGTAGAGACCATTAAATGCAAGGTGATAATAAGCTGTTGGGGGAGGATAAAGGCAGGTGTCATTCTGGGCTAGGAGGAGAGAAGGATGGAAAAAATGAGAGATTATTTTGTTTGATGAGAGGATGGTGCAGTGAGATGTGTTACTTTAGGCACAATGTTGCAAGAAATACATCGGTCATTGGAGAGCAGCCAAAGATTGACTAAGGAATCACAGAATAATTCAAGTTAGAAGGGATTCATAAAGATCATTGAGTCCAGCTCCCTGCTCCTCACAGGAGTACCCGAAACAAAACTACCTAAAACTAAACTGTGACAGAGAGCATCGTGCAGACCCTCCTTGAACGCCGTCAGGCTTGGTGATGTGAGCACTTCCCCAGGGAGCCTCTTCCAGTGCCTGCTCAGTGAAGAACCTTTTCCCGGAGTTCAGCATCCCCAATGCAGCTTCCTTCCATTGCCTCATGTCCTGTTGCTGGTCACCAGAGAGGGGAGACCAGCACCTCCACTGTCCCCCTTGAGGGAGGTGCAGACTGTGACGAGGTCTCTCCTCAGCCTCTGCTTCTCCAGGCTGAACAAACCAAGTGACCTCAGCTGTTCCTCATAAGTCTTGCCCTTGAGACTTCTCACCATCTTGGTCACCCTCCTCTGGCACTCTTGAATAGTCTGATGTCCTTCTTACATTGTGGTGCCCAAAACTGCCTTGAAGTGAGGCCCCCCAGTGCAGAGCAGAGTGGCACAATCCCCTCCCTTACCTGTCTGGTGATGCTGGGCCTGATGCATCCCAGGACATGGTTGGCCCTCCTGGCTGCCAGAACACATTGTTGACTGCTATTCCACTTTCCATAGTTACGAAAATTCATAAGATCCCCCTGAGCCTTCTCTTCTGTTCATGGACCACTCCCAGCTCTCTGCCTTTCCTCACAGGAGAGATGCTCCAGTGCCAGACAGATTTCTCCAAGGAGCACCCCTGAGCTGAAGAACAACTGTGAACTCAAATTGCTTAGAATAAACTATTGTTATCATGAAACATGCTCTTCTAGCTGCACTGGATGTCAGGCTCTGATCCCAGAAGGAACAGCTTGGCCTGTGATACCATCTTTGAAGGCCTGTGCAAGGTAGAAGGCAGCAAAGGGTCTGACCTGCCCTCTCTGGCTGTGTTTTCCAAGTTCTTGCCTGCTGCTTCTGTGACAGCAACATGTCCCTTTTGTCCTGGTTTTGGGGTCAGGAATGCACTAAGAGCTGCTTCCAGTCCTTCCTGTTCCACAAATTCATGTTTTTTCCTATCCAGGACTGCTTAGACATGTTCATGAGCATTTTGGCTAATTATTGCCTGCTGCTCTTTCAGCACACACCTGCCCCTTGTACCCTGGGTCTAGGGTCAGGAAGGACTTTTTTCTCTGTGAGTTTTTTGCTCATGGGATAGTTCATTGTTATCACAAGAAAATGAGATTTGTTAGAAAAGGCAAAATCTGACTTCAATATGGGAAAAGGGGCTGAGCTCCTTTCTAAAAGAAATCAGCCAATACATAGCAAAGATGAGCAGGGAGAGCCCTCAGAGGAGAAAATTATTCCAGACCTAAAGCAAGATACAAAGAGAGTCTGGGTAATCTGCAGGAATAACATTGATTATGTTCAGTCTTGCTTGAGACCCTTCCTCATCCTATTCCCTCACTTTCCATACAGTGTGAAAATCTCTTTCTTATCCAGTGAGACAACCCTCCCCAAACTTCAGATCTCACCTGGGGATGCCACGTGCCCTTTCAAAGTGGTATCCATGCTTGGTTTACCTGATTCCATGTGGAAGCCTTCTGTGCTTTCCTATCTCTTTTGGGGACGTGGTGGTTCAGCCCTTCCCAGTGCACAGGGCTGAAGAGGAAATTCAGCTCCAGCACTGGGTTTGGATTTGGGTTTTCTCCCTTTTCCAAAAGGTGATGATCCACGGCAAGAAGTCAGCCAGAGTCCAGGAATAGCAGTTTGTCTCTCATAGAAACATTTGATTGGCATCACTGAGCTGCAAAAAGATCCGGTGGGCTTGGTGGCAGATTCTGATCGCCTGGAGACAGGTTTTTCAACCTCACCTCACAGCAAGGGGAAGAAAGCTCATCTGATGTCCTTTGTACTTGCATACACCTGGGAAAGGGATAGCAGATCTTTTGAAAAGGAGATGCAGAGTGGGGTCGTGCATGTAAAAGGGAGGGAAGTGTCTGCAAAAATGCCTCTGTTGCAAAGCGTTTGCCCTTTGGGATTTGGTGTTCTTTGGAGCATGAATACCTCCAGAAAGAAACAAAACAAACCCCAAAAAAATATGGTGGAATCACACATCATGGATCTCCATTTTTAACCTAATTTGGTCAAGAGCTTTCTTAAACATTTTAAATATAATGAAAACAGTCAGCTAGGTAGAAAGATGGGCTAGAGTGAGGTGCTCTGAGAGCCCCTTCCTGAAGGAAAGGCTGCAGTGGTGGTTTCTGTAGCAGTGGGTAATGAATCCATGAGAAATATGTATTGCAAATGCCCTGAGGGCAGGAACACCTTCAGCACAAATTTCTTTTATGAGTCACTATAGAAGTAAACCCCCAAACCCAAGTCTGCACAAGCCCTACCTACATTCTGCTACCTTGCAGGTAAACGGCAAATGAGTTTGAGTCAGAAACATTAAACTGTCAAAGAACTTTGACACTGGACACTTTTAACTTGTTTTGGATGACCCTTTTCCATGAAGAGGACTTGGAAATAACTGCTAATGGGTGCTAATTGCTGCTTTTTCACCAGTCAGGTCTGTATAGCCCTAAGCAGTGATTGATGATGGCTCCTTCCAGTGCCTGTGATTTATTTGCTGGCTAGGCCATTAGGGAAGCATCATGGATTTCTAAATAAAATATGTGACATCTTAAATACCTTGGCAATCAGTAACAGAACCAGTTCTTTATGTCTCCAGATCATGCTCAGCATTTCTTCTGGTATCTTAGGAAAAAGGGTTTTTCATGAACCTTTCATGGGATTTCTTCATAAATCCATGAACATCTGAGACCCTCACTGCACACAGCCTCTGCCATGTGCATTCAACGATAAAATTGGAGCACTGCCCAAGGATGGAGTTTGCTCCACACTGGGGTCTCAAGGTGGAGAACAGAAACTGGTGTGTAATATTTGGGCATCTAGTTCCAATTTGTCTAATCCAGCCTGAGATTCTTCCAGGTATGGAAACAGTTACTGTACTTGATGTTAATTTCCTAAGCAAAAGATTATCTGCTTCTCTTTAATATGGACATATAATCTCCAATTATGTTGTTTTAATACATATAGCAAAGATAATTTTCCTTAATTATTACCTTGAGCACATGGCTGCAGATGCTGTTCACAGATTTTTGATTTTTTTCAGTAGCAAATCCACATTAGTCCTAAATATTGAAGTGTTTTTCATTACCAAGGGTGCTAATAAGTTATTCAGCCTACAGCTTTCATGTGTCAGATCAGGGCTGCATTGACTTCATGGCTGCAAAGCCCTCTTTAAATTTAATGTAGGGGAAAAACAGGACTCAACTCTGAAATAAATTAACCAGAGTTGTTCCAGACACCTGCAACTGCCATGTGTAACCAACCATCAGTCTGGCACCTGACATTTATAGCTGTAGAAGCAGGTTTCTGTTTGGAATGGCATTAACCAGCTACTGGGAACCTCCAGAGCCTGGAACAGCATCATGTCCTGCTGCTGCTGAGGCATTTTCCTCCGAGGCTTCTTCAGCAAGGACTTCTGACTGCAGATGGTCCTCCCTGGGCAGGAGGTTCTCCCTCGTGCTCGGTGCTCTCTGCAGGGGTCTCCCTCAGCAACAGGAACCTCAAGTGGTTTTCTCCCACCCATCTCGAGGCTGGAAGGAGAGTGGGGAAAGGGAGGAGTTGCAGTGGCAGGATGAGTGTGTAAGACAGAGATTCAGGTTGGAAGAGGCTGCTGTCAATCATGGGAAAATAGTGGCATTCAGCCTTTCTCAGTCACAGAGGTTTCTCCAGCAGAAGTGCAGTAGATCAGATGAGAAATTGGTGCTGCTTGCCTTGGTCACCCCTTACAGGCACCTAAGAGTGCATCCATGACCTCCAGGAGCTCTGTGGTGATGGGCTGAAAACCACAGCTAAATCCAGGGAAAAGGAGGTCCTTCCTAGTGGGATATTGCTTTGTAGCTTACTTTGATCTCCTGTGGGATCCCTTTATGGGAGTCTGGACTTGCAGCACACGCCTTGCACTCCGAGCACCCCAAACCCTGCAGGGAGAGGATCTTCATGGGCAGGGACTGCAGGACTGAGTATCCCTGTAGAAGAGAGACCAGAAGGAGCCAAAACAGAGGCCAGCACAAATCAGCCCAGTAAATTGTTCTGCAAAGAGTAGGAAAACAAATTCTGGTTTCCAAACTTCACCTCCTCTGTACCTACACAGAATCCCTTGCATTAAGCTCATCCTCAGACTTGTCTCTGTTCCTCAGCCATGGGCAAGGCACAGCCTCCTGGGGATAATTTTGAGCTGTGCTTGGGCTCTCAGGCTCATGGGCTCTCTGGTCAGCCAGAAGGACAAGCAGAATTGGTATCTGCTGCCCTTACACTGCTGCTTATTATGGGAGGCACTGATTTCATAGTCTCCTTTTCCTCTACCCAACACTGTTTTTCACAAACCATGCAGCTGTTTCATGTATTTGATTTTTAGCTGTCAAAATTGATAGAAATGGCCCAGTGGACAACTTGTGGGCACAAATGGAGACAGAGCAGTCACAAAAGCCCTTAAGGCTAAAATGTGGGGTGTGTTTAGCATCCCTCTGGACATCTCTTTCTCCCATCTCCCACTGGAATTGCATCCATCATTCTGCCCACAGTCCTGTGTACACAGAGCCTGTGCTCAGCCCATAACATTTCACAGTGTTTTCCATAAGCCTCCAACAGCGTGTTAAATAGGATAATGCTGGCAGCATACTTCCTACAAATGCTTCCATTCATAGATCCATCACTTGCTTCTCCTAATTAAAGGCAGCTCTCCCAGACTGGCTATGTTTTGCCATCAATAAAGTGAAAGACATCTTTAAATTAAGTAAGAAAACCAAAATACTATTAAGATGAGATAATAACATACCTGCTATCTTTGTAAAGTTTGGATTTCCACTCTAAAATACAATTTATGACATTTAGTTCCCATCCTATTCATTTTTCTTCCTATTTGATGATTTTTCTTACAATAGCATTCAGGGTTTTTTGGTTGGTTGTTTTTTTTTTGGTTGGTGGTGTTTTGGTTTTTTTTTTTTTTAATTTTTTCTTTTTGTTGTTGATACCGTAAGACTATCTTTTGGCAAAAAACCTATAATGAATTTGGGGAAAATTAGGACAATTATTTAGGATTTCAGTAACTAAAGGCTGTGTTTTGTCAAATGTCACATTTGAGTAAATTCTATTAGTTTGAAATGCAGATGATGTTTATTAGGATTGAGAGGGATTGTGGAGAAGAAATAAAAAATAAGGGGCAGAGAGTTACTAGAATGGAATACAGGGGTAAAAATGAAGAGTGGAACTGGAGAGAGATGGTTAACTTGATCCAAGCAATATTTGTGTGTGTAGTTTGACCTTGCTGAGGATTTTTACTGAACTGGATCCTGTTGTAGACAATGACACAATGCCTTTTGCAGTGATGAATTTCTAATTACTGAGCTGAGCTTTTCCAACAGCGAGATTTCTTGCAAGTTGGATACAAACCTAATTATTCCAGGTTTGGTACTCTGACATTAAAAAATTAAAAAGGAAGCATAAAATATGCCTTATTGCCTATATTCTTGCAGTTATGTGTCTCTAGGGTAGTGTAAGGTGGCTCTTTGTTCCAGCTTGCGTGTTTTAGCTGTGCCTGGGGTGTGTGGGAGGAGATGGTTTATGAGTGTGTGCATGGCTTCGTGCACAGTTATGCAAGAGCTGGTTTCTTAAATAGAGGAATCCCAGGAAACACAGAGAGAACATGGCCCACCCAGCTTGGAGAACCAAAACCCCCTGCAGGAATCTCACACCTTCTCCAAGGTTCATTCCCAAGGGGGAATGAGGAGAAGGGAGCAGATTTACACAGTACTGTGCTACGTGACGTAAATGAATGTTGCAATAATCCAATTTATTTCCACAGATGGATGGGCTGTCCATGAGATGGCATCATCCAGTCTAAAGACTCTGGGAAATGACCTGTCCTTGAGGTCGAGGGCAAATATGCTACAAAGGTGATTCCTGGTGCAGTGGTATATAAGCCAAAAAAAAGTAAAAGGCAAGAAAAGCAAGAAAGCAAAGCATATTTTCAATCTAAAGTGATTGATTTGGTCCTCTGTGCTTGATCAGGCAAATCAGGTGTGTGTGGAGCCAACTTCTGCTCTGGAGAGTGATGAGAGAGGAAACAGAGGGAGCCAGAAATCCCAATGCCCAGGTTACAGTAATGAAGGCCAGCTAAGCAATGGCTACAATCCCAGCAGTTGGTACTGCACTGGAGGAGGCTGCCAAAGCAAATTTGCTAAGAGAATGTGTTTTGGACCTCTTTTTGCAGCCCTCAACAGCAGTGTCAGAGCTTCTGGCTTAGACTGGCCGGGGGCTGGCCACAGGTACAGGGTTTTGGGAGGACATCAGCATCTGGGTCTAAGCTTGCTCCATAGAGTGATGCTTGCTCCAGCATCTTGGACATCTCACACAGGGGTGTGTCACTGCCCCAGAGTCAGGTGTGGGCTGAGCCCTTCACTTTGGGGGTGTTGCAGTGTGGCTGCTCACCTCAGAGCAAGGCCAACCATGCCATTCTGGAGTAAAGCCTCTCCCTTGGCACTGCTACTTCTCTGTGGCTTCTCCTGTGGCATCGAGCCTGTTTGCAAAGGTCTCAGGTGTGTCAGACCACCTTTCACCTCTACCATTCCTGTCACAACTCCTGGAGCATGTTTGGGAACCAATAACTTAGCAGTTTAATAGTAGCAAATAACTTAACAATTCCAAAAACCGAACTGGGAGAAGGAGATACTCCCTTCTGGCTGTTTCTAGGTCTGAAATCTCTACAAGTTCTTGCAATTTCATCTTTGGCTTTTTCATGCTCTGAGGCCATGCACCTCTGTGCCCTCCTTCCCCCCCTTCCTGCCTTCCCTCATTTCCTTCCACAGAACCATTTCCGTCCTACAAATGTGAACTTTATTAAATTGCATTCACAGCTCATTAGGGCCTGCCAATTCATCTAAGGGAGCACAAAAGCCAATATTTCTTGTGAAAAACCATTAAAGCTGGAGTGGTGAAGAAGAAGGACACCCACAGACCTGCTCACAAGCTTTGTGCTGGGCTGCAGCACAGAAGCCTGTCTGCATCTGAAAGACTCCATCATTTGGCACAGCTTTGCACCAGCAAATGTGTAGGGCTGGATCCTGTAGGGCTGGATCCTGTAGGGCTGGCAGCACATCCCCACCTTGGGGAGAAATCACAGCACAGCTCTCACAGCAGAAAGGCCTCATCAGCAGTGAAAATGGAGATTTCAGGTTTAGTTTACAAACTTGCTTTCAGATTTTATAGCAGCATGAAAGCTTTTGGATGAGTGTGTTTTCTAGACCTTTGTGATACAAACTAATATAAATATAATGATGTTGCACCATTGCACCAGCTGTACTGCTTTTCTCTCTGAATAAGGACTAAATCATTAAAGCAGCCACAGGTTTTAGATATCCAGAATGCAATTATTTTTTAATAAAGGCTCTTGGTTGTGTCATTTCTAATAGAACAGCTATTCTGCATCAGTCCTGTTGGAGTCTGCATCAGGTACAGCCCTTGGGCTACTAAAGCATCACCATTCCTTAGATATGTTCTAAAACATCTGGAAAACTCGATGGGATCTACAAAGAAATATTGTTCCTTGTTGAGCAAAACCCCAGCACAGTTTCCTGGGGCTGTAGGCATGATAATTCCAGAGTTCTGGGTATATGGCAGCAGCAGCAGGACTTTTCCTGTAGCGTGAGTTAATGAGTGCATGGGCAACACTTGCAGCCCTTCCTCAGCTGGGGAGCAGATCAGGGGGGATGTCATTTTATTGTCCCTGCTGTGAGAGCTGGGCACTCAGGATAGAGGCAAAAAAAAATTGCTTTTGGACTTCTCAATCAAGAGTGTAGGAAACGAGTCATTAATTCATATTTTCAGTTGTGCAGAGAAAGAGGAAAAAACAATGTTTTCATATGGTTAGAAGAATAAGTTGCTGTTTTATGCATTAGGAAAGGACTGCCAACAGGGCTTTTGACTTTCTCCCCGAACAAGAATAGGTGGCCTTTCAGATACAAAAGTGGAAACAAATATGCTTCTTAGCACATATCTTCTCTCATTCAAAAAATCCCTAAAGAACCACCGTTCTCCGCTGATAGAAATCAACACAGCTCCAAAGTTATACCCTCTGAGATGCTGAGCACAGCCTTACAGGCAGAAGTGATTCAAAGAGTAGCAACTGCGACTCTTTTAACACCAGCTGAAGGTCCGTGGGGAGCGGGGAAGGTGCAGGAAATGGTTTTGGGAAGCAGCTCACCTTTCTCTCACTGCCATCTGGGGCAGCTCTCCATGCAAACCAGGGCTTTTGCATAAAAAAGAAACCTTAGGCCCTCCTGCTGATCTACCAAGTGCTCAAAGCCAACCCTGTGCTGCATTCAAACAACCTGCTTAGGATCCATCCTTCCCCAGCCCCATGACAGAGCTCTGCCCCAAGCCCCCGCCTGGCTCTGGCATCACCTCCTCCGCAGATGCTGTGCCTGGCTGCTGATGTTTGGTGTCAGGGCATGGTCAGGGGCATGCTGGGACCAGAGCTGTTGACTCATGCTTTCAGTTTATCTATGTAAAGTTTGAAAAAAAAAAATTCCCTTTTTATCTTTTCTATGCAATGCCATCTGCTGTGTAGAAAAAAGCCCTTGGTCGCTGACTTTCCTCCTTTTATTATGTAATGATCAAAACCGTGATGTTTTCACCCCAAGCCATTTCCAGGGGACAAGAGGAGTGTGCAGCCAGTTTGTATAAAGCAATCCTGTCTGGAGAGGCCTGCTTCATCTCAGCTGCAAAATTAGGATGATGTTTGTTGTAGCTTTTGCAGCAAAGGAGGCTTGGAGGCAGAATTTTGAGGAAATTGCTGAATGAGGAATGTTTTTGGGAGCATCACTCCCACAGGGAGGGCAGGGTGAAGCAAAGCAAGCCCTTGATTTCTCAGTTCAGCACAGGGCATATCAGAGGCACAAACAGGCTGTGTGAGAGCCTTTTGCTGTGGTTTATTTGGTTTAACATCAGTATGTAGCAGGGTGGCAGAACACCCCTAGCAAGGCCACACAGCTGAGCCATTAAGCAGCAAAGATGCTTCCTTGGATGTAAATTCATTTTGTCAAGGCTGAAAATAGCCCAATCAAAGAAGTTTATTATGGTGAATAAGTGCATTGCTAGAAAAGGGGGGAAATGGGTAGAAAAGTGTTTATCTTAAAGCCCCTAAATACAGAGTCCTTTCTGCTTCTGATGCTGAGCAGCAGGACTGGGGAGGTGTGACAGCCCTTTGGGTGCCCACATGGCCACACTTCACCAGGACTGGGCAGCCAAGGATGGAAGAAATGCTGGATTCTGTTCTAAGAATTTTCTACTGTTTTCCTACTAAATTTTAATTACCTTTCCCAAAATATCCCTTGTCCCTGTACAGTTGGTAAAAGGTAGTGCCAATTACGAATATCTCTATCATTTCTCTTTATTTAGGTCCTTGCAGTTCTACAATTTCCAACAAAACAAACTGGGAACAGCTGTATTTTGAATTCTCCACTGGAATTTTACCAGGATCATGCTGTGTTGGCTTCACACTGACATTGGAGAGGGGATGATGATGGTGATGTGCCACCTTGAGACCTGTTGGTCGCTGCTTGGCACTTGGAATGCTGATGTTGGGAACCATCAGGTACAGCTGGATAAAATCAGGATGTGAAGTTGCCTGGTATTAAACTGCCTCAGCCACCAGTCTCTACCATATATACCATAAGGAGAAGCAGTCCCAAACTGACACCCACAAGATCTACCCCTGCCCCAGCAGTTCATGCACCTGCTGCCCCCAAACCACAGCCACCCCTTGGGTTTTTTTAATAAAAATTGCTCCCTAACAGAAAAATGTTCCCACTGCTCATACACATGCATGCCCACATGGCTACCACCTTGGTTTTCCCAAATTAATCCGGACTTCTCTGAAGGAAGGAGGCAAGGAGAACTTGTTGTTTTTCTTATGACAGCATAGAGGCAGATGAAGGAGGAATATTAAGAGGAGTAAGGAAAAGATAGGAAAGAAGTTGAAAACAGCCCTTTTTTTTTTTTCTCACATAGTATATACACTGAAGGCAACCATTCTCTGCTGTCTGGGAGGTGATTTTTAAGGAGTGCAAGACACTGTGTGTGTTAGTGCAGCGAGTCCTCCTGGAAGAGGTACCACAGAGCTGGGGGATGGGAAGCAGTGGCAGGGCAGATGGGGCTGTGGTGCTGGGAGGTAACAGGAAAAATAAATGAGCCTGTGTTAGTTCAAAAATATCACAGATGTGGCTATTCCAGGCTTGCTGGTGCAGCAGGTTCCTGGAACAGAGCTGTTTGTCTGAACAGCCATCCTGTGTGCTCAGCCCCTGATGAACACAGAGTCACCCAGGGTACAAGAAGGCCCATGTCACAGTGCTATAATAAGACATGTGGCATCATCAAGATGCATCCCTCTCCAGGAGAATGGCAGGCATTTCTGGAACAGCCCTTTTCACTAACTAAAGGAGCTCTCACTGAAAAATAACCCCACCTGCTCTAAAATTCATTTTCCCATTTGGTGCATAAATTAAGAGTCAAATAATCTGGGTCAAGCAGATTCTGATGCTAATATTCAAGGCTTTTAAGGAAGAGGCAACAGCAGGTATTAGCACAGGGTCTGGCTTAGATGCATTTTCTTTTTCCAGGCCTTCATCCATGGCATGATTCCCCTGCTGTTCCACTCTGACAAGGAACAATGGTCTCATCAGCACAGCAGATACACCAAAACTAAGGCTGAACATGAACAGTGCGTGCACAGTCTCCAAGAAGTCTGAAAGCTGAATCTTTCCGGATGGTCCCTGCAATGCTTGGTGATGTTTGTCTGTTTTCTCAAGTCAGCAGGAGGCTGGATGCAGCTGTACAAAGGTAGGATGAGCTCACCCTAATTTCAAGGCTTTTCTGACACTGGTGAAGTCACCTGCCCATAGGTCCCTGTGTTCAGGGATTATCTGTGTTCAGGTATCTCTGTCAGATACAGACTCTCCTGCCACCTTCTTATCATTTGACCCTGGCTCAGCATTCTTAGTTAAGGCTGATTTAGAGTGAGCACCAGTTGTGTGACATGTCTGTGGTGCACACACTCCAGCTAGATCAGGCAGGATAAAGTTTCCAAGGGTCTTCAGTCTGGGCCATCATTTGTTTTGAACAGGCTTTGAGCATGGCTTACATGAGAGATACACTGGTGGACACTATCACTTTTCTCTATGACTTTTTAAAACACAGAAGTAGCTGATGAGTAGCTGACAAGTGGATTGTTGACATCCAAAACTCAACCTGCTCGTTGACTTCTAAGGATGGAAATGATTCAAGTCAAACCATGGCTGCAAATGACACCGAAGCTAACAGGCTCTGATCCTTCAGGAAGTTGGACAGGTGAGGTTCATGCATCAGTTCTCCTAAAGAATATCCACCAAAGTCCATTTTGTAAGGGAAACTTTTGCTCAAGTACTTGAAATCTCACCATGAAGATAGAAGCAGGACAAAACTCACTCTGCAGCAGCCAAGCTCTAAAGTGTGGTTAAACAGGGACAAAACAAAGGCCACTCAGGACAGAGAGCTTTTAGTTAAGGGGACTGAATTTACATGGAAAAGCTCAGTGAGGAAGATGGTGGTGCACAATGTAAAACCTCACACTAGCTGGTGCTTTCCTGCCTGCAGAGCCCAGATTAGATCTTATCTGACCACACACCAACTGGAAACACACAGACATGGTAAAACACAGCTCAGTCCCTCTCTAAACATGACCCAGGGGAACAAAGAGTGGCTGGATTCCTGTCTGGTGGGATGGTGATCAGCTGGGAGATGCAGTGTGTGGAGAAAAGCCAAAAACCATGACTCAGTTTGGGATTTGGGAGAGGAAGAAAGGGAGAGGAAGGTATGAGGATTCAGTCAAGCAGTTGTCCTCATGAGCACTGTGAGGTGGTGGGAATACAGATTGAATGCTTTTTCTGGGAGATGCTTGTGGAGAAATGACAGCCTGGGGGTTATAGGGAGCTGGTAGGAAGTTGCTCCTGCCCAGTGATTCCTGGCTCTTTCCAGAGTTGCTTTGATGCTCACTTTCCATGAGATTTGGCTCACCTCTCCTGCACAGAGCCAGGCCCCAGCCCGACCATGGAGCCTCACAGCACATCACAGAAAGCAGGGAGAGACGTGGGGCACCACTGCTTAATTAATCTCAAATAGAGTGAGATGGAAGAACAGCTGGTGAGAGATGTAACATTCACACCAGGCTTTTGTTTTAGTTGGAGACATGGACAAAATGACACAGGGACTGAAGTTTAGGTGTCCATGAAGGGTGGTGTTGAGGCCCATGAGCTGCAGTAAGAATAAACCAGACTAAAACATGCCAGTGACATGGATGATGAGGCCCCCAGCTTCTCTGCACCTCAGTTTCTCCCTCAGTAATGAGGAGGATGATGCTTATCAAAGAGCATGCAGCAAGGACAAATCAAGACAAGAGCCTTGATGGCAAATAGGACAGAGACTATCATATTCTAGCAGAAATTACTACAAAATTGAGGTGAGGAGCCTGTTTGTGACAGCTGCTGGGGTTTGATGAGCCAGTAGAGCAGAGTGTGCACAGCAGACACTGCTCGTAGTCTCATGCATGTGTGGGAGCCGAGGGAAGGCAGGCAAAAAAGAGCCTGTGAAGGCATCATTCAGCCCATAGGTGACTTGAGAGATAGTTTGGCATCTTGATGGTGGGGGGAAAAGTGGGTATTGTTAAATTAAGGGAACAAAGTTGGATAAAGCATTCTGGCTTTCCTCACTTTTTATGCCCATGCGAATTTAATTAGGGGAGAGTGCCTAAAATATGCCATTCAATTAAATGAGTTTCTGAAGAGCACCAGGTGAACTCCAGTTCCATCAGAGAAAGACACCTGCATTGTGGTACAAGGATTGGAGACACAGGTTTGATTAAACCCCTTGTAACATCCTTGATCGGGCTGTGAAAGAACATTTTTCCATCTGAGTTATAGTGCTCTGAAAAATGAGGTTCACGTCTCCACTAAAACCCTTCCCTCATCATCAAACTCTGCATAACTCACCCTCTGGAGATCCTTTCACAGTCTGCTCACATCCCAGCAGGCCTGGGTTTGGACAGTTGCAAGAATCTCACCAGCTGACACTGGCCCCAGCATCCTTAAAGTAAGGGATTCCAGTAAAACTTTCCAAAAAATGTCTGATTTTGCTAAACAGAGGCAACTTCTCTTTTCAGATCTGGCAGTGATTGAGGCTTTTGGCTACAATTGAAAAATTGGATCTCTTCTTTGCCTGGCATCTCATCTGGTAATTATGTTGTGTAAATGGAGTATGGCTTGCAAAGAGTGGAGGGCACGGATTTAGCCCTTGAGCAGCTTCGGCTCAGCTCCATCGCTTGTTTGCTGATGGGGACTGTGCAGAGCAAGACAATGATTAAGCCTAGATCCAAAAGTTCATCCCAGGCTTACAGCCACTCCCTGAGTAATGCCTTGTCCTGTGAACAGGATTATTACCTGTGTTAGTTGTCCTCTGTCAACCCAGCTGGCAAGTTTGAGTTCAGATATTTACCCTCCATGGAGGCACAGCCCAGGGCAGTCCTGGTGTCCCTGCTATGGAAGAATGAAGCTCTCTTGCTTTTTCTGAAGCACCCACTGAATTTGGGGCTGTCTGCCAGGGAGCACTAGGACATGGCCTAAATCCATTCCAAAATCACGTTTATGCACAGAATAGAAATTCAGATTTGAATAAGCTCATGCTTATGTAAAACCTTTCCCTTCCAAGCTGGTGGGTCCCATTTCTCACCTAGGTCCTTTCCACCATTAGCTTTTTCCCCCCAAACTTTGCATGAGCTTTTAATTGGTCCCACCCTGGATTTGAGGATCTCCAGCTTCCCATAGCCTGCTAAGGTCCACTCAGCTATTTCAGGGCTGGAAGAGGACAGGATACATTTCTGTTGCATTTCCATTGCCATCCCTGCAATATCATCCTGTTGCAGCCTTAAATAACATATTGGAATGGAGAATCTGCCCATTAATAAAACTAAAGCACCTCTTTTGGGTTGGTTTGGGCAACAGGACTCTTGTCCTTGTTCTGGCTCTTGTCCCAGGTGCCCATCACCGGCTGCTGGCACTGTGCTGCTCCTTGCATGTGAGTGTCAGCCTGGACTTAATGTAGTGACTAAAGTTAATTAGCAAAGCTCCTTCTCCTGTCGTTATTCAGCAACGTTAATGTCTGTGGAAGGAAAGAACAGAATGAGCCAAGTTCATTTCAGTCCTGAGAGAAACCTGGGAAAACAGCAATATTCACCAAATGGAAAAAAGAGAAAATTAGGAGATAAAAAAAATTAATTTCCAGTTTCTAAGAGGACCTTACCAATAACAATATAAAAGATAGCTGAGTGTTCTGCTTAAATGAAAAAAGTGATTACTTCTCAGGCAAGTGAATGGCTTTCCATATCTTCTTCCTCTGCCTCTGTCATTTAATTTTGTTTCCTCCTCTCTTATTATTTGACTCCATTGGTGTGGTGAGATGGTGCTACAGGCTATCGACATTTTTCAGTGCAAGTGGAGGCAACATCCAGAATAAGTCACCTCCTTTGCAGGGTAAGAGTCTGGCCTGTGACCCCTGGAAGTGGGTTGTGTTGGTCCAACATTCACATGGCTCAGATAAACACATCAAGCTCAGGAAGATGAGAGCTCATAGTACATTTAACAGCAAAATCTGCCTTAACAGCAAAATCACATGAAGCTAAGGAGGTGTGGTGCATCCTCAGGACCAATGTGGACCCAGTGCATGCATGGGACAGGCTGGAAAGGGAAGGGAGGCTCCTCCATGGTTCCAAGCACCATGACTATTGAGTGCTTCATAGGCAGTAGTGTCTGGCCTCTAAGTACCATTTTGAGGTTCACAAGCCAAGTTCCCTGATGGATAATCCATTGGACATAAGAACAGTGCAGTGGGCAGCTAAACCACCCAAGCCCCACATCCTACACACTTGAGTCATCTTCTGCACTTGCATCCCTGCCAGGCTCCCTAATGTCCATACAAAGCAACATGTCTTTCCAGGGAGGAATAACTGGATGTCTTCTCTCTACTCTGACTACTCATTTTCAGTAGACTCCTCTTTTTGGGCTGGTCTGTGAAGGAAATGGGTACAAAAGTCAAAATTTGTTGGGGATGGAGAAGGCCAACAGGCATATGCATACGGATGGTGCAGAGAGAGGTGTGATCAGATAATCCCCCCTTCCTGAGGGTATGGGCTATTGACCCCACTTGTAGAAGACACTCAGGCTTTAAAGTCAAATTCTCAGGAGCCAGGAAATACCAGAATTAACAGCCTGCAAAGCCACAATGTGGGCCTTTGTGCACATCAAATGTGAGGCATCCTTTAATTATCTGATCACCTATCATTTGGGGTTATTTTAATCTGGCGAGTTGCTCCAGGCCACATTAACACACGCTGTTCAAACCGCACGCTGCATTCAACATTAATTTCCTTGTGAGCGCCTCTGTAAAGCCTCGGCGTCTGATCAATATTAATGCGTTTATCTGCTGTGATATCACCAGCTGGGGAACTGAGCCACAGAGAGATTAAGGCCAAAATGATCAAACACACTTGCTAATTTTGGGTGCTCGATTTGCAGCATGGGGGATCTGATCTTCCCGAGCACTCAGCGTTTCGCTGCACTTGGTGTGCCTGAAGCACAGCTCATGCTGGCTCGTTCCTGTCTCCCAGGGCAGATCCACCCTGAGTGCCCTGTGTGGGGCAGCAGGAATAGGAAGGAGAACTTTTTGGGCAGCTCCTTTGCTGTGCCGATGAACTTCTTGTGCTGAACTGCTCAGAGCAAGGGAGAAATCCTGGAGAAAAAACCCAAACAAACAAAACCCAAGCAAACCTGTATTTGTCATCAGTGTGGGCCCAGTTAGCCAAGAAGGCCAAGTGTATCCTGGCCTGTATCAGCAGGAGTGTGGCCACCAGCACCAAGGCAGGGAGTGATTGTCCTTCTGTACTCGGCACTGGTGAGGTCACACCTCGAATCCTGGGGTCAGTTCTGGGCTCCTCACAACAAGAAAGACATTGAGGGGCTGGAGCATGTCCAGAGAAGGGAACGGAGCTTGGCAAGGGCCTGGAGCAAAAATATGATGAGGACCAGCTGAGGGGGTGTTTATCCTGGGGAAAAGGCTGCCCAGGAGGTATTTAAAAGACATGTAGGTGTGGCATTTGGGGACATGGTTTAGTGGTGGCCTTGAGAGTGCTGGGACTCAATGATCTTAAAGGTATTTTCCAATTTAAATGATTCTACACTGGAAGTCTTCGGGATCCTTGCTTTTTTGATCTTTTGCAGCTTTTCAGTCCTTGCTTCATCAAGCAATATTCTTTCAATACAAATTTTGGAGATGTAAAGTCCCAACTCAGTATTCCCCTCAAAAACCAAGTGTGCAAAGCCAATTCTGCCAAATTAACTGGAGAAAGATCCAGTTCTCATTTTTACCAGTACTTATCTCATTGGTGAGGCACAGCCCGTTGGATCCTGAGCCAAACCTCCAACTCCACAGCCCAGGGACTGAGAGGGGAGGTGCGTGAGCAGGGTTTGTGTTGGCCATGCAGCTCCCTAAGGCTATGAAATGTCTGGTCAGTGATTTCACACTGGATGCTTGGCACCAGGGAAACACCAAGATTTGGGACTACAGAGCTCAACACCAACACCAGGAACTGAGCAAGGTGTGTGGTTTTGCCCTTTCTCACTTTTGTCCCTGGGAACATCTCCTGTCCCTCCTCCCTCTGTCCTGCCTATGTCTCATCTATTCCCTGCTCCCTGTCTGTCTCCTGCCAGCTCTCCCATTGCCCACATCCATCTACACCACCTTGTTACTCCTCTCTCTTTGCTTCAGCAGTGACAGGGTTTTTTCCTCCCACTACACTTTTATGTGAGTGTGATTTACAACCCTGGGCTTAAAGATTTATTGCAATGCACACATGGCACAGCAGACTCTAAGTGATGTGTTTAGCTTGGTTATTATTCTCTTATATAGCAATTTTTCCAGAGTGAAACAAGCAGCCTGATGTTGTCAAAACTTTTGTCCTCTAACTTCTGAGGCTTATTCTGATGAGAATAAAACCAGGGAAGGCAACTTAAAGAGTTTGGCTGGTATCTATAAACCCCACGAGTGATAGAAGCACATGGGAGCTTAACCAAGCACCAGATGGTCTTCAGGCAATTAATTGCAGGTTGAGGATTCATGTCTACATCAGCTCTTGCTCATTCCTCTCTACAGACATGGTTAAAAACCTGATGGCAGTTTAAACTCCCTCTTCCCTCTGAGAAAAGCAGCAATAGCAACACCATCTATCATCTCCTCTCCTCTGCTTTTGCATGTTTTAGGACAGTGTTTCACCTATCTAAGATGAGAAAGGGCCTTAGGTCATCTTAGAGAGCTTAAACTGATCAAAAGCTTTAATGTGCTTAAAGGTGGGGGAAGGACACTGATTATATTTAACCCTCAAAATCCACGAACCACCATGTACCTAAGACAGGCAGAAGTCTCTTTTTTCAGCATGGATTTATGTTCCTTCCTTCACATGCATCCTCTTGACGTACAGACCAAGTCAAAGTCCCCTAAAATCACTGAGAAGTCTTAAATTAGCCAAAGGAGCACTGCTGTTGGCAGCAGCAGCAGCAGGTTCAGCTGCTGTGGACGTTCTTAGAGCCAAGTTTGTAATTTTCTGTATTGAACTTGTGGTGTCAAAACTAACCTGGACAACATTAAGACCCAACCATAACCAAGAGTTTCATCTGTGATGAAAATCCAAAACCTGTGGGTCCCCATCAAAGTGTACCTTTCCAACTGCAGTTTGCTGAATTACTATCCAACTAAAGAAAGAGTAGTGAGCCATTTTTTTTAAAAAAGCAATTTTCTCATTTAAATAAACATTTTAAGTTGTCATTTAAGAGAAGCAATTTTTTCTCTCTTTTATGCAAGCAAATCTTGTAATAATTTAATTTTCTCATGATTCAGCATAATACCCAAGAGGATTTTCCCCAAATTTCCAAATGGAACACAGGCTGGAGCTGCAGCATTCCCACTGTTGGAAATGCCATGAAATGCTGTGAGTTTGAATGGAATTATTACCATGCTAGTCAGACTTGACATCTCAAAAAATTAAGACCTGTGCTGCCAAATTTGAAGATGTCTTGCCCCAGGATTTTATTTCATCTCAAGCTTGTCCTAGAGGCTATGAAGCATCCAAGATGTCATTTTGCTTTGAGTTTCTTGCCAAGGTCTACATTGTGTATGACATTATTGTTACCACTGCCCACAGGAGCAGACCAGCACTCCTGCCTCCTCCTATGTGTGTGTGACACCAATCATCCACCTTCTCACTGGGGCTGGACCAAATTTTTTCTGTCATAAGCAGAAATCCTACTATCTGAGGTTGCTACGTGGCGGTGAGGGCAGCAGAGAACAGCTTGAGTGCTGTTTGCTTTACACTAATGCTGCTCCAGAGCCTGAACGTGAGGTTTTAACCCTAAACATGGCCATGGACATGTCAGTGCTCATCTCCTGGGCTTGGACTTCAGCAGCTGAGCAACAGCCACGTTTCTGATGTTCTTGCAGAAAAGCATCAATAGTGCTGATTTGTAATTGGAAAGGAAGATGATATTGTATGACTCAGAAACGACGCTGGGAAAGAGGTCTGGTACTACAGTATTTAAGCACGGGAAAACCAGGTTGCCAGTGGAAAAGCTTGAAAAACAGACATAACTCCTTTATTTATGCTCATGGCAGTGTGGTTTGCACAGTGCCCATATTAAGGGTCAGCAGTGAACGTGGCCAAGCGCAGCTGTACCACACATGACCAGCCCCAAAATCAGCTGGAAGGACCCAAGTGGTAAAAATACAGTTTCAAATACTACTCCAAAAATCTTATCTCTTCATCCTGAAATAAAATATCTCACATAGAAGTCAATTTTGAATTTCTCTTCTAAAGTTACAGTATTTCCAGAGAAGGCTTTAAAAAAAAGTTGGAACTTGTCTATCTGCAATGTAAGAGTTTCGTGTTTTGCTGCCTGGAGTGGTTGGGTGCACGTGCAGCTTGTGTGGCTGTTCGAAACACACGTCAGCCACACCTGCTCATTGGCCATTTTCTGATACAGCCCTCAGCAGAGCTGCAGAGCATGCCCAGGTAATGAGAGATGGCCTCTGTGCAGCCACTAAAAGGGCTTGAATTGATGTTTTATTGTCAGTCTTAATGCTGGCATTTCTGTGCATTTCATTTTACCACTCTATTACTGTTCTGGTAATCGGGTTGTGCGTAATTAAACATTGAATGCAGCCGTGCAGAGCCCCGAAGCTGCAGCACGCCCTGCTATTTGCAGCCACTCCAGAGAGAACTTTCCACGTAAGATTTTAATTTTTGAGAAATACCTGTTCTTCAAATAGCTACAATAGCTCTGCAGGAGCCTGTCAATCAAGCAAGATTACAGACTCACTAAATTCAGCCTGACATGACAGACTGTAATGACTTTGAAAGGGCTTTTACGGTCTATTGTGCCAGTGTCCCTGCCTAACAGAAGCATCTCCTACACTTCTCATTAAGACTGTAATGGCTGCAGAGACTTCTTTATTACCAGTTACTTCAAATGTGAGTTATTTCATCACAAAAAAAAAAAAAAGGCAGCACATTCATGTGATACTAAAGGTGTAGGTTAAATAAGGAAAATAGAACTTAGATTTTACGCAATTTTGATTCTGAGAAATTGAGGCCCTGCCAAGGATTTGAGCAATTTTAAGTAAAATTTTTGTTCACTGAAAGTGGAAATGGAGAAGTGGATGATGCTGTCTGTGCAGTGAGATTTAACGTGATGCTGTAGGGACCAACGTGGTGTCATTAGTAACAGTAGTGGATGGTTTTGGGATGCCATAGTTACAACGTAAGTTACAATGCTTGTATTCTGGCTGGATGAAACTCCTTGTCCTCCACCATGCTGGAGGTCAGGGCAGACCCTCATACTTGCCCTTTTTGGCCTCACACTCTGTCAATCTTCTCCTGAAGGCAGGAGCATGGCCCTTCTAATAGCAAGTGATTTACATGTGAAAAAGAGAGAAAATGTCACGGTGGTGGGGTTTGAAGGGCAACTTGGATTTGGTAGTCAGCTGCATGTTTCTAAATCAGTCACATCTTTCATTTCCCAGGTATGCAGTGGGGTTGTGAGGCTGCCTGGGGACTCCTGGTGGCACTACCATGGAGTAGACTGTTCGTGTCGTGCGATAAAGAAAATCCGGAGGGTGGTGAGAAGATGGGAGTGAATCAGGAGCAGAAGGAAACCTGTTCCAAAGTGCATGCTGTGACAACACACAAACATCCATCGTAGGAAATTCCAAGCTGTTTGGGCTGTCCATGAGGCTGGACGGCCACCAAAGCATCAGAGAGGGGTGCAGTAATAAACCACCGGAGCTGGCACATGCAAAGCCGAGTGGCTCTGCCCAGCAGAGGGTAGCATTGACCAAACACCCCAACCGGCACTCCGAGTTTACACTTTCACCTGCCCATGAATGCCCACCTCTGCCACAGCCCCTTTGAGATGAGAGGCACAGCTTAGCCCAGATCCAGACGAAGTCTCACAAGCTGACACCTTGTAAATTCTGCTCATAAATTATAAGAAATCTGGAAAATCAGCTTCCAAAATAGAGTTTGAAGGCATCTGTTAAAAGACCCATGTTAAACAGTAAAGTGCATACAGTTGAATTTCTTCTAAAGTAAATGTTATTTAGCTCCTTGTATTCGGATTTATTTTCAGGTCCTGGTTTGATGATCAGGTTTGGAGTTGGTCAGGTTTGGAGCTGTCCCTGAGGCACCAGAATGCCTGTATTGCCAACAGCAAAGACTCTGATTTAGTCATCTAACTCGGGAGTCCCAAAAGAATTGCACTTTTTTTTTAGCGCCTTACGTGTTCTAAAACTGAAGCCCAAAGATCTTAACTATAAACATCTCACTTAGTGTAGACTATCTTTTTCTCTGATGTCTGACGAATCCTGCCTGTCACCCTGCATAAGAGCTCAGCCCATGCCCGATGTGACGACGCTAGAGGTCTCAGTGTCGCTGAGAAAAAGCTGCTTTTAGCAGTAATCTCAGTGTGTGTGACTGTGAGAGGGCGAAGCCGTGCCCGGCGGGGTGGGCACGGTGCCAGGCTGGACCCCTCGCCAGGGCTGCGCGGTGCCCGTCACTGGCCCCCGGGCTGCCTGACCCCTCCTAGGGTGCCCCTTCGAGGGCTGGCTGAGGGTGGTCCCTGCTGAGGGATGAGTTCTTGCATCCCAGGAATGTGTGTGCGTGTGTGAGACAGGTGGGCACCGCTGCCCCCGCGCATCCCAGCGCATCCCAGCGCGGCCCTGCGCAGCACGGCCGCTTCTGGTGTGCCTTTTTAATTTTCCTTTTTTTTTTTTTTTCCCGGCTTTCCTTTTTTATTTTTTTTCCCTCGCTGCTTTCCCTCCCCTCCCGTTTGACGTGCGTGGTTTTGGTGCAATGCGAATTATCTTCATTCAGTCAGGAGGGGCAGCGCCAGGCAGCAGAGCAGCGGCGGGGCTGCCTCCTCCTTCCTCCTCCTCCTCCTCCGCTTTCTCCTCTTCCTCCTCCTCCTCCTGCCATTGCCATAACAACCGCGCACAGCCGCTGCGCCCGCGGGGCCGCTCCGCACTGCACCGCGCCCGGCAGGCTGAGCATCCCACGGGGCCCCGCACGGGGGTGGGGGAAGAGAAACAGTGACCTCCCTCCAAAAAAAAAATAAAAAATCAAAAAAACCCCACCAAAAACCAAAAACAAAAAAAGAAAGAAAAACAAACAAACCAAAAAAGAGGGACTTTTCCGAGGGGTGGGTCAGTCAGGGAGCAAAGTGACCCCAGGACGCGGGTGCGCGCAGCCGCTGCGCGGGGCGCAGGAGGACGGAGAGACGGGGCAGCCCCGCCAGCGGCTCCGCAGGGGGGGCGCGGAGGAGGGGAGAGAAGGGGCGGGAAGGGGGGGGAAAGAGAAAGTTGGGAGGAAATAGCCCAGGAAAAGTGACACTCGCGGAACCCGCCGGAGCGCGGAGGAAATAAAAGCAGCGGCGGGCAGGAAGTGTGAGGAGGAGGAGGAGGAAGGGGAGAAGAAGGAGGCGGAGGAGGAGGAAAAAGAAGAAGAAGAAACAGCAGCAGCCGCTGCCGCCGCGGCAGAAAAGAAAGCAAAAGCCGCCCGGGAGCTCGGAGCCGGCGGCGCGGCATCCGCGGGGCTGCGCGGAGCAGCCATGGCCCGGGAGAACGGGGACGGCGGCGGCTCCTGGAAGAAGCAGGCGGAGGACATCAAGAAGATCTTCGAGTTCAAGGAGACGCTGGGGACGTAGGTGGCGGGGCTTGGCTGCGGGGCCGGTGGCGAGCGCGGGCGCTGTCCCTTCCCCCGGGGATGCGCGGTCGCCCCGCGGGTGGGTGCGGGTCTCTGTGCGGGGATTTGCGCACCCGCGGGTGCCGCTCCGCGCCCTGCGCATCCATCCGAGCAAGAAGTCGGAGCGACCTGGGAACACGGAGAAAAATAGAATTGTGGGGCAGGAGCTGGGCTAGCATCACCCCTTACCCTTCCCCCACCCCCCACAAAAAAGCGATAAAAAGGAAAAACACCAAGTGTTTTAAAATATTCACAGAACGAGGAGACAGGGGAAGGCTTTTTCTTGGTAGTGCAACTGTAAATAAATGCGGTCTGACTTGCACGCTTCCCCTAAAGCCGATGGCTGCAGCTATTCGTGGACAGACGAGCAGAAATAATCGGAGTGGATTGGATGTGTTTTAGCTACGATGCTTAACTGTTCTTGGGCTTTATTTGTTTTATTTATAGTGGCGGGGCATAAAGATTAGTAAAACGTTAGAGGTTTTTTTGGTTTTTTTTTAGAAGGCTGAGAAAAAACACGCACAGATGGTGCAAGGGAGCGGGGTACAGGCTGGTGCCTTTTTGGCTGAGCAAAGAGTTTTATTTTTGTTAAAACTAATTTTCGCACACAGGATATTATAAAGGTAGGGAGCCGGGAGTGCTGAAGGAGTCAGCGCACGGGCTGCTGTGTGTGTGTACATTGTGATGAGAGTTGGTTGTATCGGGAGAGCTCCTCGTAGCTGCGTCCCCACCGCTTTAATTGAAACTTCAAGCATGTCTCGAAACGCAGCGTTGTTAATCCCGAGTAGTGCTTTTCCTACGCTGCGTGCCGCTTCCGAAACACAGTTGAACAAGTTTTGACTAATATTTGAGTTTCTTTCTGCTTCCAAGGGAGGGCTCCCTATAAACAGAGTATTTCTGGTTCGTGGGCTCGCTGGTTTCCTCTAAACAGGCTGCGAGTAGGAACCGGGCTGGTCGTTTAACATGGAGGTGGGTCAACAGCTCCGCCGTGATGGGCTTGATAGCAGAGCCCTCAGGAAAACACCGACTTCATAAGTCAAATTAATGTCTGTCCAGGTCTCTGAAGAAGCAAAACGCAGCGTAAGAGCCAGGTGTAGTGATGTATTCTTGTCACCTTCATTGAGTTTTTGCTGTGAGAATTTCATGCTGGGAGAGACGTGCCCTGTTTGTCGCCTTAGATAAGCAGTTCCCTCCCTAAGCAAAGGGGTGTTGGGCAGCAAAGTTTTAATGCTCTGGGGCTTTCTGGAGCAGCAGGACAGTTCACTGGGGTTCCCACTGTACAGCTCTCTGTCTTCTCTGTGGTTGTGACATTGAAGCCACCTGCGAGGGTTAATTTGCGCTGCTGAAGGGGTTCAGGAAGAATTAATGCTGTGGCCTTGATCCGGATCCCACTGTAGTTAATGGGAGCAGGTGTAGGGCCCAAGGAAGGTAAAGTTGGTCAGAGTTAATAGTTATGCATATTAGTACAGCTGTTGCAAATTAAATTCATTAAATATGGCCAATTAGTGTCTCAAACTATTAAGCTTTGTCTGAGCCTCACAGTTTGGTGAGTAAGTCCTTCCTAATGGGAGTGGAAGTTGTGAAGTTTCTAAACTTGACTTCACAGTCGGTCTAGAAAGTTGTAGAAAATTAAAATAACTGGATTATAAACCTGGGCCCATATAAAGAAAATAGAGCTGTTTTCTTTTTTTGTACATAGCTGTATTTAATTATGAATGTATGAGCATTTAACAGCCTGCTCGTGGGTTGCCTTCTGGTTGTACATTCCTTGGCTTCCAATGGCAGGCTGATAATTATAAGATTTGAATCTGAGTTTTGGTTCTGTCCTTGGCCACCCACCTGCACAGCACCTGCAGTTCTTACCAGGTCTGGTGTGACTTACTAGGACGTGAAACTTCTAAAAATTTTAGGCCATTGCTGTACAAATCATTAAAGTGCCTGTTCCATTTCCACTGAAGGGCTGTTTACTGACTTGAGCAGCAGACACGCAGGGTCCAGGAGCCCAAATGATGGGAAACATTTTCAGTTATTGATAAGAAAATATTTAAACAGTAATTAAGCTATATAAGTATAAATAGCTTTAAAGTATTTGGACCAAAATGTTTTCCTCTGACATTTGTTAAAAGCAGGGTTAAAATCTGCTTTGATTCCTCCTGCACTGTAATGCTGAACCATGTTGGACAGCCAACACTTGATATCACTGTCTAATAGATTTTTCTCTAGCATGAAGTGAAAAACTTGGCATGTCATATCACATGAAATGTACTGGATTGTAGGAGCTGTATTTTGCATTTCTCTGCCATTCCATTTCAGGATGCCAAAGTGCTAAAAGCACTTTTAACAGAAAAACAGCCCTTTTTCATGCAGCTGTCTTAACTGCCTCTGGTAAAATTGGCTACAGAAAGAAAAGCAGTAAACCCCCAAATCAGGGAAGAAAGTAAAAAAGAAACTTTAAAAACATATTTTTATTTCAAGTGCATTGATTTTTGAGTGTTAAATCTGTGTGTACACCCTGTTAATGATTTGTTCTCAGAAAAGAGCCTTTCATCTGAATAAAAGCTCTTCAGCAGATCTTTAACATAAGAGAGTTGAAATTTGGTGGAATTATTAAAAAGATCCTAAGTCAGTTAATCATTACATCATTTGGGCTTCAAGGAACCTCTGATGAGTACCCAGCTCTCCCTTCCAGAGCTGGAATTAATTATTTACATGTTCCTGTAAATCATGTTCAACCACATTGATGCTGAAATTGAATTGGATGTCATGTCCAGATGTAAGAAAGTAGCCCTTTTCCAAAGAAAAGAATTCTTTTCTTTGGTGGCTGAGGCCTGTGTTGTTTGCTCTGCTGTGTGATGTTGGGCAATAATGTTTTTCTAAAGAAGTACCAGCAATGCAGTGATTGGCTCAGATGTACCCAAACCTGTATTTAGCTTGTTCTGTACCTATGCAGCTATTAAAGCATGTGCAATCTTAATTTGTGGCTGCAATCTCTCAGGTACCAGCATGTCAACAAAAGATTTTGGTAATTCCAATCAATATATTTCATAATGAATGATTATTGGTATAGTTTATGTGTTTTTATATTACAACATATATGATGGTCCTGATCCATTCTTGGGCTGTACCAGTCCATGTGGGGCAGTGGATCACACTCCATATGCACAGCTTCATTGATTGTCCCTTCTTGGAACTGGACCTGTTCACTGCTGAGCCACTGACAGGGAAATTACAGTTCCTGAAAAAGTAGCTAGGAAAAAATAAACAAAATAAAGACAAAATAAAATCATAGCAACAGGCCAGATCTTCAGCTGATGAAATTTAGAGTCCCTTCCAAGTCAAGATGGGTGTGCTTGAGGAAAGAAGAGGATCTGACCAACTGCTTCTCTCTTTAAATTTGCACAAATTCACCTGTTGTAGCTCTATTCAGTTCCCCCTGAAAGACAAATTGAGAGAGGAATTGAGGGTCTGCCTGGAGAGGGGGATTTCTGCCCCAGCTATTGAGAGATGTGAGGTTTCACAATATCAGGGATCTGATAAGAAGATGAGTGATCACAGAAATATCACTTTCTTCCCTCCATATGTAAAGTATATTATATCTGAGGCATTTTAAACCTCACATTTTGACATCCAAGAAATAATAAGAGACACCATGTCATCCACTAATCAAAAAGGAAAGTTCCATCACTTGATCTGCCTAATTAGATCAACCCCACATTTCTAAAGTATCTGTCATCAGGCTTTATTGACATCATAGTTATGATGAAGTCCTAATATTTAGAAAGGCTCAGACATAGTAACTGTGAAAATACCAGTGCTGTCCTTAAAAATGATGTGGTAGATTCCTTAAAGCTTAGTAAGGATAACAGAGAGAGTTGCATGGATATAGCCATAACATAGTAAGAGCTGGGTGGGAAGACACACTTCAAATAAGTTTCCAGTATTTTCCTGAAATACAATATAGAGAAAACCTATGCATGGTTCTGTTTTTCTCAGGGGCTCTGTGGTAATTTTTGGTTCATCTGTGTCACTTCCATACTCTTATGCCATTTAATGGGCTCCTGGTGCTCTCCGTGGCTCTTCACACACCAGTACGTGCTGGTTCATGCTGTGAAATGAAGTCACTGCTCGTCCTCCTCTCACATCTCTTTTCTTTCTCACACACCCACGTGTGCACAAACACACACTTCGTCACAAACCCGTATGTGCTGTCTGCTGTGTCTTTGTCCTCTCACATCCTTCATGGTGCCTTCCCCTACGTGCAGCCTCACACTGGCACTCCATGAGCTCATCCAACTCCTGCTCTCATCTGTTTTTGGGTGGTCATGCCCCTGTGGGGGCTGTGCCTCAGGCCAGCCTTGGCTCCCACCAGAGGGAAGATGCGGGTGGTAAGGACAGGTCCTGGCAGAGGCTGCTCTCAGAGGGGAGGTGCTGGGAGGTACCAGAAGGCTCGAGATCTGGTTGCCTCTGATCAGAGGTCCTGCCTTTCCATCAAGTGGGTGCCAAAAACCACTATGTTGGATTCACACAACAGATCATTCCTGTTTAGCTGTTTAACTTGAGGCATCATGCAAGTTACTCATTTTTTCCCTTCTGATTTTGGAAGTTTTCAAGATGTAAAGAAAGATGTTGATATTTGTGTTTTCCTTGGCTTGATGCCCTCTGTGATGATTGAGGAGTTTGTCTGATTTTCGAGTTTCTGCTGACATTGCCAGCAGTTGCTGCCTCTCTTTTATGACACCTCAGGGAGGCAGCAGTGGCTCTGTCAGACTGTTTCATATTTCAGGGGCAAAGCTGATGAACCTCTGGAGCAAACCATGAAGGCAAGTGGATCTCATCTCCTCTGGGATGATTTTCTGGTAGCTCTGAAAGCTCTCAGGCTTCATGCAGCAGGAAGGTGCTTCTTGTTCATGTATACAGAGGAAGATATTTCATGGTAATTTCTGACCTTAAAATCCATAACTCTGGGAGTCTTGCTGTCAAACCCATGTGGGGCCAGGTATAATTCATGCTAAGAGGTGCTTACAGCACCTCTCTCTCATCTGTGGGAGAAGTGAAAGCTGAGGTCCAAATATTAATTTTTAACTCCATGGTGTGAAACAACTCAGATGTTTTAGTTTGTGTACTCTGTTTAGGGAAAGCAGAAAAATATTGTTAGAATTCCTTTAAGGTGACACATTTTGCTTTAAACCAAGTAATCCTATTTGCTATCATGTGGTATAGGTTGCTATCCAGTGTGTTCTTGAAGGCTTAAAAATAATGAGTTGGTATCTTTTGATGTAAACTGTTGGTCTTCCTCGAACAGTTACAGAAAATAGTAGGTTTGAGGGTCCAGCTGGAATTGAAATGGAAAAGAAAGAAAAGTAAGATGGCCAATGGATTTAAAGGCTGATGGTGATGATTGGGAAAAAAAATTGGCAGCCATTGGTGGGAAGGGATTTTGACAGCCCTCCAGGTCTGGTTCACAGGTGCATTTTGGAAAGTGCTTGTTTGGGACAGCAGTGTAGCCTAAAGGACAATTTTCTTTCACTGTCTGAAACTAAGATTTCAAAATGCTCAACAATCAAAAGCTTTCCGGTAAATCCATAATTCTGGAGACACACAGTTGCTGTATTGTCAGCTCACATATGTGCTCATGCTTCCTTTGTTAGCCTCTTTGTCTACTAGTTTTGATGCCTTACCTCATTTTTCCCCTGCCTTGTCTCTTCTTCTGTGGATATTCTCTTTCAAGCACCTCTTGGTCCTGTCTGAGCTGCCTGCTGCCAGAGGATACCTGCTCACCTGCATGCCTGTGCAGCCACGGAGGGTGCTTGACCAGCAAGGTGACAGTGAGATAATTGGATTGGGTTGGAATAGACAGTTTGAGTTTTTTCCTGCTATTTTTTACTTAGGAAAATGTGATCCTTGCCTTGGCCAGCACTCAGTCTCAGTCCTCAGGACTTAAGTATAACAAGTACCTATTCCACAACTTCTGTTTGTGTAGGGCAAAACTGAGAGCAAAACATGCATAAAAAATTGGTGGTTTTTGACAGCCACAGAGGTAGCTGACACCCCCAAAGCTCCCAGCAAGCAAAACCCAGAGTGTGGAGAGGTGGTGGACAGAGCTGAACCCAACTCTTTGAAGCCCTACAGTAATCCTTTAACCAAAAGTCTCTTGTTCCCATCACAGCCACAACACAGTGGGTGTGAGAGCCTTCTTCACTGCCGCTCCCGCCATCTGGAGCAGCCTGTCTGCTTCCTTCACCCTCCATCTGCTTTCACATAGGAGCTGAAATATCTCTCTATGTGTGTTTTCCCTCCTTTTTGCCTCTTTTTCTCTCCACCTTGGTTACTGACCTCAATTATTTTTGTTGTCCTTCACACACAGTTCTTCTGACTACGTGCAGAATATTAGCTGGGGTTATTTAATCCTTTCAAGCATCCAAGGATACAATTAATATTGAATAAAGTCGTATTGTTTTGGTTTGCTTGACAATAACAGGCATTTATAATAGGATTCTGAATTTATTGCCAGTAATGGTATTCACTTAACCGGTGACTCACAGTTTATATTCATGATTACTTAATAGGACCTAATTTTCTAGTCATTTTAGATAGCAGGAAAACAAGTTGGAACTAAGCGGGTACTGTTAGTAAACAGGTAATGAGTGAAAGGATGGATAAAAAGTTCCTCGGGGCAGCAATCTGTCATTTTCATTGGAATTCAAACCACCTTGCATTTCAGTGCTTCTCTGTAAATAATAATTAACAACAATAACAATAATTTGCAAACATATGTGTGTGATTGGGCTGTTGAATGACAAATAGCTGGCTTAGCAATCAGAATATTTCTCATTTCTAGCAATCATAGTGTTCCTTAAAACCTTTCTATCAAATCTTAACACCAATATGTTTTTTTATTATCTGACTTGGCAGTTCCTATAATTTTCTTCTGAATGTTGTGCGAATCACTTTTGAAAAAGAAGGCTATAAATAACAGATTGTTAATAAACTTTTGACGGCCCTTTCAGTGATGTTTCCATGTTGAAAGCTGCATATTGAGTTTTATGCCAGAATTACTCACCAAACAGATTGTATAAAGTTAAATGAAAATAATTCTTTTAAGCAGAATTTTTTGGCTGAGGTAAAAAGCCTTTTAAAAAAAAAAAAAACAAACACTGGATGTGCTAAGAAAAAGCTACTGGGAAGCTCTGTTTTGGATCTACATGTGGAAGAACTGAGCACAGTGCTGGGGGTCCTCTGTAACAATAACTCACTGATTTTGCTTGATCTTTTTCTGAAAGATATCATGGGTCACAGTTAAAATATCAACAGTTTTGGACCACAGGACTACATAAGATTAGTTCTTAAAATACCTTTTTCAAGAGTGAAATGAGGAGAAGCACATGAGAGAAAACATATTGAGGATTTTCTTTTTATTTTTTAAATTTTCGTATATCCCCAATTGGAGATAAACCAAACTGTTTCAGTCTTCTTACAGTTTCCAGGAGGAACAAAAAGGAGGTGTTTGTAATGATGCAAATGAACATGAGCAGCAGCAGGGTAAAGAAATGTGGCATCCCCCCCCTAGACCCTTCCCTTTGCACTTTTTTCTGCAGGATTCTTCTTGTTTTCCTGCTCTTAATGCTCCCCCTAATTTAGGTTGAGGATTTGAAAGTATATTCTTTCAAGCCTGAGCACCCAAAAGTTGGGGATTACATCTTAAGCTCAGTTGCCAGAGTACAATAGACCTAGAGTTTGATCTGTGGCTGATGGAAGTGGAGTGAGGTCAGGGATGTGTGGAATTTCTGAGGTCTGGGAACCTTTAACCTCAGTTTGTTTTGGAGAGGGCTGCTGTGGCAGTTTGGAGAGCAAGGAGAGGAATATATCCCTGCTCATCAGTGGTGGGGTGTGGTTTGCAGGTTTTCCTGAAAGCTCCAAAGGGAAGGTTCTAGGATATCACAGGTATCTCCCTGAAGACGGAACCCCCCAGGACTGTGGAGCTGTTCTGTGACATTGCTGTGTTTTAGCTGAACAGGGTGTTTAAAACCTGCCTGACACCCTGTGGCCCTTGGGAAATGTGGCTGCCCCTCTCCACCAGCTGCATCACTGCTCACAGAAATGAATGTGCTTCTGTTGTAGTACCAAGTAAACCATCACAGCTACTCCTGCTTAAATGTGGAGACTTGCAAAGGCTGAGAGCAGTGCATATGTGAGAGTTGGAGACTGGCAAGTGCAATGTGAAGGGTCTAAAATACTTGGGGTTTTTTACTGTGCCCTTTACTGGCCTCAGATGAGATCAGGCACTGTTGAACGAGGATGGCTGCAAACACTAGAGTGAAAGACTGTTCGTACCCAGGAGAACTTATAATCTAAATAAACAAGACAAAAATGCTAACACTGTTTTGTTAAAGTCAAGCAAGTGTGTCACTTGTAAACCCAGAGCTGAGCCTCAATCTTAACTCCAGCCTTATGCAGGGGACTGCCCTGCTTCTTTTAGTAATGGGCACTGTGTCAGCACCAATGTCCTCAAAATGTATTTATTTGTATGTGATTCACCCAGGGTCATTATGCACCGTTTGTTTTTACTAGTTAAGGTTTGAAGATGCAGAGCGCTGTCTGTGTGCTGTTGGTAACAGCGTGGGCGCTTTATTGCTGTGTTGTTTCAGCTGCTCAGAGGAATCCAGGTCTGCCCAGAGCTATAAAGAGCTGGAACAGTCCAGGCAGTTCTTGGGGCGATGTAGGATCACTCCCAGCAGGATCCCATCGTCCCATCCTAGCTTAAATAATTCAAAGGACCAGGCTTCAGCCAGGCATGTTTTCCATACAAACTCACCAGCTGTGACCCTGCTGCCCCACTGTGATGGGCAAGAGCAGAAATGATGGAAACTATTGGATGTAAAGCTGTAAAAATCCCCAAATTACACAGAAAATCCAAACAACACAAAAGAAGGCTGAAGGGAGAGGAGAGCACTTAGAGGATTTGCAGTCATATGGAAAACGCTTCTGGGGAAGGCACAGGTTGCTAATCAAATTCAGCCACAGTTGAAAGAGATTGCTGGAGCATCCCTGAAAAATCCTTTGCGGTTATTTTGAGTTGGCTTGGAGATCTCCTCCCACTGCTCACTCCTGTGTTCTCCTGCCTCTCAATGTAAGTAACTCGGCACAATGTGCCCAGTCATGAAACCTGTGGTGTTTTGGAAATTTCAGGCACAGTCAAGTGCTTGGTGTGTGCTGTCAATGGCACAAGATGCTGTGAGCACATTAAAATTGATTTGTGCTCCTTATCCTGATTTCTTGAATAACACCTGAAAAAATTCAAAGGCTTTGTCTTTTACTTTGGGACGTTTTGTAGCTGCAGCCTGAGATATCTTCAAGATGATCTAAAGCTCAAGGATCAGCATCAGCCTCACACCTCTGCTTTAATAGGATTTCTTGCCGCAGGGGTGTAATTAATTTGTTCAACTTTTTTTGAGGGGAAAATCTGACTCTGTTAAGATTTTCCATGGGCTGATGATGAGCATCACAAAAACACCACCTCCTTCTCTAGGTGCAAGCCATGGTGTTTTGAGACACCTTCTCTAGCATAATTACATAGCAACCTGAATATTGCAAAACAAACAAGCTCTCCCTCCCAAAATAAAATGCTCTCAAATGTAAAAAAAAGCACCATGAAAGAGCACAAACCTTTCTTGTCTCTTCTAGGGAGAGAAGAGGGGGGCAAACAATACACAGCTTGTTAGCCAAGTTGCTCGAAGCACCATGAGAAGATGCTTAGATAAAAACATTAATGGAGCAGAAAAACTGTGTGACTCCTTTTGGCCTAATGACCCAGGCACTGGAGCACTAGAGGAATAATTTAGAAGGAAGGGAAGTGTCTTCTTTCACAGGTTTGACTTATGCCTTTTAGGAAGAAGGAGGCTATATATTTAGATGTCAGGGGAGAATGTACCAAGTAATGAGTTGAAAAAAATGATTCTCAAAAGCACATAGGCAGAGGGCATAGAGGTACTGCAGGCTGCAAGGAGACTTCTGCTCTTGGGCATGTTAAGGTGTATCTGGAGTAATTTTACTGGCTAATTTTCCTGTCCATAGCCATGTAATTTATGTCATAGACATAAATTTTATGCTCTTAAGAGAGAGACCCTGAAAAAAAAATCTTGCCAAGCTTTGTAGGCAAGTCCATTGAATGAGTGTCTCTGATGAATCTTGTATATTTAATGGAAAGCAGTGAAAGTGATTCAAGGATTCCTGGGTGACAGCTGAGATGATTTGTGTCCAGGAAGCAAATGTGTGCCCTTTTGCTACTGTTGGAAGGGAACATAACAGGCACTAAAGCTGAGAACATGCTCTTTCTGCAGGTGAGGAGAGCTGGGGAAAGATAAAAGGAGAGGTCTGGGGCAAAGTAGAGCAATGGGATTCACCTGCCACTTACTTGACTCTAGAGCCCCCTCCTTGTTCATGAGCTGCAAAAATTCATAGACATGGGTCTTTTGGACAGGACAGATTGTATTGCACCAGTACACTTTCATCATTTTCAGTCAATGACCACTAAAATAACAGGCAGCTTCTGGCCAGTGTTTGCCCTGGAGGCTGTGTGGTGTTGTGACATCTTTGTCTTGCATTAGTTCATGGCTGTGAGGAAGGTGGAGGAGCCCTCTGTATACATATATGTGGATACAGTGTCTGTGTATGTATGTGTGTGTGTATATATACATATATATATAAATGGGTATGTGGGTATATAGATGTATATAATGTATATAAGTGTTTGTATACTCACACATTAAAAATACTGTTAATATAGTGATGTATAGAGATATACAGGGATAAGTAGTTTTTTTGCCAAACAGCATCTTGTTTGGCTTCAGTAACGAATGTATAGACAACGACTGGTGCCATTTGGTAAAAGCTGTTTAAGAGCATTGTGAATGTGGTTAATTTATTCTGTCATTTGAATTTCTCTTCATATTTGGGTTACATTTAGGGGAGGGCAGAAGTTGTGTGATGCCTCTGTTCTCAATTAGCTAATGGGGGTGAACCCAGACAAATAACAAGAGCACAATGGTCCTTCCCCTCTGCTCCTGCCTTCCATCTCCACGTTACCTCTGCTACACCAAATCTCTGCTTTCCATCTCTTGTCTAAATCCTGCAAAAAGCCTCTGGTAGGGTGCAGTGCCAGAATCACATCCTGCAAGTGTGCACAGCTGGGAAGCACAACTGGTAAACAGCAAAGCATCTTCCTTTGGGTCAGTTAAAGGCTTTGTTTGTTTGGATAAAGCACCCTTCCCATGGGGGAAATGAGGGTGGTGCACAGCAGATGGAGCATGTTTGAGCTTTTTGTGTGCAAAGTCTCTGGACTACAGCAAGTGGAGGGTGAATTAACTAACACTGTGCTTGGTGTTTGGAGGCCTGTCTCAGGGAGCCTGTGAAGGATTCCTCTCTGTAAATGGGGTGGTTGAAGTATCTTCACTGTCCATGTTTAACTCCAGCATGCAACTGCTTGTTGGCTGCTGCTACTGCACAGTCATGGCTTGAAAAGTTGTGCAGATTAAAACCCCACTGTGGCAATGTTGTTGTGGCAGAGAGTTCATTACTTTCTACAATCAAATCACTTTTCTGCTGTTATTTGAGCAACACCCCTATGGACATGGCAGTAGCTTAGATATTTTCATAATTTGACACCAAGGCAAAATATGGAAGGTGGGGGAGATAGGTTGTAAAAATATTTTTAAAAATCCAGTTTTGGCTTTGGAGGGTGTCTGTAAAATGTGTACTTAGAGGTCTTCTTGTGTGTTGGTGCTGTGGTCAGAGTAGATCCTCCAGAAGTCAGAGGGTAGCACACAAAAGCACAACAGGTTCTCTTATTTTCTCTTAAATAATTTGTAGCATCTCAAAGTTTCTGTAAAATTCTGCCTTTGATTTCCACAGCTTGGAGGTTTTCCTGTGGGAATCGAGAGAAGCCCCTACTACTCAGCAGTAGGCTGGAATAGCAGCATTTTATGCTGCTTACACTTGGGTTTCAAACATCATTATAGGGTTATAAGGCTGTGAAGGAGCAGGTTGCAATTCCACAACAGAAGAGGACGGGGCTGAGCACATCCCACAGGACAGTTCCCATCTTCTGCCAGCTCAGTTGTTTGCAGGGATGTGCTGTGAATTCATTTAATGAAATGATACAGATTAAAAATAGTTCTCTAAAAAGAAGGTGGGGGAAGGGGAGAAGTACAGAGTACAAGAAGTTTTATTTCTTTTCATTCCATAGGTGCTGTAAATCACCGAAGTCAGTTGCAGTTTTTCCCCCTTCTGTGTTGTGTTGTTAAAAAATCATCATCCACTACACTGAAATAGTTTGCAAGAGCCACTTTGCCAGGAATGATTTCTGTCTGAGAACAATAAAAAATTAGTAGATGCCAGGTTGAGTTCGTGTGTCAGTGGTTACTGAATTCAGCTGAAGAGCTGTAAATGGAACCAATCATCATTTCTTAATGAGATATATGAGAACAAAGAATCGCAATGCTTGAATAATCTGTCACATCTCTATCAGTACTGCTTAAGAAATTATTCAGTTTGTTCAGTGGTTTGGCAGGTAACATGACAAAAATCAATTTACGAAGGAGATTAAATGTAAATATGCAGTGCTTCTCCCCCACCCAGGAATGCCATTCCTAAAGCCTTATGTTTTTTATCCTTACAAACCCTACCCAGTCATCTGTTTTCAGTGGTACTGCTTGGATGAAGTGCTGCAGGGCCCACAGTGACATTATTCACCAGAACATTTGTCTTTAATCCATCTCTGGTCTAATGAGACTGTCATCTGGGCCTCAGTAAAAATGAACGATGCATTGACCTGATGTACAGTGTAAGTATGTTTTCCACTGCTAAGGTTGTATTTTTCCAGGGTCCTTAAGGAAACCCATCCCTCAGCCCTTACTAACACTTAATGTAAATATTTCTGAAAATTTTATTCATTTGGCAGCTAATATAGGAGAAACTTGGTATGAGTTCCCTAGGAGCTGAACAACAACCATTGTGCATGGAATTGATACCATCACCCAATTTTAATACCAGAGCTTTCTGGTATTTTTTTTCATTGTGTTGTAGCTGACTGTTACTGGGATGGTCCCATCCCTGTTTATAGTGGTGGAAATCTGCAGCAAACACTGATAACAACAACTGTCACAGTGGACCCTAAGTGCCATCTTTAGCAGCAGGTGTTCACTGGTCTTACCCTTCCATAAATGAGTCCTCAATACTTGGAATGAAGCTGTGGCACAGAAGAGATCATTTCCCCCCCCTGCCATGAAACATTTTCACCTCTTGTCTTCTCCATGGGGAACTCATAGGTTTTTGTTCCCTGCACAAATAACTCCTGAATTCCCTCAGTCCATTTGTGTTTATATAGCCTACAAGATGCCATTGACATACCTGGCTGTGTGTCTTCTCATGCATCTTGTATTGTCACTGTGATCTCAACAGAGATTTCATAACAACTTTTAGGGAATTGTGAGAACTTTTCTTTTTATTTCAGTCAAGATGACAGAGTTCCAAGAAGCCTTTTAAATATACCAGAGGATTGTGCTATGGAAGATAATAGTATTTCTTAGCTTATCATTGCTATGTGACCCCTATTACTGTAATTTTTGAGCAAATCACGTCCTTACAAAATCTGTGATATTGAAAATTCATATGCTTATATTTTTGCTACATTTATGCATGACATATGGACTTCCAGTATATGGTTATTCAGTTTCTGCTCAACATCTTGTATTTGGTGGTGACTGTTGAAGAATCTGAGTATGTCTGGTATTTCCTAATCTATTATTGGTGTTACTGTAATGTTTAGATTGTGGTTTGTTGGCTAACTGTCAAATACTCATGGCTTCATTGAGAAACAGATGCACAGGTCTACACTTTGTTTTTGTAGCTGTACTTTTGACATATTGTAAATGTCCTGAATTGATTTTGTTCAGGGTAATACCATCTGCTGGCATCTGTTTCTGCTGTGGCTCTTGCTGAACACTTGTGTGCATCATGGTGTATAAGGACAAATTCCAGAGTGTCAGCAAGGTATTATGTCCATTTTTTTTTTCTGAAATAAATGAGACCAGAGTTTGAACATTGGACAGTCTAATACCCACATAATTTAATATCTAGATTAATACAGTTTATTACACAAAGCATGTTTCAGGCAAAAATCAGGCCCTCTGTCCATGTTGAGTTCTGTCAATGTATTGTTGGTGTGTCTGCAAATATATCAGAACTCGCAGACTGGGAGAAAAGGAGTCTTTGGCTTTATATTTGTCTCCCCATTGATCATGGAGGGATGTGGAATACACTTCTAGATCTTCCTGAAGTCTATACACAAAAATCTGTCTAACAAATAGTCAACATAAGTCATGTTAAAATGTCACTTACTGTATCTATAAGGCTGATGGTTTCTTGTAAGCCTTTAACATAGCTAGGTGTATTCTGATATGAATATATTGGTGGCAAAAGCAATACTGGACATGCACTTGATGAGAATTCTGCCAAGGATGCAACTAGGAAAATATGTACTGTCTTCTGAGAGTCCAGAAAAAAATTCTTATTTTTGACTAGCCCACTGTCCTGTTGGATTTAGCTCTCCATATTCCACTCTGTCCTCCTTAGTAGGCAGAGTCAGTATTTATAGTGGATTTTATTGCAGTTGCTATGTCTGTGTCTGAACTGTGAAATGCAATATAAATTCCATTTTCTGGCATTCCCTGTCTCTGCTCGTGACAAGTGCAGTCAAGCATCAAAAATTATATAGGTCAGGATTTATCTGTAGTGGCCTAACTCTGCTCCCAATAAAAGTAGTGAGAGTTGGCCTTTGAAGTCAATGAGACAGCATTTACCCAATTTTGAGATGCTTAGAAGTCCTTTACCTTTCCACACCACACATGTGCAGTGGTTACATGGAGAAGCAGAGAAATGAGAGTTCTCCAAGTACCACTGAAGACAGGGAGAGGGGTGTCCTCAAGTGTTTCAATAGAAGTGGGTCACCAGTCTGAATTGCTTGTGTCCCAGCAGGGCTGGATTGTCCTTGAGCTGGAGTAGTCTTTGTGGTCCTTCATATGGGAAGGATTCAGGTGAAAACTTCATTATGGAGAGTCTTCATGGCTGTGCATGTGTATTACAGCTCACATGAAAGTAATGGCAGAAGCACAGGTTCTGCTTTGACTGCCAGTCACTTTCTTTGACCCAGTGTCCCTGCTGTTGCTGTTCTCCCACTGCTGATATCTGCAGGACTGGTGCTCCCATGCTGGTACCTGCTCAGGAGTCAGACTTGGTAAAGTCATGAGCTTTGGAGATGATGTGAGCTAATGGTAGAGATATGTATTGGATTGAAGAGCACTGGATAAGAATTTGGGAGACTTGGGTTTTGTTTCTGACTGTGGCACTGGCCTTTTTTTGTGACCTTGGAGAAGTTGCAGCACCTCACTGGCCTGGTTTCCCCATCTGTCAAGCAGTTGCCAACCTACTTTGTAACTCACTTTGAGATCTAACTCATTAAAGCTTGCTATGTGAGATGTTCAGAATGCACTGTGCAAGGTGTTGTTTTTGTCATGGTGATGTGGTAAGAATCTCCCCTCCTGTATTCAAGTATGTTGGGAACTCAGCTGCAATGCTTGTGTTTTGCAGATAATGCATTGTGTGGAACACAAAGCTAGAATCTGATCCCTTTCCTAAAAATACCACTCCAAAAGAGGCAGACAGCCCCACCTCAAAAACAATAGAAATGGGACAAGTAAACCCAAGTGAAATGCATTTTGTTTTCTGAAACTATTCATGTCTTTCATTATCCTGGGAACCCCATCAGCACAGAAAGAGCTTCCAGAAATGCCTCTGAGCACTCAGCACCAGCCAGTGATGGGTTTTGCAGTGTAAGTTCATCAGTGGATGGACATTAGGGAGACAACTGTAGGAAACTCTAAAGCTGTGAGGCAGTTTTCCTCTCCTGTGCAGTCCGTGTTACAAGTGGGAGTCAGGAAATAGCAGCTGTTTTAGCATCACGCTGCCAACAGTGGGATTTGCAGAGCAGGATGGGGTTTTGTGCTGCCCTGAAGAGCCCTCCAATGATAAGACAATGTGGTCTTGCCTTGAAAACCCATCTATAGCATTAGTCATGTGTTATCTGTTAATTATATTTTTTTATGTCTCACAATGCTTGTGCCTCTTGAAAATCAGTTCAGTAACTAAAGCCAGCACAGTGAGTGGCTACAGTGCCCCTGGAGTGATAAAGCTTTTTGAAACACCTTCAAAAAAACAATGAAAGCAGTTGGAGAAGTGTCTTTATTTCCATGTCTCCTTGGGAAAAAAAATTGTACCTGTGAGATGCAAGAGGAATAGAGTTGTGTTTCCAGTCACTGCGGCAGTACTGTTTTAAAAAGCCCTTTTGTAGGCACAGTGCATTCAGTTTTTTTCTCTGATTCTGGAAAAAAGTAAAGTTCATGCATAAATTGGCAAGCAGGCTTTCATTTAAGCTGTGTGATTTAGATCTGCCAGTGAAGGCTGCTGCTGTAGAGCATTTGGCATTCATCAGAAAAATCTCCAAGTCTAAACAGTTTTATTATGCAAAGTTATATAGTTGGAAGGTAAAACACACTGTCTTTTTCCACTTTGATGAACCAGGGTAGCTGATGGATGTCCCTTCAAATGTCTCATAAACTTGCATGGAAAATGAATAGCTGTAGGTCTCACTGTTCAACCTATGGCTGCTGTAAGGAGAAAGGATGCTTAGCTGGGCTGTGGGTAGGAGAGCAGCTGTACCCAAGAAACCATGTGGGTTCTCAAACAATGTGTTAGAAAACCATTGGCATCTCCACGAATTAGGATCCCAGTACCTGGATATTTCCATTCAGATTTTATTAGCGCAGCTTTATACTTCTTACAAGACACTTCTGCTAACAAAGCTTGCAGTGACTGCTCTTTACATGTGTAGAAATTTTCCTGGAGTGATTTTTCCTTTGTGACTTAGGGAAATTCATAGTTTACGGAAACATTTATTAAAGCTTCACCCTTTTTAGTATGTGATTACTTCGCTCATTCATCGTGCCATGTGTTCACTCTAAAATCTCGTTAGAGATGTGAAGTCAAACGGATTTCAGCAGGAGCTAAAATATTAAGCCCTTAATGTCTTTTTTACTAGGTGTGGACTGCTGAAAGGTGACCAGAAAGGGTTCTCCTGAATGACCATTCTCTGTATTTCCATACATTTCTACAGAATGCGAAGAACCAAGTTTGATAATCCCACCCAGAGCTCATTGCAGCAGCCAAAAAAACCCCTTGGTTATGGGAGGGAGACCTCTCTATCCACTGCAGCTGAGTAGGGTGGGAGTGTGGGTCAGACCTGAGCCCTGCTGAGACACTGATCCCAGTGGGAATCACCACCTGGATGGGACAGCCCGATCTGTGCAGAAGCAGCTGCAGCCGGTGAGGTCCTGGTCTTGGTGTCCTGCACCCACCCAGCACCACCACAATCAGCATCAGTTAGAGCCCTGCTAAGCCACTTTGTAAAACATTCCTGCAGGACTAAGTTGGCAGGATGAGAGGGAAAAAGCTATTTAGCTCAGCACACTGTTGGTGCACCATAAATATTTCTTTCCGTTCCATAAAAACTGCAATAAGGGAGCACCAGCCTTCATGAAATGCCCTTTAAAATGCAGTAAGAAAACTCAATATAGTAATAGGTTCCTATTTATTCAAGAAAACCTTTAAAATAAGCTCTGAGTGCTCAGAAAAGTAAATTCCTCCATCATAGGCAAAGGAATTGTGTTGTTTTTCATTTTGGATAGCTTTAGATTTTCTGGGAAGAGAACTGTAGCAGAAAGAATAGCCCAAGACAATAATTTGGGCCTTGAACAAAACCAATTTCTTGCATGTAATTTGTGTTTGTTCTCCTCCAAGGCTGTGCTTTACGTGGACAGTATAAAACTTGGCAATCTTTCAAAGTCTTGAGGGAATATGAGAAAGGACTCATTATCCCTTCACCTTGTGCAGTGCAGGATCTGCTGTTTCCCAGGAATTACTGGTTCCTTTAGAGGCAGTAAAGAGGCTGGGTGGGATTCACTGTCCCTACAGGGGACTGGATGCATTTGCCTAAATTTAGGAAGTCACTGTCATTTGCCGTGGCAGTCTAGCTTGTGCAGAATTGGGTGCCAGGGATGGGTTGGGTAGAGCAGCTTCTTTCTTGGTTGGATCTAGTCCTTTTACTGCATGTAAGATCTTCCATTGAATAACGTTGTCAAAAGCCAAAATTATTTTGCTTGGGTCTAATTTTATTCTCTTCACTTGTGGCTTCATTTGCTAGACTTTAAATCATATTTGGAAACTTAAGACAACCTTTGTCAGCCTTCTGAGGTGGCAGTGGCACTGTTTTCTCTCCCTGCTTTTGGCACAAATAAGACATTCTTTTAATATTGATCGTTTACAAATGAACTCTTGCAAAAAGATAGTAAAACACATCCCCACTTGTACCACTCAGGCTCTGCTGTGAGAATTTCATACTGGGTTTGTAGCCTGGAACACATGTGATCCACTGGTTCTGCAAAAGCAGCATCCACAGTAATTAAACATTAACTACCTTTGCTTGAAAAGAGCTGTCATCATTACTCTTTGCACTCGTGAGGGTTTTTTTTTTTGTATGGATACTGGTTATAAGCTTCTAAAGCACTTGCCTGCTCTTTATCTCAGCTGGTATTTACACTGAAAGGTGATTTGAATCCTGCAATTTCACATCAGTGTGACCACTCTGCTTGGAATTACTTCTGGGTCATTATGCAAAAACCAGGAATTTTTTATGCTTTTGTGTAAGTGGGTGATGGAAGAGCCTGTTTTCTGCCTTCAGATGGTAAAATCAGCAAGATCAGAGACTTAGCTGGCCTTGCATGACTTTGGATAGGTGGTTCTTTAGGGAAATGTGGTTTGTTGGTGGCAGTGTAGGTGGGTGGGAGATGGAAACTCCAGCTCCATAGCTGGGCATGCCTCAGCCCAGTTTTTTCTGACCCCCCCTCCAGCTGGCAAAGTCTTCCTGCCTGTGCAGTGAGAGAATGGTCAAGCTCGGGAGCAGTGGTTGGTTTTGGTCATTGGCTTTGAAGTTGTGCTACTACTGTCCTTTTCTGTATGAAGCCTGGTTGCACCAGCGTTGTGCTGTGTGGAGTTTGTGGAGGTTGGGGGCCAGAGGGTAAGAACACACAAGAATTGGAAAAACAAACCTCAAATCCCCCAACTCAAGCCAAATAAAGTTAGAGGGGGTAGGAGAGTGGGGCAAGTGTGAGTCATAGGTGGATGGGCTGAGTTTGATGCTTTGTAGGTGGTTTTAAAAGGAAATCACTGCTTGAAATGGTTATGTGACCTGAAAAAAAGCTGAAAACAAAATAATAATTAAAAAAAGTACTTAAAAGGGGAGCAGGAAGAAGGAAAAAAGGGAAAAAGAGGAAGAAGAGAAAAAAGAAAATAATTAAAAAAAAAGAATTGAAAGAAGCTTGACCATTCCTGGATTACAGAGAAGTGAGAAGCACTGATCAGCATCCTCATTTCCAGGGCTGTGCAAGCTCTGAGTGTGTTGTTAGAGAGTTTCCACTTTGGGGCTGGCCGGTGTCCAGCTGGCGTGGGGCACGGCCGGGAGATCTCCGTCTGTCTGCAAAACACTGTGAAGAGGCACTGTGCCCCAGCCGAGAGAAAACTCGTCACTTTACAGCTCAGCCTGCTCTTTCAACAAGAAAAGATAATATTTCCGAAAGAGTAAAGGAGAAGTTTTGCCATTACACAGCGTTTGAACCCTGTAGCAGAGCTTGTGGTTGTGGATCCAAGTCTCCTTCTCTCCATAGCCCAAAGTTACCATTCCAGGGGGGGTTTAATTCCTGTAAAGTGGGGCTGGGGAGTAGGGACAGCTCAGACTTGTTTGTCTTGTAGCAGCTAAAACAAAGACATGAAGTTGTTTTCCAGATTCAGCTATAACCAGTGAGCACTTTCCATACCTTCTGCTCCCCTGAACAGGAAAATTTCCTTTGACTCTGGGGAACTTGAGCCACACAAGTGTGAGACTGGATATCGTGGGGAATTTGCAATGGCAAGTCCAAAGAAGAGGCAGTTGGTGAAGTGAATCTGCTGAATCTTCTTGTAAACATTTAATGAGACAGACTTGAAGAGACAAACTGTTCTTGCAGAGATGATGGAATTGGAGGCCGCAGAATCCAGCCTGCTCCTGAGTCTCCTGAAGTTGATGAGCTACATGGGAGGACGGCATCAAGGGGTATCTCCTGCACGTCAGTCTTTATAAAAACACTAACTGAGCAATTTTCACTCTCCCTCAGTGCTTGCCTCTTGCCGTACTTTGTATTTCTTCCCCTCAGAGTTGTGCTGAGCTGCTGTGGGTCAGGGGCCAGTGCTTGGCCCTGCTTTGCTGTGTGGATCCCCTCGAGCAGCCCCTGGAAGGGCCATGGCCTTGCTTGGCTGCCGGCAGCCATAAGTGTGCTGGCTTTCCAAGGTTTTGATTTCCAACCTGTCTGGCAGCAGAGGGGATTGAATTATCTGAATTATCTTCTCGAGTGAAAGCGTTTGTGCAATGGCCACGGTGCTGGGAGCAGCTGTGATGCCTGACCCCGGGACAACTTTGGTCTGGTGCCTGTGCTGAGAAGTCGGATCTGGTTCATCTGGATCTGGCTCTAGGCTCAGTTTAATTAATTTTTTCTTCAAAGTAGATTAAATCGATTGCTTTGGAAAAAAGAGTAAACTGTCTTTGCTTTTTTTTTTTGTTTGTTTGGTTGGTTTTGGGGGTTTTTTTTGGTTTTTTTTTTTTTTTTTTTGGTTTCAGTAGCCAGCTGGGAAACAAGAGAAATTAGGTGGATTCACATAGTTTTCACTCTAAAATCTTTATTAAAAAAAAAAACCCAGTCTATTGGGTATGAACTAAGAAGCTGTGACATAGACTGTTCCCATATTTTAATGATCCTAGAATGACATGTTCTGCAAAAAGGGAAGCAATAATAGAAATAAAAATTCACTTTACTACCTAGTAAATGAAGAGACGTGACTACAGCTCAGAACTTCTCTGTCCTCTCCCTGAAAGGCCCTGACCACACCAAATATAACAAATTAAAGCACTGTTATTTCCATCTGGGACGTGTGTGCACATGCTGTCTGCCTTGTCAAGAATATCCACTGCAGCTGGAGTATGATGGATTTACTACACTTGTCTGAAGCTGGGGTTTCATGTGCTGGATGAAATTGTACAATGTTGTTTTTTTCATGGATGCATATGAGCTGCATGCATGGAGTTCATTCTGACCAGGACTTCTGAGGTTTTCTATGTCCCAAAATTCTTGCACAAATTGCTAGCTGTCTCTTCTGGCACTGAGACAAAATTTCCAGACAGAAAGGAAGATCTCTGTAGGGAACCCCAGGAGGGAAATATCCTAAAACTGAAGCTGTGATCAATGAATTAGGTCAGGGTTCCTCTTGGCCATGTAACTGCAGGAATCGGAGTTGGGCCTTTGCCCATGTCTTCAGCTAATGCACTGCCCTTCTCTTTCAGCCTGGGTGGTCAGAGATCTGATTTTTCTTGTCTTACCCTCCTCCCCCTTAAGGCTTTTAGGTGGGTTTGAGTCAGAAAGACACGTTCATCCAAATGCTGGCTGAGAGGTGTCCCCTGCCTCCGTCCTCTCGTGCCGTGGGCTGACTGCAGAGTTTACTTGCAGCAAGGGGAATACAGGTGTGTTACAGGGATGATCTCCCATCCAGAGGAGTTGGCAAGGACCAGCTTTTCCTGCATGGCTGCTCCATTTTCTGTTGCATGTGTGAGCACAGTGCAGTGGGTCTGTGTCCTCTGTGGCTCATGCCACCCTCAGGTAACACAATCACAGAATGGTTTGGGTTGCAAAGGACCTTAAAGATCATCCAGCCCAACACCCTGCTATGGGCAGGAACATTTTCCACTAGACATGGTTGCTCCAAGCCCCATCAAACCTACAAAGAAGCATGAAGGACTTGGGGATGCTGTGAGAGCTTGAGAGCTTTTACTCCCTGTTCAGTGATATTCCCTCCACTCAGCACACCCAGGCTTTACACAAACACCACCAAACTCACATGGTGTGAGGGTTAATCCACCCCTGCCAGAGATCAGCAGCACTTGAGACCTCCCAGCACTACCCCAAAACCTCCCTGGGGAAGAGAACATGCCTGGGGGTCAACCTGAAGCTTGTGAGAGCTAAAGATAAAAGCCCCAAAGTTCACAGTGGAAAAAGAACTTCTCTCATGACAAAGGGCTTTCTGCTGCCCGTAGTTTCCTAACACGATAACTGGAGGGTGGGCTAATTCAGGGCAGACGGAGGAGGAGACAAGGGGGAGTGTAGGAACCATAGCTGGGACCATGACATCATTGTATTTTCTTTCCTGATGTTGCTTAGAGCATGTGGCTATGTTTATCTGAAAACCTCATCCTTGCCTATGTAATTTGAGCTCAGTTTGAGGGATTTAGCATGTTTTGGAAACCACATATTAAGAATACAATTTGTCTGTGTAATCTTTTCCTATTTTTGTGGGACACTGACAGAAATGTCAGCACAGGAGTTTTATGTTGAGGGAATAATTCAAATTAATATAACTATCTGTAAATCCCGGTGGAAAGTCCTTTTTGTCAGCAATACAGAAATACCAACTAAGAGAGTTTGCCCTTACACTTTAAAAGTTCCAGGTCTGCATGTGTCCTAAGGAATTTTAATCTCCCATTTGATTTGGAAGGGATTTTATGAGCATAAAACTCTGCTCAGTTTTCGAGGCACACATTGGGATCTCAGCTGTTCCCTGTGCTGAAGCGTGGCTGCTTTTCAGATCCAGTTGAAATGACCAAGGAGATAATAATGGGGATGTTGAATTCAGAGTTGGCTGGGAAACACTGAGGAATACTGAGAGCTGTGCACCACCAGGCTTGCTGCTGCATCAGGGACAATTCTACTCTGGGTTGCAAGGCATAACCTTGGCTCATTTCTGAAACACAGGCATCTGATCTCCCTGCAGCTTATTGACTTTAATGGAGATTATTCTTTTAATTTTTACAATGGTGTAAGGGAGAGCAGAGTTTGGCTGGAAGCCATGATAGTGCTGCATTGGCAGATGGAGTGAGTGAAATATGCAGAATCAAACCCACTGCAGGGAAGGTTCAAGCTTTGCAATACTCAAACCCTCATTTGCCAGTCCAGAATTCTTGTTTTCCAGGGTGAATAGAAGGGAGCCATCCCTCCCCAGCATGGACTCAGCGTGCAAGGCCACACATAGAAATGAGGACTCTGGGGGCTTGTTCCCAGTTCCCATTCTTGTTTTCCTGCCAGCCCATTCTCTGTGCTGAGCTCTGCCTGTTGATAAGATACACTGCATTGTAAAGCGCTTCTTGATGAGACCCATGCTTACCCTGTCCAGGGTGATAAAGACCAAACAGAAGGAATGGGCAAAGCTGTCATTCCTGTGGAGGAGGCCAGCATGTGGCCCCTGGCTCGTGGTGGCATGTTCTGACTGCAGCAGTGGAGGCAGCAGTCTGGGCTTTCAGGGGAGCAGTAGCTGTAGTCTGTGGCAAGAATAGATTTTCTCCCTGATGCCAATTTCCCCCTTTAAACACAGTTCAAAGAGGTTTAAAGAGGTGATGAAGTATGACATTTTGCTTGTAGCAGTAGTAGGAAGAAACTTATATATGTATAAGCAAGTGAGATGAGGGGAAGGTAAGGATCTGACCATGCGTGTCATTTTGTAATGAGTTTTATTGCTATTAATACATTAATTCCACTGCCACAGCATTGTCTCTCCTCTTTCCTTGTTGCTGGCAGTGTCCTTCACCTGAAGCAGTTTTGTAGAGTATGATCCCTCCCCATTATACCTTATTCCTGGCTCTTTCTGATTTCTTACGCTTCAAAGCCTGGCATAAGCCCTGAATGTGACCTTTAAAATGCATTCAAAAGATGTTTAATCATTATCTCTAACTCTGCTTAGCCTTGTTATCTGTATAAATGCCCAGTAATATCATAGAGTACTATCATTTTATACATATATTTAATTATCTCTTGCATTATATTTGGTCTGATGAATTTTAATCCAGCAAATGCTGTTAGCTCATCACTGTATTGGCCTTGGACACGATCTCTCTTTCTTACTGCAAATAAAATGTGTTTATACTCATTGAACACATTGTGATCCACTCATACATGTTCAACATGGATGTGCTTTTTGGGTGCATGGCATATGGAGAACAAGGGGAAGCACCTGTAAGAGTGGGCCTTAGCTGCTCTCTGGGCTGTGTTTAACTGGTAGCCTTGCACTTGGAAGAGATTTCCTTTATTTGGCTGTCTTTGCTCTTTTGTACCGTTCCAATTTGTTTTCAACACAGCCTGAATGTAATTGAATAGCTTCTTTTATTTCGATGTAAAAAAATGTCTGGTTTACACGCCTCCCGAGGATTAGGCAGTGAATTAAAAGCAAGTGGTTTTAGAGAATCACAAATAATGCTTTAACCTCCCTCCCCACTGAAACCAATGAATGATTCTCTAAATAAACAGATTTTCCTTGGCGTATGTTGAGCTGGATGAGACAAGAGTCCTTCCCACAGCTGGCCCCCTCCAGCCTGTGGCTGAACCTCAGTGGCATGTGAAAGTTATGGTGTGTTTACCAGAGTTCATCCTCCCTAGTAATAGGGAGCTGCTGAATTGCTTCACACATGGGTCACCCAGTCATTGGGGGTGGTTTTATTTTAAGTTTCATAAAGAGTTTAGAGCAGGAGTGTGCCTCCCTGGCTCTTTGACTATTTTTAGTTAATCTCTGTGACTTCCCTACAGCTCTGCTCCCCTTAATGCAGCTTATACTAATAGGCAGAGACAGTCACTGGGGACATTAATGACTTGTCTGTTGAGGTCTGTCACTTGCTGGCGACTTACGTAGTCAGGTTGTTGTTTTACACCCTGGAGTACTCCGGGATTCTTTATCTGAGTCTCTGTCCTTGCCTCATTGGGTTTGCAGTGGACATTTTAGTTCCAGGTGCACTTCAGGAAACAGAGATTTCTGCATAGTTGGATAGGGTGTTTTTTTACCTCCTCACACATGCTTTATAGGGCCACTTGTTGGAGCAGAATTAGAAAAACTTTCTCCTCTGATATCCAAGGACTCTGTAAGGAGAGAACCAAGCAGGTCTTGTATCGTGAGGGTTTAAATCCAAATGGATTATATGATGGGTGACAAAAATATTGTGAGGAGGAGAGGTGCTGACAGTTTGGATGATATGAGCCTTGTAGCTCCTGTGTTACTGCAGTTCTTTTAAAGGGTCTGTCAACAATTCTCAGACTTTTGTATGATTTCCCTTCAGTCAGGTTTTCCTTTCACATTAACCATCATGATGTGCCTTTTGGGAGAGCATCTTGGGAAAAATTGAGATGCTCTAATTCATTCACCCTTAAGGCTACTGGATTTTCTGAATTGATAATGCTGATTTTGGTTTTGTTTGTTTTTTTTTTTTTTTTCCTCTCTTTGTTGCTTATTTCTTTAATGAAGAAGTCAGGGGTGCCTGTCAGAGACATTTATTCCTTTTAGGAGGAACTCGGGCACTGGGAAGATGCTGCCGAAAATTGTCATGGGTGAGCAAACTACTACCTACAGTCTCTGGTTTTTGTCTCTGTTGCCACAGTAACTTCCAGTCCTACTGCCCACTTAACACTGCCTAATTTGATTGCAAAGACCAGGCCTTCAAGGAGAGGCTTTAGGCTGTGCTTATGGGTTGAAATTGGGAGACTGTTGATAAGTTTCCCCTACCACCCCACTCAACAAGCAGATACTTAGCCTGTGGTCTATAACTGTGCTGTATTTTACAACTCCATAAACTTACAGCAAAGCCAGGGCTCTGCTCTCTGGCTCTGATACCAAGATGAAGTGGGTCCACTTATGGTTCAGTTGTTCTGTGTAGTCTATGTAGTCTCTTCAAGTTGTAGCTGGATGTATTATATACAAATCATGTGGCTAATTTTTATCATATCAGGCCCATTTTACCTTTTCTCCTGGAAGGACCGTAGAAAAAAAACACATTGAAGTGATGCAGAATTGATAAAAAATAAGTACAGAGCTTACAGATGCCTTTTACTACATTTGATAGCTGTAAAAGTCTAGAAAAGGTAGAATAATACACCTGCTCTAAACTGTCTTCCTTCATGGATAAGTGGATTTGGTAGCAGGAGTGGATTGAAATCTGCCTGACCTTTAGGGAAGTTTGAATATGAATCCAGACTGGCATTGAATTAGGCAGTAAAGCTCTTCTGTTGTGTCTAAATGTGAATCCAGATCTAAGCCTTGGGACTTCAGTTCTGTATCTAACCACAGTGGTTGCTAAAGAGGTGAAATAGCATCTGCAAGAGCAGTTGAGTGATGTGCACACTCTCAGGTGCTGGAGTGAAGACAAAACACACAAATGCTCTTACCCAGCGATGGAAGCCTGAAAAAACAGAGGAAAGGGCTTGGTGACAGCTGACAAGCATGGTGTCATGGGTTAACCCCAGCCAGCAACCAAGGACCACACAGGCCCTTGCTCACTCCCACACCAGTGGGAGCGGGGAGAGAATCAGAAGGGTAAAAGCTGGAAAAGTCATAGGTTGAGATAAAGACAGCTTGATAGGGAAAGCACAAAATGCCCACACAAGCAAAGCGAAACAAGGAATTAATTCACTGCTTCCCATGGGTAGACAGGAGTTCAGCCATTTCCAGGAGAGCAAGGCCCCATCACACATGATGGTTACTTGGGAAGACAAGCACCATCACTCCAAATATCCCTTCTTTTTCCTGCTTCTTTCCCCCAGCTTTATGTACTAACATGATGCCATATGATCTGGAATATCCCTGTCCTGGCTGTGTCTCCTCCCAACTTCCCATGCACCCACAACTTCCTTGCCAGTGCAGCAGTGTGTAAAGCAGAAGAGGCCCTGGCTCTGTGTAAGCCCTGCTCAGCAATAAAAAAATCTCAATATTATCAACCCTGTGCTCAGCACAAATCTGAAACACAGCGCCATACCAGCCACAGAGAAGAAAATTAATTCTACCCCAGCCAAATTCAGTGCAGGTACCCTGGGGACCTGGGGGAGAGTGGGTAAATAGAGGGATGCAGTGTTGCCAAGCTGCCAGATTTATAGGAGCACTGGGGTAGGATGTATAGGAGGAGGAATGACAGTGCAAGTGAAGGATAATACAAACTGCAGCAGCGTGGAAGTATAATGGGAAAAGAGAACTGCTGTGGTATCTTTGTGGGTGGGAATTCCAACTCTAATAATAAATGTAGTAGTAGGATTGTACTACAGGAACACCCCCTCCTTCCCCCCAGGAAATATTAAGTGAGATTAAAGAAGATGAAAATTTAGGACAGGTATTAATAGCAGGAGATTTCAACTTTCCATACATAGAATGGGTCAGTGCCTCATCAGGATGAGATGTAGTGCAAAAGTTTTCGATGGAGTAAGTACATAGTTGCCTCCTAGAACAATTAATCCTAAATCCTGCAGGAAAAGATGCTATTTTGGATTTAGCCTGAAGTGGTGCCAGGGCCAGAAGGAATTAGTGGCAGAGCTCTCAGATAGCAGGTACATTACAATTAGTTTTAACATCACAGCAGGAAAAAACAAGGTACATACCTGTATGTAGATATTTAGTTTCAAGAGAGGGATAAGGTAAATATGAGAGTGCAGTTTGAAAATGCAAGAAACCTGCACAGAGCCTGGAGGCTGTTAATAACAGTGTATTAGAAGCTAAAAAAAAAAACCCAGCTGTCCTCTAAATCACCTGCAGAATCAGTAGGAAAATTAAGCAGCATATCACAGGAGATGACTAGCATCTGAGAAAGGGAAATATGATTCAAATGAAGAGAATTGGAAGACTGTAAAATTTGTCAGGTCAAGTGTAAAGAGAAAATTGGGTTTTCTGATGAAGCCAAGCTCCTTTGGGTAGTCAGATGCTACAGGGATGGTGAGGGACTCCAGACAGACCTCATAAAAATGGGACATATGATCTCCAGCATAGATAAATGTACAGTAATCCATCAAGGGAAAATTAAACCATGCCTTCATGATGCTGAACTCCAGAACTGAGAGTTATATTTTGGGGGAGAGATCTTGGAGTCATGGTGGGCAGCTGTTTGGGATCATGTGTTCAGTGTGCAGTAGCATGAGGTTCACACAGCTCTCAAGTCTGTCCCTCTGGAAGGTCCCTTCCCTCTGGTGTGTTGCACACACCACAGAGCGTGGTGTCAGCAGCAAACCTGCTGAGGTTGTGCAGGACAACATCAAATGCTTTGTGCAGTTCCCAGTAGATGATGTCTGTTGCTCTTCCCTTTTCCAACAATGCAGTAACCCCTTGTAGAAGGCCACCAAATTTGTCAGGTACCTGAGAAGCTGATAGGATGGCAGCTGTTGATGCCTTGCAGCATAATTTGCCTTCTCATCAGTTTTACTTTATATATCGATCTCATGCAAATTAAAACGTTGCTGCCCTTATTTCCCTAAGGGACAGAACGGAAATGAGGATGGGGCTGGTTGTAGAAAGGCTGTGCAAAGAGCCCTATTTATCAATATAAGAAGGGCAGGGCACCTAGGATAGTGTGGAGGTAAACGCCCAAGGTGATGTTGAGATAGTGCATGGAAAGGGCAGCGTGAGAAAGAAGTTGCTGGGGAGGGAGTCTCAGAGTCCTGGTGTGGAGCTGACTGGGGGGAAAGCAGGAAGGGTGCATTATGGGGGTAATTCTACTACATTTGTAGAAGCCAGCATGGTGGGAATTTAGGACCATTTACTCCCACATTAGACGGCAGTGCATACATATCATATGTGTCGTTGTGTAGTAAAGGGGCATTAGCTGATACCCTAATAAATCAGAATTTTGGTACTCTGCTGGTACTGGGTATTCTAGAGGCTCCTAAAACAAACTATTTTGATGCTTAGTCAAATCTGAAAAGCAAACATATGAATCCTGCCTAATGCTGAAGCCATGAGAAGTCTGCCCACACCCAAAACTAATTTTGATACAGATAGGAAAGCAATTTCCTGATGAGAAAGCTCTTAATAGAGTGTGTTAATAGCAAACAGCCAGGAGAGGGTCTTGGGCTCTGGTGCAGCTAAGGAACCACATTGGGAAGCAGAAGGAGGCTGTGTTATGAGGGGTTGTGCGGTGGCTGGGGCAGGGATGGGATTTCAGGATGACCAAACAATGGAAGAGACCCCCTTTGGCTGGTGGCTGTTCAGCTGGTGGATGGCCTCAATGGTTGCTTGTCACATAGAGCAGAAGTGCAGCATTCCTGGCCCCTGCTGGTGTGATGTTGGGGTCAGCTTGGAGTTCCTTGGCCAGCCACTGCAAGAGAGAAAGAAAGATGTGGGTGTGGCTGCATTGTGATTGGTGTTACAGTGCTCTGAAATGTGTTTCTAGGCAAGAGGTTTCTCACTTCCCACTTGTCCGTCCCTGTGTTTGATCAGAGGACTTGGAGTCCACCAGGCCAAGCAGCCAGGGATGGAAAGCCTCCAGGAAACTCAGTGTTTTCCTTTGGCTTACCCTGTTGTTTTTACTTTCTCTCAGTTTGCAGTAATTTTTATTAGCAACCCTCACTCCCTGTGAGGGCGGAAATGCTGAGGTTGGGGATAACCTTAGAATCTGTAGGAGTCAAATTGGATGCTCCCATCTCCACTGAGGGGGTGGGAGCCTCCTAACTCCCTGTAACCAGTGTAGTGTGGGTGACTTTGAACTTCAGGTCTGTGATATCTGGTTGCCTGTAGACCTTTGTCAGCTGTGTGGTTTTCAGTGGAAGCCCTCTTGTAAGAGTCAGCTTGCTCATAATAAACTAATGAGTCATGCAAGCGTGGAATTTTTTTCTGCCTTACCTTAGGACCAGGTTGTTGCATAAGCAAATTCCACAACTTTCCCAGATGAGGTTTGCTCTGGCATCTCTTCTCTCATGGGAGCCTTCATTTTTTTTTGGCTTCTCTGAGCTGCCCTGAGAAATGCAGGCAAAAATACAGCTCTTAGGGGTACAGAGGGTATTCCCTGTCTGCTGCTCTTGGCTCCTGCGTGGACCCATCATCTCTACACACCCCAGAACAGTGATGCTCCATTGTGCCTTGCCCCATGCAGCCTCTGTGAGTCAGTCTGTGAGCTGTGCATGGATGAACCCTGTGGTGGGTGCTTCTCATCTCACGATGGAAGTCACACCAGGGTCCTGCTCTCCAGGATGCGTCATGGTGTCTCTATTTTGGGAATCAGTCATACGAATGAGAGTTTGAAGATTGCAGCGTGCATTAAATCTAGGACATGTGTTTGGCTCTGGCAGGGAGATGGAGCCTGGTTTGCTTTTCACCATGGGGATGATGTCCTCTGCTCATCCCTGGAGGTGTTCACATGCAAAGCCCCACCGTGTCTGCAGAGGCCATCCCACCCTGGCTCTGTGGAGAGCTCCAGAGTGCCTCAAACTCAGGCATGCAGCAGTGTAACCCCTCATCTCCTAACCCTGTCCTAACCTTGGGGGAAGGATTGTCACCCTCCAGAAAGCAATGTGTCACAGCATCTATTTATATAGAGTCTTCCATTGTGGATGATTCTTACTCATCTAACTTCACTTTTGGAGGCAGTGTTGTCATTACATTTCAGGCTCCATTTTTGGTTGACTTTGTAAGCTGGTAATGGCCCCACCATTTGGAATTCATTTGGACACAGTGAGAAAAGGTCTCATGGAACTGAAGATTTCACCTGAGCTGGAAGCACCAACAGAAATCCATAGGATTTACACTCTGAAATCCTCTGGGGGATATGGCAAATCTCAGATTCTTTATACCTTGATGCCCAGACTGTAAAATGAAATGGTACCTCTGGTCCAGGTGCAGTGAGTAGGGAACTATTTAAGTAATTGATATCCTCTTGAGACTACACTGGAACTGCAGGCAGAGATACAGAATTGGTAATGTGATCATAGTATCTAGAATTGTATCTGATGACTACACTCATCCCAGACTATGTACAAGACTTGCTTTGTCTGTCACAGGTATTATCCTGCTTATCTCTAGGTTGTGGCAAGAGATGTAAAACTTCCTTTTTTAATGGGAGAACAAGGACAGTTTAGTTAGGCAAATTTTAATGACCCAAACTTGGTTTCCCCAGGACAGAAGAGACTGGTGCCAGCCAGTGTAGCACTCCCATTCCCTGTGGAGCTGAGCAGATTCACACTAAACCAGAAGCTTGAAATGTGCTTTCAGTAGAGAAAGTGTTGGTAATTTTGGAAGAAAAGAATTTTCTGCCTTTTTTAGAAACAGAAATTCAGCTATGCTGTTCTGTGCAACACAAGTTGTACCGTACCAAACCTGAGGTTTCAGCTCAATTCTCCAGCCCTGGAATTTGTGGTGCAAATGGGCACACAGAAAAGTCTTGGAGTCTCTGTCACTCTGTATTTGGTGCTGCTGGCTGTTGCCCTTGCTGGATCCCACTGACACATCTGGCAGACCTTCACCTGAATGCTGGTTCATAAGCTTAGGTCTCCGGGAATGGATGTATTTCATTAGTGAAAAGGCAGTAGTATTTCCAAAGGGAGGGAAATCTCCAGGGACCCCTCTGCCAGTTCATCTGAGGTAGGTTTTAACTCCAGCTCCAACTTGGCCTTGGCCCCCTGAGATGAGATTTCTTTGCTGAACCTATTAAAAGCCAGATTAAGATCTCTAGCAGAGGTCATTTAGAAAACAGTGAGAGAATTCTAAGGAATACTTGTTTTCCTCTCAATCCTCAAAACAATCTGGGGAATGCATTTGGAGTCAGTTTCTGAACTTAACCCTCTCATCCCCAGGGAAAATGTTCTGTGTGCTGCCCTCATGCCTGGAATGGGGTGAGCTGGACCCCAGCTCTGACTCCCCAAGCCATGTCGATTTTCTGGAGTGCACAGCGGGGTTTGTGTTGTGTGGGGGTTATGCCACGAGGAGAGGGTGACTAAACCTGCTGGGTTTGCAGTTATATAAATTGGCATCAGCCTGTACTGTTGTGTGCACAGCACAGGCATGACTCAGAGGCAGGAGCTGCGTGTAGGGGATTGACAGCCCGGGGCAAGGCTGATGCATCCGTGTTGGGTCTCCTTGGGTGCCCCTCCTCTGCTGTGGGTGCTGGGGGTGCCAGCTTCTCCTGCATTAGGGAACAAGGAGGGTTAGTACTGAGCCTCTGGGGCTGCAAACAAGTCAAACAGTGAGTCAGCATTAGGTGGAAATCCAATGTTGTGAATGTGGGCTGTTGAAATACAAAAGAGCTGATAGGAAAATGAACCTGTCTCTCCACGGTGGCGAGTCCATCTGTCTGTGGGAGGTGGGATCATGTTTAGATGCAATGATAAAGGATGGACTAGGAGTGGAGCTCAGCTGTGAGCCTTGTTGAGCCTAGGAACCAGCCCAAAAGCCTGGAGTGCCTTGTGTTCTACAAAGAGATGCCTATTGATTTCATTCTAAAACCAGCTGTATCAATTGCATCCTATCCATAGAAATGTGTGCAAAACAGCCTTTTTTTCTTGTTTCCTTTTTTTTTCCAAATCAACTCTTAGTGCATTTGTTTCCTTTGTTTGTTTGTACTCTAAATCAGTATGCATGGGTGTTCTAAAATGGGAAGCCAACTCCATCCGGATGTTGTAAAGGAAAAGAATACTTTGTACCACTCAGAAAGATTTTGCTGGTAAGTCTCCTCTCTATCAAGAAAAAACGAAAAAGAAGAACAGAAGAGAATGTTTTACCTGGGACTCATTGTGTTCTTTATGGAAATCACCAATATTCAGAATTTGTGCCTCCAAAACGGCAAGATCTAAAAAGAAGTGAAAAAAATCTAAATTTCTATTACTCAAATTAACTTTCTGGGTTATGGAACTTAGATTTCTGTGCTTGAATTTTCATTTTTCAGAGGGGATCAGGAGCTTATTTGAAAAAGAAAGGAGCATGCCATCCCACTTTCCCCCACCCTGCTTAGAAAGCTTTGCTGGAAGGCTCGCTCTGGGAGCCAGGGCGTTTGGAAAAGGACCAGGAATCACAGGAGTGGGCAGTGCTGGAGCTGTCTCAAATCCCCTGCTAATAAACACACCAACTGAAGCCAGATGGTAAAAGTGAATTTTTATCATGTTTTATGTGGATTAATGATTCCAGTAAACATTTTTCTCCCTTGTATACGTTCAGGGCAGCGTTTGCACAATGTCTAAGGAAATTTAGTGAATTTTCTCTGGCTTTCTCGGTGCTGCACTCAAAGACTGACTTTGTCTGATCTGCCTCAGCCTCCTCTCATATTTGCCATTTGTAGGAGCCACAAGAGTGCAGTGAGACAGTGGTTGCTGATCCCTGAGGGGTCTGGTTTTCCCTTGATGTGTCTGTGGCTCCTTTCACTATAATAAGAGTTATTTGTGCATTTGGAGGGGATTAGTTAATGACCTGCAATGCTCAATCTGCAGGGCCACAGATTGTCTCTCGTGACAGCCACACTTTCTGGAGTGCTTTTGTCTTCATTAAGTTACAGTGTGTGGTAAAAACAAGTATTACTGCCCTCATTTCAAGATGGGAAACCTGAACTGTTGCCTGTTTGGTGGGTAAATAACATGAGCTGCTGCAAAATAAGTGATTTATTGTGTGTATAGTTAGGGTACTGTGGTTCAACAAGACACTTCTCCTCAGCCATGCTCTTGGAGGGGCTGTGGGTGTCCTTTTAACCTGGGCAGTTGCTGGGAAATGAGCTTATCCTGAGAGGCAATTAGGCTGACAGGGGGGAGGTTACATGTGCACACATTTCCCATGACTTTGTGAGCTTGTTTGTAACATGAGTTTCTAAGCCCCTGATAGATATTGGATGTGGGAACTGGGCTGGTGGTGTGCTCAGGTCCACGAGGTTGGGGCTCAGACCCACCACAAGCCCAAGCCTTCCCAAAGCTGTCACAAACAGTAGGGGCAGTTGTGGAGGGAGAACGTGGCAGCCTGAAGGCTTTGCCAAGCCCTTGTTTTGTCAAGGAGTTTCCCTGGTTGTTGTGCAGTTTGTTCTGGTACCTGTGATCACTGTATTGAGTGCTCTGCTTTTCCATCAGCACAAGTGAAGCCCTCATTCCAGGGCTCACTCTGGGGGTGGTATATAGTGTCTGGGAATGACTCATACAGCTGCTGTATGGCACATCTACTGCTCTCCAGATGTAAAATTAAACACAGGCTTTTAGTGTTATCTTGACCTAGACTAATGCTGCTATTTTGGGGTTTTATGTCAGAGGCACGAAAAACCTGGAAATCACTGATGGAAAAGACCTATGAGATCATCCCCTCCACCCACAGGGTTTTTCCCTGCAAAATATTCTCCATCATTTTGTCCAAAGCAATCAAAATTCACTGTAGTGAGAGAGATCCTAATGTTTCTCCAGGGGAACTCTTACATCTTCCAGGAGGCCAGGGAGGACTCATTCATCCCCAGTCTACAGTCCAAAGTTAATTTTACTTCATTTAAACTTGCCTGTCCAAGTTCAAGTCCCCAAGATTGGTCCTGCTCTTCCTGCTGTTCATACCCAGCACAGTACAAGGAGGTGAACACAGGCTGCTCAGCCACCTATAATAGGGTGAATTTGCAATCAACCCTCAAATAATTGCCCTGGGCCTCTCCAGCTGTACCTCTGTCACAAAGGTTGTGTAGGAGGGTAAGCTGCATATCCCAGTGTTGCATCTCCTCCATCCCTCTGAGGCACAAACCTCCCACAGGGTATTATTTTTGTTTTGTTGAAATACCTCATTTGCTGCTTTGTGGGATGTGCTGACCCAGACTGATAACCCAGTGGTGTTTCTTATCAAAGAAAAAGGCAAAATTCCCACTGCATGGGAGTGGGCTGCTGCAGGTGGGTGGTGGCTACCTGATGGACAAGAGCTGGGTTAGACCATGTCAGTATGTCCATGTGTTTGGGCTGCTGGGGACACCACCCCTTCCACCAAACCTTATTTCTGAGATGCTTCAGGCTGTTAACAACCTCTGCTAACGAGTACTGTAACATCACTGAGACGTCTATTTTTAATTTAAAATGCAATTACAAAAAAAAGAGGTCCTCACATAACAGATTTTACAGATAAATTGGAAAAGAAAATAATCTCTGTCTGCAGGGCAGGGACTTTGTGTGCCAGCTCCCTGCTTCGGCCCAGTTCTGTGTCCCATCTCACCCCCACATCCCCTGGGAGTGGAAATGGAAACCTCTGCTCTGAGCTCTGGCAGGACAAGTGGATACCAGGGGAATGTTTTTGCCAGTACTTAGCAGGAGCCAGCTCTTGCTCCACTGCAGCAGTTAAACACGAGTGCTCTGAGCCTGCACAGCCCTCCTGGCACTGGCTGAATAGGTATTTGTGGATTGGTTTGGGTTTGGTTTTTTTTTTTTTTTTGCACTGGGGTCATTTTCTTCTTGGGCTTCTGAGCACTCATCTGTGAAACATGAAATTGCCTGACCCTGAAGCTCATCCCTAGAGTGGTGAGTTCCATAGCTTGAAGAGAACAGTATTTTCCTTCCTTTATACTCAGAGGAGTCTTCAGACTGCAATCACTCAGCAGACAGCAATTTTCAGCTATCTTTCCTTTGTGTCTTCAATAGGATATGAACATCTTTGGAAAGTGTAAATTTACAGCTGAGGATCACAGAACGATGCCTCACTCTTTGATCTTTCTTGGGCAAGCTTTATGTAGAGACCACAATAGCCACCTCTGAGGAGCAACGATATAAATGGTTGATAAATGGTGATAAATGGTTGCCCTGAAGGACCCATCCAAGATGCCTGGGATGGCTCCAGGCTGCACACAAGGGATGTGACAGGATGGGCTATTCAGTGCCATCACCTGGGGACATTTTGTCTGATAGAGATCCCAGGTAAACTGGGGTCCTAGAGCTTTGCCAGGGCTGGTGCAGCCCCTCTCAAACATTACAGGATGCTGATGCATGAATGTAAGGAGAGAGGAAAAAGTCCTCATGTCCAAGGAGAACTCTCATTCATTTTGAGAATGTGCTGGGGGACAGAGATGTAGAGTGAAAAATGTCTTTGAGAAAACCACCTTTTGCTCCTCCTAAAAATTCTAGTATTTTTACTGAAATCTGCATGACTTGCCTCCAATCCCCAGGATGTAGCTCTACCTTCCTCCCATGCAGCTGCCTCCTACTAGCCATATTCCCTCATCTCATTTCCATGAATCTTTCCATATTCATCTGACCTTCTGGTGTCTCATTTATTTTGCTCTGTTTGCATTTATTTGCTCTGCAAGTTCCTCAGGCCAGAAGCTGTCTCTATAAAGCATTTAGTGATTGTCCAGTAGAATTTCAGTGTGTAATGTTTTGAGTCCACAAAAAAAGGCAGCTCCAGCCCTGTAGGCTGCTTTTACAGGTTACTCTCCATGTAACTTGAGCCAACTTTAAAAAATAAAATTAACTTCTGTAACAAAATAATATAAACATCAGATCTCATCAGAATTTGGCACTATAATAACTGGAAAATATGGGAAAATATGCAAAAATTCTGTTCTTCCTTACAAGCACAAACACTTGAAGCATACTGGGTTATTTGTCACCACTGCCAGGCTCTACGGTGCCTGCATCCATTTCTTACCACCCACAAGGGCTGCTTTCGGAGTAACTGAGTCATTAGTGTCCTTAGCTGCAAATTTTGCTCTTTGAGCTTCATGCTGCTTCTTTGCATAGTGCATTTGTGCCAATTCACTGGGGCGTGGATCATTTGTTTTATCGACACATCCACAGGACAAAGGGCTGAGTGGAAGCGAGCCTGGGGTTGGGATATCGAACCTTTTGTCCCTGGAATCGTTGTGGCATGCCCTGGGCTGGCAGGGGACAGCAGCCATCCCAAGCCAGTGGCCTTTGTGCAGTGATTTGGAGGTCATGACTGCGCTCGGAGCAGCCGGGTGTCCGTGCTGCGGAAAACTCACTGGAGGGACATATGGAAGATGCTCTACTGCTGTTGGCCACACAGCAGGGCAGCATGGGACCCTGCCTCTCAGGGATCACAGGGCTGCTTCTCTCTCCTGTGCCCTGCTGACAGGCCCACTGCCTGCAGTACAGTGCAGACAGACTTTGGCGATGGCATCATAAATTCTGGACCAATTATTATTCTTTTACTCATGGGAAATTCAGTGAAATCAACCATCGGAGCAAAACTCTTCCTCATTTCCTACACTGTGTCAATTTCCAACTAACAGTGGGACTGTGAAATCTCTTGAGTTTTATTATAAAATTACTAAACAACCAAGAAACTGAACCTTTGCTTTAAGTGGAAAAAAAATTTTAGCTTTACTGCTGTTTCTTGCAGATTCCTCACGTTCCCGTGTGCAAAAAATATGACTGTTCAACGTGTCTATTTCCATACCAGTAAAATGGGGATCACAACATCTCTTACTCACAGCAGGATTATGAGCTTGAATGAATTAGTATCTCTAAAGTGCTCTGATGGTAGGTGCAAAGTCTTTCAATCAGAACTCATGATTCCAGCTAGGGAACAGTTTTATGTGGTGAATGCTGAGGTTAGAAAAGTGTGAAGCCAATTTAACTTCCAAATTTTGTGGGTCTTGGTGCAGCACTGGAAAATCTGTGCATTCAGGCCCTTGATGCTGAGTGGTTAATCAGGATCAGACTCTTCCATGTTCTTGCTAAAACCAATCAGACTATGTGCATAATAATGCAGTGCTGCTCAGAAATCATGGTAGACACAGGTTCTGTGAGTTACTTTTTGTCCTAGACGTCTTGAAAGACAAACATAATTCTCCAGCCTTTATCGACAGAAACTCCTTTTCTGAGAGAACCTCTTACTTGCTGATTGAAAGCTTTTTACCCTACAAAAAAATAGCAATCTCGTCAGGAGGTGCGGAGTTCAGCACAGTGTTAGCACTGCAGCAAAAGCTCTTTTGCTGTTTGAAAGTTGGAGTTCTTCGCTGGGCCCACGTGTTTATGATGACTAATTTCCCACTCTTATCTAAGAGTTACTTAATCTAAGAGTTCCCAGTGGGATAAATGGAGCAGGAGTGAGGGCGATAGTGTGCAGCTGTCAAGGTGAAAAAGAGAAAATACCCACATATTGCAGTACGCAAGCTCTTAAAAAAATGTTCTGGCTTTGCCAGGAAAGATAAGGGTCCCCCTGCAGCTGCAAAGTTTCTAGGAAAGAAACTCTAAGTGCTGCAGAAGTTGGAAAAATGGTCATACAAGCTGTGTTCTGGGAATAGTCTCCAGCCTGTGGCACTGCTGCTTCATGCCCCTGGTACTGCTCAGTCTTAGTGACACAGACATAACGCTTCCCTCTGAGGAATGGCAGGAAAACACATCCCCATATCCTTGGGGGTGCTTGGGTGCTGGGCTGCTGGATGAAGATTTGCACACACCTGACCGTGGATATTCAGGGATCTAAGGCAACAAGTGGGTTTCTGGATATTGGTCTTCTCCCCCAAATCTGTTGCATCCCACTTGGGAAGAGTAGGGAACTACAGGGAAAATGCAACCTGCTCATAGAAATAACTCTTGACTCCAGCTCTGGAGGCAGTGAAGCTGTGAAAGAGAATGCTACATCTCAGGGTTCATTATCTTGAGGGCATGGGAGTTATCCTTAAAACTGCTGCTTCTCTTGATGGATATAAATTAATTACCCCCAATTCTGTTGCTAGCTCATGACTTGCTGAAAGCTCTTGCTCCAGCAGAATCCTCAAGGATTCTGAATTAACTTTTAAATTAAGCAGAGGAATGGGGTCTGATATCATGCCTCTCATTGATCAGGTTAGACACTGCCTTTGTTTTACTCCTGACTCTTTAAAATGGTTTGGGATTGTCAAACTTATGATCCTGGAGCGAGCCATGTCAACAACCAGCATTTATGTGGGAATGTAGGGCTGAATATGTGTTTTCCCATAAAAAGTTGAATATTTTAGCTCAAGAACCACAGACAAAATGTGACAGCCTCATTTGAATGTGCAAAGACCCAATATTAGCTACAAGACTGCTTGGTGTTACACCACATCTCTGAATAGATGTACTTTTACAGAATACCTCATGCTGAAAATCTCATTAATCGGAGAACAGTTATCACATTGCCAGCCTGACTGAATGATTTCTTTTTTGTGAAAAAATGTGTGTTTAAAAGTCTAAATGCTCCTATTACAATAATTAATTACCTGCAGAAAATTGAAAGCACACAAGAAATTATTGAGAAAGAACATTTAGACATCATCTGTCTTCCTAAAAACACTTATCTGAGTATATAAAGAAGAATATTATTGCAGCGTAGATGCTGGCCCCTTGAAATATATTTTTCTGCCTTCTCTTTAAGTGCATTCTTACTATAATTTTTTATATATAAATATATAATGCCTCAATGGGTAAAAGATATATTGAATTTTTAACTGGAGTGATTGTCTGGAGAAGATTGACTTCCCTGCCACTTCTGATGCAGTTTAATTTCTGTGTTACTTATGAAATGATGAGAAATAGGCTTTAATGGGGAGAAGCAATGGCTCAGAGAACTGGTGATCTTGCAGAGCGTGGGTCAACAAGGAGCCTCGCCTCGAGTATTTATGAGCTGTGACGGTGTCACAGGGATTGCAGTTTGGAGAAGGAAGCATTGCCAGAGCCAGTGGAGCAGACACCCAGCCACCTATAAATCTGTGTGCTTTCACTCCTTATTAACTGAGGGTCAGGGCTTATTAATTATATATGACTTGATGATGACATACATATCTCATAAAAAAGAAAGCAGCTTAGAGTGCAACTTGATAGCTTTACATTAAGCAAGATGGAGATGGGTCTTTTACAACTCAGCATGGGGTTAGAAGAGTAAAATTTACTCCTGCTTAGAGGGTTGTGTGAACTGAGAACATCCATGTTTTTTTAATAGAAAATCATCAATGGATTAGCCCTGTGCCAGTCATTTCCAACAGATTGAAAAATACGTGAGGGAAATAAACAGCATCTGGTTCTCTCTTCGTAGGAAACCAGGAAAACCAAAACAAGAAATGGACCAAAGGAATCTTAGGCAAAGAAAAAAACAAAGATCAGTTATGTAGATTGCACAGGGTGTGTAGACAAAACCCTAAAAAGCCAAAATTTCCTGGCTGACACAAGGCAGAGCTCAGACTGCAAGCATTACCTCCTGACAAAGAGCAGAAGGCAATAGTAGTTTACACCATCACTGGACCAGTGTGGAAGAGGGAGCAAGGGGATGGAAATAAGGCTTAAGTTATTTTGTTTAAGCCAGCCTTGGTCTGGGAGCCAGTGTGCCACTCTCAGAACTTTGTAAAACTTCTGTCCACTGAAATCTTTGGCTCATCACGCAGAGCTCAATATCAGGGTCTGAATTAAATCCATTTATAGTAGCTTTGGAGGAGATCAGGGCTGGGTGGAATGTCTTTAGCAAAGAAACTGAATGTTAATAACCATCCCAGTGAAGCCTGTGCAAACAGTTAGCCAAAGAAAGTAACGGTGAAATGAAAAATAAAGTACCTATTCCTCCTGCTTTGCAGATGTAAGAAGTCCTAGGTTCAGCCCTGAACTGATCCTTGTATATGATATGAGAATCAAGGGCCTGAGTTGCATGTCTGAGGATGGCAAGATCAAGTGAAATTTATTCTTAGAATTAATATTATCTTTAGTTTTCGAAACATTTCCAAGAATAAGATAAAGACTTCTGTTGCCTTGGTATAACTTTCAAACCAGGCACTCCCCTAGTGTTCTCAATGCCTCCATCCAGCATGTTCAGAGATGCTTATACATAAAATAATGAAAAGAAGAAAGAAAAGAAGTCAATGTTCGACACATTAATGGTCACACATAAAAGAGTAAGTGAATTTTGTGAAATACTCTCACTTTTTTTTTTCTAGTTGTTAAGAAAGACTGTGCCGATGCCAGTAATAAATAAAAACCAGCTGAGCACATTTTGGAGTTACTGTGGAGCTTTTCATCACCAGAAAAAGCCCAGCCCTGCTGCTGTAATTACATGATGCATAGCACAGTTTGTCTCACCCTTCTTTCTCCTTATATGAACAACAACCACTCTGCCACACTTGCTGTATTTAAACAACTGATATCTCCTAATAATCACTTGGTGCTAATAACGCTCTTAAAAAATATTTATTGCAAATAATGACGTCCCTGTATCATTTGTGCTGCAAATGAAGATGCATTAGTTTCTGGAGAGCACCACCATCACCTTTCATCATGTCCTCCCAACACAGCAAGTCTTGACATCCCAGTGTGCTGTGTGAACGTTCACTGAAAGCCTGAACCAGCTTTAAAGAGATGCTGCAGCTGCTCTGAATTTTAGTCAGTGAAGTGAAGTCTCTTTAGCCACAGATTTCTCTCTCCAAAGCTGCCTTTTCTGAGCAGAGGAGATCTTTCATCTGGTTGTATTTTTACAGTTGCCTGGCACAGAGTCCCCTTTTCTTGGTGTGAATTTCAACATTCACCACCCAAACACAGACCCCGGAGTAGAGACAGAAAAATTATTCACTTCCATAGCTAAAAGATCAAAGATTGCAGAAAGGGAAAAAAAAAAGCTTTTGGGGGAAGGTTTGCCCAGATTGGTCCTTGTTTAAGAGATCTAGTGCTGTGTTTGGTTTATGACAAAAAAAATGGTTCTGTTTCTTGCTTGTGACCACAAGTGGCTGTGTTACCATGGTTTAGTGACTCTCCATTGTTGGCTGTTTGTTGGCTTCAGGATTTATTTGTCTGATTTCACTTCCCACTGTGCAGGGAGAAGTGAGCACACAGCTGGTTACTGCAGCTCAGCTGTACCTCCCCAGGCAGTAAGTCCTTCTTCCTGGGTGTACATCTGTGCCTTAGTACTGCCAGAGGGAAAACACCAATTTGGGGCACCACAGAGGTGAATGTGCCCCTAAAACACTGATTCACTCATAGACTCAAGGTGCTGTGGGGCTGAAGCACAGAGTGTGCCAGCAGAGGCTGAGAAGACTGTTCAGCCTGGAGGGGAGGTGGCTCAAGAAAGACCTTTTTGCTGTCTATAAGCACCTAATGGGAGGATGTAAAGAACAAGGAGCTCAACTCTCCTCAGAGGTTTGTGGTGGCAGGTTTATGTGCCACAGGCACAAGTTGCAAGATGGGAAATTCCAGTTAAATGTAGGAAAAGCTTTTTTACCATGGATGTCATCAGATGGTGGCGGCTGTCCAGAACATCTCTACCTTGGCAATGTTCAAGATTTGGCTAGACCTGGCCCTGAGCACAATATCTAGTTGGATGTGCTTTATGTGGTGGGGTAGACTAGAGACCTCCAGGGTTACCAGAATTACTCTGTGACTAGTAACAAATCCCACTGAAGATTCAAACCCCAGGAAGTGAACAGCATTTTTTACTGGCTGGTTCCCCCATCTTGTGTTGATGGTCTGGGCTCATGGTATGACCAGTTCTGCCATAGGGTAGGTATGGGTATCTCAGAGTTAAATGGAAATCACAGATGGGATGAGGAATGAGCAACTCACAACATGACACCATGCCTGCTATGGGGCAGGACCTTGGAGCTGGACAGGCTGGGAGGGGTAGAGGAATCCTGCTGTGATATGAATCAGACATTAACTCCAGTGAGGGCACAGGTAATGGGATTTTACCAGTTATTTATCAAGCTCAGTTCTGGTGTTTCTTGCTTCCTGGATAAGTTCCGGTAGCTGAAGGATGTTGCATTTTCTGGCTTATTTTGAGCACTGCTGCTCAAGCCCTCGCCCTCGAGCTGGCCTCCAGCTGCCATCCTGCACACCAACCAGCTGCTCAGTGTCACAGTGTTTTATTGACACCCCATCAGCAGAGCCACGTGCGTGTTCCAGACCCATCTCTGAGCCTGCCAGCACCTTTCAGCTGCTTCCCCAACTCTCCTGCCTGTTTCAGCTGCTCCCAGACTCTTTTGGATGTGCCTCAGTGCAAAGAGAGACCTCAGAGCCTGGTGTGGAGGGGAGAGACAAGCTAATAATATGATCCTATTTTTTCAGTAAGTTTAGAGCTTTCTATACCAAAAGTGGAAGCTTCCTCCTTGCTGGAAGGAGGACACCACTTCTGTATCCTGCTGTGTGGTTGTTAAAATGTGCCCAGGAAAGCAGTATTGGAGGCAAAACAGGAGAGGCTTTCAATGAGAGCTGGAGCATCTCTTTGGAGTCAGTGTAGTGCTGATTTGCTCTCTGAGTGAAGAAACAACCCATGGTTAAAACAGCTCTGAAGTAAGCAGATGTTTTCTGGACAGGCTCTTAAAGACCTTCAAAGGCAGCTAAGCCCTAGGGAATGAAGTGAACCAGGCTCCCCTGGAAATCAATATACACAAGCTGAATTTTCACATTTTGAAAATGCAATCAGTTCATTTGGGTGCTTAACCGTCCAACCAAAAGCTCCAAAATACTTGGTATGTATTTTCTGGTCTACCAGCTTTATGTCTGTATTTATTATCACCTCTTGCTGCTCCATAACTGCTGTGAGGAGCTTTGCAGCTTGTGTTTTCAAAAAACAAAAGTATTTACCATGATGTTTTCTTTTCAGAGTTTTGAAACTTGCTTTGTATAAAAATTTAAAAACTCAGTGTGGGCACCAAACAGTTTAAGTAAAAAAAAAAAAATTGGGATCAGAAAGAGGTGTACCCCTAGATTGAGCTTGTTTACAATTGAGAGATTGAGCCTTTATTTACAATCAACAGCAGCAGGGAGGATTGTGGGAAAAAAATTTTGAAAGTTTTCTTCGTTTTCCCACTGCACCTGTATTTTTTGCCTTTCCCTTTTGGATCCCAAACTCAGTCTTGCCCTCCCTCCCTGTGTGTCCTGTCCCCCCCCACCTTGGGCTGTCCTGCACTTGTGGCAGCTGCTTGGCATCAGCATAACAAAGCTCCAGACAGCAAGGAGCACTATCTTGCCTTTAGACAGATTTCTTCCTATCCCAGGGTTTTTTTTCCACATTTCCCACCTGATTCACTGTAGCCCTGAAGAGCATCATAATTTGCTCCTATTGAGAAAAAAAAAAAAAAAAAGGAAAAAAAAAATCAATATCTTACTTACTAGTAGAAATTCTACTCAGCAAAACTGAAGTCATCATTTGAGAAGCTCTGGGTTTTCCAATAACCTTAATTTCTTCAAGATGCTTTCCTCAATTTACTTGGAGCCACTTGTTCTTCAGACAGCTCAGACAAAATTGTCCCAGGTTTCCCTAAAATGTGTGAGCCTTTTCTGTGTTTGATCATGGGCTGTTCAATATTCTTCCCAAAACTAAAGGGCAGGAGGTCATTTGAGCTGTGAAGCACCGAAGGGAGCAGAGGCTGTGGATGAAGGGAGCAGAGGCTGTGGACATTAAGTGGAACTTGCAGAAGTAATTTGGGTGAGACATGGTGCTGGCTAGCAAAGCCCTGTTAGGAAACCACTCAGGCTTCCTGCTAGGCATTACACATTCCTAATTTTATGAACCTTGCTGGAATCATGCTAGCAAAGTGAAATGCATTTCCAGGCATAACCCAGCAGATTTCATTTTAATAGCTGCAGCAGATCTCTGCTTGTGGAGCTGAACATTGGAGCCCGGGGCTGGAGCTGAGGACAGACAGCAAGTGTTCATCCTAGGGAGGCTTTCTGTCTCTTAAAGGCTGTCTAGAAAAAAAAGATAAATGTTGGTTGTACTCCACTACTGCTGTAACAGGAGGATAAAGAAGGAAAATGTAGGAGAACAAGCCAAAAGCAGAAGGGAGTAGGATCAGGAATAGGGAGGTGTTAATTGTTCCCTGTCTCTTTGGGATGGATGGAGTGAGTCTGTTGCCCGTAAATCTCACAGTGTCACAGCACCCTAGTAATAAACTCCATCTCAGGCAGTAAGACAAATGTATCTGAAGAATACTGTAATACTTCCTTGGCTTCAGACCAATGTTTTGGGTAGATCTGTATTTTCCAGTGTTTCAGTGATGGGGTGGGAGGGGATGGCTCCAGGGTGGGGTAAGGCCGAATCCCCGTCTGCCCTGAGTTAATGAGTGACATGGGATGGGAAAGGTTGGCAGAGAGGTGGATTGGAGCTAGTTCCTCCTGTTGTTGGTTTTGAAGTGATGGGAGCATAGTGTGGGTGCTTGGCAGGAGCTGGATTCAGGTAGCATGGTCTGGGATGTGCTCTCCTTGACCAGCCAAGGGCATCCTGTGACTGTTACCTGGAGGGGTTGGTGGCCAGCACAGCACTGACACTGCAGGTGGTGCTTGGCCCTGGGCAAGCATTTGCCAAGGTCATCACCTTGGATTCACTTTACGACTTCAATCAACCTCAGAGAGCTCCATGGCAAACAGGAAGGCTGAACAGGTAGGAGGCACACGGGGCATGGCTGGAGATCCTGTCAGTCACCCATAAACTTCTTCGTGTGGCACTGTGATGGTTGATCACAGCCCTGACACCCCAACCGTGCTGTATCCCTACACATTCAGGGTGAAATGGGATCATTCTGGGCAGCATGAGGATCACTTGGCCTTGGCTGTTATTCAGAGGATTTTGCTGTTCATGGTTTTGTTGTTTGTGATAATTTTGATGCTGTGGAAGGCACAGGGAGATGTGAGGTCTGACAATATTTACACTGCTGTGATTGGAATAAGGAGCAAAACACATAATTCATTCCTAATATTACACTATGAAGCTTTTTGCTGTTTGTCTCCCTGTGGATGTAATTAGTAGTGGGAGCTCTTTTAAAAAAGTAATTACACCATTAAGCATACTTTGGCTTCAACCACAAAAATGCATGGTTGGGCTCCATAATTACACCACTTAATGACGTTACATAATTGGACGTAAGAGTCTATGAAGCAAACAATGCTTGGGCTCCCTCTGACTTGCTGCTGCTTTGATCTCCAAAGCAGTTGCTGGGAGTGGAAACTCCACATCCCACGCCTGGGTGAGTTGTGCTTGGAGAAGCTGTTTTCTTCCCAGAACCACTTCCACTCAGTGTGATAAACCACTAGTTGAAGCATTGGGCTTAAGTCACTGGATTTGATATTTTCAAGTTTGAGGACGTTTTTGGTGGTTTGGTGACTCATCACAGCTCTGCTGCTGCTGGTGTTCCCAAAGTAGGGAGCACTTCAGGGTCAGCCTGGTGAAGGGCCAGAAATAGAAATGGTTTAGAGGGGAGGACCAGGAGTGTAACTGCAATGTGACAGCGTGGTCTTGATGGGTTGTTCAACCTTTTCATGGGGACTGGATTGGCTGTAGTGTGCCTGTCCTTGGCTGTTCTAGACCTCAGTAACAACAGGTCACAAAGTGGGTGGCACATTCATTTGGAAAAGATGTTAACTCCAGAACACATCTAAAAGATATTTTTTGCATGACATGAGTGACCTTGTCATTGGATTGTGTCCCCCATGCATGGACAGCACTGTCCCTGATGGTCTCAGTAAGGCAGAGATGGAGGAGGGAGATGCCCCCACAATAGGAGCTGGGTGACACTAGCAAATAGCTGTGGCTGCTGCACACCCAGCAAAGAGTGCTCCAGCATTGCTCATCTGGCTCAGGGATGTGGAGGGATAAGGCTGGGATACAGCTCATTTGGTGTGGCTTTCAGCCATAGCTATCTCCTCCTGGATTAAAATCTCTTTGCTTGTATTTTCAATGTTTTATAGTTTTGTGATTTGTTTTTACTGCTTGTTTGGGGGAAAAAAAAAAGAAAGTGAAATTGTGTGTTTATTGTGTTTCTTTAGTTGAAAGAATCAAATGATGAGTGCAATCTAAAAAAGAAATCAAAGCCAAACAACATGAGCCTGGGAGCTGCCCAAGTGGCTCACTTCCTCTGGGTTTCTAAAGAAGTACATGTCCATGAGACATGTTTTTGTTCCTGTTTCTTCTGTACACAGCATTGTGGAAGCTTTAAGTAAAATCTGTCCCTAAATAGGCATCCCCAGGACATGCAGCTGCCAAAACAAAAATCAGGCAACAAGACTGTGCTCCTGCCCTGAAACTAACTCATCCTGTTATCTTTTTCCTTTCTTTATAATCTTTCTATTAAGTTTTCTTGACACTCCTTTTTTTAAGCAATACTGTGCCTGGCCAGTGTTTCCTACTTGCACTTTGGGAGGCTGAAGCTGCTTCTGTAGCAGGTCAAGATTTCTGGCAGTGTCCCTGTGAGCACTGTGCCAGGTAAATTCTCCAGCTGCAGAGATGGCTGGAGGGTTGGACCTCCTTTGGACTGTAAGTCAAGGTTTAAGTTAATTTTGTGTTCCTTGGTGGCTTATCCTGGTTCTCTCACAATTTCTCTGATAACCTCTTTGGGAAACAGTGCAGTGAGGGTTGTATCTGGGCTCCTACAATTAAATTACATACAGTTCCGTGAAAAAGCAAAGCTGGAAGTAAAACTTTGCAATAGCAGCATCAACTTATTGCATTTCCAGTATCTGTCTGCGAGAGCACTAAGAGGACTGTTGAGGAACTTCTAAATTAGTCCACTCCATCTCCTTGTAAAACCACCTGATTCCTGTTTCTAAAATACCTTACTCTGCATTTAGGCATTGTGTAATCGTCTGTTCTTCTCACATGTGAGCAAAATAAATGTCTGCTTACACAGGATCACCCTTTTTATTTGATTTAAAAAAAAATCACAGCTGATGTTTCAAGATCTACATAACTTGTCTGCAGCAGAATACAGCTGTCTTCAAAGCATAAGAATACTCTGTCAATTTTCAAGATGTTATTCTATGTAGGAATGCTCATTTTGAAGCAGATGTTTTCTGAAACCTGTTTTGTTAATCTTGTCGAGGAAAGGGTTACACTGCATGCCTCACGTCTCAGAGGAAAGCACACAGTAATGGATTTTTACAGGGTGAGGAGACACCAATTCTGAATTAAGAGCCAATCTAATATTATTCATTATAATGTTTTCTCCATCTGAATTTTTATTGTTGGTTTGGTAGCCCCTTTGTTCTCTGATTCTCTGAAATTGCCTGCAGAATAGCAGTTTGTTAAAGACTGCTGCGTGTCTGGTAGCAGTCAAGGAGTTTGCAGACAGAAGTTGATCTCTGCCATCAAATAAAACATAGACAAGAAGTTTCTTCTGTTCAGAGAATGTGAAGGGCACAGAAGAGGCTGTGCTCACCCAGCCGGTGCCCTCTGAAGTGCTGGTGTGGAAATTGGGGCTCTTAGTGCAGCTCCCCTTCGGTTGCTGAAAAAAAATTGTCTGGTGTTTCTTTCCTGTTCCCTGGCAGCAGTGCCAGGATGATCCATATTCATCCATGGTTGTATACTTGGTTGTGTATATGGAGAAGTAAGAGTCATGTGCACTCAGTAGTGTTGGGGGTGGTAAAACTTGGTTTTCTGCTGTAAACTCTGTATGCAGTTTGGAGCTTCTGTCAAAATTCACAATGCAAAGTCATTTAGCAGATTCAGGACACTTCTTTTGATGTTTTTCACTGAAAAGGGACCTAATGTGTGCACTAGCAATATTGACCAGCAGGTTTCCTACGTAGCAGTGTGAGCCTGTGAACATTTTGCCTCTGCTCCTCCCCTCTGCGCTGGCTCCACATTCAAGCACATCATCCAGTTCATGCCCTGGGTCTGCTGCAAAAAATCTTTACTGGAGATGGGCCATTGCATATAGGATTTTCCCAGGATGTGAATAAAAGGCTTGGGAGTCATTGCTGCAGTTTATCAAATCTCATCTCTTTCCAAACTGAATTAAAACTTCATGCTTTGGCTGGGCTCTTTTCAATGTCATTGTGCTGTCTCTGAGGTTGGTACAAACTGGGCAAAGAAGCAGAGCTGGCAGCAGCAAACCTCCTACATACCCTACAGTTTGGAGGGGAAGAAGGTGACTGCAGCTTTCCAGTGGGATCATCTGTCCTGTGTCTTTGAAAGTACCTAAAGTGCATGGATGGGTATTACATATGACAATATGTGGGAACTCCAACTGTAACCATTTTGCTCTCTTGGAGGAATATGGCCACAAACCCTTGGAAACAGCACATTATTTTGGCACAAGTGAAGTTACGAATGTGTGGCATGACTCTGGGGTGTCTAGATTCTCAGCTTAGTGAAAAATTTTGCAGCACTGAGAGTAGTGATAGTAGGTGGTGTTATGAAATCTAGAGTTTCTCCTGCAATACCTTATATGCAGGTTGCCCTCTAAAACAGCAAAGCCTCTCAGTGGAACTGCCAGTTATACAAAATAAAGAAAAAGGAAATTTGAAGCAGGTCTCAGACCAAGAAGCATCAGTGGTAGTTAGAACTTCTCTCTTGCAGGAAGTTGCATCCACATTTGCTCTTCTTGAGGATTGTGTTCCCCTCTCTGGAGCCCTAAATACCACCTGTAGGTGAGTGTGCAGATGTGAGCCAAAGGCATGTAAGCCCATAGATTCAGCAGGGACAGTGATGTGTCTCAGTTAATAAACTGGATACTGATCTAAGCATCTCTTCCAATAGATGGAAAAATCTCAAGTGTTATCTCTTCTTCATCACTTGTCTTTTACAGTTTCTCTTTCCACCCACTCCCCCCCTTCTCTGCTTATAAATGTGCAATTTCCTGAAAAAAAATTGCCCATCACTTTTATTTTTAGATTTGTGTTTGTTTACCAGAATCTATCTGAAGCCTGACCGGATAGCAATTCAATATCCACTCATTGATTTCCTAGCTCTCATTAGCTTAAATACTTACTTGAAGCAGGGGGCAAGGAGATCTTCATTGTTTATTTTAAGAGCATTTGGTTTTAAGATGACCTTTTGCTTTATGTTGTATCTGAATCTATTTTAAAAGCTACCATTTGTATTCTCATTCTCTTTAATGTTTACTTTTCGGCGTGAGTGTCTGGTTGTTTCTGTTTTATAATACTTTGAAATGGAAACTAAGTTAGATATAGAAATTAATGAGCTCACTGATCCTTTGCCAAAAAAAACATGCCACAGAAGATGCATGTAACAAATTAACCCCAAGATTTCTCTAAAAAATGCTCTTTCCTTTATCAGAAATAATGAACATGGAACAAAGTAATGATGAAGCTTATTAATTTGGTTTTGAGGGGTCACTGTGTTTTTTGGAAGGCAGCATGACCTAGGACGGCATTAATAAACCCTGAGTTATCTTCCCAGAAGTGATCTTAAATGTCCTCAATTGAATGAATTTTCTGAGAATCTAAAAACTCAATCTTCTTGTTACAAAATGATTTAGATCCACAGGGAAGTTCTCTAGGAGAGCCCAGATGAGAACATTTGTGTCAGTAGTGTGATTTGAGCCATGATTCAGCCTTTTGTTGCTTCTTGGGCAGGAAACATATTCCCTACAGAGACCATATAGCTAAGCAATGTATTTTATCCTGGTTGGTTTTCATAACTTAGATCTGGCTTTTCTCAATGCCAAGGCAAGATTTTAGGGACAAAGAGAGTCACTTAGAAATGCATTTTTCTAGAGGCAGACACAGCTCCCATGTAGGAAGTTCCAAGAAGAAGAATTGGACACTGAAAGTGGAAAAAATAAGTAGTACTATAAATGTATACTTTTAAAAGTTGGTTATTATTTAAATTCGAGACAGAAGTTGGGGAAACTTGGAAGTAAGGAAATCAGAGAAATGTTGCAGTCACCACTTTGCAAAATGTGAAATCCAAGTATCTTTATTGCTATAGCTCCCAGCTCTGTCCTTCCCTCTCCCCTTCTCTTCCCAGTTCTATCTGGAATTGATAGGATTGCTTTGTATTTCCCACATTGGATTGTGCACGGAGTGGTACACAGAGCCTCTGCAACTGGTAGGCTATAAAAAGCATCTTTAATATTCTATGATTTACACTTTTTAATGATCCTGAATCTTTAATAGGAAACTAATGGTAGATCAGGAGACATCTTTAGTTCAAGGCTTGCAGTGTGGATATCTTGGTGTTCAGTCAAAAAAAAAGTGTGTTTTTTGTAAAGAAGTATAAAAGATTTCCCTGGGATCCGAGGCTCAGGTGTCATCATTCAAGATGTGAGATCAGTGTATTGAGGAGCTTGTGTAGCAGCTGTCCTCACTACATCTGTTTGCAGCAAAGTACAGAGGAAAGGGAAGATTATCAGATTGTGAATGTACATCTGCAGGAGTATACTTTTTTTTTTTTGCTTGTATTATGAAAATTGCAAAGGTCAGGCTGCAAGTGAGAATAATTTATTACAAAAATTCTGCAGTAAACAACTAGCCAGATTACATAAAATTTCACTAGAGGAAGATTTTTTGAAGCAGCGTATTTTTTATTGGGAGTATATAATTGCAAATATATGCAATACTGTACAAAATACTAGAAGGGCAGAATGGCATGCTTCCAGCTTTCAGTGCTGAAGTCTGATGAGCAAATATTTGTACAGAGAAGGAAGAGGGAAAGAAGAATAAAAGATCCATAGGATTTGCATGGGCAGATTATTTTCATCTTGCAATTCTTATGTTTCTGTGGGGAATCAGTAGTGTCAGTTGTTTAGAAAATACTGTTAACACAGAAATGTAGGACTTCAAATAGTAAAAATCAGGTTCTTAACTTGCCAGTTCAACTTGTGATGCTGTCAGTCATCAGCAGCTGAGCACAGCCTTGCTGAGGGTGTAATCTGCTTTGGTGGTTTTTTTTTTTTTTCATCCTGGAATCCTACTTTATTTGCCTTTATTTCTTTCTTCAGCTTCATAGTAAGAGGCGGTCCCCACCCTGCAGAGTTTGTTATCTAAACAGACAGGACATGGAAAAACAAATACTAAATCACAAAGTAATTGAATAGGAAAAGCAAATGAAAATGTGGGTGTTCCAGCCTCCTTTCCACCACCCCATGACCCAGGAGCTGCTACATTTTGTAATTATCAATTTCTTTCTGTAGTGCTTGTGGTACTTCATGAAGCACCTGAGCAGAGAGAGGCTCCCAGCCCTGCTTGGCTGACTGTCAGCTAAATCCACCTTCAAGGGAGCTGCTGGTGTGAGTGGCATTGATTTAACTGATAGCTACTCATGATGTGAGTGGTTATTGCTGTGAGGAAAGGCAAAGTCCGCCCATAAATAATGAGCCAAGTGTAATGCAGCAAGAGCAAATGTGCTTATGTATTTTGGATGAGAGAGTCACGGGTTCAAAAATCAAACAAAACCAAGATGATCTGCAGATCAGGGACTGTGAACAGCATCAATTCCTCCTCCCAAGTTGGTAGGTGGGCTCCATCTCCAAAATGGAGTTTTGGGAAGAGGGATGAAGAGTTCTGCTACCCTATAACACTGCCTTTGTGGGCACTGGGCAGCTTCTTCCATCTGAACCTGTACTGAATCTATTTCCAGTTATCTGCATCCCCTCATAAAACTTATCTGAGCCACCTCATATGTGAATCTCACATCTTTATATGCCCAGGTCAGGGGACTTGGTTTGGGTGTTGGCTCCTCTAGACATGCCAGTGGTTGAACCAAGGTGACAAAGCTTTTCCCAGGAAATGTAGATTGAGATGACACTTCAGGTGGCAAAAGAGGTTAGACCAAGTTTCTGGGATCTCTGCCACTTAGTCATTGCTGTTCTGTTTGTGTTGCACCTTAAGCAGTAAGTGCTGCAGTTCAGGGAGTGTTTTGGGGTGAAAAGCGATTTTTTAAATGCAGAATTTCGGAATGGGTTTGTACATGCTATACCTATGGAGAGCTGCAGCATGGGCTGCTTGGAGAGTTTGCATTTTTTCATGCTGATGCCAGAAAAATTGAATCTTTTCCAGGTAAAGTGTCCCAGGAAAGAGTCTTTTTGTGTTCTTTCAAAAAAGAATGAATTTGAATGCTGGGTAAGAATCACCTGCAAATGTCTCTTCTCATGCATATTCTGTGTGTGCAATTTCACTGCAAAGTGTCAATGAGTGCCAGCTTTGGAGCTTTCCATTCCTCCTTTAGGGATTCTCTATATAGGAAGTAAAAAAAGAAAATTCACGAATTTTAGTTCATAGAGAACTCATCAGAAAATTTAAAATCAAGAGATTGGGCAAATTAATACTGTTTGGATTCCCTCTGTTCACTGATTGACTTTTGAGCTTTTAAGGCTTAGAATTTCAAAGCTTCTTCCACATCCAGTTGGGTAATTGAGAATTTCTGCTTGCTTTCCTTCTGTCCTGAATCAGCAGCCCAGCAGGATGGTGTGGAAACAAAACATCTCTCTTGAGCTTTAAGAGAGACTAAGCCCAAATCCTGCTATTTCATAAAGGTGAGGCACCCTCACACCCTCATTTGCAGCTGCTGCAGAGAGCAGACCCTAGTTCTGACTACTAGCAGTTGTAAAGTGTCCACTTGCATCTATCTGTCTGTTCCTTCTGTCTCTCCCAGCAAGATGTTCAGGAGTGATGTGGGAGCCTGTGGATGTTATCCTTGAGACTGGCTTGCTCCCACGGTGCCATTCAGATCTGGTCAAGCAGAGAAAGCTCTGTGGTTGCAGAGATTTATTGCTGTGCCAGGTCCTGTCTGGGTGTAGAGTCCCAGCAGTGCCAGATTTCCCTTCTTCAGGGTCAGAGAGAGTAAAGGAGAGGTGCTCCTTGGGCTGGGATTGTTCAAGGAAACGCTTTCAATCTGCACATCTGCTTTGGGAAGTGAGCTTTGGAACTGACTGTGTAGGAAACGAGTCTGGAGTAGCCAAAAGCAGAGAACAAAGCACACAAGGACAGAGAGGGGAATGATTGCTGGTGGCTTTTGTATTACACAGAGTACTGGGTTCACCTCTGATAAAGGTCTCTTGCCATCTACCTGTCCCAGATGGGCCCATCCATAAGGGCTGAGCTTTATATATCTAGGCAGTTCTGTATTCTTTTGAAATGACTTAATTTTTCTTCTCTCTATATATTTTATATAACTGCTTTGCTGATAATGAGTATTCAGCATGTATGATACAAGTCTATAAATCCATATATGTATACAGTCTGTTTGTATATAAACTGATACTGGAAAGCATAAGACAGTTTTAGCTGTTGGAATGTACTGCCACAGCAGTTTATTTCCCTTTCCTGCCATGTATGTTTTATTCCACTTGCCTTGCAGTGGAGGGTGCCTGGGCTCTGAGAGTGAGGCTGTTCCTGGATGAGGTAGCTGAGACTTGACCAGGACCTAGGAGAGCTCTATGCTCTGATTCCTGATTTGGGCTGCTCTTTGAAACTCCCATATTTCTAGATATGTTTTGAAATGTGGGATCAACCCACCCCATTTTGAAATGTGGGACCTGAAAAAATGTTTGACTTCACATAAACTTCCCTATTCCCTGTGTTTGGCTAATGGAGAGCAGTGGAGTTTCCCTTGATTCAGCTACTGACACATTTTGAACCTGATTGCTTCCAGTATCTTTGGGGACAGGCTCGTGCTTTCTGGAAGGAGCAGTCAGGAGCAGGGATGGATTTACAGTACCTGACCACCAGATGCTCATCATCAGAGCCTTTGCAAGCTTCCAGGCTACCCTGCAGCCACAGTGGTGGGATCAGGGCTGGTTCAGATGCTCCTGAAAGGCCTTTATGGTGACTAGCTTGGCCCCATTTTGTGGTAGGTAAGACACAGGGCTGGTCACCAAGCTGGCCTGCAGCTCCTCACACAGCCTGTGTCTACCCAGCTGCAGTGCTGCAGGGGTGCCTCTTTGTGCAATAATCATCTCAAGGCAAGGCTCAGCTCCCCCTTGGCTTACCTGAATGTCAGCATACAGTCTGAATACCTGTCTTGTGTGGAGAACCTCCCTCCTGACCACTACATCCCTTGCTGGATGTAGCTCTGGAGTTGGCCCTGCGTGTTTTCACAGCAGGGGTGGGTGGCATTGGAGGGTTTTTCTTGGGACAGTGCTTTTGGCTCTGGCTAAACTTCCTTCCTCAAGAGGAGCATTGAAGGAACAGCCCAGGCATGGACCATTGTATGAGAGTTATTGCAATTCTGGCTTCAGAACTCAGATGTCACGGTGTGGGGAAGTGATGCCTTTAAAGGGAAAGACTGATGGGAATAAAAACACCACTAAAACCACAGCCAGCACTTTGCCATGGCAGGCAGATGCGAAAATCCTGAATGGGGGGGGACCATGAGCCCTGAGATGTGTCTTCCAAGAAGGAAGCAGAGCCCTGGTCTGCCATAGCCACAAGAAAAACAGCTGGCAGTGGTCTCAGAGACCCATACTTCTAATAGCAAATCTCCTTTGCATGGATGTAGGAAGCCTGGGGATGTCTGGAATTGCTGCAGCTTGGCTGTGTGATAATAAGGAGCAGCTCTGTGCTCGTGAGCCCAGAGCTGTGGCATTTCTCTGCTTGGAGCTTTCGTTCCCCTGTGAACTGACACTTCTGCAGAGGCGGGTGTCACCCAAGTGGCATTTTCTGCAAAGAGCAGGAGGCTGATGTGTAAGAAGCATCTCAAACCTGCATGGACATGTACCATAAAGTGGGCACTCATTTTGTGTGCCAGAGGCCACTGGCAGGACTTGATGAGCTGCCCTTACAGCAGCCACCACTGTGGGGTCAGGGAGAGGAGCCCATGCCCGTGTCCCAGCATGGTTCCCAATGGGAAATCTGCTTGCTTGGGATTGTGCAAGGGACAGGATTTAACTGTGCTGTGTTTCTGCAGAGTTTGGTTTCTCATCAGCCTGGGTGTAGCATTCTGGGTGGGAGATGATGTGGGGAGGCTGCTGGGAATGTGCTGAACCACGTGAAGGGCAGGAGTGTCAGGCAGAAGGAGGAGAAATAGGCATCTGTCACTGTGTTGAGTGAAAATAGTGCAGTCCCAGGGGAGAAGCTGTTCAACAACAGTTAGGGAAATCAGCCTTCTTTGGCAAGCAGAAACTTTCTAGGAAACTGAAGACAAATTTATCTGTAAATCTATTGATTTTATTGGGCTTACATGAAAGATAAGTTTGTCACCATGGCATAAGCCCTATAGGATGGAAAACTCTTTTCACTGCTTAGTGGTAAGAACAGTGAATGTTTATGAGCCTCATTTTTAAGGTGGTTTTTAACTGAAAATGAAAACTAATGTGAATTTTTCTCAGAAATGTTTATTTAAAGTCTAGCGCTTTTTTTTCTTCTTTATATTGAGTAAAAATGTAGAGAAGATGGAATTTTATCGAAAGTATCCATTTTTTATATAAAGGTTTGTGGAAAGAACTCTTAAGCCTGCTTCAGTTCTGTTCTGTAATAACCTATCCATTTACTTCAGAAGCTCCACTGATTAATTTCATAGTTACACTCATTTCCCTTCTTGGAGAGCCCTATATTTAATTATTTTTAATAACAGGAATATGAATCATATTATTCAATATTTTACTATTACTCTTCATCTTTCCAAGGATGTCAGAAATAGAGAAATTTGTGCTTTGCATTTTGATGTACAGGATGGAAACATAGTAGACAGACATTTTCTTCAAGAATGTTAGTGCTCACATAGATTTGTGTGTACTGCTTGAAAGTTTAACTCAAATTAAAGTAGTGCATGGAGAGCCACATGAAATTAAATTCCATTGCCTCAAATATATGTGAAAGGAGAATCTATGCCCCAAAGAACTTTGAGTGCCATATTGAGAGTACCCCTATAACCCAATGGGATTTGGAGCCAGGTCTCTTGAATTCACTCTTCCTACCACAAGACTTTCCTTCCCATGGTGATTTAGAACTTCAGGCCAGTTTTTCCTAAGTGCTGAGCATCCACAAGTTTGCAGTAAGAAGAGACAGTCATGCAGTCTCATTCATTTTTTAAAGGGGGGGAAAAACAGAACACCCTGAATATAACTTTCCTGGTAGTATTTTGATCATTTCCAGCAGATTTTCTCAGCTACACGTCCATGTATTTTGTTAATGAAGTACAGCTCTGTTGTACTTCTATCCCCTTAGAATCTGCTTTTTTTTTTACAGGCTGATCTCTGATATTGTGCCATTGGGCAATATCCTGCAGACAGTCTCAGTGCCCTCCTCCAAGTCACACCACATAATGACTTGTGAATGAAAGATAATTCAGATCAAGCAAAACAGGAAAGTTGAATGCAAAGAAAGTAATAGGGCAGTTCTTATCCTGTTCTTTTCATACCATGATCTCCAAGGGATCCATGAAAGTACCTTTATCTATTTACAGTCTACACATGAGGAAACACCCAGAAGATCCAGAATCACTCAGAAAACAAGAGTGAATCAGAACTAGGTCATGATCTTAAACCTCCTGGTCAATCTCTTACTGTGACTTTTTCTGAAATTATTGTTACCTAACAGAAGTTTACATGGGTATTTTTGGTGGGATTTTTTTTTCCAGAGTGAACGTTGTTAATGTTGATAATTTAGTTTTCTCAGTGAGTTTACCAGAGAGACATGTTGAAAGATGGGACTTTTTTTAAACCAGGGCAACTGGACAAATATCTGTCATCAAGGGGATGGAGCGTCAGAGGTAGGGAGAATGTTTTACACTTTGGGACAGAGTGAAGTGTCAGCGTCCCATGGCACACTTCAGCCAGAACTCATGTCCCAAGTGTATCAAACAGTTCTGCCAAACTGATAAGGCCTGAAAGTTGTCCAGGAAAGCTATTTCATACTATAGATACTGCCTACAAACACACTGGTTTCTGTTTTTTTTTTTTACAGAATGTATGCAATATAAATTCTCTTCTCTGGTCCATGGTTCTTCAAAGGGAATAGGAGTAAGAGGGTGTAAAGTATCCTTTTTTTTTCCTTCTGTACCCATTAATCTGCAGAAAATAAGGCATTGTCCCTTATGTCCTCTGTATCTGATTTGCTTGGTATTTCTGGGGGCTTGGCTGCATGCAGCCCTGAGTGTTCTGCTAATTCTGACACAGCATAACCTGTTTCAGAGTTGAGGAAGCTGAATGTTCATTCTTGCACTTTTGTGTTCTGTAGGATTATGGCAAATAAAAAGGGTCATCAGCTGTCAGCTTGACACTGGATTTTCTTCCTTCTCCATGGCCAAGGGAAGCTCACACACAGACCATGTGTCTGCAGATGCTGCTCTTGAAAATGGTCTTAACTTTTTTCAGTATCTAGATCATTGCTTTTCTCTCTATAAGCGCTGTTCAGTGCCATACAAGCTACTTCTTGGTAGGAAAGAAAGGAAAAGAATACACCTTTGTCTCAGCTTCTGCAGACATTCTTCATGTTTTCCTCATGTTTTTGTCATTGGTAACAGAGAGATGTTGATGTTTTGTTCAGCCGTGAACATTCATTGATTGATTCTCCTGATTTGTGCTTCTGTTTGTTCATGAGTGTGAAATGAAGATTGGGATTAGACTGACCACCTGAATTTTCTGAAGAGATTGGTAGCATGGGGTGAGTCCAGTTTTGGGCTCCCAGGTCTTTAATGGGGCCTTGCTTTGGAGGATGGGCTGTGTTGGCACAGGGCTTTGTGCATATCTCATGTAACATGTGAGGGTTCTGAGTTGTGGTGTTATCTCTCTTCCTGTTTTTATCTTTCCTCCACCGTCTTTCAGTATTGCATGCTTTGAAACAGTTGTTCTTACATAATCTAAACAAAGAGAAGAAATATAAATAAAATGTAATTCTTATTGCCCTTAAGACATTTTGGAGCTCCTGAAAAAGATTGATCACTGCCAGAGGTCACACCATGCCTTATGGAGACAGACAGGAAAGGTAATTTTGCATACATAAATAATAGGTAAATGCTAATTTTCCTGCTCAGCAGGTCACTCATGGGAGTCGTGGCCCTGGAAAGTCTGACATACCCACTCAACTCAACAGGAAGTTATTGTAAATTGGAAAATATGGTGTTAGTAACATGGTGAACATGGTCTAAGGCTTGCAGTGGGACTTTGGATTTTCCTTCCAAATTTTTTAGCATTATACAAGCTAACTCAAACTGATTTCAAAAGCAGACTGATGCAGAAAGCTATGTGGAAATGGGTGTTATGGCAGTGTTGGAGGAGGCTCCGTGAGTATGATTTACTTTACTATTAGTTTGTTTACAAAATTTGAATAAAATGATCACGCTTGGGCTTCTGTTGATTTGACAGCATCTACCCAGAAACAAAAATTGTTGAACAGCTAAAACAACTTGAGGTAGGCAGATCAGGGCGTCTTTCCTATGTGATCAAACCACGTGTCATGAGGAATTTGATCTGGGAGAGCTTATTTTACATCTTTCTTTGGTAGGGTCGCATTCTCTGAGCTGCGAGTTGTGCGGAAGTGTCACAGGGAAAGATAGCTTGCTTCAAAATTAATTACAGTGAGATAAGGGTTGTGAAATAGATCTGTTCCTTTTGGAGCTGTCAGCATCTCCCTCGTGCTTGTTCAGTGTCGTGTTGCCTTTTGTGGATGCCGGTGGCATTCCCAGTTATTAATCCCACTTTGTCATTCATGCCATCTACACAGGGTGTGGGGAGAGCTCAGTGTGCTGTGATACTGAGATTTGGAATCTCTGTGCCATAATGTGAATGGTTTCTCCTTTTGATCTTTTGCTGGAAATGGTTGAGGCCTGATATATTCTGAATATTATCTGTGAATTTCTCTGAATGATGTGCTAAATCCAGCCAGGATCTCACAAATCAAAAAATAGTCACTCAATAGGTCTTGTTGACTTAATACTTCTGAAGGAGTGTTTTTGAGGAGTTGTTTGACTGAAGTGACTCCTCCTCAATTGCTCCCACACAGGCAGCTGGTTTGGAAGTAGTTACTAAAAGTAATGGGGTTGTGGGAAGAACAATACTTCAATCTGACAGTTTGGAAGTTACGTAATTTCAATGGTTTGACGAGTCTGTCACCTATTAACAGTTATTGAATGCCTTAAAGAAATAATATGCTGAGAAAATTGGAGGCTAAAAAGATGCAGTTGATGCCTATTACTATATTTATTGTGCAGCCCCACCACCTCAGGCAGGAGCCTGTCTTCTCTCCTAATGGGATTCACTGTCCCTACAATATCTGGGATTTCATACGAGATGTTTGGTCTGTCTCTGCCTCTGTTTTTTCCATCAATTAAATGTAATAATATTTTCCTTCTTTTGCAAAACACTTTAAGATTTAAGGAAAAAAATGATAGCAAATGAAAGTACTATTAATTATGGTTATTTTATTTAGTGTTTTATTGATTTAGTGCCATCTTACTGTTAGTGTCAAAGATTCTCAGGGAGGTTTCGTAGAATTCTAATTCAGTATCTCCAAGAGAAAGAAAATTCCCAGAGAATGAAGAAGTCAGGAAAAGAAGAAGGCCTCAGAGACTGGATCTCATTAAAGGAGATGACAGAAAAGAGTCTTAGACATCCTTAAAAATGTAAATCATACTTAGAGGACACATCTGAAGCTAATGCAATTAGGCATAATGTGAGATTAATATACTTGTTTCAAATTATCCTATAATCAACTCTTTAACAAAAGCACTCAGTCCAAAACTGGGTAAATGATAAAGATGAATGATGAGAAGGAGAAAGTACTTGAAGTGAGTGAAGAAAAGTTGTAATACTTTTGTTGTGGTTTAATCCTGATCTCTACGCAGCTATTCTGATGCCCTGCAACAAGATGGGGGAGGTAATTTGAAAGAGTAAAAGTGGGAAAATTTGTGGATTGAGCTAAAGACGGTTCCATATGTAAAAAAAAAAAAGCTAAACATGTGAGCAAAACCAAACAAGGAATTCATTCCCCACTTTCCAGGGGAAGAAGAGCAGATTCTCTACCCCTTATTCCATACCATTTACATCATTCTCAGGTATGACCCTATTCAATACAATCTCTTTAGCTACCATCCCCTTCCTGTCTTTTGAGGTAAAACACTGGTGTCATTTCTCTAGTCTGTGGACCAGCCCTGTAGAATGTCCATAAAATTCCCATAAAATATGCACAAATGACCATCAAATATCTGTTGAGTTCATTTATTTCATGACTTTGGGCTCCATTTGTCACGGTGCTCACTTGGGACAGTAAAGATGGTGTGTTGTATGGAGCTTTTGGGCACCAAAGCCAGCTCAGGTCAGGTTGCATCTTGCAAGGCTTCCCCAAGGCTATAGTAACCCCTTTAATGACTCAAATAATGGCTTACAAAAATGTAAAGGTATTTCCATTACAGTCTCCAACCCTGGTGCCTTTGGGCCAGGGTTTGACATTGTAATGAACTCTGCTCCTGCTCTGGCGTGCCCTTATCCACACACTGATATCCCTGAGGGCTTATCTGCTCCAAGTGGAGCCTTATCTATGAGCCATAGCCTCTCCCAGGGTGTACCTTCTGTGATGCAGACTCACCCACAGCCAGTCGCCTTGAGGTGCACCTGTTCCCCATGGGCCACAACCATGGCACTGACATAACCGAGATGTACCTGCTCTGGTGTGGACATGTTCCTGGCTAGGAACATTTTGGGATGTCCCACTCCCATGTGGGCTCACCCACAGGTCACACTGACCGGAGTTCACACTGGGGTCCCAGCCTGTCCAGTACAGCAGCACAGAAGCAGAAACGATGCCCTTGCCATCTGCCAGCCCAGTTGCATTGCTGTTGCTGTTATCAGGATGTTCCCAGGCACAGCAGAGTAAGTTGATAAGCCACATGGCAGGACAGCACGTGGTGAAAGCAAAAAGCAGTCACTAACAAGCACTAGACTTGAACATACAGTGAGGGAAGCAATCCCCATGGCAGGAGTCTGCCAATTAATAGCTAATCAGCAGTAACAGCTACAAATTCCATCTAGCATGTTTCAATCAAGTCTGTTGTTATCTTGAACCCTTTGAGCCCCATGTTGGGTATGAGAAAGGACTGTCATGGTTTAACTCTGCTGACAGCCCAGCTCCATGCAGCTCATCTTCCCCCAGTGCAATGGGGGGGGTAAAATTAGAAGAGAAATAGTGAGGAAACTATCAAATTGAGGTAAAGACAGTTCAATGGGTAAAGCAAAAAGCTGCATGCAGAAGCAGAGCAAAACAAGGAATTTATTCGCTGCTTCACCTGGGCAGGTGTTCAGCCATCCCCAAGAGAACAGGGCTCCATCATGTGGAACACTGACTTGGGAAGACAAGCACCATCACTCCAAATGTTCCCCCTTTCTTCCTTCTTTCCCCAGATTTATGAACTAAACATTACTCTGTATGGCCTGACATATGTATTGGGTTAACTGGGGTCCTGGCTATGTCCCCTCCCAACTCCTTGTGCACCCCCAGCATCTCATGATGGAGTGGGGTGAAGAGCAGAAGAGGCCTTGACTTTGTGTAAGTCCTGCCCAGCAATAATGAAATCCCTGTGTTATCTATGCTGTTTCTTGCACAAATCCAAAACACAGTCCCACATAGGATACTCTGAAGAAAATTAACTCTGCCCCAATCAAAACCAGTACAAGTCTCCATTTCTGCTTGACTCCAGCCAAGACAGTCTGTTGGGTGTCCCATTTGATAGATGGAAGAACTGAGGCAGGGGAGAAAAAAGTTGTTTTTCCTCTGCATCTGCACTGGTGTCTGCATAGGGGCATCACTCAAAGTCTTTTCTAGGGTTTGGAAGAGAGGAGGGCCGAGGTATGACTCATGCTACCATCCCCCCCACCTGTTGGCATCAAGCATATTGTCAGATGGGCAAAGATCGATTCTGTTTGGTGGTGTTTATGTTTTATGTTTATCCGTTTGTGATTTGGATGTGATTGAGTTTCAGTTATTAAAGTACACATAGTTTTGACAAATCCAGACAGTTACAACTCCTCTGTGAAGTAAGATGCAATAAGTTTTTCGTTGTAATTGAGTGGAGGAGATGTGAATATGGCTAGCACTAGCCCTGATGCTATAGACTCATATATCAGTATATGTGCATACACACACACATTATAAATAATGAATTTGAAAAATGCCTTTTTGTTCTTGTGGTCAAGAAACATCCTCAATTTCTGGCACTTAAGTTACATTAAGAGAAGAGTGGCTTCTGAAATTAGACTTCCGTGAAATGTGACACAAGAAATCTTTTTTACTAGGAGTATGCTCTGACTACTAACTATTCTTATAAAAAAAAAAAAAAAGAGAGAGTTTTTGAGAGTAAATGTCCTGTACAAATATTTGTCTGTTCTGCTGATTTGATGAGCTGTTATTTGAGCCATCTGCTGAAATCATCTTATTATGCTGATGGCTTTAAAATTTTTCTGCACTTCCAGTTGATTGTTTGATTGCAGTGATTCCATACACTGGATGGAAGAACAACAGGATCAGTTTTATTCCAAATGTGGCTGGTCCTAGCAGCTTTTTTTTTTTTTTCCCATCAATTTTAAGGTTGTGTAATACTGGAGGTGAAGACAGAGTGCATAAATTGGATTTCAGCTTGACCAGGTACTTAAATACATTGTTTTCCCTTTGCCTTTGGTATATGGCTTTGAATTCTTCTAAATTACTGATCTCCTTGGCAGTCTCATTGTAGGATATCAATTTTCATTTAGCATTGTGTGACTAGAGAAGTCATCACCATGTCACAGTTGTTTACTGAATTTGTTCAGTATGGGAATGTCCACAGCAGGACACGTTGCCATCTCTGTAGGAGGTCTCTACAAAGGGACAAAGGATTAAGAAGGCAGAGAAAACTGATTTTTACAGCTGCCAAAAGAGGTCTGAGACTCACAGCAGAGGTGTTGCTGCCCCTCATCAGTGCTGTGATAGGCTTGTAGACCTTGTCTGAGCACTTAGTCTGGTCCTGAGACCTTGCTAAATTTAAGGCAGGAAGAAGTAAGAGCAGGGATGGGAGGATGATGGTACCTGTACCTTGTGCCCTGTTTGGAGGATCTGGCATACAAGACATACCTGAGTCTACTAAGAATGATTCCAAAAAGAATTCAAAAGCTTGCTTTAAAAGTTAATTAATTGAGCTCTGTGTTCATCTGAACAAAGATTAGACCTGGAGGGCTTGCTGAGCATTTTTAAGAGGTGTGCAAGGAGTAACAGAGGATTCTTTGATCTGTCAGATACACGTCCAGAAAATTTCCTCAAGATACACTATGTGCACTCTCACATGTGAATTTGGATTTCAGATATCACGGGCATCTTAAAATCAGAGCGGACATAGCCTGCAGTGAACACCTGTAGTTCCTTGCTCTGCTCATATTAGATGTTATGTCTAATTCTGGTTAATTATCTAATCTGTCTATTTGAATCAAGGCAAATGGGTTTAGGAAGCTGTGCTACCTGCTGTAATTTTTCAGAGATGTAAAAGGAAGCAGTAGTTTCCACCTGCCAACTGAACAAACCAATGTGATTTTCCTAATCTTTTCACATTTACAGAGAAGTAACTAATTATATCACTCACTACAAATTAATATTACATCATCATGTTTATCCCTCTGTATTTGAGAGCAATGCATCTTTACAGAAAGAAGGGAATAATGTAATTAAGGATAAGCAAGTATGCTGATGTGAATTTCCCTTTGGTTGAATGCTTTTTGCTTGAGGTGTAATGAAACTCATTTACTCTAAAAATGGCTTATAAAATTAACTCAGGCCAAATTCGTCCCTCAGCTGTTGTATGGCTAATTGATCCAGCATGTGGGTTGTATCTTCCAGTGAGCTTTAGATCACAGAATCACAGAATCAATTAGGTTGGAAAAGACCTCTGAGGCCACCAAGTCCAGCTTACGACTGATCACCACCTTGTCAATCACACCATTGCACTGAGTGCCATGTCCAGGCTTTGCTTAAACGCCTCCAGCGATGGTCACTCCGCCACCTCCCTGGGTAGCCTGTTCCAAGGTTTAATTACCCTTTCTGTCAAAAAATTCTTCCTCATATCCAGCCTAAACCTCCCCTGGCACAGCTTGAGGCCATGTGCTGTCATCCTGTCGCTGGTTGTGTGGGAGCAGAGCCCGACCCCCACCTGGCTGCACCCTCCTGTCAGGGAGTTGCAGGGAGCATAAGGTCACCTCGAGCCTCCTTTTCTGCAGGATAAGCAATCCAGCTTCCTCAGCTGCTCCTCATGGGACTCGTGCTGCAGACTCTTGCCCAGCTCTGCTGCCCTTTTCCAGACTCAAATGGAGTCCTGTCTTGCAGCTCACCCCACAGAGGTGTCCCAGTGGCTGCACTCTGGGAAATGGGTCACTGAGGGATTTTCAGCTCCACAGGAGGACTCACATTTCTGACAATACAAGGCAGCATAACTCCTCCTTCCTTATGGGTTTGCTTTCTTTGCTTATGGGTTTGCCTTCTTTGCTCCAACGTGCAGGCCGTGTGGCAGGGAAGGATGGGTCAGCAGCTGAACAAGGATAAACCCCTTCAGCACCACCGCTGGGCCAGGGCATGCCCCATGGCTGGTTTGAGTTTTTAGCCACTCTGCACATTCACAGCAGGGCCTATTCCTAAGAAAGGTGGGGAGAGAGACTGTGTTTCTGTGTTTGAAGGAGATTCTCCAAGGGGTGACATGCAAATGTGTGAAAAGAAGGAAATAATGTTCACTCATAAATACAGCAGCGAGAATCAGCCTCATCTAAATGCTGCGTAGTGTCCTCTGTGCTGCCAGTGGTTCAGAAGGTGCCTATTTCATATGGATTTCTTTCTTGTTACTGTTTTCTGTCATTATGTGCTGTGTTATTTCTGCTGCCGCTGCACCCAGAAAATGCAGCTCCTCATCCAGAGTAAATGCATTAAAGCAGATGTGATTTATGCCCCAAGTGCAATGAGGCAGGACTGCATGCTCACACCAGCTGCTGTCACCTTGGTGAGCAGCAATCCTGCCATCTTTTGCAGCTTGGGCATACACCAAAGGTCTCTCTCTGCTCAGATGGGGTCACAGCTTAAGATGGACCAGAAAGCATGTAAAAATTCATGTGTATTATCTCACTTTGTAGTGTATATGTCCTCTTCCTTATGTAGAGTTTTCTTGGAGTTAAAGACTGTTTATCTGATTGTGAACATCAGTTACCTCACCAGCTTCAGTGAGCAGCTTTGATTTAGACCTATGATTCTGTTCTTATAACTAATCAAAGCTTTTAATAACATCAGCTATAGTGACACCCTTGTAACTTTGCTAAAAATTACCTAACACTTGTCAAGAAATTTGTTTTATTAATTTTATCCTGTTGGTAGACAGTCATTCTCTAAAGAATAATTTTATTTTGGATGCCTGCCTATTTTAAAAATGCTTAGTGTTTGCATGTTTTTCTCTGTCATTTGTGAGTGACTTCATGCTCTGCTCTACAGAAGAACCAAGTTGGAAGGTCCTTATTTGTACAGTGGGTGCAATTAAAATGAGAGGACCAGATATAATGAGAGCTGGCAACAGGCTGTGGAGGGCTATGAAGGGAGGCAGCACAAGAGATGTGCATTCATTCTTGAGAGGCATTTTTAAACAAATTATACAATTTGTGTTATGCTGAAGTTTGGATTAGGAATATCTGGTTGCAATCAGTAATGGTATCAAGTGGACCAAGTGCATATTAACATATATGTTAACAAGATATAACAACTGGGTGAAAAATCAGATTCTACTGATGTTTTGACCATGATTTCTGTGCAGCCTTTGCCATTACAAGGGGAAGATGATTCTGTCCATGCCAGTCCAGTCTGTGCACCCAGGAGGATGGATGCATTTTCTGGGGCTTTTCTGGAAGGCTCCTGATTTAGAGAAGCAAATGTCTCCCACACCCAGCAATCACATCATGTTTATTCCAGGGATTGTCTACTTCAGGAACAGCCACATCTGGAGTTTGTTCCTGGGAGAAGTAGCCTCACTGTGTAACTTCGCCTTTTTTGTTTTACTGTTGAGATTTTAAGTATCTCATATAAAAATTGTGTGTTTGTAGGAGGCTTGAGGTGCTTGAGCTCTCATTTTGGATGAGCCCTCCAAGTATGACCAATGCCCACTGAAGGTGTGTTACCATGGCAGAACCTGTGTTGAGTTTTGTGGGACAGCCTTGGTGAGGCTTTGTCTCCACTTGTGGAGGTGAACATGGTAAGGCTGGCCTCAGGTTCCCACTGATTCATTCAGTCAGCTCTCCCTTGACTTTTTATCAAAATTTGAAACTAAAATTTTTAAGAAAATAGTTTTATCCCTTTAAAGCCTCTACTATTAATAGGTAAAACAAGATCTTGAAAGACTTTTACTGCATCAGAATACTTCTCAAAAGATGTGACATGTAGCCTGGCCCAGGGAAACACAGCCCTCGACCCACACCTGTTGAAAACAGTGCAGTTTGTTTCTTTCCTGTCTGACATCACCTTCATACATATCACATACCCACACCTCACATAAGTGATTTAGAGTGTGGCTCAAAGTTTCCAAGTCAGAGTAAACTAAACCATTTTTCAAGTGTTGTCTCCTGCATCAGGTTTGCAGGAAAAATGAAGAAATGAGTTCCTGTCCTGCATGCTTGAAAGTTCAGCCCTGGTTACACAGCTGGGGTCAGGTTTGGCAGAAGCAGTAATTGGATGTCTTCATGGGCATTGCTCAGGAGGAACCGTGGAGCTCTTCTGGAATAAACTGCACTGCAATGTATATTTTAATACCTTTACCTTTCAGTTAGGTATTGAAAACAATATATCAAGTTGAAAGGCAATAAAAACCTTTGTGTAAATATGCCCTAGAGGTAGGTTGACTGAACTATATATATTTTTTTTAAATTCCTGGTGTCTTGTGAGAAAAGTCTTTGTTGGAGAGGTGTTGCATTGCTGGATTTTATAACAAGGTTCCAGCAGAACTTCTAACAAAGAAATAAGCATGGACTGGGTGTTTATAGGGGTTTGTTTTTTGGTTTTTTTGTGTGTGTGGGGTGCGTTGGGTTGTTTTTGTTGTTTGTTTTTTGTTTTGTTTTTGTTTGGGGTTTTTTGTTGTTTTTTTTTTTTTTTGTTTCAATTCATCTGTACAATTTCTTGTAAGAGTTTTATATAAAGATTCCTGACCAATTCATGTTAGCTTTTACAAATACCTCTTTGCTAATGCCCAGCATCTTTCAAACCATTGTCACCAGTGTATTCAGTGTTTGTGACAAACTTCCATCCTTATTCTATAGACCCAGAATTTCAGCACACTTTTCAAATATTGATTATGGATTGAGTACCAGCACTGTGGTTTTGCTCATTTTATACCAGTCTAATTACTGAGAAATTATGGCCATGGAGACAACATGAATTTTGACTATTTTTTTCTCTAATATAGTAGAGTTTCTAGAAAGTGCCTGGCTCTGGACTAAGGTTGTGGTCAGTAGGGACAGAGGAGTAGACAGATCTCATCAGCATCATCTGCAGTGCTCTGGTTTCCCATCAGCCAGTGAGATGTTGGGCCCCCAAGTGAAAAGGGAAGGAAAAAGTAACAGGTCTTGAGCTCTGGACATTTTGTACTTACATGTTGATTATAAGGACCTGCAGCATAAAAAAATTCAGATGCTAAATCTAAAACTGTAGAGAAGCCAAGTTTCAGAGTTAAAAACCAATAAATCATCCAGTCTTCCTGGAATCATAAAAATCTCTTCAAAAATAATGAGATTATATTAAAATTTCAGTTGGGTTCTTGGTTTCGAGCCTTTAGGATGTACTTGAGCCACACAGCCAAACTGTTCCCTGTTACCCTGAAGGCTAACAGATACCAAAAGAAAACAAAATAAAAATGAGAGCTGAGCCACAGCATTACTCATGTTTTTACAAACCCAGACTTTACAAAAAAAGCCCACAAGTATGCAAAGGCTGAGGACAAACTTAAGACACTTGGCAGTGTCATTACTGCAAGTATAGGAGAAGCAGAGAGTGAAGTTGTCTAGAAATTGATGGTGAAATTAGGTTGTCTGGACGGAAATGTGCCAGAAGAAAACCAAGGGCATTATTAATGTTAAGAAAATGAGTCTCCTGCAAATTCTTACTTTTTTTTGTCCTTAAATATATGGTTTAAGGTGCCATTTGGAACTCAGGAAAGAAAATTTATCTCTTCTTTGAATATACATTCTTTTCAACTTGACAATACCCTTTTCAATAATTCAATGAGACCAGTGAGAAATAAAAAAAGGAGCTGTGTAGTGAGTCAACTTTGCAGCTCAGCAGTGAGTGAGTGGCACTGCAGCCTCAACACAGGTAATATAAGGGAGAAAGAAAGATCAGGGCAGAGAGCCTGAAAATGAATAAACCAGCTGAAAATTTCTTTAGTGACAGACTTATGGAGCAAAGAGAGACATATTATCTCTTTCTCATTTTGCATGATGAAATTAAGCCCTGAAAGTAGCTGGAAAAAATTTCATCATGTACAGCGTTGTATTTGCCTCTTGGACTTAATTTTTCTTTGGCAAATTTTCCTGTGGGAAAAATAGGCACCAAACTTCATTTGACCCATGTTCTACTTGGGTTTCTTTTCTGTTCTAAATGTGTCCTTTCTAGTTTCTTCTTCATAAAATAAGGGAAGGGCAAACAGCACGTGACTTCAGTCATTGGTATGAAATGTGGCAGGATAAGCAATGGTACTAAAACAAGAAACTCCCCCTTTTCCCCTCCCAGGCACCAGAAAAAGCTCACATCTTCATGCAAACCTTACATTTTAGGATTTTCTCTGATGGGCATGTACCAGACTTAGAGGGTTTATCTGCAGATTCTCAGAATTCACTAAACTGATCAAACAGGAGGTTTTCACCAGGAAATCCATGTCTTCTGGGCCCATCTATAATCACACACAGCAAGACTGTGGAAAAAATAAGAAGCCTCTTCTCTCCTCTTGCCAAGGGAACTTGAACCCACCAGCTGACAAAAGTAGGGACTCTGCTCTGAATATTTGATTCAGGGGAAGAAACTCTTTGGTTTTGTGTTGTGTCCCACTCCAGGGAAGGTTTATAGGGCTGTCAGATACTGGCTGATCCCATAAGTCCTGCCATCATGGAGGTATTTTTGGTTAATGCTGGAGCTTCCCACCATAAATACTTAATAGCTCTCCTGCTGACGTTTTGCATCAGAGCTGGGGGCTAGAGCTGGGTTTCCTGGTCATAAAGAACTAAAGAAATGCTTTTCTGTGACAGTGTTTCTGTGGCTCACTCTGCAGTGGAGGACAGGCTCTCCACTGAGCACATTAGCACTGCTTGCACACAAACAGAACCTGGAAGGACCTGAAATGATCGGCCCAGCCATGCCGGTGACTCGCCATGGGATGATGGCACTGCTGAAATCCACCTGCCAGTCAGGGATGTCATCAGCACTTCGGTTTGGGGAACACCCTGACGTGGTTTGCACCCACTGATGACTCCAGGACTTGGAAATGCAGGCAGGAGGCACATGGGGGCCAAAGACACCTTGAGTAATGAACTGATGGAAGCTGAAATACGGAGTCACGTCTCCAAAGGAGTGCAGATCTTCCCTTCATCTTTCACTGAGGTCACTGATTTTTTAGAAAGCATGGCTGGAATAGAGCTTGCTGACATTTATTTAAAATAAAGTTGGCTTTTTCTGGGAATTGCAGGATGGAGAAGCAGTGTCCATAGCGGGACTGACAGTGTGCTCAGGCGGGTGAAGGGCTGTAGTGTGTCCCACCCTGTTTCCCTTGGCATAATGTCAGGCATTACATTAGCAGGGATGAGAAAAACCCAAGATATTTCAAAGGATCAAAGAAAACCCCATCTTGAAGGAATAAGCCAAAATTTAAGTAGTGAGGGTTAACACAAAGCTTTCTCAGGTCTGGTGTACTCTGCTACAGCCCTATGGCAGTGCTCTTACACCTTCCTCTAGCAGACATAAACCAGTGTCACAGGCACTGCACAGCACTTGCTGGACTAGATCCACCTTTTTGATGGATATTTTATATATTGAGCACCAGAAAATCTCTTGAGAAGGCAGAAAGGGAAAAGAGGGAGATCATCAGCTGGTATAAAGCAGAACAACTCTATTAGCATCAATGGCACGCAGCTGGCACCAGCTGAGGCACTTCTTTGGCTTTTCCCTGCAGAGCTGCAGTGTGTTGCTTGTCTAAGAGCCAGCAGGACACGGGAACCCCTGTCATGTTGTGTGTGTGAGACAATGTCTCATCTATGTGCAAGGGGCCATTGCTTGAGTGGGCACACAATGGTCCCAGTGCACCTTTGCACCCAGGAAGTCTCTGAATTGCTGATCCTGAGAGATCAGGAGAGTGAATCAGGGGAATAATATCTCCATATTTTCTCCTTTTTAAAATGCTTTTCACACAGGCATTTGTTACAAGCTGGGAGGCATTTTGCTAGAACTGGCCTTTGGTCTGACCCAGTGTGGTGGGTCTTCTCTTCTAGGGTTGATGAGCCTGTCATTTCCACAGCAGACAGACAAAAGAGAAAGCACTGAACCCACTTCATCTCTCCTGTTCAGTTTAACTTCTGTGGCTGAGTGTGGTTAAAGCAGCACAGCAGCTCCCCTTGCAGGGCAGGTGCACATTGAGGAGATCTCCATTCAGGCAAGAGGAAAAACCCTTTTGCAGAGTTGCTCATTGCCTGTAGCATTTAGAGATAAACATTAAAAAAGAAGGGGTGGAAACCTGTGGAGTACGAGTTTATGGTTGTGCTTGTGCAGTTAAATGATTAGAAACCCAGGCTGAGATTTTTGTGGCTGACAAGCAACAGCATCTCAAGGGGCTTTTTCCAAGCCTGGCTGTGGTGTCTGGAGCCTCGAGCTGGGCACGCAGAGCTGGGCTGGCAGCCACCAGCATATCTGATGTGATGCCACTGAGAAGCAGACAGTAGGAAAGTTTAAATGTGGGGTTGTTTATTAATGGTCCCTTGGAGCCCCTGCTGGAACGTGGTGGGTCCGTGCAGGCAGCCCGAGGTGCACCAGCCCAGCCGGGGGGAAGTGGAAGGTTGTCCATGCCGCAGTAATACCCATAATCTTGAAAATGGTGGGACCTAAAGCAATCTGCCTCATGCCTGGCTCTTTTCCCTCTTCATATTCTTCCCCAAGTTGCCTCAGGGTTGATGCAGGAGGAGCAGTGTCAGCCCAGGAGAAGGTGGCTCCCTGCCTGACCCAGCTCCTGCTGCAGCTGGTGCTGTGACTTTGCCTGTGGTAGACTGGGATGGCTGATGGGCAAATCTTGTTTACTTGTGTCCGTGGCCTGAACCAAGGATGCTCCATGCAGCTCCTCTTTTCTCATTTCCTCAGTTGTTGCTCCTGGTATCTGCCCTCTTCTCATGTTTTATGTCACCTGGGATCAGCTGTATAAAAGGACAGGATAGTCTGAAAGCATCATTGTTGGTGATTCAGAGCTTGGTATGAGGTGATTTTTCCTCCTGCACAACAATTGTTTTTTCTAATTCAAAACTAGCTCAGATATCTCTGCATTTGCTCTGCTGATGATATACAAGAGGGACCAAATGCACTCTTGCTTAGTCGGACTGACTATTCAAAGAGAATGGTCGTAAAAATCAACACATCCCAATTTATTTATTTTCTTTTATTTTTCTCATCCTGAAGATATTATTCAGGATGCAAAGAATGAGCAGGTCAGTGGAATAAGAAGATACTTTTACAGATGCTTTTTGCAGAGCTGCACTTGAAGTGTTTTGTTTGGATTTTTAAATGTCAGGGCAGTCCTACTGTTTAATTGAGATTTAAATATGAAATAGGTTCCCAAACAGGCACAGACTGTGCAATGTCATATCCAGTATTAAACCTGGCACTTGGTTACCTCTGGCCTTCCATTTAAACAGCTTAAAACTGAGCATGTGTAAAATTTGGAAGGATTGCACTAAAGGGATGCCTGCATTCCCTCATCTTCTCTCTTTGTTGAGTACTTAATTATTTTTCTTACCTTCTTACCTATTCATAAGTGGGAACTGCTCTGTGTCTGATGCAGGTAATTTCTCTTTGTATTGTGCTCCCAAATTGACATTTATAAATTAAGCAGTGGTGTAACATCCCAGAGAGCACCACTGTGGCACAATTAGGAATGTAATTGCACAGAGTCACCTGGGAGGCAGCTGGGATGGGGAAGGCATTGCAGATATTAGAGCTGGGGGTGACTGAGGCAGCACCAATGTGCAGAAAACTCGCCCAGACGATCCCATTAAAATTGTACTCACCACTTTGCCCTGGGGATGGAGGGTGGAAAAGGCATTTGAGAGCCGAGTGCAGGGTTTCACTGAACTCAGATGGATTTTCTCTTTAACTTCACCCCGAGCAACATATTGATTCCTAATGTAGAAATTGTAATGCCTTATGCTAGGTAAGGAAAAAAACACTGGAGAGAGCAATTAATTTCTCTCCTGCTGCCTGCTGAGACCTGTTACAGCTTTGTGGGTCCCTCAAGACCCATGGTACCACCTCATCTCCTCCCAGGTGGGATGCTCTCCCAGGAAATGCTGTATAGGACTGAGCTTTCAGGGAGAACCAAGCCAGATACAAGCTTGTAGGACTTGGCAGGGAGAACCATATGGTCCCTAAGCTCTCTGGAGTTGTGTTTACTTCTGCTTTGATCACATGGTTTGGCTTGTAGCCTCCTTTCAGATGTGATTATCATCCTAATTGGCCCTAATGAGAGCTACACATGCAGAGGAAAGGGGATGACGAGTGTTCCACCCCCAATCTTTTTCTATCTCCAAATTACAAGTAATAGGAAAAAAGATGTGTCTGGTTTTATGTATATATGTGTATATGTGTGTGTATATATGTTATATATATATATATATCCGTCCTGTGCAGTGCTGTTGCTTTCATCATAACTTTCAGCCCCTGAATGGGGGGGAGTGTTAATCCCATGTTTAACATGGGATTTTTTAGCTTCTTTAGTAATACAGGGTTGAAAATAACTTATGGGGGATACTCGGTGAAATTTTTCCTCTCCTGAATTGCAGTTAAGACTAAACAGGCAACTCTAGATGCATCAAGCATCCTGCTGGTGCCTGCTCCAGTGTCACCCTTGTGCTGCCAGCACTCATCAGTCCTGCCCTGGGAAGAGCAAAACCTACTGTGTGAAGCTGCCCATGTGTTTGCACCTCCCTGGCAGAGCTGCTGTTCATGAGGGACCTATCTCAGTTCCTGCTCTTGAGCTTTGCAGCATGTGACTGGGTTGAATCTCTGAAATTTGTTTCTTGCTGGGTAAACAAATTGTGGTAATGTGCCAGGGACTGCTGGCATTGTCCATGTTTGGATGAGTGACCTCCAGGAGAAGGGGCCCTCACCAGCTGTATGGTTAACATTTTAATGGCATGGGAACGTTTCTCCCAGGAACAAATACCCAGAAAAACCCATGTCTTGGCTGCTTCTCTGGTTGGAATTGGCACTGCATGGTTGCTAGGTGTGCTGGATGCTGTCTAGGGTCAGGTGAGGAAGAAGATGTTTCCTTGTAGCTTGCTGAGGTCCACTTTTATCTTGGGGAAGGGAGAAAACTGCTTGCATGATTACATCTCTGTTTCAGCTGAGCTGGATAAATGGCACTCTGGACCATTTATTAGTCCAGGCTGTTGTGATTTGTTGGATGATGCTTGGAGGGATGCCTCTAGTTTATTGGAGCTGCATCCTGTCTTGGAGTTGGGATTAACGGGACACTGCACAGCCTGGGCTGTGCTGGAGCTGTCAGAATTGGCCTTGAGCTGCCCTGCTATGCTGGGGGGAAATTAGGTGCCATCCTTCACATTTAGGGGCCATTTTGGGAGCAGAGGTGTTCTCTAGGCATAGGAATCATATGGAAAAGCTGCAGAGACCATCCCTGGTCCCACCTTTCACCCTGTGTGTGTGCACCAAGATGGGTAAGTGTGAAAATGGACATGGTAGAGTCCATCCTGGGGGAGAGGAGTGGACCTCCCTAAACAACATTCCAGGAGCAGCAAATGAGTAGCTTTCTAAGGGTTTCTTCCCATCATTAGGGAAGCAAAATTCAGTCTGGTTTGTACTGCCAAGAAACTTTGAAAAGCTTTGAATTGACTCTGTCCTTTGCTGATGTGACTCAGCATAGCATAAAGCAGTATAGTTTCATCAGCCCAGTAACTCAGATAAGTACCAGGAAAGGACCTGGCCCACAGATAACATGAAAATAATATAGAAAGCCAAGGATGAATAATTTCACAATATAGATGTAGTCATGGTAGTAGTAATAATAATAATATTTTCCCTAGTGGGAGAAAAATAGACCTTTCATGGTTGTTGTGCCTGGAGCTATTAAATATGGATGAGACAGATGAAATGTGGCTTCTCCTATTACACAGAAATGAATAAACAGTAATTCTCAATCACTATATGCATCTCAGTCTTAAAAAACCCACAAAGACAAGTTAAATATGAACACCTGCTAACATTCGTGTGTGCCACTCCGAGGCTTTTGTCAACAAAGAGAAAAGGTCTGCTTCTTTGTAAAGATTCTGATGGCAGCTCAACCAAAGGGTATTTACCCTGATAAAGTTAGGAAAATAAGTTCAGTGCCAAACATAGGGGTCCAGTAAACAAGTTTACTGCTCGACTCACTGGGTTGATGATTCTGCTCATTTACTGCAGCTTCAGCAGTGTGGGATGCAGAAGGCAAGAAACACTTCTGCAATTTCAAATTTTCACAGCAAGATGGAGGGGAAATTGTACCAACCTTTTAGTGAATCTCTTTTTTGGGGAAGAACTAAACTTTAGGCCTATCACTGATGATAAAAGTGTGGGGACAGCAGCCTGTGATACAGAAGGAGGGCTAAAGCAAAAGATGTAGGGATTAGAGGCTGGGAGTGATCTGACAGCATGTGAAGACGGTCTCCCAGTTCAATAATGGGTGATGGGCTGGGGAGGCCTGGGGTTAATCTGCTTGATGACCTTCATTGCCCTAGTTCCCACATATCATAGGTGTGACAGCACTGCCTAATCCCATGAGGGTGTTGTAAGGATAAATGCATGAGAAATTGTGAGGGTTTGGGCTTTTCTAGCTGAAGGGATGCAAAGGCAAATTGATGTATGCCATTTAAACCTTGGGATGTTAACTTTAGTTTAACTGGCTGTTCTGATCCCACAAGGAAGAGATGACTGCTATATGCAGTGGTAATAAAAGGCCCATCACATAGAGCAAAAATAAAGGAAGATGGGCTCTGTTTATTCCCCAGAGATCAGTCCAAGAAGATCACAGAGACAGTTTCCTCCATGTATTTTTGATGCAGCTTTCAAAACTGTGTTTTCCCTGGATATCTTGTGGTAATTCTCTGCTAATTTAATTCCTCTGAAGTCAGAGGAATTTTTATTACTACATATCTGATGTACTACTAGATGACTGGGTTGCTTAGGTGAAGATGCAGTTGTTGGAATTAGTATTTTATACGCACTTTTCCTTGATTTTTGCCATGACTTAACCCTAATGAAGTTCCTGTCTGTTCAGCAATTGCTTCACTATCCATGCATTTTGCATTTATGACTATGAGCTGCTGTTTGCTGCTGCTCCACTGCTTTAATCGACCCTAAGAACAGCTGTACTGGGTCAGACCAAAAGTGCAGCCCATGCAGTGCCCCCTCCCTGCAGACAGTGTCTGGGGAAGAATGTACAGGTCAGCATTTAGCAATAATGTAATTATAATACCACGGGTACTCCCCTGGTGTTCTATGAGATCTGTGCAGGCATTTTATGATACTCAAATGGTGCCTTTAGTGGTCTGGGGTGAATTTTATAACCAGTGTTTATCTAGTTGTTTTCAGAATCCTTGTTAATGGCCACTGTGTCCTAGGGAAAGAAGCTGGATGAAGTGTTTTGAAGTGGATTCTTGCTATCCTCACGTGCTGTCACCTCATCCTTGCCTTAGAAGGGACAGTGACCACTTTCCCTGCTCCACTCAGAGCTTTATTCTGCTCCCCTCAGTTTTCCTTTCCAGGCTGAAAAGTTGCAGTTGATTCAGTAATTCGTCATAATGGGGTTGTCTCATAATTTTGTTCATCACTGTCACCCTCCCTGGTGTCATGTCCTGAGGTGAGGAGAAGGATCTCAACAACACAAAGCCTTCAGGCTGTGGCAGACTGCTTTCTTAGTGACCCCTAGCACTGGCTATTAAAGGGATTTATTCCTTGCTGTTTTCTGCCTCTTAACCAGATCTTTGTTCTTACAAGAAGTTTCTCCTATCTGCTGGCAGCTCATCTGCTCAGACATCCTGCGTTGAGACACCCCATTGAAATCTAAATAAACCACATCAACAGCATTTTCTCATCTGCGTAGTTGTTGACTCTTGCAGAGTATTCCAGTGCATTTGTGAAGCCTGGATTTCCTTCTCAAAAGCCTCAATCTATCAGATTGTTCAAAGTGTTCAATAATTCTATCTTTGATGTGAGGGATATGCTTCTGTATAGTTTTTATGGACCTACTTATGTCAGTTTTGCTAATCCGGAGTACTCCATAACTCCTGAATTGCTCCTTTGCATCCCTTTTCTGAGTTACATCATGTTAGCTGCCTTCTAAATTTTGGGTACCCATAAAGCTTCAAGAAGAAGTCTGCAGCCCGTGTTTGGTTTCATGCCCACGTTCCCCTACAATGGGGTCAGTTGGGTCAGTCCAGTCTATAACCCCTTCTACCAACCTTGTAAAGAATGTTTCCAGTGTAAGAACCTTCCCAAACCTCCCTGCAGTGATCATATATGACAAAAACCCTAGGTTTTTTGCGATAGTCTTGTGGGTTTATTCATGCTGCTTCTGTTCTTGGTTTCTTCCTGGTCCATCAGTTATCTGGCACACATCTGGCTTATCATAGGTGCAAAATAAGTCTTTATTGTGTTCCCTGCCTTTTGAGCAACTGTTCTTTAGGTGCTTTTCCACACCTTTTGAAGTTCTTATATTTTAGCCACCGGAAATTGAAGTCCGTTTTTGCTTCCTCATTTGGGCACACAGTTTCTGGGTTTGAGGATGTTGTCCTTCTTCTCACATTTCTCCCTTTCTCTTGCCCGGCTGCTTAGCCTGCCAGACTTCTCCATTTCTAGAATTTCTTTACCTGGGGTACATAGTTGTTCTGTGTTTCCAGCATCAATATTTTCAAACAGTGCTTATGCCTCCTGCAAGTTTTAACTCTCCTGGTTCTGTCTCCCAGGACCTTCTCACTTCTTGTTTTAACAACTTCACTCATTTTTACAGGTATTCTTTTCAAATTACACACAACACTGAAGATTTAACACAGTGTAGAAAGTAATACTTTCTTTCCTAAGAATTCTGGGGGTGTCTCATGTCTCCTACTATGGGCTGAGAGTTCCTTGCCATGGAGAGTGAGTGGCAATCCAATTCTTGCAGACTCCTTCTGCTGATTGTTTCTAGCAAGCACCTCTAGTCGTAGTTTAAAAACCAGTCAGTATATTTGTGATTAAAATCCATTATGTGTTATAGGGAAACAGTTGGTTACTTGACATATTTAAAATGTCTTCCACTAGGGAGTTATGGAAAGAAATTATCAAGCATCAAATTTAGAATGAACAAAGAAGAACTCTTTCTCATTTAATTTGTACTTCATTGTGCTTAATTCTGCAGGAGACTGAAATTTAAAGTGTAAATGGGTTGGAGAAAATGAATTACAGATATTAGTACAGGACAGGTAGCTGAGACATGATGGCTCAGTGCAACTGTCATCTGAACAGAGATCCCTTTCCTGGATCTCTGATTGCTGGAGGCTGGCGGTTAAACAGGGTGGGAGGAAGTCCTGTGCCACATGAGCTCCATTTCTTATGCTCTTTGTTAAAATTAAATTCCAACCACTGCAAGAAAGCAAAACTGTCATCCGTGAGGAAGTACCATGTTTTTTTCTACTATTTCAACCATTTCATGTACATCCTTTTGACCTGTCATGTTTTAATGGACTCAATGGTTATTTCTTCATGGTGAACCTCCCCATATGATCATGTTGAGCAGAGATGCTGTCTCTGCCTAAATTCCAGGCATCAACCTATGCCCTTGCTGTCAGCATCGAGTGTCCAACCCATCCTCCCCTTCAAGTCCTTTCAATGAAAATAAACAGAAGCTCCCCAGGAAGCCAAATTTCTGGAATCTTTTCAGCTTTTTTTTCTTTAATCAACTTTCAACCTGTTTTGAATACTCTGCAGCCCATCTCTTCAGTGGGCTGGGGTACCAACCAGAGCACATTTGTACCCGATGCAACCTGTGGCAGGTTTTGCTGGCTGGACCACACAGAGCTTGGCTCCTCGGCTTGCTGCCAGTGGTCTGTTTGCAGTATTTTTGGTAAATGGCTTTCAGGTAACCTTTGCAGTGCATTGGGAGAGATATTCCTGCAATCTTGCTTGTTCCTTGTCGCTCTACCAGTGTTCTCCTGCAATCCTTTTGGGGTTCCTTAAGCTCCTGGAGTGCAGGTCACCTGGGAAGATAATATCCTGCTTCCTTTTTGTTCATGAAGTTAGGCAACAGCTTCCAAAGAAACACAGAAATTATTGCTGTCAGGTTTGAAGAATTGTGTTCTCCTCTTCCCACCCTCATCAACTCTTGTGCTATTTTATGGTGCCTCTCACCCTGCTGTCCAATGTCTGGGTTATCTGGACCCACATGAAGGATGGGAAGCACAGTGGTGGCAGTGTCAATGTGTGTGTGTAGCATGTCAACCCGAGATGGAAATGAGTTCTGAGAAACTTCATTTTTAAAAATAGTGAGGGCGTGTGGCAGTCATCTCCTAGGAAACTCGCCATTGTATTATGAGACTATAATGTACTGTGATTACATTTCACATAAAGGGAATCAGCATTGCTGTCAGATTGTTTCTGCTGAAGTTTTCCAACACAGAAGGACATCCCTATGCAGCAGTTGGCTTTTGTTGGTGTTTATGAGCTGAGATGGCTCCCCCTGTGCTGTTGTTCACTGGAGGATGGGAGGTGAAGGTTGAGGCACGAGTAGTCTGGCTCTGCATGAGTTTCACTGCATGCTGGAGCTGTGGGCAGTCCCAGTCTGTCATAGTTCTGGTGAGTCAGATGAAGCTCAGAGCAGCAGCTTGCCCTGGGAAGTTTGTAGGACTCCAATCTTCTCCTTAACAGCAGAGTTGGCAAATTCCTTAGGATTGTTTTCTATGAAGACTACACCAGTTGCTATTAAAGCAGGAATCTGAAGACTTAATGAACAATGTGGCAGAGATACCAGTGTCTGTCTCAATGCTAATGTCTTCCATGGACCATCTCAACAACATGTTGTTTCCATGAACCAGACTGAACTCTTTGGGTGGGGAGGTCCATCCTCCTCTCAGATGAAATGCAAGAAACACCAGCAGCTTTTCTCTGCTGTGTTTCTCTAATATGCTCTGCTGTACTCATGCAGCTCTGCCATGCTGAAAGGGCTCATTGCCTCATTCCCTGTCTTCTAACATCACATGGGCAAGGCAGCAGAAGGCAGGGATGGCTCCCATCCTCAGGGGACAGGATTGCTGCAAGGGTCACTGGTCTTCTCTGCTGTTGAAAGCAGGGGATTGTTGTAAGGTGTTTTGAGCTATGACAGTGCCCCAGCCAAACCATTTGTAATAATTCCTGTTGGAGTCTTCAGAGTGAGACCAGGCTGGAATTACCCTCACCAGCTTTACCTGGCTGTCTGCCTTCAGCTGCAGCAGAGCAGCTCCTGGAGGGTTTTTAAGCCCAGTCAGAAGGTTCAGTGAAGAGAGAGAAGAAGAGAAGAGAGAGAGTCGTAGGACAGGCCTGTGTCTGTGCTCTGTCTTCTTGTTTGGATTTCCTGGCCTAACTTGGCTGCTGATCACTGGATGGGTTTTGTTGCTGCCATCATCTTGACTCTGCTTGCCTGGGTCTACAGCATCAAGGACTGAAAGGTACTGAAAGATAAACTGTGCTAAATTGAAAAACAGTTGGGAAAGAAGATGCTGAAAGGTTAAATACCAAGACAACAAGAAATAGATAAAGAGGACTGTGCTGCACTGGATTAGGAACCAATCTTATTATCTGAAATGTGTGTGTGTAGCTCTTGGACAAAGTTGAGGGACCAATCAAGTAATGTGTAATCTCATGCACAGCAGCTGCAAAATGTGTATGCAATGTATTATGGATAAGTTGTAAAAGGTATGAGTAAGGTAAAATGTGTAAGTACTGTGTTAGGTAGAAGTGCTGTGTTAAGTATGAGTAAGTAAAATGTGAATGTACTGTGTTAGGTAAAAACAGAGTAAAGTGTATAAGTAGAGTAACAGGTATAAGCAGCATAAGATAGTGAGTAAGGTATATATATATATAAGTTATATGTATAAGTTGTAAGTTATGTGTAAGTAAGTGAACTGTATAGATTATGCATAAGTATGTATAAGTTAGTACAATACATAAGTAAGCTAAGTACACAAAAGAGGTGATAAGTAGGTATTAAGTAAAATTGGAAGATGTGTGAGTTCCTGCATGATTCCCAAAGAGGTGATGCCTATTTTAGAGTATTTTAAAGCTTCTGTGTAATCATAATGATTCATTGTACAGAGTGCCGAGTGCCGAGTGCCTGCATGGGATGAGCTCAGAGGATCGTTATTGCCAGGCCTTGTTGGTTCCCTGCTTCATCTGGATCCATGCTTAGGCTGGGCAGGATTTGGATGGAAGCTGGTGATGCTTCTGGTTCCTCACATGTTCCTGGGGAGTTTTATTTTTGTCATTCCCTCAATAACTCCATGACATCAAAAGATGTGCCTTCAGAGAGTGTGGAGGCTCCTGAGAATGACTTTATGGGAGGAAAGGTATGATGGTGCTGAATCTATTTGGCAAGAAAGCTCAGTAGTCTCAACACAGCACCATAAAAACAGAGCCATGGAGAAATTCCTCGTCAGCAGAAGCTGAAAGAAAACTCAGTGCAAAAAGGGGTTTTCATGAGAATGATGGAGGGTGGCACATGTGGAAAGCATGTGGCAATTCTCTTTGCAGAAGTATCTGTGAGTTGTGAAGGCCCTGGTAACTTTGTGTGCAGTGACAATGAAATAATCTTGCGGGAGTGTTTATTTTCAAGCTTGCTGGTTGCTAGGCCAACCAGTTTGCTGAGTTTCTTAATGTGCCTCAGCTCAGACATGAAGCCGCATGTGGATACATGAGCAAGGAGGCTGGGGAGTAGAAAAGCAAACACTCTTCCTACTGTTTTGAGAGGTGGCCATTGGGAGTAAAGCTGCAGATGGAGCTCTGAATATCCTGCAGTGCCTTTTCCTACCAGAGCTGAGTTCTGAGCTGTAAAGCAATTTATTTGTATTCCACTGTACTGAATTGTCTTTTTCTTTCTCTTTTTTTTTTTTTTTTTTAATTTTAATCTGCATCTTGGAGTGGACAAGGATACAAAATGCACATAATTTTTAGTCCAGATATTTAAAATGGGTTTGAAGGACTGGCTGAGACAAGAGGATGAGAACAAGCCAATTAGAGATTCACAGAGGCACAGAAGGGCTCTTAGACAATGGGAGCTGTTCAGCTATACTTGTGGCAGTTCTGAACCCTGTGGCCTCCTCTTTTGGTGGCTGCTCATGACATTCATAGAGGTGCTTACTGACTGGGGCTCTCCATTGGGTCTGAAGCATTAAAGTGGAAAAGGCAGATCCTAGGAGATGTGCAGTGGTTCCATGGTGCAGTTAGCCAATCTAAATTTGCCCTTAGAATAGGCAGGAACTGTGCTGTGATCATCTGCACTAATATCTGGGCATCTCAGGTGATCTCTGTGACCAAAGTCATGCAGCAAATGGAACAGGGGAATTTTGGTTGACAGGGTTAAGGATCCTACAGTCACATAGTGTGCTGTCATTAATTTTGGGTAGGATGTAAGCATCTCTTGGAGATGCTTTGCAAATTACAGTAGGAATGTGCACTTTCAGATTATGCAAAGCTCCCAGGTAATTAAAATTAAATAAGAAGAACCACAGAGTTGTTAAAGTTGGAAAAGACCTCCAAGACCACTGACTCCAACTCAGTTAATGCTGCCATCTTCACCAGCAAACCATGTCCCCAGGTGCCACATCAATCCATGTAGTTCCTATTCCTCAAGTCCCTCATCTCGGCAGTGCATGAGAGGAAGAGTTGGTGTTTGAAAATCACAGCTCAAGTCTGTGCCTGTGATCACTGGGGAAGGCTACCAGAACTGACATTGTGGCTTTATTTTGTGAAGATAGAAATGCCACTTGAATGAATGAGGTGCTGTGTAGACTTTTGCATCTTAGATTTGTGAAGTTCCAGATGCCTTTAGGTGAAGCTGCTGGCTAAGTGGGAGTTTCCCATGGTTTAGTCACAACTGCAAAGTTATTTGATCTTTAGGCAGTGGCTAGTTCCACCTTCATCACAGCCCTCTGTAGAAGGTACGTAGGAATTGTTGGAAGCAAAACTACAGTGTCTGCACTTGCTTTGCTAGGTGCAAGATCATCTACTTGTTCCATAATTGATTCAGCCTCTTGGAGAATGCCAGAGTGTGCCAGATCTTTTCTTGACTTTCCATGTTGAGAAGGAAGAAGAAGAACCATGCTTTTTCAAATTGGTGTAATCTGCTTTATATGGCCAGATAAGATCTCCAGAAATAATAGACCCTGCATATGTCAGTGTTGGAATAGGGAAATGCTTTGGAAAAAAAATGGAGATCACCTACGCCTCTAGAAAGGTTTGAGATCATTATTAGAAGAAAAAAGGTTATTTTCTTGTGAGAATGCTGCCATCAGATAAATCCTGGGAGACAAGGAGCTCCTTTTGACTCATAAGATGAAAGTGGAAAAGAGGTACTTAAATATTCACTTTGGAAAGAAAGTGATCATCAGTGGGGAAAAAAACCTGCTTAACAGCTCATTTGTGAAGTGTATAATGGAAGGAAGATCTCAGCACAGAGAACTGTATTTCTTTTGATTCTTGATAGCTTTACTGTGACTGCCACAGAGGATGTAATGTAAATGTAATAGGCCTTTAAAGACAATACTTCCCTTTCTAATAGGGGTCAAGATTAATCAGAAAGGAGCAAACAGTTCAGGAAAGAAGATGACTGTAATAACAAACATGACTGGGGATCTGAGCTGGGCCAATTTCCCTTTTTAGCATCCATGCATCACTGTCTCAGAACAGACTGCATAGCATCCTATTAAATTAGCATACACCAGGCAGCTCAAACAAATTAGTTCATCTCAGAAAGGGAAGTTCTTCAGAAACTTTCCTTTTTTGGTTTAATTTCTGTGCTTTGTGTGGTTCATTAATCTCTAAACTCAAGTTTTATGTCACTGAAGCCTGCATGCCTCGTGCTGCTCTGCACCTGCTGGCTTTTCTTGTCCGGAAGTCTCCTTGATTGTGTGTTTTGGTGCCTTCACCCTGCTGGTGTGTGAGTTGGAGTGACAAGAGGTGCTGGTGGTGTGTGCCATGCTCTGCTGTGACCTTGGAATTCATCCTGGAGTAAAGAACTAATTCCAGCTACAGAATGGTTCACATTGTTTCCAGGGATTTTTTCCTCAGGTAAAAATGATTATTGCCCTCTCAGGGGGTTGTTGCCTTCTGGTGAAGGTGGTCCAGAGTTGTGAAGGAAACCACCTTGACTATACTGTCATAAATTCATGCCTTATGATGTGCAACCCTAAATCAGTGTTTTCAGGCTTCATAGAAGTCTCTTTCCTTTAAGTAGCTTTCCTATAAGTAGCTGACATGGATTTCCAATCTTAATCCTAGTTCTTTTACTGAGTGGGCTCTTTTTTTTTTTTTACTGAGATTATTAAATATTGAGCAGCTAAACTAGAAGAAATTATAAGCCTCAAATGGGAATTAAAATTCTTGCAGCTGACTCTGGTGACAAAGATTGTCAAAACACTAAGCTGTAGATAATAGTATCCCCAAAAAATAGAAGTTAAATCCAAACAAATGGAAAAACTCTTGGTGACTACACAAGATCAAAGCTTTGGGCTGCTCATTCTGTTGCAGACTGAAATGCTGAGTGGAAACCAAACTGGGGAAAGAAGCAACTCTACCTAGAGTGTGATATTGTTGTGGTCATGGCTATAAGTCCCAGCAGAGATCTGAGTATTGATGGGTTACTTCCTCCCAAAAAAATTGTTAAAGGGGAAGCAGCAGAATGACTGGAAAGATAAGTCTGGAGTTGGGGGTGTGCTGCCCATCCCTGGGCATGGTGACTCACAGGGTTTTCTCACACTGTGTCTGCTCATTGCAAGCCACAAAAGAGCTTTAAGATACCTCCTGACTTGGACAAAATGCTGAGGGAATGGGCACAGAGAAAGCTGCCAGTGCTCCAGAAAGAATCTTGCTACGGGAACGCCCAGCAATAAAAATATCTGTGCCTCTTGCCATTGTTGGAGTGTCCATCAGGACAAAGCAACAGCCCTTTGGCACAGTGGGAAGTGCTGTAATGGGTTAACAGCAGCCCTGGCCTGTGGCATCAGGGCCCTCCATGGGGCCAGCACTTCGGGCAGGGATCGAAATCAGCCCTGGAGAGGGGAACCAGGGTCAGACACAGCCCAGGGCCAGGCCATGTCTGGTGTTAGAGCAGGCACTCGTGGGGCCCCAAGGTAGGAAATGGCATTTTCAGTTGTGGCTGGGAGGCTCAGTGGAAGTTAAATGAGTAGGGAGGCTATAAATACTGGTGTTAATACAGTAATCACAGTTTTTGTGTTCTTGCCCAGGCAGAGGAGGCATTGCCATAGAAGGGGCTGCAGGGCTGGAACTGAGTGATGAATGAAAATAGCTAGAAAAAGTATTTGTGCTCTAAAGAATAGATGGCTGCAAGTACATTAGTCAGCTTTTCCCATGAATTTATATTTGGTTGTTGGGAATATGTAGGGTATTTGGTTTCTATATCATGTGTAGCACTGTCTCAAAGTCCTTCCCGTTCCCTCTTGGCTGGCTAAAATCCCTCTCCATACTTTGGTGTTGTTAACTTTGCATTCAGACATCACTGAGCTATTGAAAGTTAAATTGTCAATTCATTTTCATGCAGCTGTCAGAACACTGATGGACATGACTTTGGAAAGAAAATCTTAATTTCCAGCTTCAGTTTGGGTTTATGTTGAGATGCACCTGGATCATGCGTGAGGAGAGTGAGAAGGTGTTTAAAAAAACCAGAGTAAAAATTAAAAAAAAAAAAAAAAAACAAAAAAAAAACCCAAACCAAAAAAACCAAAAGAGAGAACATGAGTTGTGCAGAAAAATGAGAAGTAGTAGAGAAGTGGTCTGCAGGACCAGAATCTGCCTGATGTGTGCTGGTTACACAGAGCCTGAGCTCATCCCACAGTTAACTCCTTGAGGCCCATGGAGAAAGCTGTGAAAATGCTAATGAAGACTTTTTTGCCTAAATACTGCCTCTGTTTGTGGTGCAGTCCAAAGTCATCTTTCTTTGGGAGTCAAGGAGCAGAATTTGAGTGTGGTTGCCAAAGCCACACTATGAAAATGACCTTCAGTTTGGTTGGTCTCACTTTGATTCAGTCAGTCTCCTGTCTCAGGGGGGATGGACATGGTATATTTTTCAAATGTTGAGTGTTCACTATTTTTTTTTCCCTGGTTTGGCCAGGGCAAAGTACACATGGAAAGCCAATTGTATCATAATTAAGAACATTAGCTCTGTGCAGCCTGAAGATGTGAAATCTGTTTCCTGGCTATGTCTGTTGACTTAGTGACTGAGCACCTGCTAATGCAGTGGAAAACTGCACAACAAGAAGGTTGAATGGAAAAAGTTAAGCTTTATCCTTCCATCAGCTCTTTGTCTTCATTTTGTCAGTATTTTTGTCACAGCAATTTTTTTCTTGAATGAGAACAGATTTGCTGTCACAGTATATGCTGTTCATTGTATTTCAGAAATTAAGTGTTCATATTAAATTATAGTTCCAAGAGAAGAAGGAAAAACTTACTTGTTCTTTATTTTGCTTTGATCTGCAGGATAGTCTAACCTTGCAATCACTGCTTTCTCATAGAAAATCCAGTCTCTTTGGGTATGAATAATGTTCATACTCCAGTGGTAATCTTGAAATTCTAATCTTTAGATCTAGATAAAAGAAAAATAATGCATGAGAAATAATTTAAATGAATTAAAACTCCAATAAAAGATTAGCATCTCATAGTATACTGCACAGTCCAGATGTGTGCAAAGGGGTGAGGAGTCAAAACATCTCAAATACCCTCTAGAATTTGCTGTTATCTCAATGTCACTAATCAAATCCTTTAACCTCTTTTTTTTTTCCGTTGTTCCTAATTCATATGGAAATTATCTAAATCATAAAATTATTCAATGCCTTAATTAGAAGTTTGAAAAGAGCAGTTCCTCCAGGGTAAATGATAATATGGTCAAAACTTTTAAAAATAGGTTGTTGCTGCACACAGATTTTGGCAGCTAAAAGTGGTTTCATTTTGTAGAAGTTTCTTGCTTACCCATTTCCACCACTGTCCTACTTCCTCAAAGCCGTGATACTTTTTTACTTGTTTGCTGTGATCTGCAGGCAGGACAGGGAGAATTCCAGAAGGATTTTGAAGCTCCTCTTCAGAGAGGCGAAAACTTTGTCTGTGGGTGTTGGAAAGGGTGCAATTATCTCCTTCCCAGCTGTAGGGAATGGTGCATCCCAACCATTGCATACACATTTACAATCATAAGTTTTAACCAGTTCATCTCTTTTCCCAATTAAAAAGAAAAAAATCTATATCAGTGTGACAATTGTGGGGGTTTTATCCTTTTTATCATGTAACATTCCTTTGTGATGCTTAGTGGAAGCCATGGCCTTCTCATAAAAGTCCTGTCATGTTGATGGTGTAAAATGCAATATTTTCCAACCCCAAGGTTCTTTATAGAACTTTGGACACAATTAAATTTTAAACCCCAGTAAAGAATTGTAATTAATTCTGAGAGATAAATTGCTTTCTTCATTAATATCATTATTTTAAAGGCAATAATAACTCCTTTTTGAGGAGAAAAAAGATCTTTAGCAAGCCTGCTATGCTGGTAGTTCTGGGGAACTTTTTTGAGGAGGTGGAGATTTGCTATAGGATATATTGCTGTTAGCAAGAAAATGAGCAGCCTTGTCTTTCTGACTTGCTGTCTAGTATTTACCTGTTCATGCCTGAGTCAAGAGGGGTTTAGTGGAGGCTGGACTGTATCATTAAGGGTGGATGAATTCAGCTGTATGTTTGAAATTATGATAATTGCTTGCCCATCTATTCAGTATTATTTTTGACTCTTCCCTGACTCCAGCAGACTCCAGGAGTATCTCTGTGGCCTCTTCCTTGCTGGTGTTCCCTGCCATCATTTCTTTCTTGTTCTATATTGCTGAGTCCCTGTTTAACACTGATCCCTGTCTGCATCTGTTCCCTTCCTTCTCCTTCCTTCCAGCACTTCCCTTTTCTTTCTTGTGTGCCTTGACTTGTTGCTTTGCCTCCCTCCCTTGCTCTGCGAGCACAGGACTGTATCTGGTGTGCAGGACAGAGCAGACTCCCTCACTTCTGCCTCTTTACATCTCCCACCTGCCTTTCCAGCAGATCCATCCCAGCTCTCCCCCTCCCATTGCCTGGGAACTCTTCCCAGTATTAGCAATTTCATGCCCTGGCCTCATACAGAAATCAGTGTAAAAAAGCACCGTCAGTGCCCAGGGTTGACGTGACCAAACACTTTGGCTGAGCTTCAGGTTATTTCACGCTTTAATGAGAGAGGTTGTTAAGGAGATAGGGAATAGGGCTGCATGAGTATCTCAGAGTCTTCCCCAAAATTTCATTTAAATTCACAGAGGCTCTTTCCTACCAGTGAAACCATATCTGTCCTGGTAAGTGGAGGAAGAAATTCAGTGAAATAATGGAGCCAGCTGACATAGAAGTGCTTTTTTTGTGTAGAGGGGAAATAAAAGGATTTCTATTATTTCACTGAGATCAGCAGTGAAACCCAGATTGGGATGGGAGCTCCCTGTGTTTTTATAATATCATAAACACTGGGAGAGCTGCATGATCAGTAAACGACTGCTGTGAATATTGCAGCTTCTCACAGCATTTAACTGAAGGCAAGGAGCTGTTCAAGACAGCTGGAGCAAAGTGCAGTGTTGAAAGCTTAAGCAGATAAAGGGGTTCATGAAATATTGCTGGGAGCAGCTCTGTGAGTTTCTGGGTGCTCTGGTCTGCAACCAAAGCTGGTAAGCACTGAGTGGTCTCAGGGCTTTCCAGCAAAAGGGTTTTATTGCAGTTCTGGTCTGGCTGTCCCAAGCATGAGGGTCAGGATGAAAACCTTATTTGGTAAATTGAATGGCTAGGGCTGTTGATAACAGGAAAGCAAAAAACACAATTAAAAACACTCTGGGTGGCTTATTTGTGCAAGCCATTTAGATCAGTTGTGTGGACCCCAAACTGGAGCCTGCGATGCTCTGACATGCTGTGGTGGATTATATACAAAGCAGAAAACAGTGAATCATTCTGCTTCTCCAAGTGGCATAAATGTAGCCATATTCTGTCCTTTTTAGTAAAAATGAGTTAAAACATTCTTGGTTTATAGGATCACTGCCCCATGTAGACAAGCTGTCAAACATCTGCTGTATAACAGCACGCAGAAGACTTTTTTCATCTGTTTCTAAACTTCCTGTCACTATTTCCCTACCTGCTGGCTACAAATGCATTTCTGGGTAAACAGGTATTTTGTTTCCAGAGCAGCAGCCTCTTCCTTTTGCTTATCCACTTAATGATTCATGTGGCTGTTTTGCAACTGGGAGCTGTTGGTGAGGTCACAGCTGCCTGGTTGTGTCATCCAAGTGCGTGACTTAAAAAGGAGGAGCCTGCCCAGGAAAGGAAATTCTTTTGTTTATCCACAAACATCTAGATAAGCAGCAGTTGTAGGGAAGGAAGGCCAGAGAAAGTTGGTGGTAGCCAGATGAGGCTGTGACCAAACATTAACCTTTTGAGAGCAGGCTGGAGCATAGTTGGGTTTGCTCGGCAGCCTCCTGAGCATTTATCAGAGAGCTATGTAGGAGAGGTGAATAATCTGCTGATGAGAGGAAATAATAAAGGAAAGACTGTTTTTATTTCTTATTTATAAAACACAAACCTTCAGTTGGTGGATCACAGAATCAAAGAATGGTTTGGGTTGGCAGGAACTTTACAGATCCCATAGTTCCAACCCCCTGCCATGGGAAAGGGATACCTCCCACTAGACCAGGTTGCTCTGCCTGATCCTTCAGTTCTCATTGGGTCAGAAAAGTCCTAGGATCTGATTTCTGTTGGACAAAGAGGGTGCTTCAGGAGGAGGTTTTGGTGAGTAGGAACGGTGGTTTGCTGTTCCTCCTCAGGTCAATGCTCTCTCTTGCCCAGTTCCTTGGTGCTAAACCAGTAACAAGTTCCAGAATATGAGGATGGTCCTAATGTAACACAGCAAAGTCTGGCCAGAGTAGCAGTGTCTGAATGATGCTCAAAAAACTCTGGGAACCACAAAAAAGTGTGTATAGCACTGACTGTAACATTTTTTTTGGCCTCTTCCTGGTGAGGTCCAGAGGCTTGGGAGGAAGCACTGACAGTGCAAGAAATAATGCTCTCTTATGAAATACCCTAATGAAGGAGAGGCACTGCCCACTCTTGGCAATTAGTGACTGGCTGCTGTGATGATGTTTCTTTATTTGTGTAACCCTCTCTGGGGTAACCACAGGGAGGCTGCTACTGAGGCCAACGTTTGGACTTGTGATTTAATCCACTTCTTTGGCTTTAGTGTTACTCACATCAGTTTGTGTTGTGGAATAATTCTGTATACATAGAGAAATTCTGACACACTCTGAGTCAGTGTTTGGATCAACAGTGAGAAGAAGCTCTGGGCAGCCAGGGAGCACCAGAGTGGGGGCCCTGACCTCTTGTGGTGACTGAGGAACCGGGAGGACTTGTGGCACTGGTGTGTCACTTAGTCCTGGGGACTTGATGCTACTTTGTGAATTAAACATCCAAAAGTCTCAGGAAGGGGAAAAGTACATCATTGACCAAGTCAGCAGCCAGACTATGGTCCATGCCCTTGTGTACAGAAATGGTACTTTCTCATTTTCAAGCTCTGCTCATATCTCTGCTGGACTGTGGTTCTTTATTAAAATTGTTGTGTTTGGTAAGACTTTAATATTTTGCATGAGAGTGAATGTCTCCATATGTTTGTAAAGGCAAAGAAGGATATTTATAATGTCATTTCTGTGTTTAACAAGTGCAGCTTCCAAAGGACACCAGAAGAACTATATTTGATTGTTGTGTTTCATTTAACAGCTTTCAAAGAAAAAGCAGCACTTTAAACCAGGCCTTTTCTTCTCTTCTTTCAGGGGTGCATTCTCCGAAGTTGTTTTGGCTGAAGAAAGAGCGAGTGGGAAACTCTTTGCAGTCAAATGCATTCCCAAGAAGGCACTGAAGGGAAAGGAAAGCAGCATAGAAAATGAAATTGCAGTGCTGAGAAAGTGAGTACCAGACCTTCATTTCTGCCTCTTTGCTTCAGTTAGACTCTTGCATTTAAGGAACGGTGATTGACAAATGTGACTGACAATTTGTTCAGCCCATAACAGGCAGACAAGATCACTCAAATTTAAATGGTGCTGAAAATGTTTTGAGAAATGCTCTTCTTTTCTTTTTTTATGAATGCAATCAGGTAACTGCAAAGTGGGAAAGAAGAGAAGTTAGGCTGGAGTAAGTCTGTAATGCCATAAAAAGACCTCATTCACTAAGAATGTCAGCAGTTGTGTCACAGGCTTTGAGGAGAGCAGGAGCAGGGTTAAAATTTTTAAATGCTTAAAACAGTCTGTTTACTAATTGCTCTAAAATTATGACATGTTATGAATTGTAATAGGAGATGGTGTCAGCCTGTGCCATGCAGACAAGTGGTACCTCTGTACTTCTGGAAGGGGGTTGTGTTTTTCCTTACTTTGGCTGGAATACATGGATACGAAAAAGTCATTTCTCAATTGCTGTGAATTCATTGTAGTTATTAGAGGCTTGATCCTTACCTCTTCCTCATCTTATGCTCTGAAGGTGGGATTCATCTTGCCTGACTTGAGACATTTGGATCTGTACTTACCACCCTTGAGTTTCCTTCTAGGAAATGAAAAAAGATTGATTACTTTAGGATTGGTTCATGTAGTTGGTTTTAAACTTCTAAAAGTACCTTTTCTTCTCACTGAGTTGAAGGTAGAGCAATTACATAGAACTAGTTCCACATTGGACTGATTCCTGCTGCACTTCTGTCCCAAGTGGGACTTCTTGCCCAGTGCTTGGTTGTGTCAGAGCTGATGACTGATCATCTGGGTACCACATGACAAAAAGCATCCTAAAACGTGACTAGATGAACTAAGAGCTCAGACAGCCTCCTAAGTCAAAGGAACTGGTTCAAGGGCAAATTCAGTCATCTCAGTAGGCAGAGGGTATCCTTTTCAGTGAAGAGACATAAATGGGGGCTCCAAACAGCTACAACTATTTGTAGCAGTGCCTTCCTATTGGTGGGCCCCCCTCGGGTCAGTACAATGTAAACCCAGTGACAAATGCAGCAGGTTGTCTTGCTGTGTAGTGTTATTGAGAACCTATCCTAAAACTCAACCACTGCCATCTCTGTATTGTAGGGGTAATAATGGCCCATAACCACAGCTTGAGAGTCTTTATGTTGATGGGTTTGTCCCCTGGTACTCGTGTGTGGTGTAAGAGCAGCAATATCCACATGCAGTCAGAATTGCCTTGCATCAGCCTTGACCCTGAGCTGGTAGAGCAGAGAAATCATTTAGGTTATTTCTTGCTTCTGCATTGTGAAACGTTTCTGTTCCCTGCAAACAATTCCCTGAGAAACCAGGAGGCAGCACCCTGTGCTATTCCAGCTGCAAGGGCAGGAGTGTGAGTGGGCGGAAAATTCCTTAATTTCATGCAATTAGATCTACTCAATCTCTTGTCCTATGCATGTTAGGACCTTAAAAGAGAATGTCCCTTTTTTTATCCCCTAGTGTCTTCTACTTAGCTGTTGCTAGTACAAACTTTGCCTGTCATTGTCTTTATTCTGAAAATAGACATCATTGCTTGCAGATGCAGTATTGAATTTGTATGTGCCACCAAGGAAACGTTTAGAAAATAACAATCTAGATTCTGCCTACAGTTGAGGAGAAGGGATATCAACCTGTTTCTCTGTTCAGTGAATTCACTGCTTCAAAAGCTGTCAGTAAAAATAGGTTTGAGAGTGGTTAGATGGATCCTGAGCAGCTGTTGCTAAGCTCCATCTAAGTGCCCTTGCTTTTGTTTCTTGTAGCTGAGCACTGAGTTCGGATGGCTAATTCTTGTGTTGTCTAATGAGTGGGTGGGACCCCAGAGCCCTGGGCTTCCCTGCAGAGCTGGGAGGTGCCACAGCCTTAATGTACCATGCCCTGAACCAACTCATGTGGAGGATATGCAGAGGATTCCTGTCAGGAGCAGTTGGTCCCTGTTCCCTGAGGGAAACGTGTAGAGACACAGAGGATGGATGCAAAGCAAATATATATATGCACATGGGTTGATCCTATTCTCTGTCTGGTTTTGCATTATGTCTTTTGAGGGTGCTTAAACTCTGATGGGATAAAAATCCCAAAGACACCCTGCCTAGCTAAAATGCAGGCAAATTCCTTGAGATCCTTCAGAGAAGGATCTCTTGTCTTACACTGGACTTTCTCCTCCTATCTTCAATCATTAGAATTTTGTTTTCCTCCTGACAATCTCTGTGCTTTCTGGCAGACCTCCGCTACGTGTTGTGAAATGCAGCAACTCTTTTTGAGTTCCCTGGTTGTATATCCAACTGGTAGGAAATCCTGAATATACTCCCTACAGTCTCTGCCAGCTTTCAGGTGAGCTGCTCATGCCCCTGTGTATGGTGAGCGCATTTTTAGGAACAGTCAGAGATTGTGCTGCCATGTCCAGGATCAATACCCACAGTGTCCCATATACTTTGTACCCTCAGGCATTTCTGGTGAAGGTTCATCCCCCTGCCAGTCCTGCCAAATCATTCAGATCTATCAGAAGCAGTATGGGAGAGAATTTGAATGATGCTGTGTATTGAAGTAATATTTCAAGAAACCTTTTTTTGCATTCAGGATTAAAAGTCTGAGCATGGAGTACTATAGGCAGTAGAGCCCAGTGGTGAAAACATGAATCCAATGACCAGAAGCATTGGGTCCCCTCTCACCACTCACACTTTCGTTCTATCACAAGGGTTATTGTCTGTCTCAGTATTTACTGCCTGTGAAACAGCCTTTATTGGAGAGACTTTTGAATAAACAATTTTACCTGCAGTTGCTTTCCTGTCTTCTCTTCTGTCAGCAGACCCAGGAGAGTGGGTGTGAGAGGGGAGGTTTCTGGGCCAGCATTTTAGTGTGCAACCAAAACTTCTGTCAGTCCTTCCGTGTGTCTGAGCTGAAAAGCTGTTGGGAGTATTAATCCAATATTCTGTGCAGGGTGAGGTGAGTGACCCCCATGTGAAGTACATGGAAGGTGGGAGATTTCATCTCTCTCTCTGTGAGCTTGGGCGCTCTTGCTGCCAAAACAAAATGACACATTTTAGGAGCGATGTTCTGCGAACAGAGGAGCTGAGCTGCCAGCCAACTGATCTGCATGTTTGTGTGAGTGCCAGAGTGAATCATGCATACTCCATAATTCTGTTTTTCCAGCCATGGCCAACAAATCTGTTCTTAAAAAAGAAAAAAGGCGGAAGAGCCGTTAAGTCAATATTTACGCCTAGCAACCTTAACAGGGTTCTTCCAATATGGACTCTTTTGTGTCCCGTGGAAATCCATGGCAACATTCCTCAAAGACTGGGATGGGTGGGGACAGAGTGGGAAGGAGCTCGGTGTGGAGTGATGCACTGGGAGAGACTGAGTCTGCAGTTAATCCAGGAGCCTGGGCCTGATAAAGCGTTTAAGCATGTGCTTAATTTCAGACAGTAATTAGTTCCAGTGAAATTTGTGAGGAGGCTCCCCTTGCTTGGAGGCTTCAGAGCAGGGTGAGGGTCCCACTGGGCACCTGTGTTTGGTACCACATCAAGAGGGGGTTTTCTTAATGTCTTCAGCTGAGACATTAAGACTTGGAAAATGTACTTAGAATCTGTTTGAGGAGGAAAATGGGATCTCTAGAACTGGACTGTCACAGCTCCATTAGCTGGCTGCGGGGAACAACAGCACATAGTCACCTTTGTGTGACACAGACTTTTTCTGAGCTGATGTGTGGGGAGTTTCATAACCTGCTATGAAAGCAACTGTGTTCTGGTTTTGAGCAGAAAGTGAAATGCAATCCTATCCATTGTTTGCTGTAGAATAGAGGAAATTTCTCCCACTTATGGTAATTGTGCAGGTGTGAACATGCCGAAAGAGGAATCGTCTGCTAGACAGGTTCTTGAAAGCAGTGCATAGTTTGAAGAGTTGGACTGCTGAGAAGCAGCAGTCTGAGGTTCTAGTTAAAGAGAAAAAAAAAAGCGTGTAAGTCAGATGGAGAGAAACATGCCTAATTTGCTTGTGGGGTTGGTTTTGTTTTGTTTTTTTTTTTTCCCTTGGGTACACCACAATTTATCACAAGAAACTCTCTGCTGCCTGGGTAATACCTGTGCAATCGTACAAGCTCAGTGCTGAGTCAGAGCAAAGCAAGGGGAGGAACAATAAACTGTGTGTAGCACTGCAGCCAGGTTTATTGATTGCTTAATGGCAGTAATGTGCACATGTGTCTTGTTAAGCAGTGCTGTCTAGCTAGCAAATCATACTCTGCTTTAGCTAGTTTCTGCTGAATAGGGATTTTAAAAATAATTTCTAAACTATTTAGGTATCTCTTCCCTTCTCCTGCTCCTCTTTACTATCCTAGATTCTCTGGAAGAGGCACCATTAAATTCCTTATTACAAATCACATCCTTGCCTTACTGAGGTTTGGGCTATTTTTCCTGTTAAACAGAGTGAACTCTTCCTAGCAGGTCAGCTAAACTTCTGCTGGTGCTTTCCATCCCCATTTCCTCAGGAGACAGGATGTTCAGGCAGTGATTCATGCCCAGGCACTGCCTCACTCCTTATATGCCTGCCCCTACAGCCAGGAGCTGCTGCTGGGATAAAGAGCAGGGAGCGAGGAGGGGAGGTGTGCTCCTGCAAATCCTGGGAGGTCAGGGCTATACCCAACGTGAAACTAAACAAAAAACAGCAATGAAAGGTTTTCCTAATGTGGGTGGAAGTGTGAGGGCTCCTGCTCTCCCATAAATCAGGTGATGGTCAAAGGGGGCCCCTTGCTCCATGCCAGGAGGCGGTGCTGCTCCTCGTGTTGAAAGAACAAATGTGGAAGAATCACCCCTTCTCAAGAGTTGCATGAAGGCTGCAGGGGTAATTAAAAAAGTGTATCTCTTTGCTCCTTTTCAACAGCCCATTGACAAGCTCCCTGAAAAACCTCCCTATCCAGATTCTTATCTCTGTTATGCCCCATCCCTCCAGAGCTGACCCAAAGCCTCCAGGAAGACAAATCCAAATTTAGTTTTGAAACCCATTAGTTACCTCTTATTAAACTCTTCTGCGCAATTTAACTTGGAATCAAAGGCTACATTAATTCTGAATAAAACTGGCCATGCAAAAGTTTAATGTGCCCTAACATAAATTCTGGCGTTAATTAATTCAGATGAATGTTCCTGAATGACTCTGTGGGACAGACCCATCTATTCAAGCCACAGTTGTCTTTGGGTCAAAAATTACAGCCCTTGCAGGCCTGGATGGTCCCATACTCCAGTTTCCTGGTCTGGAGGCTCTGCTGGTGCCCACTGATATTCTCCCATGGTAGTTGTTTTTTTGCCAGAGGTTACACAGCAGAGTACAGGGGCAGCTGAACTGAAGAGGAGACATTCAGATCCTGTGTTAAGTGCTAATATAAAAGTGATGGTAATTAGACTGTGTAGCTGGTGTATGAAAAGCTGTGGGATTGACCTTTAAGGGGTTAATAACTAATTACCTCTTTGCACTCCAGCAGTAAGAGCTCTTTTTTTCTGTCAAGAAATGGATGGTTAGGAAATGAAATAACAAAAAAAAGCACTCGACATCTCTGTCTGTCAGGTATCATAATTTTTCTTGTGCTTTGCTTACTCTACAGACAAAACAGGCTTGCTGCTTTTTTATTTTTTTCCCCATTTTTTTCTCCTCTGTGAATAATGGTGAGAAGATCGGCTGCCTCAGCAAGAATTGAAGAGACAGCTGGTTGTTATATTAAGTACTCACTCTCAGAGAAAGCTTTTATGTAGATTTACTTGTTAAAACCTGGCTTGCTCATGCTACTGCAGTTGTGCTGGGGTGACAGAAGGCTGACTCTGCTTCCTCTGTGCTGCCATGCTCCAAACCCTGCCAACTGCAAATCCAGGGCGTCCCAAAAACCAGCTCCCAAGTGAGGCCCTGCATCCCTAAGGATGGCTCAGGGTGTTCAGACATTCAGCCACCAGTTAGGAGGTGATACCCAGTGGTACCATTAATGATGTTGATGTCAGTGGTGTTGAGGTAGGGCCCCCTTCAAGAATATATTTGTTGGCACCATGCCAAATGTGGATTTGCTTCATCATTGTCCCCATACATCTTTTGGGCTGCTCTGGATGCCTGGAGGGACCTCAGAATCTGCCGTGGAGCCTCCCTTACAGCTGTGTACTTCTGCAGAAATCCCTGCTAGGGAGGCAGGCAGGTGTGGAAAGGAGCCAGGATCGACAAAACTCAGGGTAGGGGGACAGTTGGGCATGCCTGGAGGCTGACATCAGCCTAAACCATGAGATCATCTCCTGGATCAGGGCGATGCAGACTGGATGAATTGCCCTTCTCTGGTTTCAGGCAGAAGGGAACCTGACCCTGTGTATGTGGATATGGCACAGGGCAGCTCTGCCTTGGCACTCACAGTTGGCTCGGTGTTAAGCAAATAGTTTTGCTCCAAAGAATTCATCCAAGTGAAAAAAATGTGAAACCTGAAACAAACCTGACACCATTCTTCATCACTAAGATGCTGGAAACGACTTCCAGCCAGGACTGCCTGGGTTGCATTTCATGCTAGATTAGATGTAAGCAGATGTAGGCAGATCAAGGCATCTTAAAAAGTCCTTAAAATACATCCAGTGAGAGAGAAAAATCTCCTCTGAAGTAGTAATCACAGAATCCTTTCTATGATCTCGGGTCTTGCACAGTTTCATTCATGTGCAGTGTGCTGGGTCAGGCTTCAGGGATGGGGTGTGGCATTTCTGCATCTCAGTCTGACTTCATGCCCTGCCCACCCAGACAGCTGTGTTCCTTCAAGGAGGTTATAGTGTGATAAGTTATTTCACTGTAATTGCTGAGTGATGACACAACTGTCCTCTCTCCTGGGTGGTGGTGGTGGCTTAGCAGATCTCCCTGGCATAACTATTGTCCTCCAAGGTCACCCCATACCCTGACTCATCTCAAAAAATGGGACATCCAATGTTAGAAGGAGGGCATGGAAGCACATTGCCATTCAGTGCTCCAACTTTTAAAATAATTCAAGGAAGTAACAGCAGATTTCTGAAAGAGTTCTAAGAAGGGTCCAAATTAGCAGAATAATTTTGTCAGCCTTGGGTGGTGTCTGCTTCTGTGCTGCACAGAATCACAGAATATCCTGACTTGGAAGGGACCCACAAGGATCATTGGGTCCAACTCCAGGCTCTGTACAGGACACCCCAAGAGTCACACCATGTGTTTGGGAGCATTGTCTAAATGCATCTTGAGCTCTGACAGGCTTGGTGCTGTGACTGCTTCCCTGGGGAGCCTGTTTTGTGCATAGATGGAATAACAGAGCCAGGGTCCTTTTGGAGCTCCTGGCTAAAGAATGAGAATATGTGCCCTATTTCCAGTTTGTAAAATGCAGGAAGATGGTTACAGTTGTGTTCAGTGGTACAGGTATCTGATTCTATTGCCATTGTCTGTTACCTAAAAGAAAAGGATTGTTAAGATGGATAAAGCCTTTTAAATATGATCTAAAAGTTTAATAAATGACTCAGTTTTAAATCTGGATTCATAAGGTCTATCTTTGTTATACCCACAGGTTTAAACCAAAGAGTTACCTAATTTGCAAGCACATGCCTTTGGTAGTAGGGACAGCATTTTCTCTAGTGCTTGCAGTTCACAACTTCAAGGATGTCTTGGTGCCTAAAAGCAGCTGAGGATGTACTCAATGTACTCCTAGGTGGCTTCATTTGGCAAAATACTTCCTCTTCTGTTTTTTCTCCCAAGATTCTTCATAGGTAATCTGGAATGTTTTACCTGAAAATAAGGGTGGGGGGGGTTTTCCTTGGAAGTAATTTCTTCATTTGGAAGAAGTACAAAAGCTGTTTAAACGTCTCATGACATTAGGGAAGCGAAAATGTCCTTGTTATTATCAACCTATTGCATTTTGCCTTTATTCTCTACTTTTGTCTTAAAACATGAACTGGAAGAATCCAGTGTTTTGTAATAAGCTGTTGTGATGTGCTGTTGGGTACCAGTTAGTTTCTAACCTCAGGGTGACCATATTTTGATGATGGGTAAGTTTTTAAATGCATAGTCCAAGTAACTCAATGATTAATCCTTTCTCTTACTTTTATGCTGTTAAAAACACGTCAGTAACTCATATACCCCTTGATTATTTGAGTGGTGAAGTAGAGCTATGATTTGTGAAGCACTCCATAAAGAGAACAAATAAATGCAAGGTAAGAATCATCTGGCCAGCTGGAAGCATCCTCAAGGTACACAGCTGCATCTGAGCTCAAATCTCACTTGCTGTGGAAATCATCAAATATGCATTTCTAAGTGGATCAGAATGTACAGGGAGGATAAACAAGTATTCCAAAAGTGTCAGTTCAAGAGGGTAGAAACAGAAATCTTGTCAGAAATGGCAATTTTCATGAGTACTCCTTGTCCGAAGCAGTTTTTTGCTCTTTGTTGCATGTTAAAATGCTTTGTAAACACAAGCTGCTGTATTTTTGGCCATCACAACATGAAATTAGACAGTAATGTTATAAGTGGGCAGGTTTTTCTGAGACTCCAGTGTGAATTTAAAAAACTCTGTTGGCAACTTGTACCTCCTGATTTCATTTATAGAAGATAAATCATAATTAATTTTTTTGTGTCATTAAGGTAACAATTCTAGGTGTCTTAAACCAGAGTTTGGTAGAAGGGGGCTGGTTCTGACCATAATAAAATGGGGAAATATTCATACTCCATCCCACTTTCTGCTGCATCAGGTTAAACCTGACAGCAACCTCTGTGTTTGGAATATATCCAAAATATCCTGAACTGACAGCTGCATAAATTAATTGCTATTTGACCAACTAACTCTGCAGCTGTCAACTGTAATACATATTGATTGTTTTCTTATAATGTTTACTTATACAGACAGCACTTTGTTGGTATTAAGTAAGAGTTTCGAAGGGAAAAAAAAGTTTAAAAAAAATCTGTAGGTACAGAATTTATCTTTTAACAAAGGCAAACATACAAAACACTCACCAGGGGTCTGCCCTCATGGTCAGTTTGACCAAGGAAATGCTGATGATAATTTTGTTCCGAATTGAACTTTGATTATCTTTTTTAAATCAGAAATTCTAACCTTTTAAATTGTGTCTTGTGTTCCAAAGGCATTGGCTTAATCAAAATAGATCTTTCTTATCCTTAACACTTACTAATCCTAGTAAGGTGTTGTGCTTCTGGAGTTACAGGACTTTAAGCCTGTTAACCAAACCAGTTTTCGAAATAAAGCCTAACATTTCCCTTGCTTGCATCCATATTTCTGTGTCTCGTGCTATCAGAGGCATCTGGCTATATTGCCAAGGTTTTAAATCTCTCTAAGTGCAGAAACCTGTGGGTTAGTTTTAATACTGACAAGTTGTGTCACTAAATGGACTATGAAATCATCTCCCTAAGGATAGGTGACAGCCAGCTTTTACTCTGCCAGCTGTTTTATCAAATGAAAATTATGGAGCACTACATTAAACAGGAATGCTTTTGCCTCCTTGCCTTGCCCCTTAATCTTTTTGTCCAGGAAAGTAGACATAAGTGAATTCAAGCCTTCTTAGAGTTAAGAGGTTCTTCTTTGAAGGCACTTAAAAATATGAACAGCAGAATTTATATATTTTTCTTGAAAGTTCTTCAATAACTTTGAGAAGGGATATTGGTAGGAAGCTTTTGCAAATAATGTAATGTGTATTACAGCTCTGTACTGAACCAAAACCAACTGACAAATGTGAAGCAGTGAACTGTGCCAGCTACATTTCTGCACACCAGCAGTGTCTCCTTCTGAGATTAGTCCAAATTTCTATATATAATCTGTTTGGTTCCCACCAAATAAAATAACAACCAGCTTCAAATATCTTCATACCTTTGTGATATCTCCTGTCTTGGCTGACGCACCAGGGATTAAACTGCGACCTTTTTGGACTTACAGATACGTATCTTTACAGCCTCAGCTAAACAGCCACTCCCTGCAGGCCACTGGAATGGATTCAGGCCTTGGTGCACTGGGCTCTGAGTGCAGTTAACTTATGCTGAGTTACTGATTTGAAAAGTCCACATCGGCATGGAGTTTTTTCTTAGCTGTTTAATTTTTTTCAACTTGCACAAAAATCAGAAGAGTTCACATTCAGCAGCAGCATTTGGCAGAATGCATTTTGTCAAGAAGCATCTCCCCAGACCAAAGCAATCTGGTCACTCCCATGTCTGCTGTAAACTTGATAATTAGAAGAGAAAACAGCGTCTGTTCACAGCATTGCTCCTAAAGGGGGTAATAGGGGATTTCTAACTGAAAACAAAGAGGAAAGGACTTTTTTATTGTTTTAGATATGCTCTCTTATGCAAGCCACAACAAATATGTGGACATGACATGTTCCAAAAAGAGGTAGCTTTTATTGGCATTTACATAGAAATGCCAGTTCTCCCCTTTCTGTGTTACAGTAATAGCAAAGGCTGTCTGATTTATATTTACTACAAGTGGGTTGGTGGGAGGGAAGCTGAAAATTTTTGTAAAGTTTGAGACTTTTCCTCCTGTGGTTTTTGTGTACTACTGAGAAAATTATTGTTGAGGGAAACTGCTGTGTGTCCCACAGTCTTTATGTCTTGAAGGCATTGTCCTTGCCATTTATGGTGACCAACACACACGTCCAAGCCATGTAGCACCAGCATGGGTAAATGAGCACTCGTCATTAACAAACAGGCATGGGTAACATGATCTAATGCTATTCTAGTCAATGGGAAAATTCAAAGTCGTTGAACTTGGTTACATGACTCCTCGAGGCTCCCTGGAGAATCTTGGCCCTAAGCAAAACGGGAAAGAAAGCCCAAGCTGAAGTCACCCATGTGGATTGTAGGGCTTTGTCTTGTGTGGCTGTGCAGTGTGGACTCAGGGCTTTATACACAGCAGACATGTTGTACAGCCTCTTTTCTTCATCCCCAGTGCCTCCTGGATTGATGTATCTAAGAAAAGGGCCATAGCCCATGGGGATTTGCTGTTCCAAAGGTAGTTGCTCCTTTGTCATGTGCTCCTAACTCAGGCTCAGCTGAGCCCACACAGGATCCTGGCTTTCCCACACAGAGAGCTCTGTGCCATCCCTGGATTATCACTGGGGACAGTGGGTGTTCTGTGGTGTTGCTGCTGATTTCAGCTGCTGTGGCTGAGACCAAACTTCAGCCTGCAGAGAGAGAATCTGCCAGGGACTGGCCATGTCCCCTCTGCTCCCTCCACATATCCACAAAACTGGAACAAGGGAATCCAAAAGGCTGCTTCTGTGAGAGGGTGGGGAAGGTGATCTGGGTCTTATCTAGTGGGGCTTCCTCCTGCTGGTGTCATTAAGCTGGTTTTCTTTCTAGAAACTGAAAGACCAGACAAGAGTTTATCACCAAACTTCACCCTGAAAGGATGGGGTTGGCACATAGATATTTTCTCCCCTCTTTTCTCTGATTTACTATTAGAGCACCGAATTGCTGACTTTGTTTAAAATTCCTCCCACCATTAGAAGCATATGTTTCTGATTTTCTTTCTTATGATGACGTAGTTTGCACTTTTACCCAAGAGCTGTTTTCTTAATAGGACCAACTATATTTGGAATCATTCTGAACTGCTCTTGAAATGGAAGACTAATGTCAGTATTTCTGGCAATCTTTCACTATATTTCTTTCCCCATAGTTGAGTATTAAATGACTATTCAAGCTGGAACACGTACACCATTTTATTTTAACATAATTAGATTTGTTTGATTTTAGTACTGTATATACTCCTAGAGTAGCTGATATAGGTAAACTTATTAGTGGGATGGTTTGGGGAGGATTTAGTAAATTTAGAAAGAGGATGCCAGCGAGTGTAGAGAGTTGTGCTTTCAATCAGTTTACACACAGTGAAATCTTAAAAGCTTTAGAGATGTGATCCTATGTTGACACTGTGACATCTGTATCTCAAGCACACTTGACTGGCATTTTTAAAAGTATCTGCACAGGGCAGTGATCTGGATCCCACTGAAATCCCCTATCCAGAGGACATTAGAAAACCCCATGGGTTTTGTTAGTTAGCTATATCATTTCCTGTGCCTACAGCATCCATGTGGGAGATGACTGTTCCCTGCTCCTGAGGCTGGTCATAGCTAGTCCATCACAGTCCTCCCAGTCCTGAGCAACAAACCCAAGAAATGTCAGTCCTGAGAGGGAGCACTCAGCTCAGTGCTGGTCTGGGCCTTGAGCCGTCTTGGAAACCTCTTTAAGACTCTCTTGTGAGAAAGCAACTGATGTTTTTCAAGAACAAAACAGTACCCAAACTGCCCAGAAGTTTGGACTAATTTTGGACTAGACTTTGTGCTTCTGCAACTTTAAACTCTGTGTTTTGCTCTGGAAGGAGAAAGTCACTCACCTGATCTGACCCACTGCACCAAGCAGGCTGTCTTATTTCATCTGTTTATGCTACGTAGATCTTGATAACTGGATTTGACTCGTGATTAGAAAAGCAGCCAGGCTTCATGGGAGTCTCCTGCTTCTACACTAGCACTGCAAAAGCATCCTGTGTACTCCTTCCATAAAAATACACAATATTCGCATTTGTCTGGGAATTTGGCAACTTCTATTTACTTGTGGTTGTATTTCTCAGCATGTTAAAAGATCTCATGTTTCTTTAATATTCTGCCTATATAGGTCCTTGTCTTGTGGAATCTCTCAATTTTTACTATGCAGAACAGAGAGCAGGGTTCTTCTTAATAGACACCCTTGGGTACTTGGAGAATATTGTGGACACTCCTCATGCATACTCTGTAACAGGAAGGGCTCCTATGGCAAGCATTGATTTATGGGGAGCAAGGCAGGAGGGGGAAAAAAAGCATTTTTAGTGTGGGATAATCCTGAAAAGAGTGCTTGATTTGGCGATAATTCCTAGTGATAATCCAGATTTATCTGCATTTATTAAATCCATTTATTCCCCTTGTAAGTTTTGGTTTACTGAGAGGTAAATTTTAGGAGCACACTGATGTAGTGTGGGTGAGAACACAGCAGGAACCCATAGCCAAGGACAGGAAATATCTGGAAATGGGGCGAAAGGAGGGGTTTGGGTGGGGGAATCAGTGCTCCGACTGCTGTGGGTGATTTGTGTCTTCTTTTTAGAAGAGGAAGGAGCATAAACCCAAGAGCTTATTTTGGAAATGGCTTTGTGATAATGGTTTTCAGCCATTTGAATAGGCAGGTACTTAATTTTTTTTTTCCAGTAGCAGAGCCAGCTCCTCCACAGCAATTTCATTTGAAACTTCTAAATGATGGATTTACTTTTCTGGTTATCCTTCAAAGACCCTGTGAAGCCCACAGATTCCCAAGGGTCTGCACTCCCCTGGGTAGAAACCACCACTCTGAAGCATGGAGGAATGAAATAAAAACCTCCAAAGAAAATAACAGGAGAAAGCAGAAGCTAACTGTGGCAGGTTAAAGCACCTCCAGTAACAATACAGTTGTGAAGGAGTTAGTCTAGGATTACATTTATAAACTTTTCTTTCTAAGTAAGTACTTGGGCTCACATCACTTTTAATTGGCCTCAAAGGAGTCTCAGCCAGTCCTTGCCCATTCCTGTGCTGTGGCCACTCTACAAGGGAGAGGATGGTGTTAAGGGATTTGGTGTCACTGAGAGTGTTGGTATCTGTAGTTTTGTGCTTGGTCCTGGCCATGGTTTCCCTTCTCCAAAATGGAGGAAGAAGCTCAGAAAATATTTTTTTTCTGAGCTTCTTCCAGACTAAACTTTTCATTTGTGGATTCTAAAAGACCATCTCTTCCCTGAGACTCCTCCTGAAGCCATATGTGCATCAGGGTTTGTTGGGTGATGGCATAACCACACTGAAATAACATTTTTGAAGCAAAATCATAACCATTACTAAGTTATATAAATATCAGCATTTGGAACTGTTGTACAAAGCCCAAAGTATTACTGGGAGAAAGCAGTTAATCAAAAACTGCTTTGCAGTGTTGTGCTTCTCCTTGTTTTAAAAATAAAGTGGAACATTGTGAGCAGTTGGTCTTGCTGTGTTGTAAACAATTTTCCTCACATTTTCTCCTCTTTACTTTTGATAATGGTGAGGAATTATACTGCTGATCAAAGAAGCTGCATTGAGTCTGCTGAGGTGGGACCAGAAACTTTTCCATTGCTCTGCCAATAGGAGTTATTGTCCCACAATAGACCAAAAATGCTCCTTGCTTGGGATCGTTACAGTTGTAGTAATTGCCCCTTCCTTGAGAGGCATAGCACACATAGGCCACTCTAAATAGAAAATGTATATAAGCATGACACATGGCTACATGGATGCTTTTGAGAATGAGTAATCTAGGAGAAAGGGAGGAAGAATGAAGATAAGAAAATTCAAGAAAAAACTTTCTCCAACTTGGATGCTGAAGAGGGTCCCAAACAGTTAATTCCTGCTGCATATTTTTGCACTTCTCACTTAAAATAGAAAAAAAACCCTAAAAGTGATCACAAATGCCAAGAATTTGAACGGGAGCTGTGAACCCTCTTGCAAACTAACTGCTTGTTCGAATTTGCCTTTAGTAATTCATAGACAGAGGAGTTTTACAGGTAAGCTCTGAAAGGTATAAACAGCTGGGTGAAGGTATGTGCCAGATCATCCTTGCACTCAAGGAAGCCATTTCCAAATGTTGTCAACAGTGCATCCATCTGTCTGAGTCTCATGGACAGATGTGTATGTCTGTGGTCATGGTGGGAGAAAGATCTGCACCAGGGCTGGAACCTGCCCTGTGTTTATTGTCCGAGTCAAAAGAAAGTCAAGCAGGGCTCAATGAGCCCTCAGGGCTGCAGAACAATGGGGGCTCAGGTGTTGGTACCACCAGCTGACCCAGGTCTGTTTTGCCATGTGTGCATGATGCAGGGATGGCAAATCTGCTGCTTGACTGAGCTCCTCCCATCCTCCCTGCTCTGCAGGGAGATGCCCATGAGGGTTTGTGTCGATCTGAGGCAGCGAGTTTTGTGTGTGAGGCACTGTGTGCTCCATGTATTACAAAACAGATTTGTCTGTAAACGATGCTGACCTTTACCGTGGTTCGGTCTGCTTGAAAAGAAAGCCCTGAGGAGACCTCCTCCACCAAGTAGACAACACTGTGATTTCTGTAATCTGTGTGTGGTATTTCTGATTTAGGAAAGGCTAAGCCATTTTGTTGCCGTCTCTGCCCACCAGATACCTTAACACCTTCTTTTCCAGTCTCTGGCTGGCAATTCTGCTCTAACCCAAATTATTTCAGTTGGATTGGGTGTATAGACCATAGTTGTCCCACAAAGAATTCCAGTATTTTTGCATGCCTTTGTTGGAGTTAATGGTGCTCCTCACACAGCTGACTTCTCTCCTATAAACAGAAAAGCCACATGCAAGCTGTCATTGGAAGTGTTCAAAAACCATTAGGGTATGGCACTTGAGGACATGATTTAGTGGTGAAGGTGGCTGACAGTTGGATTTGGTGACCCTAGAGGTCTTTTCCATAGATTCTGTGATTCTGTGCCATGATGTGCATCCTGATATGGACCATACTACAAACCCATTTGTGTGTGCATTTCTTCGCCTCAAAGGAATATCTTGGAGCATCATAGTTCATAGCTGTCTCTCACCATGGTATCCTAGCAGTGTGTTTGCAACACTGCAAACAATGAAATACAAAAAAAAAAAAAAAACCAAACCCTTCTCTGCCTGTGAAGAGGGGAAAATGTTTTACTAATGTCTATGAGAAAAGCATTGATGAAGAAACAGGCCTTTCAGCAAATCTGATGGTGGCAAGGACACGGGTATTGCTAGCAATTCTTTGGATTGTGGTGGTGATTGAGGGCCCACCCTGCATTAATATCCTTTAATAGTAATTCCTGTAGAAAAAAACCCATTATTTTGCCCAAACACATACTGTGTGTCCTCCTGCTCACCTTCAGGAAGCTCTTCCAGAGTGTTGGCTCAGCCATTGAGATACCCTTTGTCCCTTCTCCTTGGACCTGTCAAACCTTTTGTGTCTGACTGCACTGCTGAAATAACTGAGTCTGGTAGAAAGGCAGATGCTCTCTGGGAGAGGATAAGCCTAACTTAGTGTATGAATTCCTTAGATTTGTACTAAAACCTGTTCTTGGATGCACTAGAGAGCAGGGGACAGCACAGGCTGTGGTGAGATGCAGCACATGGATGTTTGATCGACCTGTGGTGAGAATGAAACCGGGCACCCAGCCCAGTTTCTTGTGAACTCTTTGCTCAGAGGGGCAAGGCAAATATGCCCACCTGGAGTCAAGGTGGGGAACAAGTCTTTTTGTTTCCTTTTTGGGAACTGGAAATGGTCCCACCTCGCTCAAGACATCACTGCAATAGGATGCCTGCCCTCAAATGTTTTAAGTGCTGATGCTTGTCTGAGTTATTTCCTGCTTCTTGGGAATGTGTTAAGCACTAAATGATGCATGAGCACCTAGGAGGGAGGTGTTACATTCTGTATGAAAATGTACACAGAATATTTGTTTTCACTGATGATTTTATTCTGGTTCTAGGAGAACTTGACATGCTAAGCAGGACCTGAAGCAAAGCAGTAATTTGCATTCCTCTAAACAAACACATCCTCTAATTACTGTTTTGAAGGTGGTATCACATAGGAAGAAGCAATAGAAAATAATTCTATAGGGTGGGACACGTGTCCAACTGGCACTGGCATGAAAAAAATGTCCTGAAGTTGTAACAACTTGTCTTTATACTTGGCATGCTGCTTTGCTTGCCCTGAATTTAGTAAGATCTTGGGTGTGATATTTCCTAGGAAAGATTCTTATCTCAGGCATCAGTGTCTGTCAAATTGCAAAAATGGTGGTTTGCTCATCAGTTGGCCTCTGCTTTATGGTTTTTGCTTTTATTATTTCTTTTTTCCCATGCATGTTTTAGCAGGTGAGTGCTTCTGATGTCAGCTGGGGACTGAACAGGGCTCTCCTGTCGAGGTAAAGACAGGAGACACTACAGCCTAAACAGGAAGAGCCAATCTCTGCAGCAGGGATTGTAACAGGCTCCTGACAATCATACATGAGGTACAGAGAGAGATCCAGACCAGGCAGTCATTAGAGTTTTGTCTTGAGAAATGTGCAATCAAGACAAGCCAAAATCTCTTAGTAATTTAGACTGCAGACAGCTTTAATTATGCAACCCAACTTCTGATCCTCTCTTCTCCCTCTGGTCACAGCTTACAAAATTTAATTCGCCTCAAAGATGACATATTTATTTTCAAATGGGCTGTTTTGATTTCTGCAGAGTAAAAAGAAAATTAAGCCAATCCAGTTCTAGTGGCACACCACTAGACAAGTTGGCATTTGTTAAACACTTGTGTGTGTTCTCCTGAAGCTGCCATCCCCTACCTTTGCCATGCCACCAGCGGTGATGCTGAGTGAGTTTTGGGCCTGGGGCAACGGCGTTCTCTGTTCTCCTCTGTGAAGGATAATAACAGCAGCAGCTTCAATTTGAGCTCACTTTTTTATTCCATGTGGTGACTAGTGGAGTTCCATCTCCCATACATCATGTTTGAGATTATGACTGTATAATTACTCTGTATTATTTATTAAGCGTCTCTTAAGAATTTCCCAAATGCTCCTTATACTTTCACTTTTTAAAAAAAATCTGGAACTGTTTAGTCAAAAGTTGGCTGTATTATTAACTGAAATTGCCTTCTATTATCTAGGTTGAGGTAATTTTCCTCCTATTTGTGTGGACCTCTTCTGTTACACATTTTGTGTACATGAACTTGTCTCCTCACACTCCAAGAGGAAAATAGTGTGCCTGGAGAAAGCAACCATGAGGCAACATCCCAACATGCAAGATCTCTGCAGTCCATGTTATTAGCAGAGAGAGAATAAAGATTTCATTTTAAGTCCACCTCATCTGATTTGTTCTTCCATGTCTTAATAAAACACGTGGAATGCTACCACTGACTGCAGCCACAGCATCCTGGCAACATGTCTGGGAATGGGCCAGATGTATCAGCACTTGAGCTACCAGCCTAGACAGACACTCAGCAAAGAGCACAGGAATATACAGAGCAGAGAAGGTGGGGGAGAAAACTATTTTTAGCTGTACTGCACTGTATGGATCCTTACAGTTCAACACCAGAAACCTGTTAACATTTCAGAAAACAAACACTTGTTTAAACAATTTCCTTCCATTAGAATTCAGTCAGAGGCTTCTTTGTTCAGACTTTTCCAAGTTGATTATTTATTCTTCATCTGAAAATATTTTAGTTTCCTCAGAGGAAACTGTAGCATGCTTTGGCTAGCAGTAGTCTGAGTTTGCACAGTACAAGATTGCTGCAATAATGCTCGTTCCCTTTTCTAAGTGGGATTGCTTGTGATAGGGCAGGAATTGTGTGCAAGTGGAGCTGTTGTTTGTATGAATATCATGCCTAGCTGAGTTTACATATTTGATATGATCCTGCCTGACTCCAAGGAGATAAATTAAATTAAGTTCTCAGAAGGGAAGTAATTAGACCATGAAACAATGGCAAAGATAAGGCACTATGGGAGAAAATGTCCTCGAATAAACAAGGAGTGGAGGGGGCTCTTAGTGGAGAAATACATGTTTCCTCAGCTCTCAGTAGATCAGCCAAGCTAAGATTTCTCAAAATTAAAATGAGAACCAAAGGGGCTGCTACAGATCTGGTAACCCTGGCTTTGGGGAGAGAATGGGATAGTTGGGAAATGGTGCTGTCAAGGAATCTCCATCAGAGGTAGGTGCTGGGAGGAAGGATTTCAAGGTGGGTGGGCTCCAGGCTTCTACCTGTTCTCTTGCTTGCCACAGACCTGTTGTGAAATAATTAGTGTTTCCTACATTCAGTGTCCACAGGGAAAAAAAAAAAAGGCTGAGAGGCGGCAGAAGTAGAAGACTATTTGTGTGAAGGTGTCAGGAAAACAAGGAATCTGCATGCTGGAGTTATGGGGCAAGAGGGTTGTGCCAACACCCTTCAAACCAGAGAGAGGTGGGAGAAGTAGAAGTGTTTGGGAAAGTATGGTGGTTGTTGACATGAATTTATTTCTTCTAAAATGGAGCAGATTCCCAGGCCTGAAATCTGCCTTTGTAGTCACTGAGACAACAGATTTTTTATTATTTTTGCTGACCTTTAGTTAAGCAAATAATAAATGCTACCACAAGGAAGTACTGTATCACCTTCCTTTTAAATTATATGATGGAATACTTTGTTTGGAGAATCAGGCTCTAAATCTTGTCCTAGTTACATTAGTTTTACATTTGTATAATTTTTTTTACTTCAACAAGATTGTTTCTGAAATAAAATCTAACTGGATGTAATCAGCTATTAGAGTGAGCAGCTTGCAAACAGTGCCATTGGGATTCTGAGGGTTTTTTATGTGGATCAGCCAGAGGATCTGGAAGCCTATGATTGTGAGAAGTAAAGGCATATTTTCTATAAAAATGTCTAAAAACAACTGTTGTAAAAACCATCTTATCAGGTTCATGTGAGCCATGGATCCCTACAGAAAAGGATATTGCTTGATTTTTCATTGGATGAAGAAAGATGATATTACCACTGGCACAACACGTGGGAGGGATCTTTTTTATCAAACAGCATACTTAATCATACTGAATCCTTAGAAATTATTTAAAATATCCTTCAGTCTTAAAAAATGAATTGATATTGTAAAAAGTGTATCAGTCCCCATTTCAAGGGCATTTACCTGGACATCATAGGTTTCTGTGTTAGAAATCCATGAGTATTTGACTAAAAAAGTCAGGCTGTGGGTGAGATTTCTTAAGATGGGAGCAGATGGTCATGCTGACAGGGACAGGGAAATAGACCCTTCTTCATCAGTTCTGGACCATGATTTGCAGCTCAGTGAATAAAATGACCTCTTGATATCAGCTGCTGGCCTCACTCCCTGCTGTGGATGGACATTTCAACCCCAACACTACCCAGTCCGTTTATAAAATGATGAAAAGTAAATCCTGTTTGGAATAGAGGATTAATGCAGTCAAGGGGTTGCAGTGAGCTGAGAGGGTGTGCACATACCTGTCACGTTTCATACTGCAAACCATCACCACAATGTCTGAGTAATGCACCAACTGGATGAGGAATTGCCAGTTTCTGGCAAATTCAGCAGAGATGTTAATCACTTTGCTTTTGGGGTTATAAAACACAGGTCACACACTCACCTGCTTGAAGTTTGGTAGCTAATTTTAGATTTCTCTGTTTGAAAAGTTCATTTTAGTATTTTTTGTGGACAACCTGGGAAAGCAAGGAGATATTTTAGTCATGATGAGATTTGATGTATTTGATGGAGAGCTATGTTCTAGCTTTTTCTGGCCATCTTTAGGAATGTTTTTTCATAGCTGACATCCTCAGCAGACGTGTACACGGGTGAAGTCGAGAACTAGGAAGGATCTTACACAGTGAGTGGATTCATCCTGGGAGGCAGCTGACAGAGTTATTTTAAAAGGCAGATTCCTTCCTCAGAGTTTCTACAAGGGTGGGGAAGTTTTCAAAATGAGCTGTGCTTTTGGTCTGCTGGGTCAGCACATCCTCAGGTTGCTCTGCTTAGGCCCTGTTCCCAGCTGGCACATCCCTCTCAGTGGGTGCTGAGAGAGGTCTCAGTTCCTTTTCAGGCTGAAGTCCTCTCCTTGGGTAAATTTTTCAACTTTCGAGGTCCACTTCTACTTTAATCAACTGAAAGTTGTTCCTTCAGGCCATTAGGCATCTGTGTTCTTCCTCCCAAGAGGATAGTTATTTTGGCAGAAAAAAGAGATGGAAGTTGTTTATCTGCAGAGTTCTTTGGCCAAGTCCCACCTTCGAATTGTAGAATTGTTATTTGGAAGGAAAAGGAAACCCTGAGAGACAGGTTAGGATGCAAATTGCCTTCATGTGTTCCAAGGCCTGAGGAAATGATCTGCAGAGGGAGCTGGGAGCCTGAGAGCAGCCCTCCAGAAAGTCAAAATGGGATGGGGATATGCACAGAAATAGGCAAAGGCTGTGCCAGAGCTCCTGTGCCTTGCTGGAGCTCAGAGATCTACCCCTAGGCAGTACATCAGCAGCCCATGCTCATGCAGGAGCCCTGTTGTCCTTGCTGGAGGTGGGTATCCAGCTGAGAGGAGCTTCCTGCTTGTTGTTGTGTGCTCCCTTCCTTGTGTGACTCCTGGCAGCTCACAAGTCCCATCTGCTGGGTGGCTTTGCTGGTCTAAGAGCCTCCTGGTATTAGATGTTTTCACCCCTTCCTAGTGACAGTGGCACCACGAGTGCAGGATTCAAGGGTCAGGAGAAGCAATAGATAAGATGGGAATAGGCTAAGAAGGTCCTTAAAAACACAAATGAATGTGTCATGTCACAGGGAATAGGCAGTGAATGGTGCAGAGATGTGCCCAGTCAAAAACATGGACTAGGAAATGTGCTTTGCCACAGTGTGAGTGAATGAAAAAGGCCAGAGGAGATTGCAGTAACCAAAACTGCATGTTTGTGACTCCTCCTGTCTCTTTATTTTATTCCTGACTGCTCCTCTAAGCAGGGTCTCCCAGACAGCACAAATGGAAACACAGGTCTTTGGAAACCATGACCTGCTGTCACCACACGGCATGGCTGGTGCAAACAGCAGGCAGAGATGACTTGTATGTGTGAGACAGCTGCCACAGGGAAGGAAAGAGCTTTCCACCTTCAGGTGGGCTTCTGACAAAGAGTGATGGGTGGGAAGCAGCTGAAAGCAGAGGAGAAAATAAGACATAAAAACAAAACCAGAAATGCAGACAAAACAGGAGACACTGAGTAACAATTAGACTAATGTGAGATCAAGTGTTTTTACTGTTCACACTGTGTGATTAAGTACTGTGAGATTTGACGACTCTGATTATCTACTCAGAAGTGTATTTATGTCTGTCAGCAGCAAAATGACATGCTAGAAACAGAGGCTCACCTGCCTGACCTGTATCTGGTATGGAGTTTGCAGAGCATAGTTCAACAGTTTATCAATCAAAATTTTAACAGTGAATTGTGTCTGAACTGAGCCCACGTGACTGATGCAATATTAACTGCTCAGCAGATTTTGTACATTGGATTTCAACAGTGTGACTTCACTGGTATTATAGGCCTGGTTTCAGGTCACTGAAACCTGTTTGCCCCTTGAGGAGTCTGCTTGACTCATTCATTACAGTGTCACCAGAACCAGCTCAGAGGTCTGACACCAGCATGGTGTGGACCAGCTCAGGTGTGAATAAAGACACAAGGTTTGGTTATCTTATCCTCTCTAAATATCTGCAAGTGTGTGTCCTTGGAGTAAGAACTGACACTTTCCTGCCCGTTCCAGCTGACTGGTTCCACTTGGTTATACCTTTCAGAAAGATCAATAAGGTGTCAGAGATCATACTCATGGATTCCTTGGAGTCTGCTGTCTCTGGAGGTTCCTGGCTGGTTTCTTGGCAGTAAGTTTGTGCCCCTCAATGTGCCCATCAGTTGGTGTGAAGCCACACACGGAAGCCCAAATGTATTTTGGGCATATGGATTCATGTTTATTTTCCCCTAAACATTTCCAAAGTATTTTTCACAGTGTTTCTTGGTAGCTGGTGCCAGCCTGAAGCCTGAGCATGTTTCCATGCTATCTCCAGCTCCCTTGGAAATCCTTAAAACTTCTTAAATTCCACTGGCTTTGCAAACTTTGGTTTTCAGTCCCAGCTTAAAGGTGGATTTTTTTAAAGTGTGAAAACAGTGTTTCCAGTCATACTGCAGAGCTATGTGAGTGGGGAGAAATGTACATTTTTCTGTGTGCTTGGTTTGAAGTTCATGATTTCATAATGAAAAATGGCTGAAGTTAGAAAGTTAATGGAAAGTCAGAGCCACAGCATTAACTCAGCAGGTAGCTTCCTCCCTCTTACCATCCTATTGAGAGCACACAAATGCCCTCCTGGCTGCAGGAAACAATTATTTGCATCACATGTGTTATTTTAAAATCCCACCAGAACACAGAGTAACTTGATAATGCAGTAATTCACAAGTTGAAGTATAACTAGATGGATAGAGCAGTAAAACAGGGCAAAAAGACTAGGACAGGATGCTTGTCAGGTTGGTACTCTGATGCACTTTGGATTTGAACTTCAAGGGGCCCTGTGCAGGAGAATGTGACACATGAGAAGACACATAATTGATAAGGACCTGTGCAATTCTAGGTTTTAAGCTGGAGCACAAATTAGGAATTGTATAGAAACATCTGTGCCTGCATTTGTGTTGCATTCAGAATTGAGACATTCTGTAATTTTATTCCAGTCCATCTCTTGAGAGATCACCAGATCGCAGATGATAAGACCCGCGAGACTGTGTACATCCATCTAGAAATGAACTTGTAACCTCCTCAGTTTATGATGCTAATCACATCACCAGCTACTTTCCCAGCAGTTTCTTCTTGTTGTGCTCAGCATCTGTGAAGCACTGATACACTTGCAGTTTGTGACAAGACACAGGATTTACTGATGCCACATAAAACTGAGGTAATGACAAAAAAGAGGAAGGGCTGATGACTGTTTCATGATGTATCATAAATGAATGCATCATTCCAGTTAAGCAGACAATAGGCAGGAGTGAGGGCTATAAAATCACACCCCATGCTTTGTAACTCCTTTTTTTTCTGGGAGAAGCCAGGCATTGACTCGCTTCAAAGGCTGAGCTGGAGAATACCTTCTCCCCACACATGCTCCACCCAGCTCAAAATTGAGAAACAAGATGTATTTCTTGTCCTAGGGGTCCTTCAGCATCATCCTGACAAGCTTTATTGGTAGATGCTCTTTAGCAGGATACAGCTTTCATTTATTAATTCAGATTTATTCATAGGAGCAGCACAGCTTTTAGCACAGCAGAGAAAGGGGAATGTTACCAGAATGCCCTGTGTCCACTAAGGCTGCATTTAGTACCATTTATTTTAGTCTTCATCTCATAGCTACCTTTCATTCTAAATACCTTGAATTAATTAGATGTATTGCTTAGGAAAAAATGAGTCACCACATATGACTTGTATGTGTGAGTTGGCTGCATAAAATATTAGAAATCTATAGAACTGTAGTTTATAAGCCAGTTGGTTACAAAACATTTTCTTGAATGCCATGAAACAACCCACTTTTTCATACTGATTTCTTCTTAATGGCATGAATGAAAACAAGGAGTTGACAAAGAGAAATTTGCTATCATTGTCCTTTGAAGTACATTTATTAACTCTTGCTTTGAAAGTATTTTTATTCCCATTTCTGCTTCATCATGACTTGCAAAATGTCAGTGGGCAGTGGTAAAACCTAGGTAGAATAATGGAAAAACAGCATGTCATTGCAATATTGCTCTTTAGCCCTACTCTTCCCACAGATAGACATGTATTTATTTTACATGAAGGATTTGCTGTCTTTTAACACTAATTGCTGCTTATGACATTAATATTGTGCTTGTTGCTGTCTGAAATATTGGTGTTGTTAACCTCTATGCTCTGCTGCAGGACAGTGCCACAGTGCCATATTTAAAAAACATAAATTCTTTCTGCAGTGGTTATCAGGGATTTAAAGGCATGGAAAGATTCCAGTCTTCCAGCCCTTCAGTGCCTATATCACCATTACAAATCTTTTAGATATACATTTTTAATATATTTAGCTATCTGAAGATACCCAGGAGGAAGTTTGAAAGCACTTTGATGCTTAGTTACTGTAGGAAGTTACTTGCATCATATGGTACCTAATAATCTTTAGAAGTCTGGTCCTTGGCTACTAATTGGGTGTTTTTAAAAATTATACTTCCATGCCATAAGAAAAGAGGGAATTGCAGCTTAAATTCCTCTTTTCTGGACAAGTGGCTGCAAGTATAGAGCTGGCTTCTGGTTTAAACTCCTCTGTTACCTCTCCAAAGGTACTCCGGAGACATTTGTGAATCCGGGTTTCTGTCTCATAAAAATAGAAACCTATACATAGGGTCCCTATGCTCCACACTGATACATGTAGCAGGAATAAATGAACTTCACTATTTAATTTCTAATTAGACTCCATTTATGATATCCTTTGTAAAACTGGGGAGATTAAGCTTCTCAAATTTATTCTCACCAGGTTAAAAACCAATTAGCTGTTATACACAAGCAAAATGCATCCTTATTAACAAGGATTTCTGCTAATTATATTGTTCTGGTTAAATGACTTTTCTGCCACTTGGTGTATTGAGTTCAAGTCTACTTTGGACTCTACAGTGATGCTGCCAAGACATGAATACAGCCAACTGAGACCCCCAGCAGTCTTGCCTGATTAAAGATTCTAAGATTTGGCCCAGCTGAATTGTTCCATGATTAATTCTGCCCATTGATGGGAGTTGTTTTTCCTGTTCTCTCCCTCTGCTTCTTTCCTGAAGACCACATGCAAAGCAAACCCAATAGCAGTGGAAGTAGAAGATGTATTTTTGTCCCCAGTATCTGGGAAGATTGAAAATAAACCAGGCTTGAACATCAGTAGCCTTCACTTGGGCTTTGAAATGTCAGGTTCAGTTATGGAGGGCTGGAGCTGTGTTCTCCTCTGTCATTTCCCAGCTGTGCAGTGGAGCAGTGCCTGGACTTCCAGGAGTCCCACTGCTTTCACAAGTGTCAGGAGAAGTGGATCTGCCTTTGACTTCAGTTTTCTACGCTCTGTGATTGAGGACAGTAACTCATAATGAACGTGGAGTGGCACAGTCTGTCCTCAGAGATCAATCCCCTGCTGTGCAGAGCTTTCCCACTTTCTCTTTTACAGGGTGTCTGTGACTCACCCGAGGGCTATTGGCACTTCCCACAGGCGACTGGGGGAGCAGTCTTCTGTGTAGGAGTGTCCTAATACAGTGATGATGAAATGTGGAAACCTGCCTAGCCTCTTACTTATCCTTCTGTCTCAATAAATAAGATCAATTGGCTTCCCAGTAGCCTGGTGGGAAGGAGGGGGTTTTCTGACAGGCTGCTGATGAGTTTGTCATGTGGTTTGTCCCAGCAGATCGAGTACTTGAGTCAGAGCCACTGCCTGGATGCCAGCTAAGGATTGCCCAGGAGCCTCAGCAGAGCTGTGCTCCAGCATCCCAGTCTGCCAGGCTTCCCTGCCCCCTGGACATGTGGCCCTGGGCCAGCCAGGGGGGCAGGGTGCAGGCCAGCACAGCTGATGCACAGTGGCCCCAGTGACACAAATACATCGAGACCTGATCAGGACTCAAACCCACACCTTCTATGACAAGCAAAGTGGTTATTATTGTACCCCCTGCACACATAGGGTCTGCAACCCATTTTGGAGGGCATTTGCTGTTCCTCCCTGTAGGAGACACCTGCAGCTGGGCAAGTGTGACACTATTGGCCACTGGCATGACACTGAGTAATCTGCTTTAATTGTCACAAGCACACCCAGTCTGGTGAGACTCAATCAAAACTTGTGATTTTCTCAGCTGACTGGCAACAACTGGCAGAGCTGAGCATGCTGAGGACGACTCAGCTTCATTGGGGGATAAGAAATTTATGTTCAGGATGTCATTTGTGCTTGGTTGCCCATTTTCTTTTCTCCTTCTCTTGTGGAGAAAATGTGGTTTTGAGGCGTAAACCTCTTTGGATGTGACTGTAGAGCATAGCCCTGCCTCCTGCTGTGAGGCAAAGTGTCTTTTTGGTTACATCAGTGTTTTCTGAGTACATAAACCATCTCTGCCTTTGTGCTGTTATTTGTCCTTATCATCAGCAGTTCAGCATTAGCTTTTAGGGTAACTCAGTAGATAAAGATGCTGTAAAAGTAACAGCTGGGAGTCCCAGCTCTGTCACATCTGGGTGACAGCTACATTTGTTCCCCATATGGTGGAATGAAATATCTGGTTTTGTTATATCTTTCAACTCTGTACTTGTCTGAATAGGCATTTTTCCATGTTCCTGTGTAACTTACCTATGCAAGTGTGTGGGTGTTATAGCATTCACCCTTCATCAGTGTGTATTCAAACCAGTGAAGGAGATAATAGTAGACAACAACACCCCTGTGTCTGTGTCAAATGGGTATTTCACGGATGGCAGGCCTTTCTTTGCAGAGGTGCAGTGTCTGCTGCCAGGTTTCAGATAGAACTGGGTGTATGTGTACACACTGCACTCATCTGAGAGCCAGGAGGCCACACAAAGTGTTACACCAGTTATTCAGTTCTTCATTCACTGTAAACTAGTAAGATCTCCTCATTTTGTGCGGCAGAGTACAAGGATATTTGCTCTGACTGCAGCCAGATCACCCTTCCAAGAGTGTCAGTCCTCCTGTTTTTCAGGGGTTTTGCCAATGGAGCCTGCTTTCACGTTCTTGAAACACCTCCAGAGCAACCCACTTCAGCCCAGGAGCTGCTCACTGCCTTTAACTGCACGTGGCTCCTCGGTCTCCCAGGCGAGGGAGTGGGAATCAGCTCTTATTACTGACTGCACATGTAAATCCATAGTCCTCCACACTACAAAAACAGGGCTGCTGCCAAGAACCAGAGGATGGTACACTGTTTTTGTCTGAGATAAATCCTTGCAGACACTGCTTTTATCTTTTTCACCTTTAATGATTAATTCATCATTAATATTTGTTTTGATGTGTTTCACATTAAACAGCCTGGAGGTTTTTGCTCAAGCTTTGCCTGCCTTTTTGATCACTGCCAGCTGGGATCCACCAGTTGAATACTGTCATTCTCATGGTTTGGTCTGCTTCTTGTGGAAGTCAAGGATATTCCTGAAATGGCACTGACATGGTGATATTCCTGTTCTTAATTGGGCTGCCAGATCTGCTGCAGGAATACAAGCATTCCAGAAAGTTATTTGGACCTAGTCTTCCCACTAGAGTAGCAAGTTTTAGTAACGGAGGACCCAGAGCTTGAATTTCTTTCCCTTGAATGGCTGCTGAGCAACATTCACCTGGAAATGCTTGAGACAAGTGAGCACGAGGTCAGCACCTAACTCCAGGTGTGTGATCCAGGAATCACTCATGATTATTCTCGAAGTACCTACATTAATTTGTTATGTTTGGGGGGGGGGGTTATAAAGTTCCACCGGTGCCTGGCAGAAACCCACGAATCTGTCCTGGAAACATTCAGCTTTTGTCTGAGCTCTGTTATGATCTGACTAGGAAGTATAACATGAGGTAGTGAAGGGATCAGAAACTGCAAGGTGAATGTGGTAGGTTTTGTCACAGCCAGTTAGTGCTACAGCTGATTAACTCCACAGCTCAGGTTTCCAACTGTAGAATGTCTCCAGCTTGACTTTATCACTGTGAAATCTCATGAGAACATTTTATGCACGTGGTACATAAGGCTGGGATTTGCTATAGAAGATATGCAGTGCTAGGGAAGAAAGGCCATTGAAATGGATGGAAATATTTCTGGCTCTTCAATCCTGAGTAACAGGAGGTCATAGAAGTGATGGGTAGAATCTGGAAAATGAAATGGAGAGGGGTCAAGTTGGATAATCATGAGACAAAGTGTCCTGAGACCTCCCTGTCCTTTCTCCTCCATGTGGGTCCCAGAGGAGGCAGCTGCACTGATGGCAGAATCACTCAGCATCCTGCTAGGACACTGGATCAGGACAAATCCCATCCTGGCCCATTGCTTTGCATACAGAAAATTACACACCTAGTTGAAGTGTTAAATAGTGAAAAAACTAAACTGGAAACCATGTTAATTTTAAAATCATCACCATGTTCTAAGGGTAATAGAAGTATTGCCTGAATTTTGGCTGTTCCAACTTCTTTCAGACACCTGCTCTAAGCCACTTGCTGCTTGGTACCAAGACTGGAGCCTTTTGTCACAGTCTACTCTTCAGTCACAGCTGAGGGAAGGCTATGTAGTGACCCATCTCTCCATGTTTACCTTTGTGTACCATCTTCTAGAGCATCCAGGGTATTTCTCTTCTAGCTGGTTTTCCAAAGCAGACCAAATTAACCTGACAGAAGCATAGAGAGCTTAAAAATATTAGTGAAGAAATTAGTTTACTTCCTGTGTTGTGAGCAGTGTGTGTTTTGAAGCCCCCATATGACCACAAAGTTCAACTCCTTGTCCTTCCAGCCACAGAGATTTAACTAATTTGGCCAGGCAGACAGCATATGGGCACTGAACCATCTGGTTTTGAGCTGGAATTAGCTCTCGCTTGCCCAGTTGTTAGATCAAGCAAGGCAAGATGTGCAATGTGGGTGGGAACAAAAGGTATCATGGTGGTAGGAGATCAGAGGAGGTCAAAAAACACCGTCTGGCATGGGGACATAGCACCATTTCTGTGTTTCAGCTCATAAAAATGAACTCTCTTTTATTTTTAATGCAAGGGAATATTCAGTACTGAATCCAGTGAACCTCCTCCAGCTCTTTGGGGGTGGGCAAATTAAACTTCAAAAAACGCCAGCAGTCTTAGTGTAGTAGGAGAGAAAAACCAGATGTTTTGGCTTTTCAGACTCTGTAGAGCCACCTTTGCTGAGCAACGGAGCTCTGCCTCGTTTTGTTCACATTTCTGCTCTGTGTCTGAGCAGAGGCTTCTCTAAGTTTCACATTATTTGCATGTGTTTGTGAGTTAGAGGGAGACTGCTGCCCTGAGGTGGTGGGGACCAAAGCCCTTTCTGCAGCCACAGAAGCTGTCACCACTGCTGGACCATGTTCTTGTTGGCTGCGGTGGGAGGACATTATGGGTGATATGAAGCAGTAGAAATTAATGTCAGGGTCATTAAACCTTCCACCTTTCTTCTAAAGCTGTCTCCAGGGTGCCCATTTCAGGGGAAGGTGGTTGACTTGGTGGCATCAATCTGGCAACCTCTTACAATTTGGACCCTTGAAAATCAACTGGACATGTATGATGTGAGGCACCACACTCTCCTCTCTCCCTTTCACATCCCAAGCATCAGCAATAGAGTGGCCAGCAGGACCAGGGCAGTGGCTGTCCCTCTGTGTTCAGCACTGGCAAGGCTGTACCTCCAGTCCTGGGGTCAGTTTTGGGCCTCTCGTTACAAGCATGGCACTGAGGTGAGACAGTGCAAGGCCCACGCACAGAATCAGTATTGGAAGGTTTTTCGGGAGCAGGAATGGTGGGCAGAGCTATGCTGCAGCCAGCCAGCCATTTCCAGGACAGCCACCAGTTTCCTTCCCCAGACCAACTCCTGCCATCTCACTCTGCCCCGTTCCCCTCTTAGCAGAATTGCCATGGTTTCTCCTTGAGATCAGGCTGGCTTGTTCCCATGCATCCTCACATCATTCTGAGCCATCATGAAGATTTTTTGGTAGTTTTCTTTCAAGTGGAAAGTAATCTGATCTGATCACTCTCTGTGAACATGTGTGAGACTATCCTGCTATCTGTTGAAATTACTGACTCATTTCAAACAAATAAGACAGCTGAGCAGAGGTAAGTTTTCAGTGTCCTCCAGAGGAGAAACTGTGATTTAAACATTTCCCTTGACCAACTGGTGAATTCATCAACCCTCATGCTGCTGGCAAAACTCTTTCCAGGGTACATGTGGGAATAATGGAACATTGATTCTCAAAGACATTTGGTTACTCAAAGCCACGAATCCTTACAGATTCAGGCTTTGCTAGTTCTGGCTTTCACAAAATTATTTGTGCTTTCTTGTGGCATTTTACTTGTGACATGCTGCTCGTGGAGGTGCAGCATTAACTGTCAGGTCTTGCAAATGTAACACTGATTTGGAAAGAGTTGTTATGGGGGCAACCTGCCCTACTTTAGCAGCTCTCCTGGTTTGCCCAAGGTTTTTTGTATAGTATTCTTCTGCCTGATCCTGTTTTTCAGTATTAAATATGATTGATATTAATGTAAGTGATTCGGTCGTGGATTGTAGCTGGGGTGTTTCACATGCTCTCCTGGCAGATCAGCACCCAAAGCAACAGCAAAAGCTGGGTTCTCTGCTTTTATCAGTGCAGAGTGCAGCCCTTCTAATTAATGATCCAGGGCAGCATGCAGCAGGTTTAATGCCAGCTCTTTGGCCTCTGAGAGGGTCAGGAGCCAGCAGAGATGTGCAGAAAGCTGTCATTAAAGGATTTTGTTTCCCTTATTGTACATCAACTTCCAAATTTTAATCCCTTGCTTCTTAAAAGCAATCTCCAGCCAAAGCTCATGGAATATATTGATTTTCAGATTTTTTTTTTCCAAACGCTGAAGTGAGTATTGTCCATTAGAGCTAGATCTGGACCTATGGGGCCTTGTGCACTTGTCATGGCAGTGAGTAGGATGTGATGACTCTGTGCCAGCCAGGGGCAAGGGAGGATTTTAGCATCACTGGAGTGCCATGCCATGTACTCACCACTCCAGCACTGCAGCACAGCCCATTTGGCATGATGGGAACTGCCATGCAGGGCCAAATACCACTCCTGGTCAAGCCAGGTCTTGTTTCGGGGATGTGTTTCAGTCCCTTTGGAGGTGGATGTTTTTGTGTTTCAGCAGTAGCAGTCAGGGAAAAATGGCAATTTCCCTATCAATACAGTGACTCCACAGCAAGCAAAGGGGGCCAGTCTGGGCTTGGGGCTCTGCTGCAGATCAAACACTCTTGTTAGCCCTATTTTGCACAGCTGCCATGCCCAGAAAACTCACTTGAAGTCCTTGGTTGCCCAGTTCAGTTTGCTCCTTTAAATCTTGGCTGGCCATGTGTTAAAATACTGCTCAAGTGCAACATTGCCTTCATTCATTTGTGTTGTTGTCACCTTTGTAAGAATACATGGCAGAGTCCATAGATTGAAAGTCTGGAGGAAAAGCTTGGTAATTTTGCATGGCTGCATCGAGCCCCGAGGTTTCTCTCTGCCTGAGGCACAGCATCCAACCCAGGGCTGCTCTGAACAGGGGAAATTCATCCTTCCTTTTCATAGTTTATTTCTTATACTAAACTTTTCATAGTTTCTTACCAGGGTTAATTTCTCTTTATGTTTCCTTTGTACACTTTGATTTCCCTGAGTCTCACTCCTAGATTTATTTTCCTCTTCTTTTTCCCATGGATTGCAGCATCTCGTGAGCCTTGTAGGGTGAAAAGTCCTGAGTCTAAAAAAGAATTAGCCTCTCTTTACTTATATTTTTATTTCTATGCATCTTCATTCTTTCCAATGGCCTCAGAATATTCCTGAAATCGAACAAATTAGTGGTGGCTGGAGGTGACACCTGCCCTTTGTGCCACAGATGGAGGAATTTTGGGGACACATTGGAATATGGGACATGCAAGCAGCACATGGGGTTTTCCAGGATGGAGGGGGAGCATCATGAAATAGCAAATGTGGTGAAAGGGAGGTTGAAAGCGTGGTAAGGGCAATTTTCCTTAGTTCTTATGAATTTGTATAATCAATATCTAATTTGCTTTAAGCAAGTCCCTGCTTTGATGGTGACTTTCAGGGCTTTTTTTCTTTCTTTGGAAACAAGTAATGGGAACTGCTGTCACCCCAGTTCATGTCCATGTCTTGTCTGATACAGCCATAATATTGCACCATCACGTACCCCAAAAGCATGAATGAGTTGCTTTGTGCAGAGTTAATCAGGCAGATTTATCTATTGCAATGTGGGAACCACATGTTGGGAAGGGAGGAGTCTGGAGAGGGAGGACAGAAGGAAGAGAAGGGCTGCAGAGAAGTGGGGTTAAGATTCTGTCACTGGGGTGGGAGGAGAAGGAATTGAAGCAACATGTCCCACTGATTAAGATACTACCCTGGGATTGAGGAATCTTGGCCCTCTCTGCTCCATTCACTCTTGTGATTACAGAAAAACTTGTAGTTTTTCTGCATAATGCTTCCCCTTCTGTAAAGTGAGAGCAGCACCTTTTAAAATAATAGATCCTGTCAGGTCTTGAGGAGATCTGACAGTCCAGTATTTCTGCAGGGCTGCGTGCAGGCATTTGGAGGCTTAGCAGAATGAATCCTCTGAACCTTTAAGACTCACTTGGTGCTCCTAGAGGGGAATAAAAGTGGAATTAATTAAACCATCCCCAAATCTCTCCTGATGTGCGACCAGCAAGTAGCTGCCACTTCACAGTGCTTTTCTTGGCTCTCGATGTACCCAAGCTTCTCTGCAAACCAGAAGTGAGTGTCTGCCTGTTACTCACATATCTGGCACTGCTGATCTGCTTGCAGAGTGGTGGGGCAGATTTACCTGATCCTCACTGGACTTTGTGGTGCCAACAAAACCTTGTGATGATGCCACACCTGCTTGCCCAAACCCCAGGGTATTATTGAAATGAATGCTGTTCATCCTTGAAGGATTCATTATTGTGTATCAAGGCTGTAAGGGAATGCTTGCTCATGCTTTAAAGGGAAGAAAGCAGCACATTAATTTCTGTGTGAATGTCTGGAGTGAGTGGCAGAGGAGCTGCTGCTGGTGGCAGTGACCTCTGCTGGGAAGCCCACTGCTGGTCTGGTCCAGCTCCAGCAACACAACCCCCAAATTTGTCTAAACTGTGGACTTCACCCCAAATAATCTCCATGTTGCTGATTTTTAAATTTTGAATTCCATTTTCCTTTTAATAGTTTGTCATTTGAGAGTTCCTCTGAGTAGACAAATGCTGTGCAGGACAAGCTGCTTCATTTGCAGGTGTGTGATGTGCACTTCACCAGGGATATTAAACACTGCTCAACACCACGATTGAGGCCTTGCTGGTCTTAAAGGAGGCTGAGAGAAAGGGGAGAAAAATGCCTCCTCCCCTTCTCATCATGGCCCAAATGTCATCATCCCTATGAGACACTACTCTTCATGTCTTTGGGGATGATTCAGCTTCCTCAGCTGTCTTCTCCCAGATTACACTTCGTATTTGCTGTCTCCCCACATGCTCACGTCCTGCATCTGATTTCAGAGAGGGGCAGATGCATCCGATTGCAGAGGACCCCATGGGGGTGGGACTAAACCTTTTCTCCCCCCTTCTCTGCAGCACTGAGTGGGTTTATGTGCCCTCCCTCTGAGAGCACAGGACTCAGTGCCCATTTGGTTTGCAGAGCAGGGGAGGGGAGAGGGTCTTGTGGCAGCCCCAGCGCTCAGTGTTGCATCTCTGGTGACCTCTTTCCTCTGCCTCCCTGGCTGCTCGCTGTGGGTGACCATGTGTGTGATGGAGAGGGGTTGCTGCTGCTTTGGGGAACCTCTGAGGTTCTCAAAAACAGAAATGCAAAGCATTAGTGAAATCCGTACCACAGACTAAACTGGGGGCTTTAAACATTATGGCAGATTGTGTTAAAATGTCGTCATCCTGATGGTAGGAGGAACACAAAGGGTCATGTGAATGTGCATGGTGCATAAAGGAAAATGGAAAAATAAATATAATAATTTTCTTTTTAAATTACTAATTACTTGAAATAGAAGTTCTAACATACCTTCAACTAAACTAAACAAGGCAAACCTGCTCTTGCCCTATCTAACCCTTAAGGGACTGGCACTAGACCTGCACAACAAAATAAATGCTTCCAAACACTTGCTGTGTAAAGCCAAGTGAGTGGTGTATTGGTTTCCTGTTGCAAGTACAAAGAATTTAATTTGGGATGCAGCCCACCTGGAAATTTTGCTGAAGTATCATGGGGTTTTCCAGCCATTTGGATAGAATGAAGAGCCAAGTCGTGTTTGTTGCTCTATCATCCCACAGTGCATTATATCTGAGTTTGCTTATTGCTGATGTTAAATATCCTGTGTGTGAAAGTCCTTGCATGAACACAGCTTTTGATGACTGATTATGGGCATAAATTCAGGTCAGTCATAACCTTTCCAGTGAATTCAGAGGAAATTGAATTAGTCTGCATGCTTACAGGAAAGATCCTGCTGGGCACAAGGGACCTTCTGCTCTCCACATCGCCACACAGGTGTTAGGACACTTGTGACCATAAAGGATAAGGTCCTGACACATAATTAAGCATCTTAATTAAGCTACTTGAACCTAGAAACAGAGGGTTTTGCATTTGCATTTGCTGACAGTACATGTTTACTTTCCTTCTGAACATACCCATCTGTTGCTTAATGAGTGTCCTCTTCTTAGCATTTTCCATCTTTCTCCTGCTCTTAAAATGTTGTCTGGAATTGCTGTAATTAATATTCTGCCCTGGGGTTGTACTGGGGTAATCTCTTCAGGGTTTGCACGAGTTAAATATATCCTTTGCGAATTATTTGTAAACATTTAAGGCACAAACCCAGAGAGGCATTGCTGAAGAAGCTAATTAGATGTGTGCTTGTAGAGATGATTTTTCTCTTTAAAGCTAGCATTTTGGCAAGGGGCTTGATGGGAATGGTGAGGATGCAGAAGTCATGGAGACTCTTGGAGCTGTTGCACACAGTGCTTAATAATGCTGCAGGGAAGTTTGGCCAAGTAAGACCAGGCTTAAGATCAGAGCAGCAGGAATTTGGTGGGAAGTGTGCAGATGTCATATTCCCTGTGCCAGCTTCTCCATGGGGTCAGATCCCTGCTTTTTCCTGACCAGCCTGCACGCTGCCTCTGTGACTCCCTGGCACCCTGCAGCAAAGGTGTCCTGAGAACTCCCTGTCACACCCTTGCACCCTGAGAAAGGTGTCCCTTGCACCCTGCCTTCTCAGCTGTCCTGAGAATTCAGCCTCCAACCAACCATCTTTGTTCATCTGACACAGGAACTGCAAACCTCTAATGCCTCAGATACTTAACCCTTACACATTTTGGCTTCGGAGATGATTGGAAGAAATTTATCTGAAGAATGTCTGTGTTCTGAGCTGTGAAGTACTGTGGACAGTTTACTTTTGTTGAAAGAGCCCAAAAGATGATCTAGTTCCAATCCCCCTGCCTTGGGCAGGGACACCTTCCATTACATCAGGTTGCTCAGAGCCCCATCCAGTCCAGCCTCGAACACTTCCAGGGATCAGGCATCTGCAACTTCCCTGGGCAACTTCTGCCAATGCCTCACCAGGCTCACAGTAAAGAATTTATTCCAAGTATCTAGTCCAAACCTACCCTCTTTCAGTAAAAAGCCATTATCCCTTGTTCTATCACTACATGTCCTTGCAAAAAGTTTATGATGCTGCATAAAACACTGACAAGTAGTATGTCACTAAAAATAGCTTTATGTTTTGCAGTCATGTGAAAAAAAAATCACTATTTCATCCTGTCCCACCTTGTGTTTTTTCAGGATCAAGCATGAAAATATAGTTGCTCTGGAAGACATCTATGAGAGCCCGAACCATTTATATCTGGTCATGCAGTTGTAAGTATGGAACCTAAAAAAGTTTTTGTGTCAAAATTGCCAACTCTTCTTGTTCTGAGTTTTTTCTTTAACCCAAAAGATGGGATGTGTGAAAGATATTTGTCTTGTATGCTACAGACTGCCAAATCCCTGGAGAGTAGTCAAAACCAAATCTCCAGTTATGATGTGCTAGGTTATTGTGAAATTGGGAATGAAATTGTTTTGTGACTAGTCTCATCCAAATCAAACCAGAGTGGTTTTGTGACATCACATCAAAAAAAAAAAAAGAGCAGAACAGACAAACAGGTCACTGGAGTAAATTACAGCTGAGAAAAGCCAGATGTGCCATAGGGAAGCTTGGAGCATCTGATAGAGGCAGCTCTGGGGTTAAATACCTCAGGAAAAGCCCTGGGGAAAAATGCTGGTCCCTTGTCTGTTGGTAAGGTCCAGGCATGGTGATGTCCTCAGAAGTTGTTGTGCTGGCATTGTGGGGAGAATAATGTCCTGTAAATTTTTAGTGTGTTTTTGTAGCCCTACATTTCAATTCTGGGTGCTGCAAAAGGACTTGCACAGGATGGTGTTCTACAAATTCCAACAAACCCGCTGGATTGTGGCAAGTACCAATTTTGTGATAAGCTGATTTACAAATCCTTCGTTTTGTTTAATCTCTTTTAAAAAATAAATAAATAGATATTATTCTTACTTATTATTAGCTTGTTTAACGTAGTGTAAGCATCACTTTTATAAAATCCTTGCATCCAGATATTTGGGTTATCTGAAGTGTAGTTCTGTAATCAGAGGTGACACTGTGGATATTTTGGTATAAATTTCTACTTGATCACTAATCAACACTTACTAGGGAATTATCCTTTCTGTTATAGCTGTACTTGTAAACCCAGCTGATTAATTTTCCAAAGGCCAAACATTTAGCTGTTCTAGAGGGCCACAGGTTCACTGATGCCCACTGGGGTGAGATGCCCAGCTGAAGCCAGAGGCAGGAGCTCATCAACAGCATTTGGGGTGGCAGCTCCAAGCAGTGCCCAGCCCCAACAAAGAGCTGTGCCTTGTGTTACAAGATAGACCAAGTGCACTAAACTGAATGCAGGGAATAATTTTTCTGCACTTTTTTGGGAAAGGGCCGGGTTGTCCCAAGGTGGAGAGGGCAGGTACTTATCCTCATCTCCGTGGATGTTACACGAAGGATGGTGCAACCTCCGCACTGCTTCTGAATTTTCATCAGTAGTTGAGCTTGGGATCAACTGGTATCAAGAGTTGGGTGGCAGCACTGCAAGGTCCTAGAGGCTCAAAATCCATTCTGCATGCCTCCTTTCATGGATTCCTGTTTGGGAGAAGGCATGTCCAGATAATCTCGTTTCCAAGGTAACACCAACTTGTTGATACAATACCTGTGAACCATTGCACAGCATGAAGTATCTTATCTATTTGTTTATATTTCTGCCCTGATTATTGTTAGACTCCTTGTGGGTTTTTCAGCTTCTCATCTTTGTGTTTGTCTCCTAAACACTTCTCCTAATTTTGTCTACATTTAAAACTTGGGTTCTGTGAAGCAGAAGGGGTTCTGATCAAGCAGCTTTGAGAAAGCCACATTTAAATTGCAAAAAAGAGGGGGTAAAATCAGAGCCACTCAAAGATCAATATCATGAGCACAAAAAATCTCAAATCCATATGCCCTTCTCCCTGTGTCATTGCTTGCTAAGTGGACTCTAGCTAATACTTCCCAAGGATTATTTAGTGGCATAGACAGCGTTTTCATTACCGACCTTCCAAGCACTCCCTGCTATGTTGTGGAAAATTCACATTACAGCCCGTGAGTATCTTGCAGCACCTCTGTGGGAGAAGGCTTTTGAAGGCAGACCAAGTCTCCCTGTTTAGGTTTGTCCTTGAGTACATCTACTTTTACATGAAAGCCATGCTTGTTAGCAGGCCAGCTGGAAGGATAAATATCACACCTCATTTATTCTGTCAAAGATATGGGCAAGTAAAGGTCTCAGTGTCTGTGCTGGACTTGGAAAGAAGGGAGGTTATGAGGCAGCTGTCCATGTCTACTTGACACTTAATTTGTTCCTGCCAGCCCCCCTTGGGAGCTCTTCCCAGGGTTACGTAGCTGTTGGTGAACCTGCCCTGGATGTTTCCTGGCATGTTCATGGGGAAATAAGATCTCTGGCTTTGGTTTCACCACCTTGTTCTCACATACACTGTACACAAGCCATCACAGAACTGTTCAAACTGACACAATCCTCTTAGTAGCAAGGTAGACCAGAAGTCCGGGTTGGAGAATCCTGGATTTAACAACTTGGAATTTCATGTGCTGTCTCAAGGAGTTATACTGTTCCTTAGAATGGGCTGGGCTGGACTATTTCTTCTTTCTTTATTTTCCCAAAATGCAAGAAACCCAGTGCCTCTAAGTTTGGCAAGGTTGTGGACAACTCTTTTCTGTCTTTCACTTCCAACTCAGCTGTGGTATGAGATGGTTACTGGTGCAGCTGCAAAGCAGAACACAAATGTAGGATAATCACTGCTTCTCCTGTGATGACTCTGCCAAAATTTTGCAGGCACTATAGAAAAGTACTGAAGAACGTTGGTTGTATTTCCATGAGGATGATGTACTTTCCAACCAAGAAAACATCTGCTCATTCCCAAGCTTAGATTTCCTATAGTACTGTTAAGACCTACATAGGCAACAAAGACAAAAACTAAAATTAAACTCTTAAAGTTCCATTCCTTCTGGATGCTGAGTGAGACTTCCCAGAGGATATTGTAGAAGACAGGGGGAAATAAATTGCTTTCAGAAATAGTTTTATTGAATTATTTTGGTGTAATAGTGAGCTCTGTTAATGAGCAGTTAGAGGATTTTTGGTTGCTGTTGGTGCCATTTGGTAAGAATTACCCTATTGTATCTTCTCAGTGATCTGCCTTATTTCACCTGTCAGCATAGGGAAAGATCTTGATAATCTGTTGTGGTTGGTAATGTCAGATACTAATGTTTCATCAGCATAATCAGCCTCTTTGGGTATTGAGGATTCATTTTCTTCATGCTGGAAAATAATGCATAAAAATTGATTTACATAAACATGTGGAATCCTAGAATCATGTAGGTTGGAAAAGTCCTCAAAGATCATCGAGTCCAACAATTAACCTGTCACTGCTGATCCCCCCACTAAACCGTGTCATCAAGTGCCACATCTACACATCTTAAGTACCTTCAGAGATGGTGACTCCACCACGTTCCTGTCCAGCCTGTTCCTGTACTTAACAGCCCTTTCAGTGAAGAAATTTTTCCTAATAATCCAATCTAAATGTCTTTTCTGCCTGAGTTTTGCAGGTCCACTTGCAAATGCCATTTCTGACTGTACTGCCTGGGCAGATCAGAGCAGATTCCCAAGGCTTGGCTCTGACTTCATGTCTATTGTTCACCTGCACTGAAGCATGAAGCAGCAGAGTTTGGTTTCCCTGAGAATTTTGTGTAACCTAAACTACTCAAAGCCACAGGAGCTTTGAGGCTGTTGCTTCTCCAAAAGATATGGGACCATATTAAAAATTGATTATGACAGTAATTTCCTTGTTCCCATCCATCCATTCCATCCATCCATCCATCCATCCATCCATCCATCCATCCATCCATCCATCCATCCATCCATCCATCCATCCATCCATCCATCCATCCATCCATCTTTGCTTAAAATATGTAGGAACTTAGCATTTTTGCTATCTCTATTCTTCTGTCCAATGGGTCAGAAATTATTAAGGGCTAGCAAGTTGGGATGGAGAGTCATTGTGTCCTTGCCTTTGGAAAACAAGCTGAAATTGAGTTTACAATGCACCTCCAAAAGGTATGGAGCAGCCTGGGGAAGTGTGTAGCTAGGTAAGTAGTGGTCAAAGCTGAAGACCTACTTCTGAGTTTCATTGCAATTTTTTGCAGAGTCAAGAATATTGACAAATCCAGAGGAATTCCTGTTAATACTAGGATCTAGTTAAAGAAAGTGAAAACCCTAGTGCCTGTCTGGTATAGTGTTCTACCTCTTTGGGGCACCTGTGATCTGATCCCCTTCGCAAGGCTGATTTTCCTATATCCTGTCAACTGCTATGTCTGGTTCTCCAAAGAACCAGAGTATTTTTCCTCTGTGATGTCTTTTGAGGCTTTGGCATCTCTGCTGAGAACAAGTTTTTAGGGTGAGTATCCTGTTTGACCCAACCCTGAAGTACTTCTCCTTAGCTTTGCAAAAAAACCCTGCCCAAGCTGAGCCTAAACCCCCAACCTTGAACTTTTCCCAGCTTGGTCTCTTAATTCTGATGAATTATTCAGATGATTTCCATCACAGAAAAGCTGAAATGACAGAGGCTCCTTCCTGCCGAGTGCAAGTCACGCTCTGAGGAAAGCCCTGCCCACAAGTTTGCAGGCTCTGAGTCCCAGTGTCCCATTCCTGCTGTTTATCGGCTCTGCCCTGCCACACACAAGCACCTCCTAACCCTGCCAGTGCCTTGGAGGCAGCTCAAACAGGCAGGTACCCTGGTTTTTTGGTTTTTGTTATTACCGGAACTACTCTCCTTGTGATTTTGCCTTTCAACTGTATGCTTTGCTAACAAGTAAGCAGAGTGCTAAGCTGTGACTAAGTGCTGAATTCACTTTGTTTTTTGAAAGCCCAGTGTCTGAGTGCACTGAGAGCAGCGGAGCAGGAGCTGTGTATGTAAGTGACATTTCAATGAAAATACTCAGCCTCCAAGAAAAACAACAGACAATGGAAGGAAGTGTTGAGTTTGCCAGGTTCCTTACGGAGTCTAGCAAGGACTCGGTGTGTTACAAAACAGCGATCTGCATGCCAAACCGGTATCACATCAGGATGATAATTAAAGCAAAACACAGATCTGCCAGCCACATTCCTTAGGTGAGGCTTATTCCCCTACTTGGGAGGGGTTGTGTAAGCTTTATGCAGAACACAGAAGGAATCTCTGCAATAGCGATGGAATTTATGTCATAGATCCAAAGAATGGTTTTAGTTGGAGGGGACCTTAAAGATCAGCTGGTTCCAGCCCCCTGCTCTGGGCACGGACACCTTCCACTAGACCAGGCTGCTCAAAGCCCCATCCAGCCTGGCCTTAAACACTTCCAGGGATGAGATATCCACAACTTCTCTTTCCTCCAGCACTTTTCTCCAAGGATAAGTTTGTTATTTTTAGTAGTAGTAATGCCAGTAATGGTAACAGGAGAAACACTACTAGGAATGAAGAACACTGGAGCTGATGACTGTGCCAGGGATTCAGTTTGTTTCATGGTACAGGATGGGACATCAGCTGCACACCCACAGACTCTGCTCTTCTTTGTTTCCAGTACTACTGGCTTGGCTGGGGTGTCTCAAAAGGGTCAGCCCAGTTTAGTGCCTGACATCCATTGAAAATACACTGGGTATGGATCAAAAGGCTTGGATCCCATGCTTCCTGCATCTTCTTTTGCTGCACGGGAATAAGATGTGTAGTAGATGTATGTGGCAGATGGATCTCATGTTTTATTGGCTAGGACACTTAATGGGTGGGCCAGGGAAAGACCTATTCTCAATTTGTGATCAAACAAATATGCATGAATTTTGCATTAATTCGTTATTGAATAAATTGTACACTTGGTTTTAGTGGGGTTTTTGAGCAGATGCTACATAAAAACTGCAGTACCAGAAAGGCTGATGCACATCTGGGCAAGCCAGGATGGAGCCTGTGAGGTGACAAGGGAGCTTTGCTCGGACTTTGTGTCACAGCTGAGCAGAGACTTAGGGGCTCTAGTTAGGCAAGGCTTCATTTCCACACTGATTATGGAGTGAAACATCAGGTATTTGTGCAAAGCAACCTTTGTGATTCTGCAGTGGAACACGATGCGGAAAAAAGTCTTTTGCTGCTTCTGTGGGCAAGAGGTTCTCGAACTGAGAGGACTGTGCTGCAGAGAAGGCACAGCTCTCCAGGGATGGATCCAGCTGGCAAACAGGGAAAGCAAAGTGGGACAGCAGCAACAGGGTTGAGCACATGTGACACGACTGGGAGTGTCACACCACAACTGTGGGAGAAGCACTCAGGAAAATGAATCCTAGGCCCATCACAGCCTTCAGCAGGACCATACTGCACACATGGGCCCGAACTGCAGAGCTGGGATGTTGGATTTTGAAATTGCCCTTATTACTTAGGCATGGGAAATACAGGTTTTGGTTCCAGCCTGTTTCTTGTAATTAGAGAAGTCAGAGTATGTTCTGTCAGTATAAAAATTATGCCATATCAAAATTTCCGAAGGCATATTGACTAAACAACACAGGCAACCCTCCTAAAAGGCTAAAGGAGTTAATCTCAGTGTACTTTAGTGCTTTCCCACTTGAGCTTTGCAAGCTGTTGTTTGCATCATAAACTAGCCCTTGGCATCATGCCCCTGGGAACTCAGTAGCAGTTATTAATCCAGCATCAATTTAACATCTTTCCCTTTGTGGAAAAAAAGATTATTCCATCAGTTGGGTTACACTGGTCAGTGTTAAATATGAAGGAGGATCTCCCCTTTTCCAGTGGCTGAGAGGTTATGAGAGGACTAGGAAAGGTTCATGTCAGGGGAGAGATCAGAGTGTGGCCAAATTTATTGTTAATAGATTAATAGACCACAGATTGACCACCAGAATGGCTGTTAGACACCTTGAACTGTGTGGATTCTTTGTGATCCTGAAGGTGTTAATGTGTTCATTGGCTAGTCCTACCTGCCCTCAGCACTGTTGGGTTTTCTTCTTGTTTTTTTTCTAGCTTTGGCAGAATTTTTAGTTAACTCCTAGTCCCCATGTCTCCTCCTAAGACAGCACTTTTTCCTGGGAATGGCACTGAGCAGCAGCTGTGTTGCTTCCTTGTGCTTCACCTGTGGCTGGGAGCAGGCATTTTAGAGTCCCTGGGCAACAGTCTAGTCCTCCTACAGCAATAGAGGAATGGTGAGCCTTCTTCACCTTGGAGAGTACAAAAGACTTTTGTGATGATTCCCACTTAGAATATTTTGTCACCTTCAACAGATGTAGACAATTGTCAACATCCTTGTTCCGAAGCTTGCTCTTGTTATTGTTACCTTTGTCCAAACATCCCAGTAAGGACTCATTAGCAAAGCAACACTGAGGGTTTGGGAATTTTTTTTAATCAAAGTTCCATGATGCTCCTGATGGAGAATGATTATCTTTCTTCCCTACAGCCTTGAGGATGAAGAGATAATGGAGAAAAAATTTCTCATTTTCATTGAACAGACAGTATTGTAATGTTGTTTGCTTTTACAGAAATGTGAACAGTTCAGCTGAAAATTGATTTTTTCTTTTGAGATATCTATTGTTGCAAAGATGCTCTTGTCAATAAAGAAAGCAAGAGATTTGGCCAAAATTCAAAATCAACCTTATTCTAATGTATTGATCTTTAAAGTTACAGAAAGATTTGAAGGTGTCATAAATCTGCTTGTTTTCCTATGCTGGTGATTACAATAAACAAGTACTTTCTGAGGGTTATTTGATGTGATGTTCACTCCTCAGGAAGGGCTGGTGCCAAATCCTTCAGATGACAGTATGTGCCTTGATTGATGTTTTTTTAGCATCAGTAGGTTTTGGCATCATCACCTTGAGTTTCTTCCTTCAGCCCAGCAGCAGTTCCCTCACTAAGTCCCCATTTAGGGCTCTCTGGCAGCTGTGCATGGGGGGTCTGTGTGCCTGCATTGTATAGCTTGGTCTGGAACAGGCAGCAGTACATATCTGCCAGTAATCCTGTATAATATCACTGCTTCCCTCAGAGCAGGAGTGAGGCTTTTCTCTCCAAACAACAGGAAGGTGGCTATTTAGAGCACTAGCAATTTTCTTTCCATTTTGTTGGCTTTGGATAAGCATCTCCTTCCTTTCATGCTTTGCCCAGAAGTTTCATTGCTAGTTACTTGATGCTCACGTAGTCACTGAATGAGTCTTTTAGATTTAGCTCTGTTTCTTTCAGTTCCTGGTAATTTACACTGTGGTGCACCGAAGTCAATTAAGTAGCTGGTGTTTAATTCAGGGGCTTTGCAGCAAAGCATATAATAAATGTTAAATCCATAAATGCCACAGTGTGAGAATTCATTATGATACAGTAGGATCTCTCTCAGGCACGATGTGGAGTCATTCTGATTAAATGGTTCCACTCATTTAAACAGAAAAGGCCTATCATAACAACCTGGGAAGCTCTGAAGTGAAATAACACAGCATTGAAGCGAGGTGCAGAATGAACGTGGGCATTCCAAGTCCATTCTTTCACATGGAAAACATCATTAAAAGTTTGTTTCTGGAGGAAGGTTGTACAGGCTGTGGTGAAAGGGACAGTAGGAGGCTGATGACTGTTACGTGTCAGTGTATTCCAGAAGACATTCCGTGATTTTGTGGCAGAAAAATAGGCTCAATTTCCCAAGCATGCTCATGCCTCAGCTCTAGCCTCTGTTCTAGGTTGTGCAGTCAGGCAGGTGACTCTGGTTAAGAGTCTGTAAGTGACTCCAGAGCCAGTGCTGGGCTACCCAGAGCCTCTGTGTGCAAATTCCAGGAGAACCCACTAAGCAGGTGATGATGGAGCATCATCATCCCATCCATATTCATACTGAAAGGAAAGATCTCTCACTAAACATTTCGTCTGTATTGCCCCAAAAACTCTACATAGGGTGTATTTTTAAAGCCAGGAGGATTCGTACAGATTTCTGTGGCCAGCTGAGGGTCATGGCCTTAAACAGGAGAGTGTAAAACCTAGAATTTTTAGTGGAAATACAGACTGCTGTTTGAAACCCTGTTTTGACTTCGTTTTGCAGTACTGTGGTTATCTCCTCTTACAGAAACTATTTTCATAGGACTGCAGAAGTACTTGCCATAGGTCTCTGCTTTAAACATTGTCCCTGGAAAATTATTCAGTGGAAAATGAATGTGGAGGATTTTGTGTTTTCCATTTTTTTTTTCCTGAAACAGTGGTTTGGTCTGCTGTAGCCAAACTTTTACTTTTTAAAGCATTTTTTAGAAAAAGAAAGTACTGTTGCTGGTGAAGCCTTTCTTTGATGCATTTATAGAACATGTGCTCATTTCATTCTGATTCATGCCACATGGTTATATCTTAGCCTGTAAAGGCCATTTTTTTCCTCTTAAATTGGAGGAAGAGTGTGTTCAGAGACCCAAGTATTTATGTCATCTTTTCCCTTCTCCAAGACAAAATTCCCATTTGGCCTGTGTGATCCTGCCTTAGCTGTAAAAGGCTTTTAGTTCTCCTAGTTCTGAAGATAGTTTGGAGGAGTTTGGTGTTTATTCTGTCTGATTATTCTGTTGGCAAGGAGCATTTAACCACTCTGTAATTCTATTTTCTTCATCCCTAGTTGATGATTCTCTAAGGAGTACTGATATCCTTGAGTGAGATGTAGTGGAGCCTTTAAATGTCCATATGTCCCTGAGAAAAGGAGATACTATTCTCCAAAATGCATTGTAAAGAAAGAGCCAGAAATAAAGTTTGAAATCCACTGAAAGAGAGCTGAGATTTTAACACCTGCATTAACATAAACAGAGGCAGCATTACAAAAAACTGGGCTTGGCATCCGTAATACTAAAAATCAGGTAGAAAATTAAAATTCATGCAACTATTTCTCTCTGTCTTAGGGTTTTTACCCTGAAAGCTTTGCTGCGAGTGTCTTGCAGCTCCAGAAAGGGGGTTATTCCTTTAGGATAAAACAGAGCTAAGCACCCATTTTGCCATGACTATGATGCTCCTTGTTGTGAGGTGGTGTCAGATACACTCAGTCCTAAGGTTCATGGTCACCCTGCTGCAAAACATTTCCCAGCACCAAGGGATAGGAGAGGTGTAACCATAATTAAGCAATGCTGTGGAGAGAAGAGGGAAATTACCTTGCTCTGATTGCTCACCAGGCTTATCTGAAGGAGTATTTATCTCGCTGCAGCCCGGGGTCTTTCCTGTCCATTAAGGCTTGTTTTTCCTGTGAGCATGGGGCAGGATCACTTGCAGAAAGTGCTTCTGACATTTTGCTTCTTAGGGATGAAAACTCCCTCCCAGAAACTTTTAAATCTGCTCTTTTTAGATGCTTTTGCAGCTGGATTTGCTGTAGTCAGGTTTTGCTTCCTGTTGGTGCTGTCCTGCCTTGTCTGAGGGCTGACAAGGGAAATGTAGGTTAGCTCTCTGCCACTGAAGATTGTGACACTGTCTGAAATGTATTTTAAAAGGCAAATTTCCTAGGGAAAGGCGTTTTAGTTTGCACTGTCTTCCTCCACAACTTAAAGTGGTTGCAGCTGGAATCCCTTTCCTTGCTTTTGACATGTGACCACTGTCAGGAGAGCCATGGCAGTTCCTGGAAAGAACATATGGGAACATTTTGGGGAAAGACCATTCCTCTGATGTGTATGGGCATTTTTTCATTATGGAATGGAAGTGAGGAGTGCTTGACATGTGCAGGAGAGCTCATGCCTACAGACAGGAGCAGGCAGAGTTGCTGCTGGAAGCAAATCACACCAAGATGGAGAGAGCTGCTTTTGAACAGTCTCTCCTTTAATCCTGGTCCCACCTGAGCTGAAATAACTCAAGAAATTTGCTACTGCATTCATGACTGTATGTTTCAAAGTTTGGAGCAAAAAGGCAAAAGTTTGCACAGCACCACGGGTAAAAACATGGGAAGGAAAGGAAAAATAGCAAAATAACAGATGAGCTGCTGTCTATTAGCTAAAGGTCTAGAGCTTCTCTCTGGCCTGAATTCCCGTGGAGCATGCTGTGAAATGTGGCCAAGTGATGGTCATATAATAATAGATTTTCACCTGTGGCTGAGCTTTCCTGAGCACAGCTCTCAGCCCATTCCACTTGTGTGCATCTTCGTCCACGGGGTCCTTCCTGCACAAGGTGTGTCAGGGATAGTGGCAGAGGAGACAGCTCACAGCTCAAAAGAGGAGGAGGGAAAAGCAGAAGCTGAGCCATATGGAAGAGAAAGTAGAAGCAGACACAGTATCTCAGTAGTAGGTGCTCATTAGGCTGTCTCTGATGTGCTGGGAAGACACAGAGTTTATCCTGCTAAAGGAATTCTAATATTCTTCTCTAAGCTGAAAAATGTAGCAGAGTGGGTAAAGAAAAGATCTTTTTATATATGGAAAAACATTCTAGCCTGTTTACCAGTACTGTGTAACAGAAACCAGTGGCTGCTGCTCTTGAAGTCTTGTGAGGATGTTTTTGTGGTTAGAGCACACAGATCTGAAAATCTGAGAGTTCTTGTCTTATGCTGTCACAGATTTACATTGTGGTCTTAGATCACTTTGTCTTTTAATTTCCCCACTCGCAGAAAGAGAATACCTTCCTTATTAATTCTAGGTAAGATTAATTGGGTTTTTGATTGTTGTTTTTTGTTTTTTTTCTTGAGTCAGTGCTGCTCTTCATGGAATAAGTTGTTAAAAGAAATGTGAGTACTGGAGTCTGGCCTCTGGAGTTGGTCACTGAGGAGCACTGTGGTCCCTCTGTGTAAAAGTGAATGGACTTGTTTGCTGGGACCTATGGACTGTTTTGAAAACATATTCTGGCATTCCTTGATCCCCTCTAGTGTTTCCCTACAACTCCATGCTCTGCAGAAGCTGTGCAGTGGCTTTATCCCTCCATCCCATCCATGTCTGTGCAGATACCTACAGAGAACAGAACCCAGGCTGTCTGGTGACTCAGTGTAACAGCGTGACTGGTGATGGCCATCATCATTGCATAGATTTATTTATTCTTATGATGTAGGTAAGTGGAAATCTCAAGCAGCAGACGTATGACATCCAGAGTTAAAATCCACTTACATAAAGCCAGGATTTCACCTACTGTGCATAGATGTGGGGGCAGCCAAATGCATCATACCATCAATGGAGGGGAACAAAAAGAGTCATCAGTTAAAACTTGGTAAGGGAGAGTTATAAAGCAGCAGCTAAACCCATGCTGGGTAGAAACTGAACAGCAGTATCCTGAATTTTAATATCCATTTCTTTGTGCTGCAGGTAGGTGGAAGTGGTTCTTGCAGATACAGGGATGTAGGAGCAACGTGCCAAAGCACAGGATATGGGGGGCTCCAGCCCCTCTGCTCCTGCTCCCCCTGTACAGTGTGAGTGGATCTCTGTGGAGGCAAGGTGTGGTGGGTGATTTGGGAATCCCCAGTGTGCCCTGCAGCTCAGAAGGAAAGTCATACTTGTGTTGTACCCACCAACCCTGCTGTGAAGGTTGTCTGAGTGTGCTTGGGCATTGTATCCCTGCTCTGGGGGTGGATGGGAATGATCTTTTTGACTCCATCTCTACTGGTAAACACAAAAGATCTGTATTGGTGCTGTCCACGGAGCTGTGTGCAGGCACTGGCCAGGAGGATGGCTGGCTCAGGGTGAACTAGCTCAGGGGAGCCTGCCATCAGCCCTGTCAGTGTGGACAGTTGTAGGGCAGTGTCCTGTTTCTGTTCAGGGACAGACCAGGCACAGTTTCCATGCCTCTGCTCCTCCTTTAGGGAGTGGAAATAATAGCCCTTTCTGTTAAACTCTATGAAGTTTTGAGATAATAATATCAGTTTAGGCATGTAAGTGCCTCAGACAAATATATTGTGCAAACACCAAGTGGATTAAAGTACAACTTCCAGCACAGTGATATTGCTTAAAGGCTGATTTAGTTCCATTTCAAAGGATTTCTCAAAATAAATTGTCTGAATCATGCTACCTCTTTGCAAAAAAAATGGACACTGTAACCAAAAAGCCATTAAAAAAGAAAAGCAAAGCATCTAAAAGCTTTCTCCTGGTTTGAATTTTTAGATTTCAGTGTGGGAATACATCAGTTTCTCCATTAAACTTTGGTCTGGCACCCCTCTCCATTGCCTTGTGGCCCAAATCACTGCACCAAGAGCTCCTTTCGGAGCTTTCTGATGCAATTCAAACTTCAGCCTGTCCACAGTCTCACTGCTGGCATGAACATGAGGGTCTTAGAAGTGGTTTGCAGAGTTGTATCCTGCCAGATTATTCCCACCTGTGGATGCCAGACCTTATTTAGCCACAGGTACCTGTGCTTGGTGATTTGGTCTCTCCCAAGGGTAGGACAAGGAGAAGAAGAAATGGGAGAGGGAACCCAAGCTCCTGGCAGCAAGAGAATTGACTCTGTGGCAGGAGAATTGTCCCTAGATTTAAGAAACTGTCTTGTGTACCCTCAGTCATGCGTGTAGTGTGCCATGTGGCTGTGAATGCAAATTTACTTCCTTGCTGTTTACTTAATCTATAGCCTCTTGGTAGTAAATTATATTCATTGCCTCCAGTTCCTGTTCCTGTTGAATAGTTATTTGCAAGGCAAAGGAAATACGTGCTGTTTTTATTCTGTTTGAACTTTGCATAAAATAGTCCTTTTTTTTCAGTCTGAAGACACAAGTGCCCTTTAGAATGTGAATATTAGCATTGTGTTTAGAAAAAAACATTTTCTTTCCAAAGTCTTACTTCTCATGTAATGACTAATTTTAAAGAATTTGACATTCTTTATGATTTTCAGAGAAATTCCTAACCCAAAAGGTATCTCACTTCCCTTCATCTTGAATTCTTACTCAGCAGGTGGCATCAGTTTACAGGATAGCTTAGTCTTGCACAATTAAGCTGTGAAGCCTTTGCCCTGTAGAGCTCATTGGTACAGAGAGGTGCAAAGCAAATATAGTTTCTTGTAAAATTTTACTTCTTGCAATATGTTCAGAACTTCTTTTGAAGATTCTAAAATTTTATTTTCTGATTAGTCGTAGAATCACAGAAGGATTTGAACCAGAAGGGTCTTTTTAAAGATCATCTATTCCAACCACCTCTGCCATTGAGCAGGTGCATGTTTCATTAGATCAAGTTGTTCAAATCTCCATCCCCCCTGACCCTGAACACTTCCAGTCTCTTAATTATATGTCAGAATGTGTGGTGGGGACTTGGTCTTGGCTCCCACAGAGAGGCAATGTGATGGTGTCAGGCCATGCAGGGTGTTCCAGCCTGGCTTTGGCAGATGAATCATCTGAAGGGTTGTTTTTGAAGGATTGGGCTCTTGCATTTGATTCACTCTCCTTGGCAGGCTGAAAATAGTGTGCATTGTTCTCATAATCCTTAGCAACTTGAAAACTGCCATGAGTTGAATACATTTTAATCTTTACCTACAGCAAGAAAATAAGCTAATTCAGTTACTCCTGCAGTTCTTTAGCTAATGCTGATTAACTGATCGCTTTGTATTTTTCCAGCAGTTTTCTAAACATTTCCCTTATCATTTCAATGAGGCCTTTACAAATCTGAGGCATGGTGAATAGATTTATTTCTACCATGTGCATTAGTAAGTCCAAGTAATATGTTAAAATATAACTGTCCAGGAAACAATCTCATATCATAGATTACCAAGATTAGTAATCCCCTGGACATGATTTTCGCAGGGAAATTCTTAATAGATAGTCATGTTATAGAACAAAAACAAATTAAGATAATGTTGAGAAGTGCTACTGCACATTGGTGGAGTTGTAGGGTACATACACAGGACAGAGCACAGACCCACCAGATGTAACAATTCTTCCCCAAATTGATCTGAATGACTATGAGTTTCATCTTTGGCTATTTCAAGTACTGTCTTGAGCTGCACTTTTATTTCCTCTGAAATACACTTCTCACTTGATTTACAAGTAATTTGGTAAAGGATTTACATGTGGTCAGATAAATTGTTGAAAGCCCTGTGCAGGTAACTTCAGTCTCCTATGCTTAAAGGTGTAAGAGTTGTACACTTAGGAAGATCATTTCTTCTCACGTGACCAGCACAAGTGACCACAGATGTGTGGTGCAGAGGAAGAGCCACGTGTCTGCATTAGGGTAAATTTTGCCTTCAAAAGCAAAGGAATGGCTGTTCTCTGGCTACAGTGATCTGGTGTTTACTAGCAGTTTTGGGGAGGGGTTATTGTTGTGTCTTGAAACCACATTGACCCGATGATTTCTGCCGTGATTTGGCTCCTGGGCTCAACTGTGTTGGGCAAAGACTTCCCTTGCTTGTCAAAACTGCACTAAGCAATAGGCTGATGAAAATTAACTACCATGAAACTATCTGGGACCATTGGATAATCTCATTTCACGTTCAGCAAGGAATACCCTCTTCCTTTTACCTTTACTTGGTACAAACTAAATGCCACAAAGGGAGCTTCAAGGACTGTATGGAGAGACCGGAAGCAAGACAGAGAACAAACAGGACTGGTGGGATGAGGATGGTGATGAGCAGCACTGATCTGCTTTATGTACCCAGCCAAGGAGTTGGTGTCGGCTCTGACACTGGCTGGGGCTTTCTCAACCCTGCAGAATAGAGAGACTGTGTGTCTGTGCTCACCTCTAGGAGCACAACATGCTGTAGCTGAATTCAGCTGGAATTTTTCTGCTAACTTTGGTAGAATCAGTCCTGTAGGTGAAAGATTGGATTTTGCCTCTGGAAACAGCTGTTACAATTGAAAACAAAACAAAACAAACCAGTATTGCATGGGATGGTAGAGTGGTTGTGATAAGCAAGGGAAGTAAGTACTTTGGTGAACAGAATTTGCAAATAAAAGGGTAGGAGTGGACCAAACCTGCTGCTTATGGTGAGCAATTCTCCCCAGGCCTACCTGGTTCAGGCTTGCTAAACAAAGTGGGCAAAGGGCTCATTTATGACTTCTGGGCAAGCCTTGAGCAAACTTTACCTCCCTGTTTGTGGCCAGGTTGCCCTGCACCTCATGTACCTCCACAGCACAGAGCAGCAGCCCTTGTCTCCTTGAGGCCTTGGATGGTGCCACGATGTCCCTCACGACACAATCAATACGCTGCTGGACATTTTCCAGTTCAGAAGGTCTCACAGCACGAGAAGGACCATGTTGCTATCTACTTTCATAGAATGGCACAAAGGGTGTGAATTGTGTGATCTGGTGATCAGTGTTGGAAGCTGGGATATGTGGGAGGGAGATCTCATTGTACTTATCCATGCCAGAGCCAGGGTGTGACCTAGGAGGGAATCCTTGAACCTCACACATTCCACACCTAAGTGAGTGCTTAAGCTCATTTAGTTGGCATTTGTAGATGCCCTACATCTCCCTCCAAGCAGAGGGAGACCCCAAAGTCCTGACATTGGATCAGCATGATCAGGTTCTCAAGCAAATCCACAACTTCCTTGGGAGGACCTTCATGTCTCCCATCCCAGTCAATTTGAGGACTGGGGAGGAGGGGGTCTTAGGGCTGGACTTGGTGTGTCTGGTCCTGGAGGCCGGGCTGATTGCTCCTGTTCCAGGGCGGAGAGGACACTGCCGATACCAAGTTGAGCATAGCAGCTGGTGGGTAGGAGTCAGTGCTGAGGCAGCATCCTGTGCTTCCCCGACGGTGTGAAGAGCTGCTCAGCCGTGAGGGAGGGGAGGAGGGAGTAAGCTGGGAGGAAGCTGTCATGGATCTGCCTCTCATTGCTGCTCACAGTCCTACGCTGGCTGAGTCAGAGCTGGCGGGAAAGGCGAGACATGCGGGTGGTCTCTGGGAAAAGTCCACGCTCAAAGACATGTGGAGGAGAGAGCCCCCAGTCTGAGGGCTGCAAGCCTGAAGGGCTGGTGTTACAGAGTGGATGAGGATGAGGAAGACTATGCTGGAAGGCTGTGGTGTGCAGGAGTTGTGTGCTGTCTCATGCATGAATTTGACATCATGGTTGACTGTTGGGAGGCTCAGCCTTCAGCATGGACCAAGCCACCACATTCGAGCTGCTGAGAGCAGCCCAGCAAGATGTGCAATCTCCAGCACAACATCCAGTGAGTTTCCCTTCCTTGCTGCCCTTCAGCCCTCATGTTGTGGGTCCACCAGCACTCACACAGCCTGCCCAGCCCTCAAGCACTGTTCTGATCAATAACAGTCTTAAAGAGCTCTCCAGGAGCTACTTAATGAGTTTTATGTTATTCTCAGTTCAGATGTGCAAAGCCAAACAGGGTGAACTTTGGAATCAAGTTTATGTTCGGCAGTAATCCAGAGAAGAATGAACAAAGGCTTCAAAGTTAAATTATCCAAGATAGCATGTCAAGCCACTGAATTTCACTTCAGCAGTGTGCCAAAATATTCCAAAATGTCTCTTATGATGTATTTCATTGTTTCTTATAAATTGAGTAGTAGGAAAGTGATTAAAAATAAGACTGCATCCCTCTGTTTCTCTTTGATTCATTGTCTGAAATTTCAAGATATTTAAAAGGTATTTATACTCATACATTTAGGCTTCTGCAGTCATTTTTTTACTATGCAGTTTGAAAGTGATTCAGTTCAGCAGTTAAGGTCTAAACTAAATTGTCAAACACACAAAAGAATATTTGCATATGTTACTTATAGCATCCCTGTCAAGATGATTTCCCAGAGAGAAACATGGGCCTTTCTGTTCGTTCCCCACATATTTCCTAATAATTTTTGAACCATTGGCTAATCAGAGACGTATCTGATGGAAGAGTAGAGTTAGATCTTGGATATAAGTGGATCCCTGTGCATTTTGTGTTGATATCTCCCTGCTAAAGAGAGATCCTACAACAGTGCCTTCACCAGAAGGAAATACATATTCTTGTGAGGTTTGAAAATGGTAGTATGTGCCCCATAAACAGCTCAGTGTTTCCTGGTGACTGAAACAGAGGGGTGTTTCCTTTTCCAAGTATAGAGTGGTTATTTTGAGGGCTTGACAGGGGAATGTAGAATTTCATGCATCACCCACGATGTTTGAAAAAGCATTAGGATATTGAGACTATCTGAGACAAGAAGTACAGAAATGTTGTAAGAGGCTGGCAGAAATACCTGGGAAGAGTTTAAAAGAACTCAAAAGGTTACTTTGACCAAGCAGTGGTGAATACAGGGTGTTATGCACAGTATGTGGTGGATGCAGGCTGCTAGAGGACAGAAACTGGCTGCTGTTGGAAGATGGTGACAGACCTTTTCTGATTCCAAACTCTGACTGCAGGTGTTAAAAAAGCCAGTAAAAAATTCCTGCAGTGCTGTTAACCTGCAGAAGCAAGTGTGGCCCTGCAGATCCCTCTGTTTCTCAAGAGGAAACATCAGCAAACCCCCAGTCTAGGATAAACCATGCTCTGGGAGGGCATTTGGGTTAAAAGCTTACGTGTGCATGTGGGACGCTGCTCAAAACCATTGCAGTCACTGTCAGTTTTTCCATATGCTCAGTGATCTGTGATTCAGGCTCTTACTGAGGTGAGGAGAGGGAAGTATCCATTTTTTCAGGGAAAAGTAAATACCGGCTGCAGAAAATTCTGTTCAGCAAGAAATTCCAAAGAAAACTTTGGAGCTCGTCTCTCCTGTGACATTAAGTTATGGTAATTTTAACATATTCTTTTGAATTTTAGAAGATGTGTGCTCCATAAACAGCTCAGAGTTTCCCGGTGGCAGAGAAAAAGTGTTTGTGGTTTGGGTGTTACTGATGGGGTTTCCAGATGCCCTCAGAAGGAGATCCTGACAGTGTTTGTGATGTAACAGCAGTGGTGATTCCAACGGTAGCTCACAGAGGAAGAGCAGGAGAATTTGGGAAGCATCCCATTGGGTGCAAGACCTTAGGGAACAGCCACACTCCAAAAGGACATCAAAGCTGAGGTTTCCATGGTTGGTACTGGATTTGAGACACTCACCTTAGAGAGGGTAGGAATGATGTGAAAGGAAGGGAAGAATGAAAGAAAGGGAATTTTTATGATGAGCATGAGGACACACTTTCCCAGTAGTCGAAGTCCTCTGAATGAAATGTGGGCAGAACTGTCACTCAAAGCTGAGCAGAAAAGAGAAGTGGAGAGCAATTCTGCAACTCAGAGACAACAATTAAAAGTTTGATGGACAGAATGATGCAGGAGTTTTTCTCCTTGCTTCTGTCTAGTGCATTTTTAAATTGCCTGTAATGCCAAGAAAATGAGAGCAGAAACTGGCTGATATTGCTGATGCACTGGGTCTCGTTCCCTGAGATCGGTAATGGGCCATATAATAAATTTCCTCCAAGAATTTTGCATAGTACATTTTGTGTTTTAGTGATGGAAAACTTGTCTCAGGCTAATTCTCCTCTGGAGTAAAAATTTTCTGAGTAATATTTGTCTTCAGATTTCATCACATTTTATAAATGACTCTGTTCTGTTTTCCTTTTTCCAAATAGGAAAATTCACTCTGTAAAAGAAAATTCTTTCAAGATCTAGTCTGAATATAGAAACTACTTTTGTGCAAATCTGAGCATAAACTTGAGAGAAGAGACCTACTAAACCTCTTGAGGATATCACATCAATCTCAAAGTTAATAGGGTGGAAGAGAATGCATTTTAGATTTTATATTAACTTCCTTCAGACTAAGAACCATTTTTGCTTGCACTTCAGTTTCCATCTCATTAATTTATTAATAATTAAGCATCTGAAAAATAAAAGATCTGTTATTTCTCATGTAACGTCAATCAATAGATTTCTAATTAACCAGCCTTAGAGCACCAAGAAGCAGTTGCTCCAGCAACTGTTTCTACTACCAGCAAATTTGAGTGGGAGAAATAGAGTTTTTCTGTTCCAGAACAGAGATCAGGGGTCAGCTGAGATTTTTCTTGGCACAAGGGCCAAATCTAAGGTGGGACCCTGGGAGCATCTCCAGCATCCTGGGCCTGTGTATGTGCTGTAGGTGGATCCTGGTGTGTGGCGTGGTGCATTCTATCTTCTTTTGGTTGGAAAACCTGAGAGCATGGATGGGGAAGGATCCATCTGTGCTCCCAGCCTGACTGTGGGGATGCTGTGATGCTCTGTGCTGAGAGGTTACTAAGGCATGGATACATTGCTCTTACCTTGGAGGTCTCATAAGTCCTGGAGCTCACTGATCAGAAAAACAGCAGAAGGTGGTGTGAAACATTTGGGAGGGAAAAACATGCTTTAGGGCACAGAAGGAGCCTGTGGTGGTGTCAAAACAAAAATACAAATTTTCAAAACGTAGCTTTGACTGTTTCCAGGCTGAAGCTCTATAACCAGCTACTCTCTAACACTTCAGAAATCTCCTGTGATTTGCTGGAAGAGAAGGTGTTAAAGGTATATTTCATCTTGTGATCCTGCAAATGCTTTCTGATGTAACTTTTCCATCATAAATAACCCCCTACACATGGAATTGAGAATCACATTCTCAAATTATAGCTCCTGATGTGCCAAGTGCCTCTGACTAAAGGGATTTCAGTCCATGGAAAATATCCCTAGAAAATCTTTCCAGATTGATCAGTGTGCTCTTTCACAGTCATTTAAAATAAATCTTTCCTGGCTAATAACTGGAAGGACAGCCCTGTGTATGGGGTGAAACTACAAAAGCTCTTTGGCAGTCTCAAATTCTGCCTGCTAATGTGGTACTGAGGCTCCTCCTGTGGGGATCAGGGAGAAATACAAAGGATGAAAATACTAGAAATAAGGAGAAAAAGTGACTGAGGAGGGAAGAGAAATGCCAACTAAACACTGAAGGATGAATGAACCACTCAGTATCCCTACCAAAAGTATAAAACAAACCCAGTATCTGCCCTCCGCTTGCTACAAACCCTCAGAAGTTGCTGTTTTGTTTCTAAGTAACTTTTCTCCTCTGTGCTTTTTGTTGGAAGCAGTAGCACCGATCCAGGCTGAAATCAGGATCCTCTGGGTTTGGGTTTCTTTAGAGGCAGACACAGACAGGTTAATGGTGTGGTGTAAGCTCCAGGAAAGCCGTGGCATCCCAGTGTTCAGGCTTTGCTGCCTTCCAGAAAGCAGCACAGAGTCTCTTTGCTGCTACTCAAGTGTGACTCCTGCCACCTTTTCTGGGAATGACACCTCTTGTGTCCTCCCAGAGAGGACATACTCCCTGCTCACCATCTTTCCCTGCTCTTGCTTAGCACTTATACATAGTCCAGGGGGAGGTTGACACAATTACTAATGGGACCTGTGCAACAAAACTTCTCAAATTTGAGTTTTCTTGGTACAGTTGAAAAACCAAAACATGTGGATTAGTTTGCTATAACCCCAGTAGTGACAGTGGTGAGCCTGATCCAGATTGGGATGTATCATGAGGGTAGATTTATCGTGGGAGTGGGACTGCACATGCACTCTGGCCCTGCCTTCTGTTTAGGAGGTTCACATCTGGGAATAAAACTTGCAGAGTCAGGTCTGTGCAATGATGGAGAGGGAAGGACAAGGCTGTGCAGGAATAGAGAGATAAGGGCCAAATGCCAGGAAGGATTTGGGCATCCAAAATTACATCTAGTTGGAGTATAGGGGTTGACAATCAAACCTGTCGTAATGAAGACACTCAGCTGCTGCCATCCCTGAGGGTGGGAAGAGCTTTCTAAGTTGCCTGTTGTTATTTACTCCAGTCTCTGACCAGTAATGAGCTCAGCACTGACTTAATTAGCTAAATTATCAAGTCCTTCCTCTGCGGAGCCCTGGGCGAGGTGAGTTTGGCAGCTGGACTCCTGCACACCTAACATAGACCTGGTCAGGTCCAACAGCAAGGGGGGCTGCAGCTTCTGGTTCCACATCTCTGTGCCAGGGGACTGTGCCAGGCTGGGACCCCCACCCTGCTCACAGCAGCTTCTACAGTGGGTACCCATCCAGGCACTGATGATGGGGCTTTGATTCCCTGCTGGAAAAAAATGCCAGGGGAATGCCTGACCAACATAATGCTTAATTTTAGCATCTGAGGTTTTTCTCTTTCTTATTTTCTTTTTGTTTTCTGTATTTCCAAAGCCACGGGTGCAGTTCTCTTTTAAGATTTATGAAGTCATAGGGGAAAACAGTGAAGCTTTCTAAGAAATATCAATTCCATAGAAATGCTGCATAAGCTTGCTTAATAACTTCTTTTTCCATCCTCTGATTTTCCATCATAGGATGATTTCTGTAAAACTTTACTCCACTTCTAATCTTGTAAAAAAGATAAAATATTCAGAGAGAAAAAAACAGTACCCATGCTTTGCGGACTGCTCACATTTACAAATCAATGGCAAAAATTTTGTCTGAAATTCTGTATACTTAAATTTTATTTTCACACATCTTACTGTTCCTAATTTTTCTGCTTTTATGCCCTGGGGCAGACAATTTAGCTGTGCATCAGAGGAAGTCAAGAGCCCAAGAGACGAATTTTAATTAGAAGGCAATCAAACCACCAGATGGCTCTCTGATGTCTTAAATCTCCACTTGGGGGAAATAAATTGACTTTTCTTAAAAACAGCGCTAGAGTAAATCTTAAACAATGCCCCAAAGCTGAAACATAAAGTAGTTCTGCATAGTTGTGAGAATAATTTGTAGACTCTGAGGCATTTGTCAGAGTGTTTTATTTGTTTAATAAAAAGCATTAATGTTTGAGTTACTGGTTGCTTTCGCACTGTGCCCTGTGATCTATTCTCAGTATGACTGTTGTTTGAAAACATTTTTAATGTTTGGGTTTAGTTGTACCACATTACAGGAAAAAAACAGAAAATCAGTTCATTCTTCCCAATTTTCAGTTGCAGTGTTGTGTCCATTATGAGAATGGTGACAGCTTGTGGTCTGAACCCCCCAGTGCTGTGGGATGTGGGATGGATATCTCCCAAATGAGATTATGAGGGCAAGGGGACAAGGTGACTTCCCCAAATCAGTGAGCTATGAGGAGAGATGGAACAGAGTACAGAAGCAGAGATAACCTCTGACCATCATCAGTACCCTAAACAAAGAGAGAAAACCTTCATCAGTGTCAGGGGAGAGCAGCATGGCAGAGAAGTCTGGGAAGTCTGTAATACCCCACTCACTGTGTTGGAAACTGCTGAAATCGCTGATATCTATATTTTCTAGGTGGTTACATTTGTCTTTCCCTGCATCTGGGGTTCTCCACAGAGTATTTGTGGTATCACATCTTTATGCCATGTCCTATCTGTTGCTTGAGGACCTTAGGGCCAAAATCAAAGCCTCTTTTTAGTCAGGGGATAAAATGCCAGTTGACTGCAGGGATTCAGAGCTCAGTGTCTCACTGCTTTTTTTCAAGTATGGATATTGAAATTGACCATCTTGCCTTGGTTGGTGGCTCATGTGCCAGCGTGGACCAGATGCCAGCAGAACTGCACCGTCCCACCCCAGAGCTGCTGCCCTGCAGCATTTGCATCTGCTGCTGCAGGAGGGAATATCCTAAACCACGGCTGACTGTTCAGCAGTGGGTTCAGCTGCTGTCTCTAGTTTGGCAGCTCCCTCTGAGTTTCTAAATGATCTACATTTTTGTGCCTATAAATACCGACGGCAGCAGAAATGGTGACTATTGTTGTGCCGTCTGTCTCTGGAGCAAGCCCAGTCTTGTGATCTCACTGCTCCACCAAGGAGCTGCTGCTTTTATTGCACTCTCTGCACGGCATTTCAGCCTGATCTTTTGTAGAGGGTCTTGGTCTCAGGGTGGCCAAGAGGGGCAGTGCAGAAACCTGTGGGTCCCAGGGTGGGTCTGACACTGCAGGGACAACGTGATTGCAGCAACAATGCCGTTTTCCCTGCTGGGCCAGATTTGTGGTGGTGTCTGTGTGGGACATGCACTCCACTGGCTGTGTGATGAACACATCAGACTGTTTGAGGTCCAGAACCTGGAGTCCCTTGTACTCAACCCAAAAGACATCTGTTCTTGCAAGCTGAGGTGTTTTGGGATGTGCTTGTCATTGTACAACAATATTGTCAGTCCATTATATTGTCAATGCCTGCTTGAATCAGAAAACACGTATTAATTAACATGTTCTTTCTCCTGGGTGACTATGTCCCTAAGGATGCTGAACCATGGAAAAAATTAGAATAATGCAGCTTGGATCTGCATCTTCAAATACGACTTCGGACAGCTCTGAAAGTCAAGTTCAGTTCCTTTTGTGTCAGAACTTTCAGCCTTGGGAGCACTGGGATATCAGGTATTGCCTTGTGGGAGGGTTGGGCACCCCTGCATTCAGGTGGCCCTTAAGGTAGGACATTGCAGCACAACAACAAAAACAATTATAAAAAAACCCCACAAATCATAAAAATATCAGCTCCGTTTTCCTAATAAATAGTTTATTTTAATGGTGTACTATACAGAGGTGTTTTTTATGTACTGGAATAGCACTCTAACAAAAAGCACTTTAACAAGGGGCTTCCAGCCTGGTGCTTAACAGCTGCAACAGGGGAAACATTTGGCATTTCTGTTTTCCTAACCTCCTGAGAACACACCAGCAAGATTCCTCTTAATTGAACCCTTAAACTTTTAATGCAGTCCCTGGACTGATATGCATTTGCCATATGTTTTACTTAGCTGTTAAATGGTTGACTAAGGCCTTTACTTGGCCTGTTAAACTGAATTGATGACATTTTAATATTGCACAGGGAATACCACAGGCCAAATAGAAAACAGACATCTGTGGCACTGAGAGGGGTCAATCCTGGCACAGGGTTGAGGACCTGGACAAGGGAGCTGAGTTCTTGCAACCAGAGCAGCAGAAATAACACAGCAAGAGCAGGAGAGCATTTTCATCAGTGGCTTTGGATGTTCATACCTGGCTATAACTCATTATTTAAGGGCTGCCTGAAGCACTTTATAAATCATCAGTGTGAAGTCTGTTTTCCATGCTGGTCTGTAACACATGGAGAGAGTGAATGGCTTCTTCCATTGCATAAATACACCTGATTTTCCTGCTGGAGGGACAGACATACACTAGCTTTAAGGCCAAACTCAGCATGGTGACTTTTCCTTTAGTTATGGAAGACGTGGACTAAGATTACCATCTCATAAAAGTAGGACAGGATGAACATATTTCTTAAAGGGATTAATCTGGCTCCCTGCAAAGATTAAGGGAACAACTGGCATTCACTTTAATGGACCCTGTTACTGTTCCATGACATTGGCATCAATACAGAAGTCACAGTGCTGAGGAAGTGTTATGGTGCTGAGGGAGTCTTGAGTTATTTTCTGAGAGGTGGAATATTTTCAGAAGGAAGTATGGAAAACATCCTGTGGTTTAGGGCACTTTCCAGGAGTTGGATCTATTGATTTGATTCCCCTCTCCTCTCTTACATCTGGAAAAGGGAGCAGAACTTGTGTCCCAAGTCCTGGGAGCTTTGCTGCTCACCATTGTCAAGCCTTGACCTGCTGGCAGCAGCAGCACCTGGATTATCCAAACCCTAATTCCCTCTCCAAAGACCTAAGTCCCTTTTTAGAATCATCCTTCACTGGCTTGCCCAAGGTTGCAGAGGAAATATGTGGCAGAACAGAGGTTAAAGGCAGATCCCCAAGGTGAAGCTCTTGCCTTGGCCATGCCTTCATGTCTGTACAGGGGGGCAGTGATCCTGCATGTCTCACACCTCCCGTCTCCTGGCACCAGAATTCTGGGGGAGATTGTAGGGTTGTGTGGTAGCTTTCATATTGTGAGTATCAGGTGTAAATACTGCAGTAATATTAATTTCTTTGCCATGTTTGGTGTTAGTGAAACTTTGCTTGGTACACAGGCAACCAAAGATGGCCTGATAGCAGAGAAGTCACAGCATGTAGCTGTGGATATTTACCCTCTTAGCACTTTGGCTTGGTCTCTTCCTTTGGACCAGTAGAGTCACAGTTCAGTGACTTGAGTGCATTGGCTTAGGGAGACACGGTGCCTGCTTGGCAGTGCCTGGACTGAGAGCACTGACTTTTCATACATTTTTTCTCTGTTTTCAATCTCTGAATCCTTCTCATGCAGAAAAGCAGTTGCACTGATGATCTTATTCTAATACTTCTGCATCAGTGTGTGGGCTCCAAGGTGCTGGGAGGCAACATCTTGACAAAAGTAAGGACCCTAAAAAATCTCTCCCGTGGGTTATATGCACATACAGGGCACTGATTCTGTTTTTAAAAGTTAAAATAGTGGTATTCTCCAGCTAAGTGCATCGGGCATCATTTTTCAGATGCTGTTGCCAAAATCTGGACACTCGGGATTGCTGTGCAGGGCTGATGAGCCCTGTAGCCAAAGTCTACATTTCATTTTTGTCCATGAGTTTTTGCAATGTGCTTTGACTACCGTATTAGGAGAAAAAAAAGCCCTGTGTCCATCCATTTTATTAACTCCCTAATGTTCTTAGTGTATAAATCACACATCCCAGGGCTATATTTGCTAGATTTTTTTTTTAGGTTTAATCAATTTGGGATGGAGGAGGAGGTTTTGATTTTAATTTTCACATTTCTGTATTTTTAACATAAGCAACAAATGCTTAGGAGCCAGGATTGGAGATACTGGGATACTCCAGGGCCTAGGAGTATCCCTATAAAATGGAAAAGGAAGATTACAAATTTATTCTTTCAAGTCTGTGCTGAATCCATGAAATTAGGAGGTCATGTAGTTTTGTCAGCAGGAATGCCCAGGATCTTAACAGATCCTCTGCTGACCAAATTAAGTAGACAGCAATTAAATGTTAATGCCAAGGATTCCCTATGGGATGTTCTGAGCTGTTGGGGTTGCAGTTCAGACCAGCTCAGGACAACCCTTTGGATCCTCCAGAAGTGGGATAAGGCCCCAGACCATTTGTGCTGGCACATACCCCATCTGTGGGCAGCATGCCTGGCAGAAAGCTCCCTCCAGGAGTCGTGTCCTGCCCCGGGCCTCCCCAGGAGCAGCAAGGCTGGGCTGGGAGGAGCAGGTCCATGCTGTAGTCTGAGGCTATCCAGTTTTACAGCTTGTATTTCTGCTGTGGCTTGGGGCTTGCTCATGGATGGGATTTTACAGGGCAGTTTAAGTATGAAATGTGAAACACGGGGAAATTATATCCTTCACCATCCCTGGGGAGCAGGGCTCAAGGAAGAACTTTGCACAGAGTGTGGCTAACAGGAGGCATCAGCAAGGTTTCTTTGAGGCTGGGGGACAACCCTGTTGGATGCTTTGGAGGCTGAGAGGAATGAGGTCTTTACTTTTTGCCCCCTCTGCCTCGGGGTGGTGCTTACCAGGAGCTGCCTTTGGGGTGCCACTCACAGGAGAGGGATTTTTAGGATGCTGTCATGTGGGATGGGCAGGAGTGTCACTGTGCCCTGCCCCAGCAGGTGACCCATGTGTTTGCTGTGAGACAGAGGAGAGTCCTTGAACATCGCTGTATTGGACTTTTGGTACTGGATGTAGCTCCCACATATTCCTGCATGTGAGACAGTCTGGTTAAGCTTTTCTCCATTTTCCCAGCTAAGTTTGATTCTTTGTTGTATCAATCATGGATTTGCTTTTTACAAACATTAGCTTTTGCAGCTTGTCACTAATCCATCCATTAAAAATTATTACAGAAATAGACAAGGCAATTGTAACACAAACTCCTAAAATATTGAGCATGACCTTGAGGATTGGCTTCTTGGCATCGATTCGCTCTTCTGTCTTGAAAATAAAATTACTGTGGAGCTACTTGTTTTGATTAACGAAGAAATAGCCGGAGCCTTGCATTTTGTGTGTCAAGGAAAATGTAAAGTGTTAGAATAGATGGCAGCCTTGGAACAATAATGTATAAATGGATATTTAAAATCTCTCCCAAGGCCAAGGGACAGTCCCAGAAAAAAAACCAGAATGCTTGGCAGTTATCCAGCCTGGTTTGTTAAGACACAGGAGCAAATAGCTGCCATTAAAAATAACAGAATCATAAAATCTTCCCTCTTTTTCTGTAGTCCTCATTATTAGCTTGAGCATGTGTCTGTTTTCATCCCTGTGATTATATTCTTGCAAATTGTCTCTGTGATGAATTGATGATTTCCATTAGAAACATCTCCATGGCCTGGACTAAAACAGACACCAGCAAGGCAATAATTGAAGAATTATTAAAATAAACCCTGGGGCACATTTGTGTTATGTAGGACATTCTGGAAACTTTCTCTTCAGTGAGCTATGCTCCTACTAGATCTTTTAACAAATACTTGCCTTCCTGGAAGGCTGGGGTTTTTTTCCTTCTAAAGGCAGAAAATTCAGCTATTGCACAAAATGAAAGCAGTAAATCTATGGCTGTGGTACCTGGTTTTAGTGCCAGGCAGCCAACACAGACTGAGCAAGCACAGGGTGTTGGCAGAATGTCCCTTTCTGCCCTCTCAATGCCCAGCTGGTTTCACTCATGATTTCCCAGCATTTTTGGAGGCCATCCTTTCTGTTGGCCAGGTTTGCCAGTGTTTCATTTGTTGCTGATGGCACCTCATTCCTCCCATCTCTCCTGAGGATGCCATGGACAGCATTTCCATGAGGATTTCATCCCATGGTAGTTGAAGAGCAGAAATCACATGAGCATGCCTGAATGCTGAGGGGTTTTTTTGAGAATATTGAGAATTAGGACCAGATGCTTTCTTTTTTTTTCTTTCTTGCTTTTTTTTTTAAGAAACTGCCTCTTTTGTACATCATAAATCTTCCCTCAAGGCCGTGAGAGAATATCTGTGCTGCCCACCCTCCAGCCAAACCACAATAAATCAGCAGCTCCTGCTGGTCCCTGCTGTGCCTTATCTGTGCAAAGGGCTCAGCTTGGAAATTAGCTGTTGTTAATGGGAGAGGGCAGCTGGCCATCTGCAAATAAACATGGAGCTTTAGGAGCCTATACTGTTCCTGGCCCATCAGCAAGACACAAGCAGCATCATGAACCCACTCACAGGCTTCATGCATGGAGGGAGCTGGGAAAGAACGGGTGGTGTGAAAAATTGTGGTTCCTATATAGGGGAAAGCTCCAGGTGGGACATGGCAAGAAGAGCTCAGCAATCATGGCTTGCAGTGGGGTTGGAGCAGTGGGATTTAGACCAGTGTGTTTGCCATAAACTGCTTTTGACAGGTTTGATCTGGCTCTGTCTGTGGCTCATCCTCACTCCCCATGGTCTGTACCCCCTGTTCCTTTTTAGAGGTGACTGGGCAGGAGATTAATCAATTTATGTACAATCCTTAGGTTTCCAAATTCAATACCTGTTTCTCCTGTTCTTTCAGTGACATTACAAATGCCCTCTTGAAACTGAATTTGCTGGTTAAATATATAGTATTGCTCTTAACAGTCATGTAAGTTTTATTTAGCTGAGTTTGCATCCAGGCTGTACGAACTTTGATTGCTGTGTCTCTATACCACTCAAAATTGCAGAAATTCACTCTTTTCTTTGGAAAACAGGAATATCTTGCTTGAACAGCAGTGAGATAAACTCACAAGATAAAGTAGAGTAATTAAATGATGTTGAGAAGAGAGCAGTAATTGAAAACTGTATATTCTGTTTAGGTTATATTTGATTCAATACTGAAATACAGGCACATAGTACTGGTCCATATCCTCTTGAGGAGCAGCCAATTCATTATTGATGCAGATGTAAGTGAAGATACTTAACATGGTAATTTAACATTCCAAATGGAGAACTGGAAATGAGCATCATTCAGCTTCTAGTTAGCTCTTCACAGTGGATACTTTCTCAGGTGGCTGTTGAACATAACTTTTCTTGGAGAAAAACTTCACATAGAAGCAAAAAAAAATGAGGTTACCAAGACCTAAGTTGAGTAAAGTTGCTCTAATATAGCTAAAGATTCTGCAGGCAGTGTTGAAAGGGTTCCACTGACAGAACATCCGAAATGATCACTGGAAAAAAAACCTCAGTGTAATTAGTCAGTGTGTGTAATTAACTACTAGACAAAGCATACAAGGGATTAGTGGTATCTTCTAAGTCAAGCCTGTCTACACTGCTAAATGATAGTCTTTTGTCCAACCAGGAGCTATGTATCAGAGGCAAAAATTGTACTGTCTTTGTTTTGTCTGGGGTCAGATTAGATTATCATAATGGCTTTAAAATCTATGAATCTGTCATGTTTGATTTTAAGTGAATGAATCAAAAGACTCTCTTAATGTAGGTATGCACATTCAGACCAGAGCTGAGTGAACAATTCAATAATTAATTTGATGAGCACAAACATAAGAACATGAGCGCAGTTTTATTGGGTCATACCAAAGATTCATCTGCTCCAGGATGGCTCTTGAGATGACAAAGGCTTTTGTCTTAAATCCACCACCTGCTAATTCCGTTAGGTCCCCCATTTCTCATCTGTGGTGTGAAATAATTCTTTATATTTCCCTTGTCCATGCTCCATCCCTCTCATGAATGGTTTAGTGGTGGACTTGGCAGTGCTGGGTTAACGGTCAGACTCGATGATCTTAGAGGTCTTTTCCAGCCTAAGTGATTCCATGTTTCTGTGGATCTGTGATTCTGTTGTGTTCTCCTCTGCCATCTCTCTTCTTTGTAAAATGTGTTATCTCTGTTCACAGAGAAGCTCTCTGGTCCTGCTTGCTTTTCTTCTCTGTACTTCCCCAAGTTTGGTTATGCTTTTGGCCAAAGCATCTTGAGGGCTCTTTCCATAAAGATCCTCAAGGTGGGATTTGTCCAAATGAACACAAAAATGGACATTTCTGCTCCTCACAACCTAGAAATGCTCCCTTCCTTGTTCTGGGTGGAAGAGAGGAGTGAGGTAGTGCTTGTACAGGTCCTTATTTGTGTAGACTTGCAAGTTTTGGTGAGATGAACTTTCTCAAAAGTATTGCAAGTGGGAGCATAAGTGGGATATTTAGGAAGACAAATTATTTTCTATTTTGCACTCATTTTTCTCCTAAAGCTTCTGTTTGATTTTTCATGGCCACAGAGTATTTCAGGGAATTGCTCTTGATAACTCCAACATATATTTCAACTCCAACATGTATTTCCTGATATTTATAGAAATTGTATATCCTAAAATTGTGCATATAGAATAAAATTGGTGTTTCCTTGTACTTGAGTTGCTTGCACATTTCTTAAGAAATACTTCATCATAAGCAACTAGAATTTTGAAGTTTACTTTATCAGTTCTTTGCAACTTTCTTGACACTCAAAAGTTGGAGAGCATAATAATAACATTTTGAATGTATATATAGTTGTTGCAACAGTTTGATAAAACAAAGTACCTATATAGCTTAGAGTTAAGTTGATCTGTTTGGTTTTAATATTTAGCTCCCAATTTACTGTTTCTACAAACTGCTTGGCAAGTTCATATTTGCAATAATATATCCTGACCAGTTGACAGCATTTCTCCTTTTTTGGGGGGGTCAAAATAAATTTTCCAGGGTTGTATTTCTCTAGGACAAAGGGATGGCTCAATGTTGTAAATCTTAGAGATAAGCTGAAAAAAAAAAAAAGTAGAATTTATGTGAGATACAAGGGATATAAGGAGCTTCAAAGCTCTTTCTGCACAGACAAATATTACTCAGTATTACCTTTACATTGGCTATTTCTGTGATGGCATCTGCCTGCAAACTTACTTGTGAGAAAGCAAGTGGAAAACACGTCAGTCTCAGAAAAAGGAATAAGCACCACCCCAAATTTCTATTAAATGTATTTCACAAAAAATCCAGGCTGTTTAAGCTCCAGCAGAGAGTGACTTTACTGCACTTTCCTGTGCTCCTTTTTGTTATTTAGGACAATTTCCAGTGGTGCATTCTCCTTATATTTCAAAATTGTTTACTATACATTGTGTAATTTACAGTATCTGTTTTCAGTTGCATGCATTTTCATTATTTTTAGGTCTGTTCTTCCTAGTTAATGCTGGCAGGACATCGAGGTTGGTTTCCATTGGAAAACAAGTGAAAAGGAAAATAAACCAAACCTATTAGTGCTGAAACATGACCTAGTTTTAAATTGCTGTCAGGTGAGGAATCTCCTCCAGATTTTAACTATCCACTTATTTTATGGAGCAGTGAGGGAATAAGACAGCAGTTAGGAAATACATTGTTCCAGCCCTCAGATACTGGAAAATTTATTTTGAGTGGTGGTTTTTCTACAGAGCTGTACTTTTCTGTTTCCTGGAAGCAAAGTGAAAAACATTAAGGCAACAAAATCACATATATATATGTGTGTGTGTATATATATATATACACACATGCACACACAACAAGCAAGAGTGATTGGGCTGATTTACTGACATCCCACAGAAGGAAGTGATTAAACTACTGAGCAATTCCTTCTTTTAAAACTACATATTTGAGTTATTAAGTACATACTGTGTATTGCTTTAGTGACATTTTTTAAAATGCTGGTTTTTTTCACTGGTGAATACATTGGTGTGGTGATATCAAACTGTTGACTGACACAGGTAAAAGTCACCACTGCTGAGCTTCGGCTTTGCCCTTTCCATTTAATGCGGAGCCATGAAGAAAAACAGGGTGAAGTGCCAACCTCTGCCATAGAATCATGGAATAGTTTGGGTTGGAAGGAACCTCAAAGGTCACCCAGTCCAACCCTTCTGCAATGAGCAGGGCCAGCTTCTACTACATCAGATTGCTCAGAGCCCTGTCCAACGTGACCTTTCATGTTTCCAGGGATGGGGCATCCATCACCAGTTGGTGCCAGTGTTTCACTACCCTCCACAGGTCCTTTTTCAAATGACAAGGAGCCCACTTGAGTGTGATCCGCCTGCTAATCCTAGGATGATTCCTTGGCTCCTGTGGAGGTGCCAATCACATTATAGGAGCTCAGAACAGTGGAAAAAAAGGATGTGCCCATCTTCCTTGAATGATGGTGTTTGCAGACTTCAGCAGAGTGCTAGAAATGTGAAATTTTGCTATGTTATTCCTTAGGATTTGGTTGCATGGTGGGATCATCAGTGGAAGCACTGGTTTCTTTCCTGTGCCTTGTTTTGATGGCAGCTCTGAGGGAGTGTTGCTGTCACTGGTTGGTCCCACATTTCCTCCTTGCACCACTGCCTGGGGGAAAGAGCACAGACAGGCTGCTGGCATTTGAAGGGCTGTCACAAGCTGCCACTGAGAACAGTGTAATCACAAGAGACTTGAAAACCTGATGTTCTTTGTAATTTGGTTGCCCTTGGTTCAGTCACACTTTTTACAGCTGATGGGACATGGGGAAATTTTGAATATAATGTTGGTTCTTTGAATATGGAATGAAATTTTGAATAGAACAAGACAGCATCGACCTTGAAGAATCATGGACCTCACAAGATCTCTGCAGTAGGGATTCTGTGAAGGAAAATGCTGTCTCCAAAGCTTTTAACTGCCAAACTGTATTACATCCCTGAGCAGAGCTTTCCAGTGACTTAACAGTCTTGTCCCAGTGGAAACAGAGTGTTCTCCAAAGCATAGCCTCACTACAGTTGCTCAGCAAATGTCACATGAAACTTTTAATGCAGGGAAAAAATTGGTTTAGTTTGTTCAGTTTGGTTCAGAAAAATGGCCACAGCATTTCTTCCCAATTTTTTCCCAAACAACTCCTCAGAGTGGGGAGCAGCCCTTTGGAACAGCCACCCTCACAGTGGTGAAACGGCTGAAAAACCAGAATAAATACCATGGCAATATTGCATTGCATTTTCTCTACACAACCTGGAAGGAGGTTGTAATGAGGTGGGGTCTCTTCTCCCAGGAAACTGTTGATAGGACAAGAGGAAATGGCTTCATGTTGCACCAGGAAGGGTTCAGGTTGATTATGAGGAAAATTTTTTTTCATTCTAAGAGTGGTCAAGCACTGGAACAGACTGTCCAGTGAAGTGGTGCAGTTGCCATCCCAGAAAGTGTTCAAAAAGGGAGTAGATGTAGCCCTTCTGAATATATTTTAGTGGCCATGGTAGTGTTTGGTCAAAGATTGGACTTCATGTTCTTGAAGATCTTTTCCAGCCTGAGTGATTCTATGATAGAACAGCACTATCAAAGGAGAGGGTGCTAACATCTATCCATTCCTCCCTGGCATCTGCACTCACCTGCGTTCTAGAAAAATAAGTCAAAACTAATCCTGTGTCCTTTCTTTGGTGGCTTTGGAGCATATATTTATGTTACCAGCAGATTTTAAGCTGGGTGATTTAAAGATACAATAATAAGGAAAGTCCTCGCCTTGTTCAGGCTGCTTATTTTATGATGTGCTGTAAATGAGAAAGTCAGGGGAGATTTTTGACATATTTACTGAACAAGGCAAATCTCTGTAGGCCATACAGTAATTCTGTAGCAATATCTGTCCCTGCCTGATTAACACCCTAGATTATTGGTGCAAGGAGAATTTTCATCACGTACATCTATTTGCAAGAGGTCAGACTGAGTAATCATAATGTTCCTTTCTGGGTCTAAAATCTATTAATTTGTTTACTCATTTTCCTTTTATGTGTTGATTCATTTGAACAATGAGATGAGGGTGGCCAATTTCTCTTTCCTTTCAAACAGCACATTGGCCAGGTTTGCTTTCTGGTTCTCATGCATTTTCACAATGCAGAGGAAGTTTAAAGCCAAACAGAAAAGCCCTCCATTAAAAACAAAATACATTTTAAAAATGGAAATATTTGTATTAATAAGAATTCCTTCGTTAGAGAAGCGTAATACCCAAAGGCAGAACTTCTCAGGAGTAGTTCCTTCAGTATTTCTTATCTCCCCTCACACTTCAGCTTCATGCTGAGTTCTCTACTGTTTCTGATTTATATTGTAGGAAACTGCAAATGTGTAACTTCTGATTGAAAAGTTGCTCACACCTACAGGGTAATGCTCATATTTAACTTACTTCTTATATTGTCCTGGGAGGCTTCCTGCTCCAATTTCTGAAATCAGTCCTCTTTTCATTAAGCATCCCTAATGTGCAGGTTCAAAGAGTATTAGTGAATCTCTAAGGATGTGTCTGCCTTTCCAGGGAGGTTCTTCTAACCCAACATGATGTATGGTGCTTTGGTGACTTGTCCAGTGGAGAATGGATCATTACTTGAACAGTGAAGCATCAGGTGAACTTAACACCCTTCTGGAGGGAAAAGCCAACAAGCTCTGAACAGGGATTCTTCATGTAAATCCACCACTAATGAGTTCATCAATAAGACTCCTGATAAAAAGAAATTAAAGTGTCACGCAGTAAATGATCCTGAGCAATTCCAGCCTGTAATACAAAAGAGGCAGAAGAAAAACATCAGTGTTTTGCCAAATGGCAAAGAAGTCAAAGTGATATTTCAAAGAGTGTTATTTTTCAAGCTTCTAAAACAAGAAGAAAGGTTCCTACACGCAGTAACAGTGGGGGACGTAGGGGTGAAGAAATGAGAGGATATATCTGTACCCACAGACAGTCCCACCAAGAGAAAGAAAGGATAACATGAATACATTAATATGACTAACATATTTTTAATTCCAGCATTTATTTGTTCTTTTATTCATGTATTTATTCACCTGAAAGCTAACATATGTAGGGATGTCCCCCACCAGGCAGCCCCGCTGAGGTGACAGTCTGGCAGGTATCTGGTACAGTGACCTGCAGTGTGCGGGTGCAGGTTTCATTCTGCTGGCAAAAACACCAGAAATTCAGAGAGATGGGCTCTTGTTTTTTGTTTATGAGTTTAGGAGCCTTAAATTATGAGGGAGTTTTTGTTTGGTTCTCATTTTTCATCAAAGTACCTTCTTTGAAACTTTGCACGTTCTGGTTCCCTGGTAGCGCTGCAGAGGAATTGGATACTTCAGAAACAGGTTGGTAATGCCCTTTCTCTTTGCCTGCAGCATGGGCTGTTTTCTTTTTATTTGCCAGTTTAGTTCTTTCCTGGTGAACTGATGGTGAGATGTGTTAATGTAAAGGGAAGGTGTAATAGTAATGCCAAAATGTTTCCTCGTCTCTCACAGGTTACGTCTGTGAATTAGAAATTGCACAAATATGGAAACTGTAGTGTCAAGGACTGACACCAATCCTTGAACAGAGCCTGAGTAATTACTAGGATACTGTTAGTGACCTCTCCTTTGCCTCTAATGAGCATTGAGAGGTCTTTCAGGGTCCTTTTTTACTGTCTGTGCAGGGCGTTCAGCCAACAGTGAGCACACTGAGAGCCCAATTAACAAGGTAGCTTGTCCATGTACAAAACTATTGGTATTTTCAAAGCTTTTTGAAATCTGTCCTAAATTGAGCCACTCAGTGTGGCAGCTTTTGCTGGAGGTTTAGATCTGCATTTAAACATCAAATTGTGAAGAAACAAGAAGCAAAACCCCCAAATCAAGTCAGGAAAAGAAAAGATTAAAAATATAATTGTAGGAATTTATCGCAAACTCCAGCACCAGGCTAGATCCTCTGAAAGATTTGTATCACCTGCATGGTCGATACATGAAGTCTACTTAATGAAACACTAGATCCGAAGCTTTTATCTCAGGAAACCCTGGAAACAGAATGCAATCTGTGTTTCCCCAGAGGAATTGCAGATAATGTCTCTGTTGGTAAAGTTGTGTTCTACTGTCCCTCCTCAGACTGGGTGTTAATGGCATTACATCTTGGCCTGTACCAGCCCCAGTGTGGCCAGCAGGACCAGGGCACTGATTGCTCCCTGCACTGGGCACTGGGTGAGGCTTCCCCTCGGATCCTGTTTCCTTTCATCTTGAATGGTTGTTCTGGCCTTCCCCGTGTGGCTAGTCAGTGATATGCACTAAAGGCATGTAGCCTCAGCTGAAAGATGTAGTAGAAAGTGAAAAGTATCCATATTTATGGCTGGATTTGATGGGGTCTTTTTTCATTCTAAATGAAATTAATCATCTGGTCATTGTCTTGAAATTGTTTCCTGTATTGCTGCAGACAGGCAAGGCCCTTGCCGGGGTGTCCATGTGCCATGGAGACACTTAGCTCAGCTCCTTCTCTGAGTGCTGGGCTTTTCCCATGCTGCTTGGACAGGGCAGAGCCACTGCTCTGTGGCTGAGCAAGGACCAAGGGTTGGAGCCACACACATTCCATCCAGACAGTCCCAGCAGACACATCCATACAGAAGATGCAGTTGTGGCTGCTTTGCTGACTTTTGCCCAACTCTGAGTCCCTGGGCAGGGCTAATGGCTACTCTAGATCACAGTGTGACACTTGAGCTGCTCCAGGGTTAAAGCCTTTTCAAGTAACTCAACTTGGCTAGTCCTCCTTTGACTTTTTCTGCTCTGGGAAGCAAGACTGACATCAGCAGGGGAAAAGGGCTCCTTTTGCTGTTGTTTTTGTGTCCAGCTCTGTGAGCTAGTGCCAGCTGCAAGACAGGATCAGTCCTGTAATTTCCACTAATGAGAAATCCCTCCTACCCTCTATTTCTGGATTAAAAAAAATTGTCTTAAATTTCTTTAAGACAAAGACCTAATTCTGCTCCTACTGCCTGCAGTTTCAACTCTGCCTCGAAATTGCCATAGAGAGGGCAAAGCTGGATGGTGCCATTAAAAAAAAAAAATCATTATTCCAGAGTATTAAAGACTGGAACAAATTGCAGTATTGCTTTGTGAGTGCCCTGGTCTGTTCAGAGCCAAGGCCCATCTCAGCAGGGCAGAAGGAAGTTGGAAACAAGACCAGCAAACGGGCCACATCTCCACCATGAGTTGAGAGCTCAGATGCTCTCCCACAGCTGCCTTTGCTGGTTTACTCCTGTAACAGCCCTGACTTATGTCAGTCCTTGGGCGCCGTGCAGGGAGCAGCATTCCCAATGACATTACGGTTGAGTTAAGCCTATTTTGGAGGAGAAAAGCCATATGGACATAAGCTCCATATGGAAAGTAGCCATGGCCTTGGGTGCTGAGTTGAAGAGCATCCTGGGGAGGTGGACCTCAGCCAGGAATCTTGCCCACACAGCAGGGAGACTCTAGAGGTGAGTGCAAACGTGCACTGCACCGTGGCATGGTGTCACCACACTGATAAATGGGAGCACAGGACCCTTGACTCTCTGCATCTACCTGGGATACTATCAACACTGAATAAGCAAGTGGCTGCAAATGTAAGGGCTGCTCCTCCTGAGTCCTTGGATTAAGATCTGGTTTGCAGTGCATCATTTAAGAGGTTGCAAATATTTTCCGTGTGTTGGAATAAAATTATAAACAGATTGAGCCTGGGTACAGTAGATCCACTGGACTAAATCTGACTAGGAAAACTTTTAATTAAAGAATGAGGCTCAAGAGGGATGGGGAGTGAGCTGGCATGGAGGGAAATTCTGTCAATATAGTGAAAAAAATTGTGGAAATATACTCTCTGCAAAGATGGAAGGAGAGTTTCCTTGTGCAGGAAAGTACATGATGTAAATTGGTATCTACTGAAGCAGTCCATTACGTGACTGTAACAAAAGTAACTGTATGAAACTGCAAAACAACACACTACACTTTCATGGGGAAATGTGCTGTATTCAGTGATATTAATTACTGTGTGGGCTCAATTTTCAGTGCAGTCAATCCACAGGAAACAAAGGGACTGCAAGGGAAATATAAAAAGACAGTCAGCTAATAGGAGCCAGATTCAATAAAATTATCTCTGGCTTCAGTGAACAGTGAGGGTGAGGTATGTTTGTTCTCCCTTGGCAGGGCACTGAATGGGCCAGGCAGTGAGTATAGGGCCAAAAGGAGCTTGGAGCAACACTCTGTGTGTTCATACATATGTATATATAAATATGTATATGTGAGAAATACAGCTCCTGTTTTGAGAAACTAGGAAGGAAAGGGGTTTAATTCAGGCAACTGGTGGACTTCAGTTCCTGGGTGAACCTCGCCTTTCCTGCAGTTTCAATTTAGTGCCTGTATTTTAGCAAGCTGTTTGGTTTGTTTGCCTGCCACTTAATAGAAGGATTATCTGGTTTCTTTCTTTTTCTTCCAGGATTGCTTTTCATTTTTAAAGCTGAATATGCTCGTTATTAGAGGTAGCATTCTCTCCCATTCAGGCTCCAACCTTCCCTAGGAAGTGACTTCATGTTATTATTCAAGCAGATTATTGCCTAGAGTGCCTGAATTACCTAGTGTTCGTGTAATGGCAAGCTCTCAGTCCATATGTATTTAATGACTGTAATCATTTGTTATTTTCCCTTTATTAGGTTTGTTTTTAAAGAAAGTTTTACTGTGCTATTTATGATATGCTAAGTGGTGCAACTTGCTGAAGAAACATATCGCATACATTTTATTTTTTAATAGGTTTTTCTTGCTAAAATGGAAATGTTTTATTTACCCTAGTAGGGCAGTTTTTTGCTGACAGTTTTATTATTTCAATTACTCAGACATTTCTTTCCTCTTTTGTTTCCTCAGATACTCCTCCAGGGAGTTTTAATGTGCCATTCTTTATTTAAGATTGGGCTCAGAACGTGTTATTTCAAGAAAGGCAGGGAAAAAGTGCAATACAGCAGACATTAAATAGTGGGATGTCAAGGTTTTATTTTCTTTCCTCTTTGAGTTGTGGAATCCTTTCCTCATTTGTGTCATCTGGTGATTAATTGCACTGATAATCTGGGCTCCTCATCAATAACTGTCTCCTACCAGTGCCAGGCAGAAACTGTGCTCTGTCTAAAGAGCTTATGACTGCAGATAAATGAACATAGGAGGGGACCTTTTAGAGTTTTTTAAATTGTCAGAGGTGTGGGCTACTTTAATAAACTCATGCTCTATAGGTAGTGGCAGCAGCTCCTGAATGCATTTCACTCGCTAGTGGGGAAAAAATGGGATCATTCCTTCAGGACAAACCCCAGGCCTTGATCAGTGGAGTGAAAAGAGAACCCCAAGGGATCATGTAAGAGGAGTGGGCCAGCACAAGCAGATGGAACTGCCTATGCAAAGTTCTCAGAGTGGGACAGCATGGAAAGCAGGGTCTGCCCCCCTGGCTCTTGCTGGGGTATGTTCGTGATTCCCTCTGCATGTGCTAGTGAGTTTTTGAGCACTCCTTGATATGTGATGGATTTTATTTTCCATTATATCTTGACCAGTCCTTGGAGAAAAATCAAACTCAATTCATAGAATCATAAAATATGCTGAATTGGAAGGGACCCATCAGGATCATTGAGTCCAGCTGGCCCTGCACAGGACACCCCAATCATATCCTGTGCCTGAGAGAATTGTCCAAATGCTTTTGAACTCTTGTCAGTCTTGGTGCTGTGACCACTTCCCTGGGGAGCTGTTCCAGTGCCCAACCACCCTCTGGATGAAGAACTTTTTTCTAATATGCGACTTAAACCTCCCCTGACTCAGCTTCAGGCCATTCCCTCGGGTCTTGTCACTGGGCACCAGAGAGATCAGTGCCTGCCCTCCACTGCCCCTCATGAGGATGTTGAAGACCACGGGGAGGTCTCCCCTCATTCTCCTCCAGGCTGAGCAGACCAAGTGACTTCAGCCCCTACTCCACACCCTTCACCATCCTCGTGGTCTTTCTTGGGACAGTGGGGGAGCCCCCAGAGCTGCAGGCAGATCTGCTCTGGCTGCCTGTGTCTAGTGCATGGCCTTGGCCATCCTTTAACGATTCAGAAAGGGCATTGCAAAGCACATCCTCACACTTCTGCTTCCCGTTGTGCTTTCCAGAGTGTCTGGGGGAGAGCTCTTTGACCGCATCGTCGAGAAAGGGTTCTACACGGAGAAGGATGCCAGCACCCTGATCCGGCAGGTCCTGGACGCTGTGTACTACCTGCACCGCATGGGCATCGTGCACAGGGACCTCAAGGTACGGCCACAGCACCCCTCGGTCCCCTGGGCAGTGTTAATGAAGGTTGTGTAATTATGTGAGTCTAACAAACACGTGTAGCCTGGCACTGGCTGTTTCAGTAAAGTTTTACCATAGGAGAGGTGCTCCAAAGCCTCCCCATGTAGTTGGTTTTAATGAGGACTCTGCAATCAGGGCAGTTACAATGGGAGTTTTGCACGTATGGCTTGGGGAAAAGCTGTTAACACCCAAGATGTTACATTAAGGCAGAAAACTCATCTCAGCTGGGGTGTGTTTACTGCTGTAAAGTATTTTGCAGGTTTGCTGTGCAAACTTTACTGTGTTTACTTTCACTTAATAGTAGCTGGTAGCAGTAGGGGGGGAAAGTTGAATGATTTCCTATCATTTGGAGCAGTGTTTTTGGAGACACTATTAACAGCAAGGGTTCTTCTAAGGACCGTTGTGTGCCAATGTGATATTTAGATGATTATCCTTTCAGCTTCACCACATTGCCACATCTAAACCTCTCAGTCTTTCAGGGAAAAAAACCCTAAACATGGTTGTTTTATTTATTTTTCCAGTATCTTCAACTGTCATTAAGACAAGCAGAAAGGCTTGGATTTGATAGCACTTTAGTATTTTAAATAATTAGCAGAAGATACTAGAAAAATATACAGATTTCAAGAGAAAAATATACAGATTTCAAGAGAAAAATATACAAATTTCAAGAGAAAACTGTGGGTTCAGTTCCTAAGCTGATTAATTCTGCCAGACTTTACTGCCAGAAATTAAGAATTCAGTGACTGAAATAACACTTCTGGTTGTATTTTGGAGGGATGCTCTGAACAGGAGTTTCCTTGGATGTTGATGCAGAGCTTGTATTTTCCCCCTGGAAAAAGACTGAAATTTGGCTACAGGTTACAAGCCTTATATAAGCCTTATAAAAAGGCTCAATGAACATTAATAGAGTCAGAAGGCACAGATGGAATTTTTTTCCTTTTTTACTTCTTAAATACAAGTCTTTATTAAATGTATTCTTCATTTACTTTTTTATAATCTAATATTAAACTACATGTTTGCAATTTTTGACTACTCTTAGCAAAGTTATAGTGCATGTAATGTCATCACACTGTTATGCCTTCAGATGGATGAAAAAACATGGTTTTGAGAGATACTCTTTATTTGCTTGTTGTCTTCTCCAAAATCAGTGCTGATGTGAAATGCTGTGTGGTGTAAAATAGTAAATGACAGGCTTATTCCCAAATGCAATGGGGCAAGATAGAGCCTGTTGCTGGTGTAACCACCAGCACCAGAGTTCTCCAAAGTACAGCAGTGCCCAAGGCAGGCAGACATGGCTTTCTTTTGTGACAACCTCAATGCAGTCATTTCCTCCTGCCTATCTTTGACTCCAGATGTGAATCTTGGAGCTCTGAGGGCCATTCCCATAGGATTGCAAGCTTTTCCACACCTTGCTGCTGCAAGGGATGTGCCTCAGCCCTGTGTACCTCCTACAGGAGGGAGCATCCTATGATCTTCAGCAGATGGGGGAATAACAGAAAGTAGCAAAATTTTTACGTATTGGTTTGGTACATGATTAAGACAAAAGCTTAAGTCCACTGAAAGAAAATATACACTGATATCCTCAAATAATGTTTCCTCTTTGGTATTGTGGAGTCCAGTCCAGACAGTGCCAAATAATGGGCTTCCTGTACGGAGGCACTGGTTAGGCTTCCATCTCCTGCAGTCTCCACACATTGCCCTTAGTTCCTGTTCATTTCCTGCCCTTATGCTGAAGTACATAGTAAATATTCTCATATTTTTTAGAGCTCCATAGAATTCCAGTATGGAAATGTTGTATTTTAAGATGACTAGTTTGCTCCCAAATTCAGTTTTTAGGAAATAACTTCAGGCTTCTTTCTGCCACCAACATTTTCAGAGTGATGTCTAGGACCTCTTAATTCAGATATTCCATTGTACAAGCTCTTAGTATACTTGTCTTTATAATCCAAAGCAGGTTATACCTCTCACTTTTAAAAAACAATCTTATTTTAAAGTTCCTGTAGTAAAATATGGGATCTGGTGATTGGGAAGTAAATTCATGTACAAATTACTTTCAGAGTCTATGTAAGGCCATGCTGAATTTAGATCAAACCAACCTTCTCCAGTGGTATTTTGTAGTTCTTTTTCTTTTGTTTGCAGGCTTTTCTCAGTACCATATCAGTTGTCAAAATGACTCATTAAATACAGAATATGAGGAACACCTGCTGTGAATTTCTGTTAGCAAAAACATACCATGATGAGAAAATCAGGAATAGAATAAGGCTTCTCATGCTCTCAAAATATCAAAATAAGTGTAAGATTCAAAATTAAACTCTGGGAAACGATCCACTCTACAAAAATACAAACCATGAAACATCCATCACAATTATTTATTGTAATTATGTGTTTATTCAGATACAAAAATAGTACTTGCTGTAGTTGGTAAAAGCGGGTCTGGGCTCCAAATCTCTAATCTAAGTAATGCAACAGCAGATTAGAAGAGATGGCAGCACGTAATGTCCAGGGAAGTCCAGAATGCACAGAAGGACTGAATGGCTCAAGCAGCTCCACTTGGTACAGAGCCACCTTGTTAATGCTTTTTGGATTAACTAGCTTGAGGAAACAGAATTCTTTTAAACAAGTTTGAGTGTGGGTTTCTTGGCCTTACTAAATGGAAGTGGGAACCTGAGGTGAGTTAGCAGAAATTGATAGGAAATAACTGCTTTTCCCTGAATTCCAAGTCTACCAACCCCTCAGCAGATCAGAAGCACACTAGTGAAAATCAGGAGTGACTCCAGCCTAGGGCAGAACATGGCATAAAACTGTAGTCCCTAAAACAGTGTCAGCACTATAAAGTCATTTAAAGCGCTGGACTTGCAAGGCATCATGAGAAAGAAACATAANTTAGTGAAAATGAAACAATACTCATTTTCTGGTGCTGTTACACGGTGCACATGAGATTTTACAGATACTTGTTAGATTTTAGCATTTGCCTGTGCTCTGCCTTGTGTCCTCTTCCCCTTTGGTGTGCAATCCTGCATTCCAGCTCTTCACTGCAATTTCTTCTCTGGGTTTGTGGGATTCACTTTCATGTTTTCAGTCCTTTGCAGAATGAGTGGTCTCAAAGACACTTCTTGTAGCTATACCAGGAGCACATGAAGAATAGCCTCAAATCTATTGCTTCTGCAAGCACTTAGAAAATGAAGAGGCTTTACCTAATGGAATGTATTATTTTAATCATAAAGATAGCATTTGCCAGATTCCTCTGATAAAAGACAATAAAATAAAAGAGTTGCATTTATTTTCAGACATGTTCAGTAATCGTCTGTTACAGCCATGTTAAGTTACTGACTCAAGTGTCAGAATGCAAAAGCTCTTTAGATCCTTGAGCTTTCCTGGACAGTATCAAATAGTTTTCTGTCATTTATTCTTTGCTCTTTTATCCATTTGGTAGTGATTATTCAAGGCTACCTGTTAGCAGCATGTTTACCAGCAGCCTTTAAAAACAGTTAAAGTAGCTGAAAGTGAGCATTAGATGGTGGGTGGTGATGAGGTCTGTTTGGGCAAACACTGTTTAAAAGGCTCCCTTTGTGCACAAGACATCCAGCAAGCCTGTGCCTCCTGCCATACCAAGATCATCAGCTGAGGTGGGAAAATTAAACTCCGGGGTATCCATGAAATCCATGAAACTGACAGTGGATAGATTTGTCTTGGATATTTCCAGCAGGAAAGACTGGATGTTTTCCAGCTGTCAGAAGCTCTTTTTACTTTGCAGCTGCCACATCACTTGTTTTCATAGTTCTGGTGATACCATAGCACAGGATGTCAGGTTATGTGATTATGACAAAGTGATAAAGATCTGTTCCAGGTACTTTTTTTGCTGGGCATTATCTTCACACGCACAGCCATGCTCTATCCCAATAAAATCAGGAAAAGGAACAGATTTCTGTGCTTTCCCATCGTGAAGTGGTCAGCCCCTCATTGTTTCATTTTAAGACATGGGCCAGGATGCTGTCTGAGTAGCAGTCTTGTGTCATCACACCAGGCTGGAAATCTTCTTCCAGAGCAGCAGCAGGAATTGAGCTGAGACAGCAATTTTAATAACTTTTGCTGTCAGCTCTTCTGCCTTAACAAACACTTTTTATTTTTCTCCGGAATGGGCACTGACTAGAGTGAATCTCAAGACACAGGAAAGCTTAGATGATGTTTGCTGAAGTGCTGATGAAAATGAGGGAGTGACTCTGCTTGGTCACTGAATGATCTCATGTGGCCTCTCAGTGTCCCTTTTTACATGGGAAAACTTGCTATTTGGGAGAGGAAGCTCTCAGAGCCTGTGTCAGGAACTGTAGTGCTTTGAGAGATGTTTAAGAGCTCTTATTACCCGTGGTCTGAGCTCTGATAGCTGCACAAGTGCCTCCAGGCTAGTTGTTACCTTGCTGAACGCAGGATTTACTCATCCCAGTTCAAGAGGTCACAGTCACTTATTTCTGAAGTGCTGACAGGACTTTACCCCTCCTTCACAAAGAAAACATCCTTAAGTATTTGTTCTTTTTTCTTTGTTATTATTTTTTCTGTGCAGAATGCAGCTCCTCTTTAGTTCTGTACTTTTTTTTAAACATAGTAGGTTTATGAGAAAACGTTTTCCAAGCACAGAACATTTTTCTTGCCGGTCACTGTGGTGATGCCCACAAACAGTCCTCCTTGAGTGCCAACACCTGGTGATGTGGCTTCTGCATAGGTGGCCTGCAATTTGCCCACATCTAAAAGCTTTCATGCCTTCCAGTGTCACTCCAACTTGCAGAACCTGCCAGCTGCCCTCAGATCAATGGAAGAGTCTTCCTCCTGAGGGCACAGCATGAATAAAAGTCCTCAGCTGAGCTGGGGTAGACAAATGCCACAGTCCCAACCCATGTAGTGCCCTGTCTGCCACCTCTTTTTGTGTTTTGCTTTTTCTTTCCCACATATTTTACCTAGGGTTAAGTAACACTCAGGGATCCATCACTTAAAATTAATTTCCTGGTGCTATTCTTCAGAGATATGTAGAACACCTCATTTTTAAAGATTTTATTGGAATTTATTATTTTTGTCAGTTTAACTGCTTTGCTATTAAATTGCTGTAAGAGAATTAGATATATATCACATGTCAAAGGCACCCAGGGCTCTGTTAAGAAGTCATTGGCTACTATTTATACTCCAGAAATGGGTCCAGTCAGATCCTGCTATGCAAAGTGCTGGACAAGCTTCTGACTTGGAAGCAAACCTGATTTTAACTCATGTCTGCTGCCCATTATTTTCAAGTATGCAACTCCCCCCCTACCCCCCCATCATTTCTGTCTAATTTCCTTGATCAGGATATACATTCAACTCCTTTTGTTTCAGTTTTTATCTCAGCTTTTCTCATTTTCATCTACAAAGAACAGTAGTATCTGAGACACTAAATCCCTGTTTATGTGGTTAGGAAATTTATTGAATAAGGAAGGGTGTAATTATAGTTAAATTCCTTAACAAATATCAGTTTTCTTTCTGAAAATCAAAGAATTACTTTTCAAATTAGACTGTATCTATAATGTTCGTGACCAGTAGTACATTAACACTTTAGCTTTTAAAGCTCTGCCTTACAGATTAAATTACTGTCAACAGTTCTGAGTTCTTATTTCTTTGGGAGTTTTGTCAGAGATTTTGGCCCTGTGATGAAAACCTGATGGTTAAGATAATTTAACCCAATTATGCGAGCCACTCTAGTTAAGAGGCCAATCTAAATGTTTGCTTACTGAAAAGAGGATCTGACAATACAACCTCTTCTAAGAAGGTCTTGCATTTTCTTATCTGCTTACCACTCTTATCCCCATTTCTCATGGAAGGAATCTGAGTGATGAGCTGGGACTGGATACCCAACTTTTAGATAGCACCTGAACTGGGAGAGGTGGGGCAGCTTATGTGGCTCATTTCATTGCAAATTAGGTGTGAAGACTGACCTGCAGGGGTCTTACCCCATTGTCTAATGTGGAGAAGAAGTGGTGTTTTCAAACCCCTGAGTGGTGTGTGTGGTTATGGGCAAGGTCCCAATAAGCCGTTAGTGATTTAAAATTTTGAACATCATAGATTTGGGCCGATCAGATTTTGACCTTACATAATAACTGCATTTTGATGGAGCTGTTCAAACCTGCCTGAAAATGAGCCATCCCTGAGGTGTGTGAAGCTGGGCACCCACCAGGAGGAGACCCCAATCACTCAGCAAATTCTTCTAAAGAGATTTTTGATGTTTGGAAATTGGGTGTCACTAAGTGACTTTCCATGAGAGGTGGTCCTTCAAAAGCCTTGGTTACTTCTGCAGATGGAACTCAGACTTTCAAGACACTTGAAAAGTTTGAAAAAAAAATGTTAGAAAGCTTGTCTGAGGCAATCTGATCTCCTTTTGCAGAAACACTGAATTATGAGCTGTGTTTATGGCTGACTAATATCTTAATCCTACTGAGATTTAAAATTCTTGCTCTGAGTCTCAATCCAGCTTCAAGTAAAATTTTTTTGTACTTCCCTGTTGTACAAATTGGGCTGGATCCTGGATATGTGGTTGGTCCCTGTACCCCCTACCTCACTCACTGTTTTTGTTTTCTGTATTGCTTTGATGAAAGTTCATTCTACTACTTTCGTCTCTGCTCTACCAGAAATCCAGCAGTAGTTTCAGATCTCACAAAGCCATGTGTTCCTCTTAGCCCTGTGCAAGACCACAGCATTTAAGTAAGCAATAGATTTCCATGTTGAATTTTGACCTATTTGGTGTCCTTTGAGTCAAAGGTTAGAAAATATTCAGTAAGCCTTTGGAATATCCTAATTATCAGTAAGATACCTCAGGAGCCTTTAGGCAGTATCATGAGCAATCAAGTAAAAATAAAGCATGGGAATCACTCTGAACAGGATTTGCTCAGGCAGAAGTACATGACAGGGCAATTTCTCAGCTCTGTTACCATGTCCTGACACGGAGTTGTGTTACCTTCTGTTAAACATAAATTGCATTATGACCAATGGCAGGTATCTAAGTCTGACTCAGCAACATGAAGTAACAACTACAGGAGCACAAGAAGCCAGCAATACTGCACTGAAACCCTGCTCTCCTTTGGAAGCAGCCTCAACCTTCAAAGTCTTGGCCAACCAGAACAAGATGAACACTGGAAGAATGTGTGAAAAAATGGGAAGAAGTGGTTTTCACCCCAGGAGTCAGTGGTAGAAGGACTCTGGTCTTGTGGTGAAGCTGCTTCATGTGCAGCCTGTTTGCACTGTGAGGAGGGTACTTTGTAGGTTTTCACTTCAGGAGAGGGGTTGGGTTGGCCCACTGTGTGCAGTACAGGCTGTTATGAGAAACAGGCACCCTCATGACTTGTACAGTGTGATCAACAGGCTTAAAGTATCAGAGCAATCCCCATCACCTGAGCTCTTTGCAAGAACATGGATTGCAGTTTTTGGCATCCAGCAGCTGCATTTTTAGGGAGCTTATTAGCATAGCTGTGCTCTCTGAGGGCAATGGCATGGTGTTCTGAAAGGGTTCCAAAGGTTCTGGTCTGTACCTTTTCTTAAAACCTCCACTTGAAACAAGCCTTTGAATTTTTTGTCTTAATAAAAGCAAAACATAACAAAAAAATGAAAGATCACCTGGCCTGGGAATCACATCTTTCATGTACCCTCGGGTGGAAGGAGGGTTTGTTACCCCACCTTGTACCCAGCACTGCAGCAATACAGAGCCAGCCTGAAACACCTTCCTGGATGTGAAGGAAGGGTCCAGGTTTGCTCCACTGATTTCCCTGTCTGGATGACCATTGTATATGATTTGAGCCCAGAGTGATTCCCTGGGGGTGTGTGACAGTGGAAGCCTTTGCTCAGCTGACATCACCCAGTGCCAGAAATGGGAGATTTGGCTTTCCCCTTCTCTTTTCTGCTGTTTTGTCTCCCCAGCTGTCTCTGTTGATTCTTTATTGCTGTTAGCTCCTGGATTTTTTTCGTTGTGTCTCCTGCTTTTGCCTCTTAGCACTGATCTGCCATCATTCCTGAGAGCTCCTCTGACTTGTTTTTCAGCTCATTAAGTATTTCCGTCTTTTCCGTATATCAGAGACAGATGATGCTGAGCTACTTCCTCCTGTTCCTGCTGCATGTCTGCTTATTGGAAAAAAAATCAAAAGCAGCCATTTGGCCTTAAAAGAAGTATTTAAACCTCCTGTCTTTCTTAATGTTTTCCAAAGGAGAGGTAATAGCCCCACATTTGCTTTGGGCTTGATCGTGTATTGGTTTTACCTATTTCAGAGTTGCCATCTACAGAAGCAGCTATCAGTGCTTTTCACTCCTTTAAAACAGAAAGAAATGCCCCAGCACAGCTTTGATGTTTTAAGAGGGAAAATCTTTATATAGATCACATGCCCTCATCTCAGAATTGTTTTCTCTTATGTTAATGTGGCATATCTGTATAATGTCAGGAGCTCACTTGTGCTCAGCAGCCATTTGCATAATATTTTCTTTGGGAGCTATGAGATGTCTAATGTTTACTAGTCTTGAAAAGTATGTAAACAGACACAGACAGTCAAAGGTAGAAGAGAGTGTGAATAAAATATTGGGAATTTGGAAGGAATGGAGAGTTGGAAGACATCTGAGCACTTAAAGACAGGAGAATATTAAGTCCCTTCTTCCTCATATTTTGTCCCAAAATTCAGTTATGAGGGATGGGACAAAAGAGGAAACTGTCTCCTTTTTTATGCAGTGGTCCTTATTTCCAATTCACATGCAGTGGTCTCAGTTTGCTGAATGACTTGAAAATTGGGGTAGTATTTAACCTGTGCTGCAGATTGGGTCTTATCTCAGTCTTCAAGAGTCTTCCTAATCTGGGTGCCAGCTATAATTTTACCCACATTCCCCTGAATTTTCTGCATTTGTGCAACATGACCCTAGTGAAATGTGACCCTTTCCATCATTGCTGTGCATATGGAAATGCAGCCTGCCCTCACCTGCCTTGTGCACTGTCTTCCTTCAGTCCCCTCTATGAGCCTTCATGTCTTCTCTGATTCTCATTGTTTCTGCTTGTTCCACACCTTGCTAGCAGGTTTAACCTTGGCAGCTTAAAAAGATAATTCTTAGAAAAGGCCAGTACATCAGAACATAAATGTGGGGCTCAAGTTTTAAAACATCTCTGTACTACACAATTTTTTTTTTTTTTTTGCTGTTCTTCAAGTAGCTAACTGCTTTCGTGTTGGTTAGACTCCTAGTTGAGGAAGGTGTGACTCCCAAGAAAACTTTTTTTTGGGACTTGCTGCTTCATGACTTTTTTCCAACACTTGAACTCCAAATTACTCAAAGGAAATACTGTGTTTTTTAAAACCCAGTGTGTCAAGTCCACTTTAGGAATGCCACAATCACTCATTTCTTGCATATTGTGGACATTTTGCTTTGAAAAAAGCAAAAGCTTCTCTACATGAAAAAGATTACAGTCACAGAATTTTAAAATTTAGGTGTAAGCATTTGCACTGCAAGCTCCCAACAGGGAAAACATAATACTCCAGGATCCCAAACAAAAAATACGTATTTTTGAGTCTCAGTAGTTTAAGACAGTAAAGCAGATCCATGAAGAGTTTCAATAAATGCCTAGGCTCTTGCTTCTAGCAAAATTCTAACTATGGTGGCTGAAAACTATGGAGGCAGGAGGCTTAGTTCCTTTGTGCATGTCCAATTCCTGCTGCTTTTCATTTCTCCCTCTGGAGATGTCTGTGTTCCCAGAGGTAAAATGACTCCCTCTGACTCTGACATGCAGCAGGCTTTGGAAGGCAGCTGCTGGAAGAAATGGTGAATGCTCTCCTTCCTTTCCTGCAGATGTAGCTTATCTCCTCCCTGACTCGCTGCCCTTTCTGAGCTGCCTCTGGAAGTCCCTGGTCTGGCAGCGCGATGCGGCGGAGCCACGACGCTGTCAGAGAGAATCTGCATCTCTGCACCCGTGCAGAGCTTGGCCTCATTTTTCTCCTAAAGAGGGAGGTGATGGCCCTCTGCCTCTCATGCATTTTTCTGTGCTTTGTTTTGTTTTCTGTGCCTGGAGACAAAAAAAATGGTGAATTCGCTCCACTTTAGGAGTTATCCTTTTTTTGTGAGAATATGACCTTCAAAAAACCTGGACATTTGCCAACACAAGGGCTGTATGTGGAGAGCAAAACAAGGTCTTGGGATGCTTCAAGTTTCAGGGTCCTGCCTTTTGACCATATTGAAATGTCTGGTCTTACAACATGTGCTTGTTTGGCTTTTTATTTTCAGCTCCTGAAGTGTTGGCCCAGAAGCCCTACAGCAAAGCCGTAGACTGCTGGTCCATCGGGGTCATTGCCTACATCCTGTGAGTACCTCTTGAGTTTCCAGTGCTGGCACCTTTTGGACCTGCAGCTTGCTCTCCCACCATGGAGCTACCTGCTTTGCTTATGGCAAAATAGCTAATTTCTGCCACTTGTGACATGGGGTAACATGTACCCTGGACACCTCCAGTTGCATAAAGGCTGAAATTTGAGCAAAAGTGGTAGGAAATGAACCAGTACCCTTCAGCTGCCAAAATCCTTGCTCCCACCAGCACTACACTGTGTGCAGTAGAGTGGGCTTGTCCAGGCTGTGCCATTATGGAAGTTATTGTGTCCCCTGTTCAGATTGGCTTTGAGGAGAAACAAATCTGGCTGTGTCCACAGAGCTGCCACAGAAACAAATGTGTTTTCCTGACAGCATTACCAGTGCTTTATTTTTTTGTACTTTTCCCTTTTACACAACTGTCACAGTTACACAAGACTGAAGGAAAAAGCAACTCCAATGAGGCACAGCATTAAAGCATTCCTCCTTTGTTCCCTTTTTCCTTATGCAGACATTTCATGGCTTGTCAACATGAATAACTTTTTGATGGTGCTGTAGAACTATTTTTCCAGGACATACCTCATTGCTGTGCTATCCACTCTGTGCAATGTTCATTCTTTATATTTGCATTACATTTGCATAAGTTATATGTTACCCAAAAGAAGGAGGTTTTATGTGTAATAGTATAAGAAGGCTTTATTTATTGCATATGTGTTTGTTTATTTAAATCAAAATCCTGCCTGAAAACATTAGTTTTATGTCTGACTTTCTAATCTACATGAATATTTGAGAACTTGTTGAGTACAAAACTTACATGGGAATGGATTTCTCTCGGAGCAGCCATCAATAGCAGGATGCAAATGCTTTTGCTAAACAAAGCAAAAATCAACTGTGCTGATTCTGACTTTGTTTCAAAGCCCAGTGGGACCTACTACAGCAGTGAGGGAGAGAACAGACATGCCAGAGTACCTCAGAGGCTGCTTCACAAATCATTCCCCAGTGCTCTTGTAGATGAGGAGGGTGTATGCTGACTGAAAGTTACCATTTTTCACAGGCAAACCTGATCATGGAAGTCCTAGGGGTTGGGATTTTTGACATTGTCATTCTTTGCCAGCCATGGCAGGACACAGTTGGGAGTCTTTTCTGATGCTCTTTTAGCACTTTGCTGACTACCGGCCTCAGAAAGTGGGAGAAGAAGGATGCAGGTGGGAGATAGCACTACTCTGCCTCACCTCCAGTCTCAGCTTCTGCCTGGGTTCAGTTTATTGCCTAATATTCACCATGAAAACGTGTCCGTCTGGCAGCCCCGGGGAAGGCTGTGAACTGTTGCATCTGGCTGCCTGGAGATAAACCTGGCTCTGCTTTCCTCCAGGTTGTCAGTCCCACGTGTCAGTGGCTCATGCACCAAAGGCCTTTTGTGCTGGCAGACCTGGTTATTTCACTTGTTGCTTTCACGGGTCTTGCTGAGGAATAGGGGTGAGGCAGTGCTCAGCAATGTGTCCTCCACACCCAGTTTACGAACACTTCTTCAACAGGTGGAAGCTTTTAATCTCCTCTGTAATCCTTCCCCCTTCCTAAGCAAGGCTGCTCTTTCTGCAAGGTTCAGCTCTGTTTCCTGCTCTGTTTTCCAAATCAGCATATGCTCAGCTTGTTGAGCAGGGCATGCACAGTCCTCAAATTTAAATTCCCTATTTGCTATACAGGGAATTCCCAACCCAGAAGGCTTAAATCATCTCAGTAAGAATGAGCCTCTATGAATCCCTGTTTGCAGGACAAGGAAACCTTTTCAGGGTTTCTGTGCTTCGGGTAATAAGGTCTTGATTTGTATTTTGTGCAGCCCAAATGAACAGCAATAACACATTGCTGTAGAAGGAGCCTGTTAATGTCTTTGCCAGACTGTTACAGCTTGGGTGGGATTGGGTCTGAGACCAAACCACCTCTTTAAATGTGCAAGCCACATCCTTCAGCTCATGTAGCAGTCAGCAGCACTCTAGGGCTCCCTTTAGTTAGCCCCCCACAGCCCATGGCATCAGGGTCCCTGAGCTGTTCAGCTTCTCCAGGGGCACTGGGCACCTCACCCCAGCCTGGGTGGATGCAAGCAGCCATTTCACCAGGGTGTGCTGTTCAGTTGCCTAAACTTGCACGTTCAGTGCCCTGCTGGGGGGGTCTGGGGCAGCCACGTGGATATGGCAGATGTAACACATTGCAGAGACCTTCCTTCTGGAGAGCCAGATGGATTCAAGCTGAAGACCATGGACCATGTCAAATTGCACCAGATGCCCATGCTGAGGTGGCTGGATCACACCCTGCTCCCTGCTCAGAGCCCTCCTTTCACAGTGCAGATTCATGTGCTGTATGGTATGTTTACATCACTCTCCAGCCTCCCTTGACTCCATCTCTGCTGAGTGCAATGTGATCTTAGAAACCCAGCCTACATCTCACGTGTCCTAGTCTTGGTCTGCATCTCATCCTTGCTTCCAGGAATAGCCAGGAGTTGCAGATGTGGTCTCATAGCCGGATGCTGCAGATGGGGTCTCTTAAGAAAGTGGATGTCTGGGATAAAGAGAGGAGGAGGGTGCTTCCCTGAAGCGGAAGGAATTAACCCTGCTGGGGTGTCTGATACCACCAGTGATGGGCACAGGTTTGACATGTAGGTTTGTGTTCTCAGCAGTGCCACACCACCAGGGGTAGCAGTGCCAGTAGGCTCCCAGTGTGACATGGCACTGAGATGCCACAAGAGCCTGCAGCAGAACCACCCTGGTGCAATGCTGGGAGTTAATCCTGCCCTGAGCAGGAGTTACTTGTTCCAGTATGTCCCTGCACCCATCCGGATATTCCATTTCCAGCTCCACAACCAGCACAGTTGGAGCTCCTTGCACGTGCCTAAACCAGTTGGAAATGCATTTTTACATAAAGCAATCCATGCACAATGTCCAGCCTCACTTCCTCACCTCTCCCACAGATCCTCACTGCCACTCTGTGCAGACTGCTGTCATTTAAGAAGATGGAAACTCAGAGGAAACCAGCACAGAAGCCAGCCATAAATTAAAGATGCTTTGAGCTAATATTACTGCAAGTGGTTTGAGTGCCTCCAGACACAAGCTCAGTCTCACTTGAGAGCCCTCACTTTATGATACTGGAAGAACAAACTGTTTCTGTGGCACTGATGCTGCAGAGAAGTATTTGTTTCCGTGATATGCAAGGATGTCTTGGGAAAGAATACTTTTTGTTTCAGTGCCAGTCTCTAAGGGTCCTCGTTAATGACAGCCAGATTGCAGAGGCCACACCAGTGGAGTTTTTATCAAAACCTGTTTTGCATGAGAAGTCATTATTTGCAAAAACTAATTTTAGAGCCTGAAATTTCCTGTTATTCCAGTTGCAGTATTTCTCAATTTGAAACAGCTTCACAGTTGAGCTCAGCTTTCCACTTATCACAAGGTAGTTTTGATAATGTGTCCAGCTTAAAAATATAAAGTGAAAGAAGAGCAAGAGACTTCACTGGATTCCCAGCAGCTGGATTTTGTACCTTTCTGGGTCACATAAGGGGTGATAAAAGCTTGGGGAACTGAAATACTGATCCCATACATACCTTATATAGAGAAGACTCAGTTAATTTATGCAAACAATAGAAAATCATATTTCAAAGCTGGAAAAGAACCCCGGGGGCACAGAATGCTCTGCCTCATCCCCTGGTTATTCATAGTCTTCTGCAACAGGTCAAACACATTTTGCTTTGGATTTTCTTCTGATTCTCTTCACTGTTAGGACCAAAGAGTTACTGGTTTGTTATTGTTTGTAAACAATTACAGATCTGCAGATAAATCTTGGATCATATTTTCACACTTTTCTGCTCAGCTGCTTTTGATTTTCAAGTAGATGTCCATGAATCATCAGTCGTGTTTGTCTGGAAGGATTAACCAGGGACAGCGCAAAGTATATTATGCCAAAAGAAGTTTCTACCATCACCCTAGGAGTCCTACACTGGGAAAAAGTGGTCAGTCATCTTGCCTGCTTGGCATCACACAAAAGCCTGAGCAAGAAAGTGAGGGATAACTTACTTGTTCACTGAAAGAAGGAATAGTGCTGGCAGAGAACACAAGCGTGTTGGATTATTCAGGAAAACTCAGCTAACACTGGGAAGACAACCCCAAATGATTGTTCCTCATCGCTTGTTTCTTAATTTGTCTTTGGTTCCCTGTGCTGATATGTCCTTGTCCACAGCTTTGTGGGGGCACCGGTGTCAGCCAGTATGAGGGACTGTTCCCAAAATATACAGAAGAAATACATATGTTTATCCCTATGAATAGCACTTGGATGACTTCCCACACCATGCATCTGAGGTCTTTGAGCACTTACTGAATTCTTTGTTCTAATCTAACCATAAAAATGTTTGTAAAACTAACTCTGGGGCCTCTTGTGTTACAGGCTGGACACTCACCATGTGAACAAGTTATTTAGCCTTTAGTATCACCTCCAGTATGTAATGGGAGCTTGCAAGGGTTTGTCTTCTCTGCCTGGTGAGGACAAGATGTTTCTGCTCTTCCTCTTTTGCTCTCAGGATGACTTTTAGAAATGACTTCTGGCAATATCTTTCTCTTGTACATCCACCTGTGTTTTTCTTATCTGCATCCCATTATTTTTAAGGCAAGACTGGGAATAGGAGTTTAGGGGAAAATCTGTTGCTTATGTGATAAGGTTGCTAAATAATTCTGAAAACCTTTTATTTGGTGAGACTGCAAGAAAATGATGACAACTAATAGCTGCCTGAAACTCCCTCAGGACAGTGCAGGATTTTTTCACATCGAAGGCAGAGGGGTTATTTTTGCATTTCTGCATATCTAAAGAAAAGCAGCAGAACCTCTGATAGTGAGGTCATTTTTTTCACACAGAAATGTCCCAGCAGATGGAAATTAAGTCAGTGGGATTTTGATTCTGTAAGAATTAACCAAAAACTCATTATGGACTTTGGAAAGTGGCCCAGTTGCTGGAAGTCCAGCAAGATTTCCTCCAGCCATAAATTGCAAGATAGGCTGATTTGCTGGGGCTTTCCCATCCCTTCTGTGAAGCCAATAATGTTAAACCTTAAGTAACATTAAAACTTTTGTGTTTCTAAGCTCTGTCTTAAAAGAAAAGGACAGCAAGGCTGCCTGTATTTTGGCTCTCAACCTGTCCCCATGCCAGGGTGCCCTGATCTTCCACTCCCACATACCACCTCTTCTGACCTACAGGGCTTGCTCCCTTCTCACTTAATTTTTGGTGTAGGTTGTCATTGATTTGCCTTCCAGAGGAATGTCCTGTGATCCCTATGTGAAGGAGGTTCATCCCATCCCTGGCCAAGCCAGGTTCAGCCCTTGCCCTGTGCTCAGCTGGCTCTCACGTGAGGGGCTGGTTTGGGGGAATCTCCCTGCCCATGACCTGTAATAGAAACTAAAGCTTCTCAACCTCTTCCTAGCTAGGGAAAAGCTGTGCCAAAAGAGGCTGTTTCCTGCCCTATGTCCAGCTCCCAGCTGTTCTGTTGCCCTCCAACATGACCCTGTCTCTCATTGTGCATCAACATGGGCTGCAGTGACCTCCTGGACACAGAAGCTGATTTCCCAGACGTGTAGATACTCAAGCCATGCAGAGGAGCTGGATTAAAAGGCTCTGGAGAGGCTGAGGGTCTTGGTGGGACTCATGTCTCTGTGCTCCCCCCTTGCAGGGTTGTTACCCTCCAGCCCTGTTCTGCTTAGCAGTTTGCTCCTACCTTTTGCTGCCACAAGTGTGTATAAATCACAGCAGTCCTAACTTGTGCTCTTGTACCTTTGCCAAGGTAATTAGTACAGTGCACCTTCGAAGGGAGCTATTTCTCTCTCCTGAGCAGCCTGCCAGAGCAGCACTGTCTGCGTGCCTTAAAATGCTTTATCAGAGCACTTTGGGTTTGTTTAAGGAAAGTGCTGAGGAAGGCAAGAAATTAATGAAGAGCTGTCAGGCTTCTCACATAGAGCCCCCTGAGTCTCCCAGGGAAGAGGGGACAGAGCAGTGGCTTCAAGAGGTTTTTTTCTTCTTTCTTTTTCCTTTTTTTTTTTTTTTTTTGGCTCCAACCTGGACATCTCTACCCCAGTGCTCATCCTACCAGTTACAGTGCTGGTGCTGTCAGCTCCATCATTTCCCCTCAGTAAAGCACCCAAAACCTTGAGGATTGTGACAAAGAGGAGGAGGGTGAGAATCAGTTCATGTGCTTCCCACCCCAAGACTGAGGGGTGTGAACAATGATAATTATTACACTAGAACAAGTCATTTATAAGCTCATCACAGGTATCTGTTGGGCTGGACCCTGACTGTGGATCCAGTTTCTTCATTAAACTACCAGATGTTTTTCCTTCATTGTCCATGTACATAGTGCCTGTTTGGCATTTGCTTGAATCCAGCATTTTTAAGGACCCTTCTCATACACCACTTGCACCATGGGGTTGCACACAGGAGCACCCAGCCCCACACACAAGCACGTGCCCGTTAAGTAGGCACACAGTCCTGCTCTGGACATACGTGCTTGTCTGGCATGAGGTTATCTTACTGCTTTTGATAATGGCAGTCATCCAGTGGGACACAAATGAGGACTGGCTCATCTGCTCTCTGAGATAGAGATTTCTGGTTCAGCTGAACCACAGCGGGTTCATTATCATGCTGCAAATTTCAGTAGAGTTCTCCCAGGTCAGTATGGATGTGACGCAGATCAACATCTCACTCAGTATTTAAATTATTTATCAAGCACACTGGCTCTTCAGAGCTAACAAAACATTGCTCCTTTCACCCTCAAGTGTTGAATTGGTTTGAATAACCTCCAGGGCAGCCGGCTGGCTTTGGGTTATAAATAACTCAAGTATTTCATTTCTTGCAATATCCCTCCCTTGCTCTGTTGTTGCTTCTGAGCTAGATCTACAGTCTGTTTGTAATGGCTGGCTCTCTCCAGTTAAATGCTTTATTGAGGTTGATTGACTCAGAGTTAAAAAACTGTAGGAAAAAGATTATTTCAATACCAGCAAAGTATGTGAAAGAATGATTTAGACCAGCGATAAGAGAAAAAAAATGTATCCTCTCTATACAGACTGCAGAGGCAGGAAGGTCTATTCAACTGTGAGCAGGATGGGTTTGCTAAAATCTTGGGCCAGCCTCAGGGATAAATCTAGCACTTTGCAACGTTGGTATTAAAACCTGAAGAAGGGGTGTCTCTGCTGACGTGTCTGTGCAGCGTGGGACAGACTTCTCCCTGCAGCACCAGCTGGGTGTGAGGGATCGCTGACACACGGGTTTTATCACTGCATTTGCTTGATGCAGTGCTGGATGTGCTTTTCCCAAGTCCAGCCCTGCCTCAGCATCGTGGCTGTCCTGCTCTCTGCAGCACTGGGAGACTGCATCCTGAATGTATTAGCTCAAACTAGGCAAATAATGTTCGATGTCCTGCTTGTCCTCGGGCCAGGTTTTCTGAGAAGCCTGATTATAAACGCTGAATACCAGGACAGGACTGTTGTTAACCTCAGGCAAGGCAGGCAATTGGATGTGGTCAGTGAAATCAATTGCAGGAGTGAGAAAGGGAGAGGCTCTCCTGTGTCTGCAGCAGCAGCAGGCCCACGTGCAGCCCTTGCAGGCTCTGCTGCAGAGGTGGACGGGCTCCCAGGCATCCTCCTCACTGTGCCTGGGGACCCAGAGCCCAGCACAACCTGCAGATGCATTATGCCCTCTGCCTGAAAGCTCTGCAAGATCCTTGTCCTGCTTTGCACCAGGTCTTCTGGATATGCTGGGGGATGAGAGGGACTGATGTTCTGTGACCCTGATATCTCCTCTTAGCACATGTAAAGAAGAGGATGGAAGGGGCCATGTCTGTGTGATAAAACTATTCCTCTGGTTAAACACACAAAAGCATGCAGAGGGAGGCCAAGATATCTGCATGGGTCAGCAGGTTTCCAGGCAGAATTCCTCTCTGTCCAGGACAGTGGCAGTCTTCAGAAGGGTGTTTACATGTCCCTGAACAAACTTCTCTCACAGTAGCACTTGCCTGCTTGAAAACTTAGTGGGGTACATCTTAAGCAAGAGTTTCTCCTTCTTCTCCCTCCCTCCTTCTCACCTTCTGGACAGAAATGGGTCTGGTGGTCACCTCTCTCTTTTCTTGTCCTCCATTAGGCTCTGTGGATATCCCCCTTTCTATGATGAAAATGACTCCAAACTCTTTGAGCAGATCCTTAAGGCAGAGTATGAGTTTGACTCTCCGTACTGGGATGACATCTCCGAGTCTGGTAAGTACCTACTGCTGTTTAAATTGCAACAACCAGGCATGCATGTGTGCTATTGCACACATCCCCCCAGGCATGAAAATGCACCCTCCATCATGTTCGGAGCTCCTTTTAACAATGGGATTGTGCACTTCTTTTGGCTCAAATAGTCTTGGGAGTCTGTTTCTGCAGGAGACAAATTAAATACTGATTTGCCCAGCCACACACAAAGCACTAAAACATAGCTCAAACAGAAGATAAAGATGGCAGAAGAGTGTCCCAAGAAGAAAAAGCAGCTTAATTTCTTCATTGTATCCAAATGAAAAGCAGATTGTTAATGTGTCATTAATAATAAGGTGGCAAATGAGTTGCTGACGCTGCACTGCAGCTCCAAAGCAAGTCCTCAGTGTGTGCAGCAAAGAACCGAGAAATTAATGGCTTTCAAATGAGGCAGGTGAGCAAATTCAGAAAGTTGGAGGACTGTCCATGTGGGTGGATGTTCCCCACCCAGTGCAAGAGACATTTAACCCACAGTACCCCCCTGTCCCTGCTCCTGTCAGCCTGGCAGAGGGGCAGATACACCAATGTGTTACAGGCAGATGTGCCTAAAGGCTTCTGGCTCCAGCGTGGGTCCGTGTCGAGGGATGACAACAGGGGGCATTCAGCCTTGCACCTGCATGGGTCTCTGACACACTGTGTGGTCTCCAAGAGGTCACCCAAGCTCAGTGTCCTTGCTCTGTCCAACCCAGGGAAACATCTGCTACTTCATGCAGGAGAAGGAATGAATTCTAGGAATATTCCATCATGTAAAGATATCCCTATAAATACAGTTTTCTGATTTATTAGTGCTACTGATTGAGGCAGGGGAGATAAAAAATGAGTGTTTTTATTATAAAGATGATTATATATGCTCTTATCTCCACAGAGAGCATCATTTTATGCTGCTTACATCTGCAGTCCAGATATTGTTGTGATGGATTGCTCACAAATATATGTGATGAGAAGTTTTTTTAAACTAATAAGGATTTTCACAGAAAATATTAAAGTCTGCTGACAGACTCTTCTGCCTTGTGGGGAAAAGTCCATTACCTGAATCAGCACAAAGATTTTCCTGCCATATTTGGCTTTGCTGTGGCTCCTTCAGCTACGCTGTCCTGAAGCTGCTGGATGCACGCCATGCTGCAATCTCCCTTCCTTCCGTTATAGTGCCGATTAAAAACTCACTGCCTCCTGCTCCAGGGAGTCCATTTTCCATGCTAAATTCCTCTTAAATAGGCATCATGTCCTCACAGCTGTCCACATGTGTGACTGCTCGGAATGATCAACGTGAAGCTCCTCTTACTGTGGTGTCTGACATCCTCCCTCTCCACTCAGCTGACCAGCACCTCCAGTGGATGTGGCCACAGTCAGACCACTGAGATGATGCAGCACATGGCTGACCAGGGACTCAGGAGGTGGCAGGGTTGTACTCTGCTGACTCTGCATTATCCATCCCACTCCTAAATGCCTGCAGGAGTAGATGCCTTCAGCTTTTATCTGCTTCACTAAATAGCCTGGATTTGTCCTAAGTCACTTCGGTTATATCTCTACTAATACATAACAAATGACTCAGGACCATTTTCTTGTGCTATGGCCAGATGGCACTTGGTAGCCTGACCAGTGCTGTTGGCTGATCATGTGGCAGAGAACTGGGCATCAACTCTATTGCTTTCAATTATTCTCTCTTTTTTTTTTGCAGCTAAGGACTTCATTCGGAATTTGATGGAGAAGGACCCTAATAAAAGATACACCTGTGAGCAAGCAGCACGACACCCTTGGTAAGCAGCACTTGCTGCTCTGAAAAACCCTAGGACAGAGAGCAGCTTTTTACATTCATGGGTAGAAAGGGTTTTTCTGTCACGTATTGTACTGACCTCTACATAAGTCTGTGCTTTTATTCTTACAACCCCTGCCTTTGTCCTCCAGATTTTCCTGGAAAACTTTAATGGACTTTAATCTCATGCACCAACCTGTGTAAGGATTAGTAAAATGCTGAATTATGTATGTTGACTGTAGTTCAGCAGTGGGAAGTGCCAAAATTATTAAAGTGCTTTTAAGTTAGATGATGCCTTTGCATATGGGTGACCTCACCAACATTACCCAAGGTTTGTGTAGCTGGAACAAGGGTGATTCATGTACTTTTGACCAGCCCTGAGTGACTGAGAGCATCATCCCACACTACCAGCTGCACCCACACATGAGCTCTGGACCTATGTTTTTAAGGGCAGGGAAGATTATATATACAAGGTGAAATATTACTTTTGTTGCTATGAAAGCTGCAACAAAGAGTTAATGGCATGACATTTGCACCCCAGGTGTGCATTAGAATCTGTTTTTATACTGTCACAATTGTCCCAAATGCCACTTCCTTTTGCATTGTATGTGTGATAAAAGGAAATTTTGAGACATTAAATCCAGCTTTTGTGAGATGAAAAAAAACCCCAAGCTGTCTCTAAATGATACTGATGTGAAGCTTAGGAAATTAAATAAATCCATATTAGAAATGCCGAATAAACAATGGGAATGCAACTCCCAGTAGAGAGTGAGGTGACCATTTGTACAACTCAGAGACAGATTTTCCTAAGCCTTGCATCCAAGATACACAAAACATAAGCATCCAGCTCCTGGCCCTGCTACATCTGTGTTGGTTGCTGGAGTGCAACAAAGAAACGTGGCACTTGTAACACACACAGCTTCTAGGCCCTCTGAAGGGAACAAAATGATAAAAAGTGTTTTCATTTCTTTTTTTGTGTGGTTTTTTTTTTTTCTTTTGCATGTCATGGCCAAGGGCCAATGGAAACTCACAGACTGCTCCATAATTCGTACTATTTTCCACAGAATCCAATCCTCCATGTAAAAACAACACCCCAAAAGGGTTCTTCCCCATTTCTGTGGTGGGGGGTCATCTTCTTCTGCCAGGCTGACTTTGCCATCCAGTGGTTCATTTTCAAGAGTTCAGGTTTTTACACAGCTCCCAGCACAGCTCAGGGTCAGCCTTTGAAATGCTGGACATGCAAATGGCACTGCAGAAAGAAGGCTGAAAGTATTCACCATGTTTCCACTCCACACCCGAATCCACCTCCCTTTGACACAGAGACATCTTCCAGGAGATTGCAGGGCAGTTGTACTGAAAGCAAAGCATGGAGGTTTCCAAAGCTGTGCCCTCAGATCTGCCTCTGTCCTCCCCAGTGTGCTCATGAGCAACACCCCATGCCTCATTCCCCCTTGCTCTGAAAAGCTTCCTGTAACGTGGATGTTGCAGTTATGGACCTCTCTGGAGAGGGGTGTGCTGATTTTTTTCTGAGGGTTTGGATCCTGTAGTGATAAGTGCCTTTTTGGATAATCATGGCTGCTCACTCAGGTATTATCTGTTATTTTGGAGTGGTGATAGGATCTCCTTTTGCCAAAGCATTGCTCAAGGAGCATTTTCCACCCAGATTCCTTATGTTAGGAGGTAGTGAGGGTTTTTACTGTTTCTTTTCTCATTCTAGCCATTACATCTGTTGCAGTGACATCCTTTCCTTCTCTTGGAAGGGAAGGAAGGCTATTTCAGTCGAGGAGGAGGAGAGTTCTGTGCTTTGTCTCAGTGGTCAGCTGTGTCCTTCTCAACCTGGGCATATTTAAGTTTCTAGCAGCTCCAGGCACGAGTTCCTCTCTCTCAGGGTTGCATCCAGTGTTGCAGCAGTTGGAGACAGGGGTGCACATGTGCAGCCAGCAGAGAGAGGGTACCACACCCCCTTTTCTGATGAGCCTGGGTTTTTCAGTGTACATCCCCTTTAGCCACGTCACCTTCCACAGTGCCAAAAGAGCATCTTCTCTGTGTGTTATCAGGACAGAGGTACATGAGACTGTTGGCTTCAGAGCAGGCTGAAGTGGTCCTATAAATGATAGGTTTTTGCACAGTTCTTGCACAGCAAGCAGCCCTTAATGGCATCTCATAAAAGGTATTTTTTCTTGTCTGCACAAGTAACACAACTGGAGAAGCCTCTTTGAAGCCTAGAGTTCCCACAAAGCGAAACCCTGATGCCACTGAGGGTAATGGGAGTTTTGCCAGGCTTCAGTGAGAGTTGGGGTTTGTCTCCTTGTTTCACCAGCAGAACACAGGCCTCCCTGAGTCACTGTTGCTGTGCAAATGGTAGATAATTAATATATGTGGGGAGGTGGCTCCATGTAGTTACATTTTCCAGCTTTCCCTTTTTCTTCCTCCTGTGAAATCTTCCTCTGCAGTATCAGCAGGTCTGTCACAAATTAAGAAGAAATCTATCAAATCATGAGTACATAACACATGTTTTATAATCTGATTATGCTAAAAGTACTTACCTCTGCATACATGGCTACCTGGCCATGAGATTTTGTTGTTTTGATATGTAGTATTTGTGAAGAACAAACTGATTCTAAAATATACTTTTTATTTTAATCACCATGTTTTCATTAAAAGCTTCCAAACAGGGCTTGCAAGAACTGGATCTTGCGAAATACAACATTTGTGCCTTTAAGGTTAATAATGTCTTTGAATTTTGGGAAACTGCTCCAGACTAGACAGCTACTTGCATGACTAAATGTTTGCACAGGATCAAACCCTAAAAAAAGTAAATACTTCTTCCCAATGGCCCACTTTTCTGCAGTGTATCTGCTCACCACATGCCTACATATACGTGATGTTTTGCTATTTATAATCAAAAGGCCTTGGCAGGGGGATGGTATGTTAAACTCGGAGCTGGCAGAAAAGGAGGCTAATAATTGCAGTGAAGTATGGTAGCTGAAACAGTACAATATGTGAGACTTGTTGGTATAATGACCCCACCCCTGCGTGTCCATTTATACAGATATCTCCAGTTTAATATACAGGTGACTTATGCTTTCCACTGGAAAAGTTACTTATTTTATAGCATGTCTTTCAGTGAGGTTTGCACTGTTTATGGTGTGTTGCAAAGGTGCAGTGTTCTGCTTAGTTGTTCCCACTGTGACTTTTCAAAAGGGGAAAAAAAAAAGGTAACAAAAGAATGGGGTGATTTTGCTGCAGCTTGATACATTTTAATGTTTCCCTGGCTCATATTAAAGACAGCAATTAAGTTTATTAAATATATTACCATGTCAGAGCCTACATCCTGTTTAGGGCAGTGGCTCAGTCTGCAGTGATTAGAGGGGAGCAGCAGAAACCTGAGGACCTGTTTTTTCCAGCTATAAACTCATAGAAACATAGAATATCCTGAGCTGGAAGGGGGTCACAAGGATTTATAGAAGTGTGCTCCCCATCAGATCAAACTAGGTCCTGCAGCACCAAATTCAGCCTCCAGGCTTGGATTAGAGGGAAAGAAAACAGTGCTTAGAGGATAAGGACAAAGTCCAGCAATTAGGAAGCTAATACAGAAGTTAGAAGGGTTGCCATGAATTTATTTACTCTGTCATGCACTAACCAAGTGAATTTAAATGGGTTTAGGGCTGTGTGCTGAAGGCAGTGATGGCATCAAAGGCAATTTGAGACATCTAAATTAAAGGGTGATGGATTAATTGCCTCCATATAGAGACAGTAAATACATAGACTGTAGAAGGAGTGTGTGACACCACTTAGACACCAGTGTTGGCAGGTAGGAGTGTGGTCCTGGCCTTTCCCCATTGCTTGTGCAAAGGGAGAGAGGATCCTTGGGATGTGCCACCCATCCACGCCTTCATGGAGGAATCACAAAGCTCTGGCAAGGACTGAGCCTCTGCAGATTGTGACCATGACCCTGAGTGTTTATTATGTGCCAGAGAGCACAAGCCAGATAATAATTTCCACACAGGGAAAGGACATGGTTTACAAAGAGCTCAGTTCTCAGACCACATTGTTTGAAGTGTGAAAAGGCCTTCCTGAAGGGAACTGCTGATGTTTACAACATTAAATCAAACTCTTATCGAGTTCGTCCCTGCACTCTATTTATTTTGGAACCTCATTGATACAGTGTGTGTGTACTTATACATATGCATGGACATGTGTGTGTGTGTGTGTGTGTGTGTGTGTGTGTACGCACAGAAGAGTTATGATCCCCCAGCATTATCCATTACAGCTAACTCCATGTTTCCTGTCATCATACTCAGGAGTATTTCCAAGCACTCTTTGGCCAGCACAGCATTTGAGTTGGCTGCCTTCAGAAGGGGAGTTCTGAAAATAATGGTGGATGAACGGCTCTGCCTGCCTTTGTGGGCTGGAAGGATGAGAGAGACATTTGCTTGCAGCATGCTAATGAAGAACTGCCCAAAAGGAAATTTTCTGGTTTTGTCTTTAGATTTGTTAGTCTTTTGTTAGATGTTCCTCTCAAAGCTTAGAAGTGGTATGGCCTGATAAATTGGTGTGTGAAGTTTGAAGTCAGCTAGAGAGCTAAAATAAATTAGATACTATGAAATAATATTTGATTGTTAGATTAGATTCCTCTTATGTGCAGGATTGGATTTGCTATGGTTATTCATGAGAAATACCCTTCTTAGCTTCAGTGGATGTGTTTGGGAAGGAGAACCATCACTCTTGGTCTTTTGGTATCCAATTCTGTGCATTGAGACAGTTAAATATTTACTACTGGATGTAAAACCAGCTTCAGCATGAAGTTCCCCAAAGCATTGTTAGGATATAGCTGCTTTCAGGTGCTGCAAAATAGGAATCCAGAGAGAAAATCCAGGTTCCACTTAGACTAATCAGTCCTTGCCCTATTCTGGGTGATGCTCAGCACGATAACAGATAATGCATTATTCTGATTTGTTTAATTTTATTATTGTATATGTGTGTGGTAGGTAGAAGCAATGTCATTTACTGGGCCAACTAGTACAGTTGGTAAAAAAAAATCAGTGCTGACACAGTTAACTTCAAAGTTAACTGCAAAGCCAGAAACTATTGTTCAGGAGTAGATAAGCATCAGTCTGATCAGCTCAAGTTGATTACAGTTTCTCAGTGAAAATGGACCTGATTTCTGCAGGCAAAGGATGTGTTGTGTTAGGGAGGGAGGGAGAAATAAATAAAGAAAAAAATATACTAAAAGATACATTAAAAATTTACTATTTTTGTTCTAAAAGAAAAAGTGAGATGGTTTATAGCCTATGGGCTTGGAGAGTTAGGGAAATGTGGCAGGGTAATTATAACATGCACTAAAACCAGTATCTGTTAAATTTCATTCATTCTCTTCTCAGCAAGGGAACCGAGGTTCGTTATTAAATACATTCGGTGTAGATGTGGATGCTCATGACACCCACTACAGGGTAGATCTCTGTGCCCAAAGCATATCTCACTTTTCTTATCTACCAGTTGAGAGTACAAAAGATGTGACTTCTCCCTGCTCACCTCCACCTTTTCTGTGTCCTGAAACCCCCACATCTCCAGCAAAGCACCCAACAGAGAAGGGATGTTAACATTGCTCATTTTCCTAGAAGTAAAACTATACTACAAACACTACAACACCATGAGTATTTCATAAAAGTTACGAAATCCTCCAAGTGCAGAACACAGTCTGAAAGCTCAGTGCTCGTGTTACAGCATTGCAGGATTAACAGGGTGGTTCTTCAAAGGCGGCTTGGAGAACAGTCCCATTCCTGACTTTGGCTGCCAAGGCTGCATTCTGAGGCACACCATTCAGCATACCAGCACGTGTTTGAACAGCTCCTGCTGCACTAAATCAGCCCCAGCAGTGCTGTTATTTCCTGTGATTAAAAACTATCATCTGAAAAGTGCTAATGTTGCTGAAGAGACCTTAGATGTAGGATGGTTCCACTGCTGTAGCATCTGGGGGTTTCACGGGATGTCTGTCCATCCCCTTGTGAAGTAAATAAATACAATTCTGCCTATTTGGAGAATACCAATACTGTCTTGGTATTTGCCCAAATACCAAGAGTTTTTTCCTGGAAATACAATGACTGCATAGTGAACATAGAGTTAGGGGTGGTAGAAGGCTGTTTGTGAGCTATTGAAGCCAGCAGTTTCTTATTGAAGCCATAGCATTTCAGAAAATAACCCTGAAACTAAAAAAAGAAAAAAAAAATATTAGATACATGTGGAGAGAGAGAGAGAGAGAGAGAGAGAGAGAGAGAGAGAGAGAGAGAGAGAGAGAGAGAAAACCTGTATTGGAACAACACACCCAATCAAAAGCTTCATATGGTGAAAGTGTATTTTCAAATCCTTGTGGAGACTGGCAAGAGTGATCTTCTGGAAGAGCTGGCAAGGGCATCGTGCCCCAAGAACTTGTTCTGTCTATATTTCCAAAATAAGATTTGACAGGTAGGAAACAGGATCTGTTCTTATAGAGTTTATTAACCAACTTGTTTGTAAAGCAAAATGCATCATTAGCTTTGGTGGAAAAAATGTCCTTTGCAAGTGTAAGTGAATTTTCTGTCTTGGTCTTTTCTCAGTTACTGAAGGGATGGGTTGGCTTGTAGTTTCTTCTGAGATCTGTAGTATGATGGCCAGTGCTCCCAGCTGATGTGTGTTGAGGACCCCTGCCTTCACCAAGGAGGTGTTCTTGGACAGAGCAGAGTGCTCATGACATTTGGAGTGACTCTCACTAGCGGTTTGCATTCCCACCAGGAAACTCTTCTAGGGCCTCTCTGGGAGTGGGGGTTGCTTGGGGTCCATCAGGGTCTGTGCTGAGCCTGGCAATATTCACTGTGCAGGACAGAGGATGGAACAGTGAACATGATGCTTAACCCAGATAGAGCCTCACAAAGCTTTTGGTCACCTGGCTGCAGTGGGAAATCCAGGAAATCCAACTTGCCTCCCTGTCAGTGGCAGATGTGATCAGAAGGAATCATCTTCAAAGATCTGAAGATCATTCCGTTCTCAGCCAAACACTTCCCTTTCTCATCAACAGCACAGAGATCCAAGAGAGGAAGTCAAGTGCCATTTGGGAGCCATGCTTTGCCCAGTTCTTCTCTCTGCTCAAGGCAGAGGCTACTTGGCAGTGGCAGTGAGATGGGGCCCTTCCCAGCTGGATGAGAGATACCCTGAACCCTGCTCCTTCCTGCCCACAATCCTGGCTCCAGCACTCTTGAATAACCCAATAGAGATGAGCTCAGCTCCAGCAGGATGGGACTGGTGGGTCTCCACTCTTGAGACATGAGGGTTTAGTCCTTCCTCCCAAGATTGAGTCATTGCTCTCATATCTCTGATGAAGATCCTGGGAGATTGTTGCCAGCAGGAAGGCAGGCCCAGTTTGGAGAAGGCTGGTCTCAGCAGTTCTTGGATGTACCATGGACATGAAGGCAGAAAAAGCAGCATGTCCTTAGAGGAACAGAGTTACAGTTTGGAATGATGTGGGCAAAGCAAAAGGGATGCCTTCAGTACCCGGGACACATAAATGGAAGCAGCAGGCTGGGGTATGTAAGCAGAATTTCGTCTTTTAAGAAGCACAAAGTAATGCTGCCATTCCACTGCCTTAGTTGGAAAACAGAGAACAGCTCGGGTACCGCCCTCTAAGGAAGATGTGGACTAGCTGGAGAAAGTCCAGAGGAGCTCACTAGATCAGAGGATTAGAAAACATGAGTTATGAAGAAACAGTGAAAGAATCAGTTTGTTTAGTCTAGAGAAGAGAAGACTGAGAGAAGTCATGATAACAGTCTTCAAATATGTGAAAGGATGCTTCAAAGACAAAGGGAATAAACTATTTTCCATGTCTTCTGGGACATAGTGAGGCACTGGAATAGGTTTCCTGACAAGTCTCCATCTTCCAAAGATCTTTAGGGACTGGTTATTCATATATTTGTCAAAACTATTTTGACAGAGATGGGGTGGGCAGAAGGACTGGATGATGGCTGAGTTCCCCCAGACCTTCTGATTATCCTGTTGCAGCTTCCCAGACTGGGATACTCTGGTTCTGATGGATTATTCAATATCTTATAATTTTTTATTGCTAATGGACATTGTTTTTCTGAAAAAAACAATGTGGCTAAAAAAATTGATTTCTGAAAGTATCACATACAACATAGAAGGTAATCTTTGCCTCCTTGCATCACCTACATTAGACAGCACTAATTACCCCAGCACATGGCCCAACATCAGTTCGCTATGGTGCCTGCTCTTCCAACAGATCTCAGGCCTTGAGGAGTTAAATGAATCAATAAAATCCCCTTGAAATAACCGAGTTTAGTGAAAATTCGAATGTATCTTTATCTGTTAAAGAAACTGCAAGATCAATCAATTTTTTTAGGTTAAGTGTTGCTCAGCTCTTTGTGCAGCCTGTGCTGCTTTAGTGAGTGTCCATGTATCTGCTTTACTGTAAATCTGCATTAATCATGATGAATGACTATGTGCATTGCAGGGTGACAGGAAAATCTCTAGTGCAAACAGAAATCAGACAGGTTGGAGTGGCTCTGGAAGCTTCTGCATAGCTGAGGCTAAAAGTAGTCTCAGCTTGTTGATGTTAAATCTTTGGATGTAAAGAAAAAAATAAGGTAGAGTGTCTTCATATGAGGCTGTAGTGGTGATAGAAAGCAGCCATGCACCAACAAAATCAGCCTGTACCTCTTTGTAGCTGCCAGACCTACAAGCCTTATCTACACTGGCTTTTATTGCCCCAGATTTTCCACCACAGCTGCCAGCAGAGACAGCCATGGGAAGTTTGAGCCCCTGTGTGAATGAAATCATCATCACTGCAGGTGCAGTCACACCTGGGACCAGCCTCTCTGCTGAGGAGAAAAAAATAAGAGTATTCAAGGGGAGGAAAAAATCACTTAAAATATCCCTGCTCTGTCCATTTCAGGATCGCTGGTGATACAGCACTCAACAAAAACATCCACGAGTCGGTCAGCGCCCAGATCCGGAAGAACTTTGCAAAAAGCAAGTGGAGAGTAAGTGACCCATCCTGAGGGCTGACACCAACACACAGCTCTGCTGACACAGTGCACCCCTGCAGCAGGCTAGTGCTTTCCTCACCCAAAATTGTGGTCAAAGTAGTTGGTCCAGGCTTAGGTTACATGACCCTGCAGGGCCTTTCATACAGGATGGTGTTCACCAAGTACCAGACACAATGAGTGGGAGAAATGGGGCTGGGGCTGCTCACAGCTAAAGCACCTGTGGTTATATATGGAGTAGGGTCAGCACTACACAGGGACATGAAGAAATGAGTGTTGGGGCAGGGATGGATTCATCAAATACAACTTTTTTGTAGGCTGCTGCATCCCAGCTCAGCACTAGGAGGACAAAGTTTTGGTAATGCTGTTTCTAGCTTAGAAACTAGAAACTGGGAAAAAATTGAAAGACAACAGGCTAATTCCCTTCTGACACTCTGAGCAGCCAGGAGAAGAGCACAAGTAACCCTTCTGCCTCCAATTTTTTTATTCTCTATTTCTTCCTTGCTGTTTCTCTCCAGCAAGCGTTCAATGCCACGGCGGTTGTGCGGCACATGAGGCGGCTACACCTCGGCAGCAGCCTGGACAGTGCCAGTGCCAGCGTGTCCAGCACCCTCAGCCTCGCCACGCCGCTCCCCGACGCAGCCACACGGAAAGATTGTGAGTAGCCAACATCCCGGGAAAGCTCCCGCCTCAGCAGCAGAGCAAATCCACGGGATCCCCGTTTTCCTTTGACCCCCAGGCTGCAGTCCTCGCTGCTCATAGGTTTGGCTTTGTGCAAGCAGGTGTTTAGAATAAGGACTTGAAATGGGCCTAGGCCGTCATTTTTGGCTGGCCAAAAAAATAGTGTTTCAATTGGAAAGGTTTATGCACTAAAAAAAAAAATGAGGTTTTAGCTTGGTGATTTGTGAGTGAAAAACACAGTTTCTTGTGGAGAAAAAGGGCTTTCACTTGGGAAAAAGACCCAGACCCTCCCAGCAAGGAGGTTTTGTATTTGGTTGAAATCTGAAGAAGTTTACTCAAACTTTATGTTTGAGTTCACAGTATTATTATAGAGCATTTTTCTGTAAAAATTACCTTACTTTCCATTTCCATTTTCCATGGAGAAGATTGATCCTACCAGTCAGACCCACCTTCCCACTTCTGGGGCCAAGTTAAGCTCCTGCGAGAAGAGGTTCATTCATCTGAGCAGGAGTCAGACTCTGTGCACCATGGTTGAACTTGGCCCTCTGCCATGTTTGTTTTGTGCTATAATTGAGATTTGCAAGCTACCCCATGGACTCAGATGTTTGGGCTATGTATTTTTTCTGAATTCCAGGGGAGGGGACATGGCAGTGAGGGGACTATTTGGAAGACAGAAATGTGTCCTTTGCCATGAAGCCTATATATTCTCTGGCTTCTGAGCATTTATTTTATTCTCTTCTGTCCATCTGTAGAGATTTTATATTGTGAAATGGAGGGATGTGAACTTTACAATTGGGGAGGATTACTTTAAAATGCAACACCAAAAAGAAGTGCTGATAGCTTTTGGTATTGCCATTCAGTGCTTTGCTGTGGTCTGAAGTCATTGCTAGACTATACCCTGCACTATTCTGGAGCTGAAAGCACCTATTATTCAGGATGGATTTCAGCTAGTGCTGCTCTCTGCTTCTGCCACCCCTGCTTGCCACCCCCTGCTCCTTGACAAGGACATGCCATCAGCCACAGTCCTCTGGTTCTGTGTGGAAGCTGTGTTTCCTCTTGCTGTCATGGGCACGGTTTCCCCTGTGGCTGGAGTGGGTTCTGCCTTCTGGGTACTCTGTGAGATGTTTTTTCATCCTGTGCTGTGGTTCAGCCAGGGTAGAGCCCCTTCCCTCTGCATCAGGCTGGGCCAGATGGGGAGTCATACTCAGTGTCCAGTTTGTGATGCCCAGTGCCAAATCCTATGGCTGCTGCTAAAAAAAGATCACTGTGCTCCTGGCACATACCTGGCACCTGCAAAGGAGCAATGCTGACCTCCCTCAAAGCACTTCCAGCCATGCACTGGCCATGCAGCAATGTAGAAAACCCCCTACATGAGAGAAACATGACTTGATTTTGGTTCCTGCTGCAGTATGGCAAGGCTGGACCCCAGTCAGGTCTAGAGCATCTGATGCATGCTTTGCTGCTAAACTGGTGGGTGATTAATCTCCATCCATCCATTTGATTAATCTAAAATGATGTTAATTAATGGCAATGAGTAGTCTGTAAAGTGTTAAAACATGTATGAACAGGAAGAGTGGGAAGAGAAAGAGGTCTGTTTAACCACTACAGAACCAGGAGGCCCCTGTACAGAATGCAGCCATATTTTGCAGTGGTGAAGACAATCAGGACATGAAGGATTAAAACAGATGTGTTAAGATACAATGAGTTTTTACCTGCCAGAAATACAAGGCAGAAAAATAATCGAAGATTTCCAAGCATCCCAGGTTAAGTCCAGCTTGGCAGACAATGCAGAAGACTTTTCCTTCGTCAAAGAAAGAGTTTAAAGAGTTGGAGATGCTGGAGCCCCAGAGAACCAATGAGGAGAGCCAGCAGCAAATACAAGGAATTAAGAGGAAGCTAACATACCAAATACATTCCACCCAGTACCTCCTGGTAGGAAAAAGGAAATCTCTGAGGTCTCTGTCCTGCTTCTCTTTTCTCAGTGGTTTTCTCCATGTACAGATTCCTTGCACAAGAAAGATCCCATGCAGCAAGTTACATGATCCAGCTGTGCCACCCTTACACAATAGAATGCTGCCTGATGCTGTTATTAGACACTTAGTGAGCACTGCAGATAGTTTCAAATGCAGCAATTTCACATCACTGAAGACATTTAAGTATGGCCTTTTCTTGAGAGGAGGTTTCATTAGGCTGCATCCAAAATCTCTGTAGTAGAGCAGAGCAGAGATCAGGCATTAGGCTGGGTCATGCTACCTGCCAGGAAGAGGAAGGGATTCCTAATGGAATCAGTCAGGATTTCTCAAGTGTATTGGCCTGATTCTCCTTCCATGGCTGATTTATTCAATTTAGTCATGATTGGACTTCCTAGATTACTTATAGGTCCTAGAGCTCTGTGTTTTAAGGTTATAGATAAATTGCTGTTTGGGAAGCCAACCTGTCAAATGTCAATGGGAAATGGGATATGGCCAAGTGTAGGTACAGCATAGTCATCCTTGAGGTTGAAACACCACCTTGAAGCGTGGAAAAGTAGTTAAAATTCCTAAAAAGTATCAAAAAGATCTTGAGGATTCAAAAGGACATGCCAAACTCCAGTCTGAGAATATATTAATATAGGTTTCATCCATCTTTTATTCACCAGTCTGGAAAAATGAACTGTATTTCTAACGACTCTGAGCCTGCATCTTAGCAGATCAAGGTGACCACGCCAGATCCCCACCTGACAGCTTTTCTTGCACTGGAATACTGGTACTCAGGAGATACTCAACTCATGTCAACCTACATCTCAGCTGAAAGTCCTGGAGACATCCTAGAGAAGCCTGGAGCAATGTGAGCTGTCACTAGAGTGATGTCCAAGTCACACAAATTTACATTCCCTCCAGATTTACTGAAACTCAGCAATGGATTTGATGCACTGTACTTCTTTATCAGCAGCTTCCCAGGATACCTGGGGAACTGTGTTTAGTGCACGGTCTGTTCATTTAGCTAGATGGCCATGATGAGACGTTTCATCATCTTTAATGTGCCCAGGAGGAAATTACTGCAAGTACAATGCTGGAGGGATTTTTGAATCCCACCACTCTTTGTCTTCAGGTCTGGAAATGTGGCATCGGTGTGGCTGAACCTGTACCAAAGCTGGACTTTGACTCACTGTGAGATGTGTGTGCACTGCTGATGGTGGCAGTAGGTGAATGACCATGGGCAGAAGATGCCCTGTGGAGGTACCCAGCCAACCCACCACTGCAGGAAGAGCAGCAGCCCCTTCTCCAGCTGCAATCCTCTCTGCTCCATAGCGTGCTACGAAACAAACTCAGCTTTGCCCAAGTTCCCGCCTCCAAAAATAACATTTCTAACTGTGTTTCTGGCTTTCCTTTTAGGTATGTCTCCATCCACTCTCTGTAGTTTTGTTTCATCTACTTCTTCAGGCGTTTCTGCGGTAGGAGGGGACCGGAGACCCAGACCCACCACAGTGACCACAGTGCACACAGGGAGCAAGTGAGCGCCGGGGCGGCGAGCAGCGGGCAGGCGGCGGGGCTGGCAGGCGGCCTCGGCACCGTCCCACCCTGCTCGGCCAAGGACTAGAAGAAAGAAGATTTTTTATGGCCATATTTTATACTGCAATTCTGAAATGTTTCATTTATCACAAACTGCAATGACTCCAGGAGGAACGGAATCTAACAGTCTCTGGTGCTGTACATATATATATATATATACATATATATATATGTATATAAATATATATATGTATGTGAGTCTAGCAATGTTCTAAATAATGAACACTCATTCTTTCCCCCAGTGATTTACTCTTTTCTCAGTGTAGGTAACAGTTTATGTTGTATTTTTTTCCCATTAACTACAAACATCTCAACTGGATTATTTAAATAGAAATACTTTTCTGAGCATTATTTTTTTTTTCTTTTAAAAATTACTTCAAGTAATGTCCCTCTTCCAGTTTGCTGAGGGATGGGCTATTTCTGTAGGTAGGAATTGGTGTTAATTTTGCAACATGGGAGGATTTCAATGGCATGCCATTTCTTGCTCCTCAAATTGGACTGCAAGTCTGTCTGGCTTTAGCAGAGCTGTTACTGCTCAGATTAAGAAACTGCTGCTTTTCCCCCCATCCTCCTCCTTGAAAGCCATGGGGAGAATTAAATTGCCACCAGTTGGGAGTCAGCTCATCCTTGGCCTCATTCCTGTGGTGCTGGGGATCAGCACTCTTGTTTCAGAGGAAAGGCAGGTACATGGTGTCAGGCAGGAGCTGATCAGAGCTGTGCAAGGGAAATGACAGAGCATGGTCTCATCCTGCATCTCCCATCTCCTTTGAGTCGCTGTGTGTTGTGAGCAGAGGGGAAGAAAAGGAAGATATGGGGCTGGGAATCATTGTGCTCTGCCGCTGACTTGCTGCGCTGCCCTCAAGCAAGACATTTAATTCACCAGCCTCTGCACAGTGTGGCCTCTGGCATGGGGTGCATCCAGCCCAAGGGCTTCATGGCAGAGGTGCTGAGCACCCACAACTCCTCAGGGCCTTGCCTGGCATTGCTGATGCTTAGCACTTCCCAGAGTGGCCAAAAGTGGGGAGAGAAGAGGCGTGAAACCCTCTAAAGCATTGGCAGGATCTGGTGTAGGGTAGCTCCATCATGCTCAGGCTGAGGGTTGACAAGGAGCACTGAGCTGGGAAAGCAGGACCTTGCTGAAAGGCACAGGCAGTGGAGGCAGTGGTGGCACTGGCTCTCCCTCCTCCCTGGAAGCTCATACACCAAAGCAAGCCCTGTTTACCCCTTTTTTAATGACTGAATGCGTGCACTTCCCAGGCTCTTTGTGCTGGTGCATTGCACAGGAGCAGCCACCATGGCTGTTGTGCTGCTGTGCATTAAAGCACCTTGGAACAGAGACGAGAGCGAATTTGGCCAGATTTGCCAAAGGGCTCCCTCCAGGTTACCTCAATGAAATTCCTATCTGTGATTTTGCTTTGAGGGGGTGAGAAGGGAGGCAGGTGGCAGAGGCAGATGCCCTTCACTGGGCACTCTGAGCCCCTCACATCCCAGGCAGGTCCATCCCTGCCAGAGGCACAATTCCCTGCAACGTGCTCTGTTGCCACACTTGCCTCATTTATTCTGCACAAGAAATTGTGAAAGCCAGTCACAGACAGAGCTGAATGTATCAGGCAGTAGTGCCTGTGCTGGGAAAAGCCATAAGATACATATTTTTCATTGAGCCTTCTGTGTCCTTCTCCAGCTTTAGTTGGTTGGCTTCAGCCTGCAGAGTCAGGATTTCATCCATCGTACTAAAAAGAAAGCTGGGGGGAAAAAAGCTGGAAAAGCAGGTGGCAGTGAGCACTGACTCAGTTTGAAATAGCCACTCCTTCAGTGGCACATAGAGCTGTTGCACCAGATCTCTAGTTTCCTGTGTGTTAAGCTGTTCCCTGTTTTCAGGGGGCTGTGGCACATCTGAGTGACCCGCTGGGAACCCCAGTGCACCCCACAGTGCTGCAGCTGGCATGGATGCTCACACTGAAAAGGCTTTAACTTCAATTTCTCATTTTAGGAAAGAGAGCAGATACTGAACTGCTGGGGGTTTATAGCAAAACTCCAAATAATTTTCACAGTGAAGATTTCTGACCAAGACTTGGGCAGACTGAGGGGCAGGGGATCTCCTTGCTGCAGGTCACACTCCTGTCCCCATCCCATTGCCACTGCCACTGCTACCATATACTTTTTATCAGCATTTATATCTGAGCTCTTCACATCTGCTGCAAAAACCTCAAAACACGAGTATAACACAATTTAAACTCAGTCTAAGGCCACTTTACCATCCTGAGTAAGGAAGTTTTAGTTTTGAGAGACTCCAACTCCAAGAAATTAAAGGTATTTTCACACACACACACACACACACACACACGATTTCATAAGTCCAGCTGGCCCTGTTCTGCTCCTGTTGCAGGCTGTAAATACACAGTCTCCCAGTTTGGCATCAATGGAGTTCCCCACATTTACATACATGCAACCAGAAGCAGGATTTGGTTAGGGAATAATTTTGTCTTTGTAGAGCAGTTTTAAAGGTTAGGGCTCAAGTGTTCCCTCTGCGCCTCCTCTTCTGAAGCCTGAGGTCTGGTTTGAACTTGACCTCAGCAGTTGCTGTGGGCACTGATTAAAATACAGCATCCAAATGAATCTTGCAGAAAAAAGCAAATGGATTTCCATCTGCAATACAAAGAGCAGTGACGGGAGCAAAGGCAGACATCCTGTCCTGCAGCTGGGGGTTCCCATGCACTGGCTGTCCCTCCGTGCTGGATGCTTTATGTGGGTTTTTTTGTTGGGAGGGGTATTCTTTCCTTCCACTGTTGGAATTGGTGTGATTTGGCTGTGTTTCTGCAAGTAATATTCTGCCTTAGTTGTGTAATTTATCATCGTTCTCTTCAGCTTGCTGTCAGCTGCTGGGATCTTAAGAAAGAGAAACTCTTAAGAGCAGAATTGTTTCTTTGTGTTACAGTTTTGGTGGTGGGGAGCTCCTCTATTGTATCGGTCAAACACAGCTGGAGACCTGACCAAGGTTCACCAAATGCTTAGAGACCTCTCCTGAAGCATCACTTGGTTAAAACTTCTCAGTTTAAATCTGGGTAAATTTGTTAACAGGGGTGACTTGGAAGCACCCAGGCCAGATTTATGGGGGGGCTGGAGACATTTGCCCCTTGGCAGCACAACCTGATAGGGCAAACACTCCAGCCTTGCTTGCCAGGGATGCTCCAGTGCTTTTGTGTGTCCTTCCCCTGCCACAGCCCAGCTCTGCTCAGCCATGCTCACAGAAGAAGGCAAAGCTGGAGAAATAATGTGGGCATGGGGAGAAAGCTTCAAAACAAATCTCCAGCTGGCCTTGCCATGAAGGAATAGGTAGAAAAATCACTCTGGGCTCTTTTCCAATTAACTGTCCTACTAAACAATCTGTGATTTTGCTGCTTGCATGAGGACTTCAGCCTGGACTTTGTTTATTACACTTTTCTGCTTTACTTTACTAGTACCGATGTGTTTTTCCTTTGTAACTTGTTTTCCTCCGCTCCTTCCCCTTCTTTTTTTTTTTGCTTGCAGCTTTGATTGTTGATTTTTACCTCCAGAGTCACAGAGGCCATCTCTGATGCCAACAGCAGTGCTCTTGCTGGGAAAACAAAACAAAACAAAAATCCAGAAAAGCTCCAGCTGGCCCCTTAGCCTGCAGAAGAAGTTGTGAGGACAGGCTGCCCGTGAACTCTGTGAGCTGAAAGTCAGTACTGCAGTGGCAGGGGCTTCTGCTGATGATTTTGCATGTGACTTCATTCCCAGTGCATCCTAACTCTCTGCTGGATCACCCCTCCTGCAGCACCAAATGGATATTGGCCCTGCAGCACAGCTAGTGGGGAAGTAGGAGTGTGGGGAAAACCTGGCAGTGTTGCTTTCTTGAGACTGTGTCACTCTGCTGCTGCTGCTGTCTCTTCTGTCCTGGTTGCTGTTGTACAGGTGCCATTAGAGTAGTGGGTAAAAAAAAAAAAAATTGATAGGATTTTACCTATGCCTCGTGTGTCTGTTATGGTTGTGGTGCCGAAATAAAACCAAGCAATGATGGAGGTTCATTCCTGACATGAATCAAACCACAAAAAAGGGGTGTGAGCCCACTGGTAGACATCTCCATCTAGTTCTGCTGTAAGCTTTGGAGAGGGGTTTCTGCTGTGTGTGTGTCCTGCATACTTCCATGGCTATTGACAGTATTTTTTTTTTATTACCAGTTCTTTTGGGTCCCTGCCTGGTTCTGAGGAAATTCAGGTCTTTTCATAAGTTTTTTTTCTGTCCTAGGGCCAGCATAACCCCTGGTGTCAGGCTTTTCTCTCCAAACCCTCTGCAAACCAGAACATGGGCCTCCAGGGTGCCCATGAAATGCAGTAGCAGCTGGCCCCAAGGCTGTCCCCTTCCTATTTTTAGGGAAGCATACTGCCAGAGAAAGCCAGCTAGCTTTCAGCCATTGGCAAGCAGAGAGGATATTGCCCTTTGATGTGAACTTGGCATTAACTAGATCAGCTTTAGGGAAACCTGTGCTATTACTTTCTTCTTTGATAACAGCTCCAGCCCTGAGCAGCACTGAATGAGCACCAGATAAAAACACTAGATTGACTTTGCCAGCAAGATCATGCAGGCTGTAGCCTGTTACTTTTGCTCTTTCCAAAGAATCAGGGGATTCATCTGCTGGCAAAATAACAGTTTCTAGGCTGAGCCCCAAGGTACAGAAGTAGCTTCCATTCAGCATGTGGAAATTCTCATTTGATGCAATTACTCATGTTCTCGCTCCCATGCATGCTTACCTGTCTGAACTGGGCCCTGAATGCATCCCAGAAATTACTCATGGGAAGGGAGTTTTGCCTTCCTTATCATGCTTATTTGCACCAGAAACTCAAACACTCATTGAAACAAGAAGTAGAAACACACACAGAGACTATGGTATCCAAGGAAAACAGCATTAAGACCAAGAGTGGAGGTTTAGTTGGCAAATCATGGTCAGCAATGCCTGAGAGAGGGAACAGCAACCTGCTCACAAATGCTGCAGGGACAAGAGTTTCCCCTGGTAAACCAGTCATCCCATATTTCATGCTCAGCAGCAAGTTTTCCCCAGTCCCTTTTGTTTTCCCTCACATCCCTGCAGCCAGGTCCTGCCTTCCCACCCTGTCTGCGGGGTGCTCTGGTCTCGGTGACACACGTGTGTGTGTGTGCCTATGCACATTGTGACCCCAGGGATCACAGATCCCTCTGCTGTCCCAGGGGTTGGTCCAGCATTTTTGGTCTGACTTTGCACGGTTGGGTCAAAGCTGTGTAAATAGTGTTTGTGGTGGAGGGCAGAGACTCTTTAGCCCAGACTCTGGTTTTCAAGACCCCCTTCCCCACCACAAACAGTACCACTTACCTGTCCAGGTAGCTTTTTTTGGTTTTTTTCCCTCCTCTTCATAAATGCTAAGGTCAGTTGAATGGCTCTTACAGTTTTTCCATACTCCAGAGTGGAATCAGGGCATGTGCATTGGCAAGCATTGTGAAAAAACACTGCTGAACTAGTGATGGCATCAACTGTCCAATAAATGCATGATACTGCACTGCATGTATTAAACTGCTGTTCACTGTTTCTGTATTTCCCGAGCCTTTTCTTTATGCACATTCAACCCAAACTTCTCTTTGAGGGAATTACTTCTATGTATTGCTTTTAAAGGACTCAATGTATCTGTAACTCGAATCCATTGTTAAGTTTAAGTAAATGCAAAAGCTGATGTTTTGTAAACAAGATACTGCAAAGCCTGGTAATGTATTTTGTCTTTCTGTTGAATGCTCTGCAGCATATACACAGAGTCACCATCCAAAACAGCTTAAAATTGTGCAGCAGTCACATACACAGATGTAGAAACAGGGAGCCAGGGAGGGGAGAATCCCTTTTTAAATACAACACTTACAAATTTTATCTGCATAAAAAATTCTTTCCCTGGGTCACTAACGCTCAGAGCTACCAAGAAACATGTTGGTGTGTTTTGTTTTTTCTTATTTTGGTTTGTTTTTCCTAATGAAAATTCAGATTGGCTCACGGAATTCTTAGCATTTTTCTCTTCCTACACAATAGTTCTTTCTCACCTGTTGCAGAATGAACTGCATTTTGGGGACCAAGATGCTGGGATTCTTTGCCTGCACAAAACAGTGCGGAGACTTGAGCTAAACTATCCCATCTTTTCCAAAGCATCACCACCTAAATACTACTGTTTAATCCTTGTACCTCCAAGTAATACCATTTATTCATGGAAGAGTCTGGTGTGGTACTTTCCCTTCTTCCATGTGGAAAGCATGCCCTTGCCTTCTCTTCCCTCAGTCATTGACCCATTTTCATCGGTGCAGGTCTTTCCAAGGCAGGGTACAGGACTGACTCCATGGCACTTTTCTTAGTTCCAGCCCAAACCTCTTGTGGCATCAGCAGGGCTTTGGTCCCAGCTTCTGAGTGGCTGCTGTGTGGAAGATGCTCGAGTTCCCAACACTCAAAGCAGAATCACCTGCCAGGACTAGGAAGTTGCTCTGTGTTCCTGGCAAGGGCACAGCAAGCAGCAGGGCTGGAGAGCAATACCATGCTGGTGGCTAAAAACTGGGAAGTTGCTCAGTCCTTGGAAATTATGCTCCGTGGTGGCTGAAAACACCAAGAAGTCTTGAACCCACCTTCAAGGCTGGTGCTCAGCCAGGGCTGTGCCATTGCTGAATCACTGGCAGCACAAGAAATCAACAATTACAGATGTAAACTATAAAGCCTGAGTTCAGATTGCTGAGGCAGCACCTAGTGCAAGGCTCCATGAGGAGGTGGATGTATGCTGTGTTTCCTGGTGGGAGGGAGCTCCTAGGGGGTTGTTCAGAGCAGCTCTGAGCTTTTCCATCTCTCATCTTGCATCCCCTGAGCCCAGCATGGCATCACACATGCTGAGTCTTGTTAGATCAAGCATGACCCCCAAAGTGAAGAGTGTGGAAGGTGGCAGCTCAGTCGGTGCGACTCATGTTTCTGGTCAATGCAACACCAGTGACCTGCTGTGCATTGACCTCTAGTTGAGAAACAACATTTTGGTCCATTTGGGCCTTCTTTTAGATAGATATCTTATTTGAGCCAGCAAACAGTGAGAAAAAAAAAGCCTGATCTGCCCAGAGTAGTGACTCCCAAATATCCCCAACTGCAGAACATCCCTCGGTTGACTTCTAATGAAAATGCAAGCATGTTTTCTACAAAGGCTTAAATCTTAATCAAGGAATGTCAGTGTGCCTAATATTGCAGGTCTTGTGATACAAGTTCATAACAGCATCCATGTCAAAAAAGAAGGGAGAATGTGTATTTACTCCATGCATGTATTAAGGCATCGCAAAAGTTTTAGCTGCGTAATGAGTTTGCAGTTCTGCAAATTGTTAATGGGGCTACATCGCAAGTGGTTCTCTGCCTTGACAATCATGTATACATATCGAGATTTCTATCATAATGACAATTTAAAGGGATGACTAATTGTTTTCCTCCAATAAATCCGATTAAACCAGCCTGATGTGAAGTCTGATGATTTTGAGTGCATGGGTCTCCACCCACATGCAAGAAAGGGAGTGAGTAAATTCTGTGGCTGCTCCAGTGCCCTGTTGTGTTTGATGCAATGATGTTCCTTTATGTCCCAAGGGAGAATAATAATATTTTTTTTCTCCCCAGTTCACTCCATAGGGAAGTGAATAAAAAGGATGATTTGTCCTTCAGATGTTTCCTAAAGCTGTCAATGGAAGTGGTGTTCAATGCCAACATATGGAGACATTACTGTCTGCTGGGCACTGAGAATATCTGTGCAGGGCTGGGGAAAAGACATGTACTTGTTGGAGGCTGCTACACTTTTGAGTTGGTTCTGGTGACTTTCACACCCTGTGGTGGGAATCATTGAAGGAGACAGGATTCTCATCAGTGAGAATTTTTGAGTCCCTTTGCAGTCAGCCATGCTATCCAAAGACTGTTGTTTGTGCTCTGTCATTGGCTTAATTTTCTTCAGACCATGTTCCTAGGGTCTGTGAGGACTTTTCTGTATTTTCCTCTTAATTTTCTCCACTGTTACTTCTTATTTTCTGGTTTTCACTCACTGGCACACAAGAGTTCCTCCCCCCTTAAGGTAAGTGGCAAAACCAACCTCCCCAGCAGGCAGGTGGGCCTGTGCTTGAGGTCAAAGCCAGGTGGTTTTTTAGACACTTGGCTCAGTAACAGAGCTGAACCAAACAGCAGTGACAGTAGACAACTCATAGCAATATAAAGAGAAAGGCAACTTTCTTATAAAGCTGTTGTTTTGTGACTGAAGAAATAACCCCCAGAAACAACACAGTAAGTGTTTGAAAGCTGTGGTGAGCAACTGTGTTCTCAGAATTAGGATTTGGTGGTGGGTTGTACCAGGACAGGTGAGATAACCTCTGATTTGTGCTCTGGAGGAAGCACATCCATGGTGAGGTACATCTTTGGAAAAGCACATCCATGTACAGAAATGCTGTCTGGAAGTTTCTTGGAGGTAGTGTGTGACACTGAGGCACAAACACATGATTTGCAGTGTCAGGAGGAGCAGCAGATCCTGTAGAAATACCATAGAGTCTTCTCACATGACATAAGCCTGAATTCTGACATTCCTTTCATACTAAGGACCTCACTCCCACCTGTGTGTAAGGTAGCTGGATTTGGCTCAAGTGCTGCAGACTTTGGGTAGATGAAGGTCTATCCCACATTTCACCATGGAACTAAAATCTCAGCCAGGAAAACTTCCTCATGTTTTGGTTTTAAAGTCATGGGTTCCTCCACAGGTTCAGTGGTCACTCAGGAGTGCACCAGGCTCTTCCAAGCTCCCATTGAGACTGGGCAGAAGATCACCCCAGGACCACTGAAATCCTGATGCATGACATGCCATGATGATGTCATGCCAGTATTTATTTGATCTTTGTACATTTTCTTAGCTGCTGTGTGCTCAGCCACAAATTCTTGGCTGTTTCAACAAGGGAGATAAAACATCAGTACAGAGAAGCCAGAGGGACAAGACCAAGATGCAACTGTAGAAAATATTTTGCTTGCAACCTTGCCAAAATCCACCACCATGTTTGCACTGGAGGGAAGCAGTCTGTCCTTCCTTTGAAGGCTCTCAGAGTGCTGGAATGCACTGATGTATGCCATGCATCAGCTTTTCTTTGTGCTACACCAACCCCATTTCTCACTCCTGCTCTCCAGCACTGTCCCTTGGCCAAACCAGGACTCCAGTGGGCTGTGGGCAGCTCTTTTTTCACAGCCAAGAGGAGTTTTGACTGAGTGATATCTGTTGAAGCAGAGAAGGTGCAGGTGCACAACTTTAAGAACCATCCAGCCTGCACAGGGATAGACCCCTGTGGTTCAGGAGCAGGTGATGGTGAGGAAGAGGCACTCTGCACAGGGCTTTCAAATACAGCACTTGAGCAGTGTTAACAGTCCTACCCTCTGTGTTTATGCCTGCACTGAATCTCTTCCTTCAGGCCAAACCTTCCCAGCTTGTCTGTGAATCCACAAAACCATATTGGTCTTGTGAGGATCCTTTTGAGGATCTTTCCATGGGGAGACAGCTCTGGCCTGCACTGCCCAAAAGCAATCCCAGGACACCAGAAGATGTCATAGGGGTAAGAGGATGTGCTGTTCCCACCATATTATGCTTCCTTCCACCTCTGGACATCCCTCAGGGAGAACACCCACCTACATCACTGTGGGTATGTTCCCTGCCTAGCACTTCTCTGTCCGTGTTTGGTGAGCCCTCTCAACCTTGCTGAATTATTGTGGTGATAACCACTTTTTATATCTGTGCAAGTGGGGAAGAAGGACCATTTGGATTATCACTGCAAGTATTCAACTGAGTATTTCCAGATTGCTTGGCATTTGGGCTTTCTGGATTACATTGGGATAAATTTCTGACTTCCAAACTTTGTTTGCTTATCCTGAATTCAAAAGTTTCTTTTCTTTTTTAATCTTCAGGATTTTTCTTTTTATAATTGCAATATTCTGATAAAGTTACGGTCAATTAATGATTCATTTACCTTCTTCATGGAAGTGTTTTGTTTAGGGAAATTAATAATAATAGAGCTGAGAGGCAGTTTGTTGTTCCCATCAAACTCACGAACTTTGTGCTTTCTTTGGCGCCATATAGACTCTTGTATGTTTTTCATTTTCTTTCTTTAGGGCAGAAGCAAGAGCTGTGTTCACATCTGTGCCTCAGCTTGCAGTCTAACAGTGACCAGAAATGCATAATAAATCTCAAACTAATGCTTCTTTTTGTTGCAGTCCAGCTGGGCATGTACCAACCATACTAAAGAATCACATATCACATCTTCAAGTTTGCATTTTCTCGAAGTAGCATCTGAAATGTAACTTTCCCTCCCAGTCTTTGACCCGGTGCAGCTCAGTGTAGCACCTAAGTGGGTCAGATCCCTGTTCCACTACAAAGAAAAACCAAAGTTAAGTCATGGTGAGCCCATACCAACCTCCAATGGGAGTTGACAAAAAACTCCTGCTCTCAACAAAGAGAACACAGGTACATGATGGACACACACTTTTGAGTTGTAATACATGTAATGCAATGTTGTGTTATGTTGTGCTATGTCATATTATGTTATGCTATGTTGTGTTGTGTTGTGTTATGTTATGTTATCTGTATTATATTGTACAATATTATATTATTACAGTATCTCTATCAGACCAAAGCAGAGGGAAACATGGCATAAACTGAAGGTTTGGTACTAGTTTGCTGGGCCTTGTCAGTACTCAAATGACAGGATTTTACCATGTATTTCAATTACTTTTCGGTCACAATATCTAAAGAGGGAGTTCATCTATGAGCAGACTAGGGCTGAATTTTGAAGACAATCTGCAGCTTTGTTGCTGCCAAACATTGACAAGTTCACTGTGGAGTCCACTGACAATCACCTTAGAGACTTGAAGTGAGGGACTTCCAGCTCCTCTTCCCCTCCAGGTATTTGCAGTATGCAGAGGGTACCATGTGCTTAAGTTTGCCAATGGTTCCCATTAAATCTATGGAAAGAACTGACTGACCAGCAATTCCTCTGGAAGAAATTCAGAGATCTTCAGGAAAGAGCCAACAGCACTGGTTAAGAAGAGTTTGTTAGCAGGACACCTGGGGGCTTTACTTATCTGTGTGTCCTGGGTTGCAATGTAAAATGTACCCAAAAGTCTGTATTCTGTCACCATCTTCATAAACTGTTCAAACTGGTGGGACAGTGTTCCCCACCTCCCTCATGACTCATCCCTGATAAGCTCATGAGGCTATCTTCTGTTAATGGGCCAGCTGTTGACACCAGCTGGGGCAGAGTCTTTTATCTCTCCTATACTATCTCCTGCTAATGGGCCATCACCGCATGACTGATAAGACTATATCACCCATTGTGAGATGCTCCGCCCAGAGGGAGGAACCAAGCCTTCCAGCCTGGATATAAGGGGAGATTTTGAACACCACAGGCAGCCTTTCCACTGGATTCTCAGAGGAAGACCAGACCCTTCTGCATCACCGCTGGACCTTCAGAGGCAGACGAGACCTTCTCTACAGGGCCACTGCTTCAACGGAACTCGAGACTTGGTGTGGAGACGGGAGAGACTCTCTCGTCAGCACTGCGGGTTTTCCTGCCGTTTTTCCTCTCTGCTGGAAGAACCCCGGGATCCAGAGCCTGTCTTTTCCCTGCCTCGCTGGGAGCTCAGCTCAGATTCGGCTGCCTCAGCCTTCGCTGCTCTGCAGCCCTGCCCGTCCTGCCTGCCGAGACCTCCGGGGATTTCCTACCACAGCTCCGCAGCTCGATACATCTCGCCTGCCACCCGGAAGTCGTGCTCCTACTGCGGCCCCAGCCTGCCTGGCCAGGAGAGCCCGGACAGACCCCAGGATCAGCTGCCCAGGGAGGTTTGTGAAGCCTTTCTTCCATCCCTTTTTCCCGAGATCTAATCTGCCATCACTGCGTGCTCCCCGAGCTCGCTCCGGAGTGCCCCCTGCAGCCGCGGGAGAACCATCGCACCTGCCCTGCTCACCAGGAGCCGCCAGCGCCCCTGCTGGCTGTGACTGGAACTGCACCAAAGGGGAAAGGGCCTGACAGCCGAGAGAGGCTGCACTGGGTTTGTGCTTCTGTTTGTTGTCACCACTATAGTTATTGTTGTTTGTTTGCCTGTTTATACATCTGTATTTTAGTAAAGAACTGTTATTCCTATTCCTTATATCTTTGCCTGAAAGCCCCTTAATTCCAAATTTATAATAATTCAGAAAGAAGGGGGCTGCATCCTTCACCTCAAGGGAGGCTCCTGTCTTCCTTAGCAGACATCTGTCTTTTCAAACCAAGACACTGTGCAAAGAAGGTGGTGACAGACCAATGAGATGATTTAGCTCCAAATGTGGCTGAACAGATGGACGGGATTCTGACAAGTGTTCCTGGAAGTCATCATGTCCAGGGATATCTACAGCTATGGATGGCCTGACAGGGCTGTTCTGCCTTGCACTCAGGCCATGGTCCCCAGCAGCTGGTGGCCCTGTTCCAGGCTGTGCCCATTACCACTAAGCTGGCTGTAGTAAGATGAGCTGAGCACCCCAACTGCAAATTATTTAATTCTTTAAATTTGCCTATGGCAATGTAATACAGTAATTCTGTTCAGCTTCAGCCTCATAACTTGTTTTGATTATCTGTGGCCTTATGGTGGTGATTTAAACCTACTGATTTATTGATTCAGTCTTAATTGGGTCCTGAACTGGGTCATTGCATCATTCTATCTTTAATTGCTTTAATGAAAGTCTAGCAAATTAGGCTGGTAATATGATTGCTTAGAGGAATTCTTGCCTGTTCATGCTTCTTAATGAAATCCATAACAGTGAAAAAAGAAAGGAGCTTATCCTACTAAATTGCCACTTGTATTATGGAGTCTGAGCAAAACTCAGAAAATCAATCTGCAGTGTCCTTGGCTCTTCCTCCAAATAGATGTTCTCAGAAAGTGAAAACTTAGCACTTCAGCAAACATCCCCGCAGAAGAAGAAAGAAAGGAATAAAACAGCAAAATGTGGAGCTAAAACGTGGGTTCCAGTTCCTATTTCTCAGATTTCCTTTAACTTTGCATGCAAGTAAGTCATTTAGGAGGAGATCTAAAAACCTACTCATATCCCAAAACTGAACTTCAGCCCAGTGGCTAGAGTACATGCTGGGATCCCTCCTGCTCTGGGAGCCCAAATCTCTGTGGGTTTTGAGGTCTTTCATCATGTCCCCAAAAGGTTGACTCATGCCCTGTTCTCTTTGCTGTCAGTTTGGTGCCCAGACAAAAATTTTAGGCAGAGGATTCAGCATTACCTGTGAGAAGGATGATTTTCTCCCTATTGGGTGTTGTGACGTTCATTAGAAGCAGCTTTGGCCCTCATGGCTGCCCTCCATCACCACTGGCAGCAGCCTGTTGCCTGCACAATTCCTTTCCACTTCTTCCACTCTGGATTTCTAGCAAGGCTGCTGCATCTGCAGTGCATTTTCTACCCACTGGGCTAGTGAGGTCTGTGTTGCCAAAGCTGTCTGTAACTTCTTAATGTCCCCCTGTTTTATGGCTGGCAATATGCTGCTTCCTCCCGCTCCCTGCTCATCAGTGAACACTGTACTTCGCATCTCACTTGACCCTGGCTCCTACTGCAGAGAAAATATCATTACTTACCAGCAGGGCAAAGCCCCCCACCAGCCCTGCTCATATACTCCAAAGCCTGTTCCATAAAGAATACAAAGAATCTGCTTCAAAACTGAAATTGCGAAACCAGAGAAAATCTGCAGTCAATTAAAAGCAATGAGAATTAAGAATACAGCAGATGAGGAATACAAAGTTCAGATCAGCTTGATCCCCAGTGTGACAATACAATGCATTTTATTTTATCCCTCTAGGAGAACAGGGATTTTTGTCTCTGCATGGGCTGTAACAATGTGGCTGGAAAGCTTCCATTATCTTTTAATTAAGCAGTGTGATTACATTTTGCTTTCTCCAGCTCATTTAGCCCCTGAGTCAGAGCACAGAACAAAGTACTTGTCACAGGTGCTCCAAGTGCAGCACTAACCACACTCCATTAATCAGGGCTCAATCTGGAACCCCAGTACCCATCCCCAGGCTGCCCACAGCTCTGACTGCACTTCCAGTCCCCCTGCCATGAGCAAAGACACCTTCCATTATCCCACTATCCCTAAGGTTGCTTAAAGTCCCATCCAGCCTGGCCTTTAACACTTCCAGGGATGGGGCATCCACTGCTCCTCTGAGCAACCTGTGCCCATGTGTCACTAACCTCACAAGAAAGAATTTCTTCCTTATTTTTTGACCATGCATTCTGTCTTGGAGCAATTTCAGATTAATGGTGCTTTTTGTCTCCTTAGGGTGAGGTATCAAATGTGTGGCAAATGGACTTCCCAGGTGACATCAGAATGTAGCCACAGGTGGTGATTTCTGGCAGGGGTGGTTAGTAAGTGGCACCACTGGGACCATCACATTGCAATGGACTACCCAGCCATGGTACAATGCTGGGGATCCACCAGTGACCAGTGGTTAACAGGAGATTTGGCTGACTGCAGCTGAAAAGTTTTCAGCCATTCATTGTAACCTGCCTGAATTGGTGTGGATTTTCCACAGAATAGACTAGATATAAAAATGTCCTCATCAGACTCCAGCTCTTTGCTCCAAAGATGGTGATGTTAAAAAATCAGCAAAAATATTTAGAGAAAAAGAAAATGTTTTTCAGCTGCAAATAATTGGCAGTTTGGAAACTACTTTTTCCATGCACTGAGGCAGAGACCAGCACCAGCATGGAAACTGTCAACTGGAACAGCATCAATACAGCTACTGAAGTGCTGTAAAGCCACAACTGCCCCGCTCTCCTGGTGAGCAATGCTGCTTCCAGACACAATTATAAGGTACACTTCCTAAGGCAGGAAATAGCTCTTCATCTTCTGTTCATGGGGAGCAAAATTAAGAATTGACAAAGAATGGATTGTAATCCTGAAATGAGCTTGAATCACCATTGTATGGACAAGAAAAGAGAGATGTGGTTATAAGATGGTTTGGTTTTACTACAGGAAAGGTGCTCATTGCTGCCAGCTTCCAACTAGCACACTGTACTTAGAGGTGCATATTGCAATTTCTAGCATATCTGAAACAAATAATTTGAAGACAGCGTAACCCATTATCTGCTTTCCTTCAGCAAGAACTGCTTTTCCTGGCATCAAGAAATGGGAAAAATTATTTATTGACAACAGTCTGTGACATTTTTCTTCCTTATCTCTTTAGGCCAAGGCTACAGCAAGCAGAGTATTTCAGAAATAATCGTAAGAGAAATAATAAAAAGAGGAAAGCAAAACAGTTGCCCTGTTCCCATGGAAATGCGTGGGAAGAGTTCAAGTGAGCACCCCTTCTGATGTGACTGTGTTTGTAGTCAGATGGTGAACAGAGATCAGGAGGCTCACCCTCTCTGTGGTCTGCCTGGGGTTTACTGGCATGGCAGATAAATAAATGCCTTTGGCCTTGGAGGATCTCTGCTCTTCTCTGGGCAGGGCAAGCGAAACAGAAATGTCATCTGGAACAACCTGCTGGTCAACACCTTCCTCCTCCCTTCTTGGTTGGTCTGGCCCTTCCCTGATGGACACACCCTGGCAAGGCTCAACACGAGAGTCCCTCTGACCTCTTCCCAAGCCACTAGTGGCCCCATGGAATCATCTGCCCGTCAGTCTCATTCTTACCTCCTGGGTAAGAAAGGGATGAAGAAATTGGTCTATGGAGGTTAAAAGAAGTGGGTTTGCCCCTCCAGTCAGCTGTCCTGAGACTCCACCTGCAGTGCTGCATCCAGCTCTGGGATTCCCAGCATGAGAAAGTTGTGGATCTGCCTGAGCATGTCCAAAAGAAATGGAAATGAACGGAGGACTGGAGAACCTCCTGCATGAGAACAGTCTGAGAGTTGGGGTTGTTTAGACGAGAGGAGAGAAGGCTCCAGGGAGACCTCATAGCAGCCTTCCAGTTCCTGAAGGCCAACAGGAAAGATCAGGAGGGACTCTTGTCAGGGAATGTAGTGATAGAACAAGGGGGAGTCGTTTTAAACTGAAAGAAAAGGTGAGTTTAGGTTAGATACGAGGAAGAAATTCCTTCCTGTGAGGGTGGTGAGGCCCTGGCACAGGTTGCCCAGAGATGCTGTGGGTGCTGCATCCCTGGAAGCATTCAAGGCCAGGTTGGATGGGGCTTGGAGCAACCTGGGATAGTGGAAGGTGTCCCTGCACAGGACAGAGGGGCTGAAAGGAGATCATCTTTAAGGTCCCTTCCAACCCAGACCATTCCATGGTTCTGTGAATGAGCTGAAATGCTTTCCAGTCAGGCTGAAGCTCCTCCCCTACTTTATGAATTCATGACACAACCCACAGGATCACTCCCTGCTCCTCAGAAAGCTCATCAAACACCTCTGATGCCATTTTTCTGCCTGAGGTCTCAGGTTTGGTTTACTGGGCAACCAGCAGTTTAAAGAGCTGCTTCCAGCTGCAGGTCCAGGGCTTCCAGGGAGGCTGTGGGCAGAGAGGAAAAACCTGAACATGGACGCCAGCACTGACTCAGCTGAGCAGAGCCCTGGCAGAAACAAACATTTCTCTTGGAGCCTGTGGGATTCTGTGCATGGGCAGAGGGAACAGAGTAGATAACAGGGCAGACACAAACTTCAGAGACAGGACTGACTGAATCATGTAAAAATTAAGGTTTGGATTATGGCCTATCTACAGTTCAAACAGAATAGAAAAAAAGAAGTGTCAACAATTCTTTCTGCTCTCTGAAGACCATGTCAACTCTGAGCAAGGCAGAGTCAACTCTGAACTGAAGAGCGAGGAAACACTGAGAAAAAGCAATGGGTTTCAAACCTCTCCTTGTATGTATGGGAGAGCTGATGGGGGAGATGATACAGGTGGTGATTTACCTGCCCAAGTACTCCTCATCCTCTGTGCATAGCCACATGGTTCCTATCAGGGGGGATTTCCCAGTCTGCCTCCTTGCAGGCAGTCTGAGTGTATAAGAAGTGCCAGATCCTGGCAGTCCTGGGGAATGACCCACAGTCCTGGGGACTGTGTAAAAATCTCCACTAGTCCAAGGCTGTCTAACGAGCTCTTGACACTGGAAAGCAGAATAGACCTCTCTGGGCTTTGCTGAAGCCAAACATTTGTCCCTCCCTTTAGCTGAGATAGGTGTTTTCCTGCCTGAATAAGCAACCCAAAATGTGATTGCAGAGCTAATACAGATTGCTCTGCCTCACACTCAGCAAGGCTCTACATCTCTAATGTGCTGGCACCTACCCTCCCTGCCCCACTTGAACAGGTGACAGTTCTACAAACTGAGGCAGGTGCCAAAAGTCAAAGGACCCTGAATTCTCTTATGCAGACCTGCCACTGGACTGCTGTACAAGTTAAGGGATTTACATGCATCTTGGTGCCTTTGCTTGATTTTGAGTGGAGACATATTATGTAAAATGCTTAGGGCATTTTAAGGACCCAGTGTAGTCAGTGGAAGGATGAAGTGTTTTGTTGCATTTGTTCCCAGACTGTGACATATAGGCTGCACATTGGCATCTGGTGACCCTCCAAAACCATGTGGTTTTCAGTTTCCTTTTGATGGCCTTTCTTGCAGAAAAGATCTCAAGAGTCTGTAAGAACAATTAAAAATGAAGAAAAGGAGCCAGGCCACTTTGTGTGCTCTGGATGTTCACAGCAATGGCTTGAGCTCACCTCTACTCTTCACCGTGCTGCCAGGTTGCCACCCAAAAGCAATGTCTCCAGGTCAGCATCCTGCCTGGACCACTCCCACCACAGAAGGAATCACTTATCCATTGCCCTCCAGCCTGGTTCTTTACCTGGAGCTAAAGCTGGAGCTTTAGAAGCTTTAGATGGCAGTTCCTGGCCATCTGCTGATATAAAACGTGAGAGACAGAGGCTGTTTCTCTCCAGTGGGGACCTTTGGGCTCCCTTATGCAAACTATTGATGGACAGCAAATGGCTGTCCCTTTTCCAGAACTTTTTCCAGGTCTCCAATCCAGGTGCTGGTGGCCACTTCTCTAAGAGCAGTTCTGGCCCTATGAATGTTCCCAGTCCCAGTGTCTCTCCTGTAACTGCTCCACACCTTTCTGAGCCTGTTGGACCATCATCATTCCTTATGGCACCAGCTCCAACGTATACACAAACTCCTGGGCACTGCAGAGGCATCCAGGAGTTGGAGATGCAATAAAAATCTGCTTTTGTCAGTCCTGGCATGGCTGGCTGTGCTGCCACCTATGGTAGCTTGGCTGTCAGGAAGATACAGGCTCAGGAAGGTTCATTTAGTGCATTTGCTGTGGTTTTAGCCATGCAGCACCGTGTGTGCATTGCAAACCCAAAACATTTCAAAGGCTTCCTGCTGATTTTTGTTGGGGCAAGGGCTACACAGAAGGAACTTCTGCCAAATTTTGTCATCACTCCAAAATGGGAGTTTGCCAAAGAAAACTTTGTCACTTTACTGATTATATTTTAACTTTGTAAAACAATTATTTACCACCAAAAACTTGTTCTGAGAAAAACAGAAAATTTGTTTGTGGAAAATTTCAGTAAAGAGAAAAATTAGTACCCATAGGCAGATAACCACAGGGGGAGATGCCATTATTGTGCAGTCAACATTAGCCAAAGCAGCAAGCAATTGCTAGGACACTCTGACCAGAAGCAACCATCAGGCACCTCAGGAGTGGTGTGATGCCACCAAGCTCATCTAATGGAAAACCAGCCAAGTCACAGAATCATTGAATCATTTATGTTGGGAAAGACCTTTGAGTTCAACAGTTAAACCAGCACTGCCATATTCACCACTAAACCATGTCCCCAGGTGCCCTCCAGGGATGGTAGCTGCACCACTTCCCTGGGCAGCCTATTTCAAGGCTTGATAACTATTGCAGTGAAGAATTTTTTCCTTCTATCCAAGCCAAACCTCCCCTGGCACGACTTGAGGCTGTTTCGTCTTGTACTCTCACTTGTTACCTGCAAGAAGAGCCTTTCTACGCCCTCCTTTCAGGATGTTCTAAAGAACCATAAGTAACTCCCCTGAAGCACTTTTCCTCCAGGCTCAGCCCCCCCAGCTCCCTCAGCTGCTCTTCATCAGACTTGTGCCCCAGATCCTTCCCCAGCTCTGTTCCTTTCTCTGGACGTGCTCCAGCACCTCAGTATCTTTCTGTGAGTTGAGAGGCCCAAAACTGAACCCAGGGTTCAAGATGTGGCCTCACACCTGAGTGCTGAGTACAGGGGAATGGTCACTGCCCTGGTCCTGCTGGCCACACTATTGTTGGTACTGGCCAGGTGCCCTTGGCCTTCTTGCCCACCTGGGCACAGCTGGCTCATGCTCAGCTGCTATTGATCAGCACCCCAGGTCCTTTTCCGCTGGGAAGCTTTCCAGCCACTCTTCCCCCAGCCTGTGGTGCTGCACAGGGTTGTTGTGATTGAAGTGAAGGATTTCACCTTATTTAATCTCACGCAATTGGCCTCAGCCCATTGAGCCAGCCTGTCCAGCCCCCACTGTTGGGATATCCTCAAGCAAATCAACACTCACCCAGCTTGGTGTCGTCTGCGCCAAATCCTGATCCCCCAAAAGATGATTCCTCACAAAGACATCGTTGCTCCTGCCCCACTAAATCCCTGTTGGGCCTGCCTTCCCAAATATCCCTGTTGGGATGGCTTGGCCTGGTTTCCTGCACAGCCAGTGAGCCTTCCCAGCAGTGCCACATGTGCTGGGACGTGCTCTCCTGCTTGTTGTGTTTGTTTTATGGGATTAGGAACATGCCTGGACCCAAGTACATGCTGGAAAAGATGTTTCACACACAAAACAGGCTGGTTTGGAGGGAAACGGGTACATTTCTGTGATTAAATGAAAATAATTAGGGTTAAATTGGGAGGAAAATGAAATTTCCTTGCAATTACTTGGATTTGTTTTAAGAAAGAATGACACACAATTTCAGTTTTATCTGCTTTCTACAGTTTTGCCTCTATGTTTTTTTCTCCTACTTTCAGAAATTAATTTGGACTCCTTTGCCTCATTAATGGGAGATTACCTAGCTTGGCGAGAAGTTCTGTGTATTAGAAATGTGCTTTACTGATAATAGTGCTGAAACACTGGTGTGCTCTTCTGTTCCAAAACCCCCTTCTGCCAAAACCCAAACAGAATAACATGGCTATTGCCCTAAATTATTGTTCAAACATAAGGAAGTGATTTTTTTCTCAATGGTTTTGGTATTAAGGAGCAAAGAAAGCTGCTAACATTGTCTGCTCTCCATAAATCCTCCCTTTCTTTGTGGTTCTTTCCCAGTTATTCAGGTAGGGTTGCTAAATCAGGATGATGTTGGGATTTATGAGAATAGTTTATTTGATGCACTTTGTTCTATAAACATCCACTTTCAAAAAACACAGAAAATTCATCTGTAAAGTCTAAAAACTCAAGGTATTTGTGGGTGTGGAGCACCATCTGAATTATTGTCTTACACTCTGGTGAGACACACAAACCCTGCAAAAGTTGTGACTGAAATAGTACAGGAGGGATGTGTTAATGGTAAAATTCCCCCTCTCCTGTTTCTTTCTTTTTCTCCTTCTCTTCTCTTCTCTTCTCTTCTCTTCTCTTCTCTTCTCTTCTCTT